>JAKZAP010000005.1:25823810-26423810 GCA_023053575.1 Branchinecta lynchi | reverse complement strand
TATTTTTTTGGATACTCTGCTAACTAAAATTGGTACTGACGCGTGTTTCCGACCTGGTGCGCCCCCATGGCCTCATCCGGCTTTTTCAGTAGTCGTTGGTTTATGTTTAGTACTTTATTAATTTGTTTCTCTCATTACTCGACGATCTTTTACTTGTAAAGTGGGTCATAAACAAAAATAATAATAAGATTTATTATAATTATTTTCTCCTTTCTTTTCTTTTTCTGGTTTGTTAATATTCAGTTTCCTTGAAAACACAATCTGAGCGAAAATTAAGCCCCACCCATTGTCAGGAGATGGCCTTATATATTGCTGGAAGATTAAATAATGTCAGTATATTTTGTGTGTGATTAAACAAAACAAAACCAATTAAGAAATGAGCTTTAAGACCAAAATCAAATAAGTTTTGGATGGTGTATTGCTCAAGCGATCTGCTTATGCCTACACTAAAATAACTTCACTTCTTGAGTAAAAAAAAAACTGTTTGAGTTGTCCGTTCAAAACTTGTTCTTTCCGTAAAGGTATATAGGGCCTTGCTAGAGAAATTGGGATGACAACTATTAGAATAAACAAACAAAGGTAGCAAATGGTATTTATCTCTGGTAATCACACAAATTTGTTGCCTGGTGTTCTTTCCGGGAAAGGGAAAGGTTTGTTACGACTGCAGAACTTTAACGTGGACCATCTGGCAACACTGCACAATGAAGCGAAAACATCGAGCCCCCACCCTCCCCCAGAGACAAGATCACTTAAAAGTTGGAGCTCTCTCTTGTTCATAGAGTGAGATTTTGAAACTTTCTCACAGATAGCAGAGTCATGTCAACACTCGACTACGCAGATATGAGTTTTATCTTAAACATTTTCGAAAACATGAGAGGCTAGATATTTTTTCTTTAATCACTGAGAGAATAAGAAGCCTTTGCGTAGTGCCAAAATGATCAATATCAGTGTATGAAAACTTGCAGGTTTATACAGGATAACAGTGTAGTAATTTCGACAAGCAGAAAGGGAGGGGGATATCTGGTTTGGTACACTAGCCCAATATCCATGAAAAGACCATTATAGGGATTATAGGGTACCAGGCTGGGATTATCTGAGCTGCACAGACATGCTGGTAAAAGAACTGAACAGACCACAATTCAATTTCTGCCAAGTTTAGGACTGTCAATACCCTCCCTATAACCCTCGGCTACAAGGCTGCTGACTACACTACTACGTACAATAGCTGCCTAATACCAAGAACGGATAATCAGGACGGAGGCTAGTGCCTTCTACCATTTCAACCATTGGACCATAATCGTGCGTGTTTGCCGATTTAGACCAGCTCCTTTACGAAGCGCATGCGATAATGTACTGAAGTGGCAGGAATGTGAGTGGGGTACACCAGTACACTACGGGGCCAGCGGGTTTCTTTGGTGCTCAAACAAGTCGGGGACTACAACGAACTACGCATTAACTGCTGCGAGCTAACTACACATCTACCGACTAAAGCACTGCTTACACTGTAAAAATTTTCTCCGAATAAAGATGCAGTGTTTGCTACTGCTCAATAAAGACAAGCAAATACTGCAAGATTTTTTTGTTAAAGCGTAGCCTACACTTAAAAAAAATCTTTCAGTATTTGCTACTGGGATCAATCATGTCTCTAAAAAGGTAATCTTATCTCTAATTCGGATTAATCTTGTCTCAGTAGAAATAAGATTAATCTCAGTAGCAAATACTGCAGTTAACTTTAATCCTTACTCGGAGAAACTTCTTACAGTGTAGGATTGCCAAATACCAAAACAGACATTACTGTATACTCTTAAGAGGCACAGTTCAGGGCAGCTAGGCAAGATTGCAACTGGCTGTAATGGCAGTCTATCTTTGTGGCAGGTTATCTCTGTGGCAAGCTGCCACAGTGGCCACGTCAGAGATGGGCGAATCTGAATCCGGATTCGAATCCAGGACTCGTACTTTTGGCCGGTTTCAAATCCGGATTCGAATCTTCTGCTTGTCACGCTGGATTCGGACTCGGACTGGGATTCCAAACCCACAATCTTACTAGTACTCTCAGATTTCTAGTCTTCATCTTTCCAGTTTTCAATTCTCCCGATTTTACACAGTGTGCTTGGGCAATCCATCTTTTTGGTTTCCAACAATCCTCAGTGATTAATCACCTTATCTGATTACCTCAGATATTAGTGCTTTTTTGTCACCTCTGATTTATAAGCCATAACCTATGTAGCCTGCATGATTTGGTTTTTGTTAAGGTAAGATTCGAAGCGGGATTCGAATCCTCAGCATGAAAAGGTGGATTCGGATCCGAAATCGGATTCTTACGTAGATCGGATTCGCGCATCTCTGGGCCACATGTTTCTAGTTGCAAGTGTCCTAATGACCTAGCGGCAAGCTTTCTAACTAAAGGCGTTTTTGTTTGCCTCGGGGACTCACTCCCCGTATTCTCACGAGTCCCCACAGACGGGGAATGCTCCGATTATCATCACCACCATAAAAAAGGACTCACTTTCAGATTCGGAGGGGAATAAATTTTTGCTGGTTTTGACACAATGTAACATTAATTAAAAACAATCAGAATAAACAAAATAAAGTGGATCAAGACTAATTTTGTCAACTGCGTTTAGTTTTTTTCGAACAAAATACATTTCGGAAGCATTCCCCCTGTGTTCTCGCTGTTTCTGGACGCGGAGTCCTCGTGGAGTGACTCCCTCTATTCTCGCCGTTCTCTTCGATTCCCCGAGGAGTCCTCGGGGAACGGCGAGAATACGCCTTATCTCCGTCTGTCTAGTTTTCTATGTGGCAAACAGTCGTTGGGCTACTCCTCCCGGTACGCCATTTTTGCTACCACTTATACTTCTCTGCTTTCGTAACACACCACAGAGACCGAAGCCATTTTCGTTTCAACTTTCCCCAGCGCCACTTCAGTGACTAACCCAACAAGACCAAAGGTGTCGATGGGATCCCAAAAATCTAATATTTGATTCAGACAATCGAGAGTAGTATATAATACCGGCTCCCACTCCACCCTCCCCCCAATTTCAAAACCCCATTTTAACATCAATTTCTTAAATTTTAACATCCTTTTTACCAAATTATCCCCCTTTTTAAGAACATTTTTATTTTCTTACTTCCAAAATAAAGGATACAAGAAATGAGAATATTACCCTTTACTACATATAAAATACTACAATATACACTACTTTTTTTTTTTTTACATTTTTCATTTTTTATTCAAATATTACTGAGTAAACAGTTCTAAATCCACATATGTTTCTTTGTTCTTGTTTTCGCGTACAATCGGTTGCAAAACTAGATTTTTCTTTAAAAGTAATTCGTTAGCAATGGCATTATATTTCTGAGTTATAAACAAATCAAATGGTTTGTCATTATGATTAATAACTACAACCAACTTATCACCATATTTTGTCTTAGCAATTCTCATTTTAACAATAGTATATTTCAAACCTAACACTAGTTCTTCTTTCCTGATTGTCTCATTGTATTTATTCATTCTGATTGTATTCAAGACTTCCTTTGTGGACTCCATTTATTAGGGGATGATTTTATTAAATAAAAATCCAGGCTCACAAACTCACATACATATTTTTATTGATAATATCTAATGTAAAAAAAAAAAATTCAAATCGATATTCATCACATCATCAAATTAAAATCTCCTCGACGTACCCACAATTCTGCCTCTAGTACTGATAAAGCTCTTAGGGCAACAAAAAACAGAAAATCTCATTGCGCATTAGTATTCACATCACAAAATATTTCGTTGCGGAGATTCTGCAGGCCCCGTTGGTGTAGTGGTCTAAGATGTTGCAACGTCTTAGATCAACCACTTCATCAATGATGTCGTGAGATCGAATCCCGCCATCAACTTGAGGTTAATGGTGAGGATGGCGAACAAAAAACTCAGAGGGTTTCCTCCCCTCACGGGGCACCCCAGACACACCATAAAAAATAATAAGACGACAAATAAACATCTTCAATCTTCAAAGTCTGGGGTGGGAGGTTTTGCAAAAATTTTATATTTTTGGTAAATTTTCTTGTATTTTGATAGTTTCGTTCTTACAATATTTATAACCGTTCAAGCGAACCTGTTTCATGTATTTTTCGCGAGGAAAAAATCGAAAGGTTTTACGCATCTCTGTTTCTCTCTGAATTACCTCCTCAATTGTTAATTGTCCGCATTTTAGCATTGAGAACAACTCAGTATAAAAATTGTAATTTGTCCTAAATTCTGCTTTTCTATCAGCAATGCTTAACTGCTTTTCAATTATTTCGATGATAACAGCACCCAAACTTAAAGAAGCTAAAGGTAGCACTAGAAACGCAGACATTCCTGCTGCCGAAAAGAGGAATTTGGATACAAGTAAGCTGTTACTTATACGATTGTAGTACTTGTAACTGCGACGGTAAACATACATTTTCTTTTCTAATTCTTCCATTTATTATGTAATAAAATTGTTTCAGAAATTATTTGATTGAATGAAAGGTTCGCGATTCGGAACACATCCGCCACCTGCTAAACTGTATGGAATCTTTCTTGACTGATCGGAGAGAACCTAGATAGCGCTTGCTCCTTGAAACACAAAACACATCTGCTATCTACGGAACTCTACTGAAACTTTCTTGACTGATCGGAGAGAATCTAGATAGCGCTTGCTCCGTGAAACACAAAACACATATGCTATCTACGGAACTCTACTGAAACTTTCTTGACTGATTGGAGAGAATATAGACAGCGCTTGCTCTGTGAAACGCATACTGAAACCAGTGCTTTTCTTTACGACTAAGAAAACGCAGTCGGGAGAAATTTATTAATAAAAATGTTCCCCTATTAAATGATGAATACTGCAGAGGTTATTCAGCTTTGTAAAAAGGTTATATCGAACAACAAATCGGTTATACAAAGATTATCGCTATACACATATAATGAACTGCGGACTTATGCGAAAATTAATAAAATCAAAACAAATGGAGCTAAGAAACATGAAATAACAAATAATATAATAAACCATCTTAATAAGTATATTTTGATAGCTGAAGATAAAATTAAAATTGAACGCAGAAACGAAAGAACTCATAATAAGAACAGACCATCCGACTACAAACCAGAACCGAGATTACGAACCATTCTGGAAGATGAGATAAGAGAAAATAATATCACCATTACAAAACTAAAACAAGAATACAATGATAACAAAGAAAAAGAGACAAGCGAATTAAAGAAATTTCTGAAAAACAAGAACCTATCAACTCGCGGAAACCGAGAAGAAGTCATACAAAAGGTTGAAGAATACTATAATAATATTATTACCAAACATAAAGATTCCGTACAGAAAAATAGAGATATCATAAGAGATCAAACAGAAAGACGTGATAACAGTAGACAGAAAGTAGTCGATTTATCAACTCTCTTCATAAATAAGAAAAAAAATTAAAGAAGAAAAATTAATTCCTGATCATGTATTTAGAACGGAAGAAGAACAGCAGCCTACTATTTTTAGCGAAAGTGAGAATATATTCACTGTAAACGTTTCAGTTCAAGGTAATGGAGTTGACGAGCATACTCTTATTGCTTTTACTTTCGCAGATATACAGCGGCGAATGAACGAAATAAATCAATATAGAGTTCAGTTTGTAACTCGGGTTATTTTCCATCGACAGGAGAATGATGAAGAAGTAGTAGTATATTACAACAGTACTTCTTGGATTTTAAATAAAAATAGCATTCTCACTCATAATCATTTGGATGATAATAACAAGAGACTTAGTTCTTTAAGTAATACCCCTCGATCTGGGCTACAATTTAGTCGGTATGAAGGAATTGATTATAGGATGACACGAATAGAATCTTACATGGGAGGAACGTTTAAAATACTGCCAGATTTCGTAAAAAATAAAAGAGCTTGCTTGAATATTGAAAATAACGACCAGAAATGTTTCCTTTGGTCTATCTTAGCAAATCTACATCCAGCTAAGGATCATCCGGAAAGAATTTCGAAATATAAACAATATGAGAACGAATTTGATTTCGAAGGGGTTACCAACTTCCCAATGGATACTAAAGATATACACAAATTTGAAAATAGATACAACATTAAGATTTGTTTATTTCAAATTGAAAAAGAGAAAATTATCAGAAGTCATATACTAAAAAGTACAATCAATGGCAAAACAGCTAAACATGTTATTAATTTATTATATTTCGATAATCATTATGTACTGGTAAAGGATCTGAGCAGATTAGTTGGTAGTCAAATCTCTAAAAATAAAACAAGGGCATACCTATGCACTTTTTGCGGAAGGCATTTTACAAAAGAAGAACACTTTGAAAAACATGAAAGTAAAAATAATTGCGAAGATCCTGATATAATAATGCCTCCTGAAGGTTCAAGTATTGCAAAATATTGCAAAACAAATGAAAGTACCTTATTGCATAATAGCCGACTTTGAGTCTTATAATGAAGAGTACAATCAAGTACACGGGAAGAAAACAATAAAAGTGGCCAAACAGAAACCATTTGCTTACGGATTTCAGGTATGCTGTTCCTTTGATACAAACCAGAACAAATACTATGACTATTTCGGTGAAGACGCTGCAGAACATTTTGTTAAAACCGTTACAAAAGTATCCACAGAAATTGCAAACAAATATGAAAGCAGACAAAGAAACCATACTTATACCAATGCAGAAATTACCGAAAAATGGAAAAATCTAATGAATAAGACTTGTCACATCTGTACAACTGAAATTACTAAAAATCCTCACTTTGATCACGACCACATGACAGGAGAAGATAGGGGATTTGCTCATGCTGAATGTAATATGAAATATAGGATTCCTAGGCATATCCCGGTAGTAATGCATAATTTATCTAAATATGATTCCCATCTGTTTGTTAGAGAATTGATACCTGATAACGGAATTTTTGAAAGTGCAGAAAGTTTCATCTCATTCTCGAAATCAATAAGTATAAGAAAGACGGATACGGAAATAAAATATGAGATCCGGTTTATAGATTCGATTAGATTTATGGCTTCATCTTTAGACAAACTATCAGCAAATTTAGCGAAATGTGATTGCAAAGCACCCTGTAATCATCTAAGAGAGAATTTCAAGTACACATCGAATAGTTTCAATAACGATGAAGAATTCAAAGAAATAATTAAAAAAGGGGTGTATCCCTATGAATTCGTAGATAGTTTCGATAAAATGAAATGTACAAAGTTACCATCAATAGAAAGCTTTTATTCTAGGTTGACGGGGAAAGGTATTGACAAAAGTGATTATAAAAGAGCGGTATCTATATGGAAGCAATTTAACTGTGAAACATTACTTGATTATACCAAGTTGTACCTAAAAAGTGATGTGTTAATTCTATCAGACGTTGTGGAGAATTTCAGGAACGTTTGTATACGGAATTATGATTTGGATCCACTTCATTACTTCTCAGCTCCTGGGTTGACATGGGATTCTTTCTTAAAGCATTCAAAAGTAGACTTGCCGTTATTCTCAAAGGAAGACATGTATACCTTTATAGAAAAAGGAATAAGAGGTGGTGTATCCCAATGTATAAAAAGATACGCAAAAGCAAATAATAAATATACAAGTGATTATAATAAGCATAAACCATCTAATTACTTAATGTATTTAGACGCTAATAATTTATATGGGTGGGCGATGTCGCAGAATTTACCAGCGAATGATTTCCAATTCATTTCCATACCGGATGATTTGAAAGAAAGGAATGAATACGAATCAATCGAGTATTACAACCATCTAAAAACTCATATCAAGTCGGTGATTACGATTAAGTCGGTTAGACAAGATGTAGGTGCTATATATGAGGTAGATTTAGAATATCCAAAAGAACTACACGAATTACACAAGGATTTACCATTAGCACCCGAACACTTTAACGGTAAGCTATGTACCACAGTATTAGATAAAACCAACTATGTAGTTCACCACAGGAATCTAGAATTCTATTTAAAAAAAGGTTTGATATTGAAAAGAGTACACAGAATACTAGGATTCACTGAAAGTGCTTACTTAAAAGGATATATAGACCACAACACAGCACTTAGAACTAAAGGTACAAATGATTTTGAAAAGGATTTCTTTAAGCTTATGAATAATGCTTGCTTTGGAAAAACTATGGAAAACGTAAGGAAGCGAGCGGATATGGAAATAATAACGGATGATGCAACAAGAGAAAAAATAATAAAGAAACCCAACTTTAAATCTGAAATAATTTTTAGTGAAAACTTTTCAGTAGCAAGAATGTCGAAGGAAAAGATAAAACTAGACAAACCAATGTATATCGGCTTTGCTGTATTGGAACTATCCAAGTTATTGATGTATGAATTCCATTATGATTATATGAAGCCTAAATATGGAGATAAAATTGATTTGTGTTATATGGACACTGATTCTTTCATATATGATATTAGAACTGAAGATTTTTATCAAGATATCAAACAGGATTTGAATGAGAGGTTCGATACATCTGATTATGCGAAAGATAATCCATACGGATTCCCTAATGTAAATAAGAAAGTGATAGGAATGATGAAAGATGAATTAGGTGGACAGGTTATGACAGAGTTTGTTGGATTACGATCAAAGGTATATGCTTATTTAAAGGACAACCAAGACCCTTCAAAAGCTAGCAAAAAACTGAAAGGAATAAAAACCAATATAGTTAAAGATAAAATTACGATTCAAAACTATAAGGATGTACTGTTTGGTAAAACTGAAAACCTTTCTGTGACCCAGTACAACTTAAGATCATACAAGCACAATATGTTTCTAGAAGAACAGAATAAAAAAGCGTTAGATCCTAAGGATGATAAAAGGATAGTAACAAGCGATAAAATACACACTTTACCTTTAGGTTATAAACATTAAATTCAAGTACCTACTTAAAAACTTCAAGTACCTACTTAAAAAATTCAAGTACCTACTTTAAAAATTCAAGTACCTACTTAAAAAATTCAAGTACCTACTTAAAAAATTCAAGTACCTACTTCAAAACTTCAAGTATATACTTAAAATACTCAAATAAATCTTATAATGAAAAATTCTTCCTAAATAAATGAATGAAAAGGCTCCAATCAAAGTCTATGACTTTAGTGAAAAGAATACTTATCAGAATAAGCACGACCTTGCACCTCAGTGGCCATTTAGACTCTTAATTTGTGGTAGTTCTGGAACAGGGAAAACTAACCTTCTTTTGAATTTAATTTATGAATATCTTTGTTTCAACCGAATATACTTGTATGCTAAAGATCTTGAAGAAGATAAATATCAAGACCTTATAACCAATTTAACCACTTTGGAGTCACAATGCAAATCGAAAGTCTTAACAGTAAGTAACAATCTTGATGATATTGTCGATGTTGACGACTTAGACCCCAAGTACCAAAACTTGATTATCTTTGACGATTTTGTCACTGAAAAAGACCAGAAGAAAATAGAAGATTTATTCATAAGAGGAAGAAAGAAAAATGCCTCGATTGTTTATTTATCACAGAGCTATCATAAAACGCCAAAGGTGGTAAGGCTCCAGTGCAATTATTTTGCATTCTTTCAGTGTTCTAATCCAAAAGAAGTAAAATTAATAAGACAAAGCCATGTATCCAGTATAGACAATGAACAATTTCTCAAACAATTCGAGACGGCAACCAAGGGCTACGGTTTTTTCTTCATAGATTTAAAAATAAAAGATAAAACCCTTAAGTACAGGAAAAACTTTGAAAAATTTACCGGATAATTTATTTCTATAATAAATGAATAAATTTGGTAGTGTTGGAAAAAAGGTTAGTAACGAATCGAAAGTTACTGACGAAAATGGTAACATTAACCTACATGATAGACGAATTATAAATTTAGCTGATGCCAAGGCAGACAAGGATGCTATTAGCTTAAGATCTATGACTGTGATTATGAATCAATTTAAAGAACAAATGACTGCAGGACAAGTGCAAGCCAACCAATACTTTAGCGAAGATATCAACAGATTAACTGCGATAGATGATTCTCCTGATAATTCGTTGGTAAGGAACAAAGATAAAGGGTTATTTGTAAAAGAAATAGTTCGAGTTAATGATAAAGAGATTAACGCTGAAAACAAGTTGATAACAAATGTTCAAAACCCTAGAAACAAAAATGATGCTGTTAATTTAGCAACGTTAACTATGAATCTTTTAGATTATGACAAAAAGCTTCTGGGGCAACACACCCATAACGGTATAATTGAAGGAAAGATTGCTGGTCAAAAAACTCGTATCGATAATATTGAAAGAGCAGTAGTAAATATTTTAAAAAGTTTTCTAGAGCTAGAGCTAAAACCTGTTGACAAACCATTCGTTACCAGAATAGAAAAAATGATGGCTGGTAAATAAATTTTATAAGATAAATTTATTCCCTAATAAATGGTTGAAACAATGGAGTATACAGTTTATTTGTCAAAGCTTCAGAAAGGAAAGCTGAAGAAATGCTTTGGTGCTAAACAAAAATGTCAGATACGTGTTAGCCACAGTAGACAAAATGAACGAGAACCAGTCAAGTTACTTTTAAGTAAACGACAAATTGATAAAATTGAAACATGTAAAATGAATAATAAGGGTTGTGACATAGATGTATCATACAAGCAGATGAGAGAAGCGATTCAAAAGGGTGGATTACTTCCATTTTTAATACCGCTAGCAATTACCCTTGGTAAGGCAGCTTTAACAAGTGGTGCTGCTGCTTTGGGTACATTCGCTGGTAAGAAAATTATGGATAAAATGACCAACACAGGTGGTGCGCTAAAACTTCCTGGAACACAAAAAGTTGTGGGTAATGGTGTACGTGGTAGACCTAAGAAGGAAAAAACCGATGATGTCAACACAGGTGGAGCGCTTACACTTCCTGGAACACAAAGAGTTGTGGGTAATGGGGTACGTGGAAGGCCTAGGAAGTCAAAAAACGGGGACATCAAAAAAGAAGCAAAAGTAAAGTAGGACCTCTAACCAATTTTGATATTATGGATGCATTAGGGGATATACCACAGTTTAGAGGTGTGTTCTCTTTAGATACGCTACCCAAACATATAAACGATTCGGAATGTGGTGTAATCAACTATGACAAACGTGGAATGCCTGGAACACATTGGGTTGCCTATTGTAATCTACCTGAATCCCCCTATATCGAATTTTTCGATTCTTTCGGTATTCCTCCAGGAAAAGAAATAGTTAAATATCTAAAAACTTCAAAGAAAAAAATAGCTTATGAAAATCTTGCTGTTCAAAATATAGATGAATTAAACTGTGGTTTTCACTGCATTTCCTACATCCAGCGGAAAATGAAGGCTTGGTAGCTTTTCGTTTATAAAAATTGTTTTCTAATAAATGGAGATTTATTGTATGAAATGTAAAAAGAGCACTGATACTGAATCAATGTTTAAGGCAGTGTCACAAAAAAATAATGTTCCAATGCTGAAAGGGAATTGTGTTATTTGCGGATCGAGGAAAAATCGCTTTTTAAAAAAAACCTCAACGCAGAAACAGATATTTTAAAGACGTATTATTCTAATTATTCAGGTGTGGATGATATTTACAGAAAATTAAAAGAAAATGGAGTGAACGTTTCTAAAGATAAAATAAAAAATGTGTTGCAAAATGAGAATGTGTATACGTTACACAAACCTTCCTATCATAACTTTGAAAGGAGGCGAGTGTATGTTCACTATGTTGATGAGCAATGGCAAGCTGATTTAGTTGACATGCAGAAATATAAAAAAGAAAATAATAAAACAAATTACATTTTAACTGTTATTGATTGCTTTAGTAAATATGCTTGGTGTATCCCTCTGAAAGACAAAACGGGTGCTGAAATAATAAAAGCATTCAGTGTTATATTTAAAGAAAGAATTCCTAAGAAACTACAAACTGATAAAGGTAAGGAATTTGTTATGAGAAATGTTCAAACTTTTTTGAAAAATAACGATATACACTGGTTTGCATCTGAAAGCGAATTGAAAGCGCAAATCGTTGAACGGTTCAATAGAACGCTAAAAGAAAAGCTATGGAAATATTTCACTCACAATAACACTACTAATTGGATTGATGTTTTACCTTTATTTGCGAGTAATTATAATAACTCGTACCACCGTTCAATACAAATGAAACCAGTTGATGCTAGTAAAAAGGTTAATCAGAAAAAGGTTTTTAGTGCTCTGTTTCCTCCAGTAGATGACTACAAAATCACAGGAAACGTCAAAGTAGGGGATTTAGTCAGAATTAAAAAAGAAAAAAGTATTTTCGATAAAGGATATTTACCTAATTATACGGATGAAGTATTTCAGATAGCAACCATCAGACCTACCATTCCCATTACTTATGAAATATCTGACAAAAGTGGGGAATTAATTCAAGGAGGGTTTTATGAAAAAGAACTTTCAAAATTTATTATGAAATAAAATTACTTGTATATAAATGGATTCAAGACGCTTGAGTGATATGTTATCGGATATAGTGAAGAACAGAGAAGTTCAGAGAAGAAAGGTTCAACAAAATGAGATGGAGAAGGCAGGATTTCGGGAATATGCTTCAGAGTTAAACGCTCCAGTTATTATAGCACAAAAAGAAAACACTAAAGATACCATCAAAAAATTACAAGAGAACGCTAAAACGATAATTAATAAACTACAGGAAGGTGATAATAATTCAAGAAGACGGTTTCTCAGATTAGGTGATACATTTAAAACAGCTTTACAGACCACTACTTCAGAGGAATCGAGTCGAGCTCCCACTCATGCTATAGAACCCAATCTAGAACAACCATATGACGTAAATCTAAACTTAAATATTGATGTGGAATTATTAAATCAAATTAATTTAAAATATAAAGATGACTGGAATGGTACCGATAATTATTTTAAAATGCCTCATTATTACCTTAAGCATCCTAACGAAATAGATGGGGTTCTGAATTATTTAACATCTATAAGTCAAAGTTATGGTGGTCTGAAAAGTAAAAGTTATAGTTCTAGTAAGTATGATCAAATTATTTTATTTATACAAGACTATAAGGATAGATTAAAAAAAATTCAATCTAGTATACACTTTATCAGACAACAAGGAACTGGAATATTTATGAATTGTGATGAAATGATTTCAAAACTATACACTTTGATAGGTAGCAGAGTAAACGGAAATACATCTGATGAGGTGAGAAATGAAGCTATTGATATTTTGGATTCGTTAATGCGAAATAAATTTCTTACGAAGAGAAATTACAATTCAATATATAAAAAATATTTCTAATAAATGGTGTTGTTAAACATTGAAGGTAATGAAAGTATCATTGATATAACATTTAGTCAACCAATCGAATTGAACCGTAATTGTGATTATGAAATAGGTTTGAATCAGTGTACTTTGTGGTATTCATGGCATAATATAAGTGATAAATTTGGAAATAATACATTTCAATACAGGAAAGATGAAGATAATAATGCAACAGAATGGATGAATGTTACTATTCCTAATGGGATGTATAACGATGATTGTTTGAATTATTTTTTGTGTCAGTATTTTGATACCCCAAAAGATAAATGTCCTATTGTAATTTCATCCAATCCAGCATCTATGAGATTTGTCATACTATTACAAGAAAAATACGTGTTTAGATTTAATAGTGACTTGTGTCAGATTTTAGGATTTGAGAAGGATAGTGAGATATCTAAGAAAATCAATGAAGGTACAAAGCTTCCGAATATAACAAGAAGCGTTGATAAAATTCAAATTCACTGCTCTCTTGTAAACAGTTCTATCGTAAACAAAAGTAAATCAGATGTCATTTGGACATTTGTTCCGAATACAGAACCGGGTTGTCAAATTGTTGAGAATCCTAGACAATTAATCTACCTTCCTATTAATACAAAAGACTTTATTTACTCCTTGAGAATGACAATTACTGATCAGTTGGGAAGACCTATCGATTTGAATGGTGATAACGTTGGATACGTGCTGCATTTAAGAAAAGCTTATTGATTAGTGAAATAAAATTATTTACCTATAAATGTTGATTAATAATAAGCGATTACTTTATAAAAATCAGTATGGAAGTGGAATCGGTAGTGTATTCAAAAACATTGTTAATTCCCAGTTATTTCAAACGTCAGCAAAACAAATAAAAGATGGGGCTATGTCAATGTATAATAATATTATTAAACCGAGATTTGAGTTGTTGAAAAACAGAGCAATAGAATATGGGAAAGATCTGATTGATGTAAACAAGAAGGAACTCATTGATGTAATTGGAAACAAAAAATCGATGAAGGATCTTATAGGTGTAAATAAAAGGATTTTAAATCAAAGAAGTCAGGACTTGATCAAAACGTTAATGACTGGCAATGGATTAAAGATTCTGAAATAAGTTTTATTTAATAATTTCTTTCTTATATAAATGGCAGTAAATAAAGTTATCAGTCCGCAATGGAACATTTTTGACGAACCACTTGTTGATGATACAGTGGTAAAATACGAATTTAAAGAAATTCGAGAAACAGATGTGAATGTATCTAATAAATCAGAGTTTGAATTCGTAACGAAGAAATTAGATTCCTGGTTTTATCCAAGTGAAAGTTATCTTGATGTTAGTGTAAGAATAGTGAAAGAAAATGGAGATAATATAGCTGCAACCGATATTGCTACTTTGACGAACAATGGATTTAATTTATTCAGTACCGCTGAATATGTAATAAACGATGAATCGGTTGAAAAAATTAATCATGTTGGTATTACAACTACCGTTACAAAGTTGATTGAATACTCTGATGATTATTCTAGAAGTGCAGCAAGAAATCATTTCTGGTATAAGGATTATAATCAAGGAAAAGAAATTAATCCTGTTATTGCTTCGTTTACTGCAACTCCAGTAGTAGCAGGGGCTGCAGGGGCTGCAGGGGCTGCAGCAGGGGGTGGAACAGTCAGTTTGAGAAATAATAATAATTATAATAAAGGATTTGAAAAAAGATATAACAGAACAAAGAGCAGTAAATTAGTAAATATGTATTTACCATTATCAGAATTGTTTGGATTTCTGAAAGGAAACAAACGATTCTTCAGAGGTGCATCGCATAAATTATTTCTAAGAAGAAATGATGATAACAACATGATTATAAGAAATGGAAATACTAATTTCAAAGTAGTCATCGAGTATTTATCCTGGAAGATCCCTATTGTTGCTCCTAGTATCGAAATGATGAGTGAATTAGAAAAGGATCTTGCTAAGGATAAAAAGCATAATCTGATGTGGGAAGCATGTAATAGTTATAAAAGTGATGTTAGTCAGAATAAGGAGCACACCTGGAAAGTTGTGTCTGAGAGAAATAGTCCTACAAAAATCGTTGTGATGTTACAGAAAAATGAAAAGCATAACAATCAATTAATGAATAATATGGTGTTTGATCATATGAATTTAACAGACATAGAACTTAGAATTAATGGGGATAAATATCCTGAAGAACCACTCAAATGCGACTTTAGCGATGAGAAATGTAAATACTCAAATCTTTACAATAGGTTCATACATTTGTGCTATAAGCAATTAGCATTTGATACTGGTAGTGTTGTTAGTATAGAAGAATTTAAAGAAGTATATCCACTATTCTGTTTCGATGTTTCCAAACACGAATCAAGTATATATAATGGAACAACTGCTGATATTGAAATAAGTTTAACATTAAAACACGCTCAGCCTGTACCATATAATATTTACTGTGTTATATATTATGAAAGAAAAGCTACATTAGGTATTATTAACAAAAATATGTATGTGAGTTTGTGAGTCTGGATTTTTATTTAATAAAATCATCCCCTAATAAATGGAGTCTACAAAGGAAGTCTTGAATACAATCAGAATGAATAAATACAATGAGACAATCAGGAAAGAAGCATTGGTATTAGGATTGAAATATAATATAGATAAAATGAGAATTGCTAAGACGAAATATGGTGATAAGTTGGTTGTCGTTATTAATCATAATGACAAACCCTGTGATTTGTTTATAACTCAGAAATATAATGCTATTGCTAACGAATTACTTTTAAAGAAAAATCTAGTTTTGCAACCGATTGTACGCGAAAACAAGAACAAAGAAACATATGTGGATTTAGAACTGTTTACTCAGTAATATTTGAATAAAAAATGAAAAATGTAAAAAAAAAAAAAAGTAGTGTATATTGTAGTATTTTATATGTAGTAAAGGGTAATATTCTCATTTCTTGTATCCTTTATTTTGGAAGTAAGAAAATAAAAATGTTCTTAAAAAGGGGGATAATTTGGTAAAAAGGATGTTAAAATTTAAGAAATTGATGTTAAAATGGGGTTTTGAAATTGGGGGGAGGGTGGAGTGGGAGCCGGTATTATATACTACTATCGAGTCTTGTCTTCGCCAGATCCAGTCTTGGACAGGCTAATCATCAGAGAAAACCAAGTTCAGATATACCTCTATATGCCATATCTATTTTGAGGATACTGACCGAGACTTCCTGCCGATTTCCGAGCGAACCACTAGTCCAGCAAAATAAAAAAATACAGAAACAAAACCAGCGTATCTCCTTATCCCTATAAAGAATATCTAATCAACTTTGAATAAAAGTTTGACTGAAAAAAAAACTCTGGTTACAACCGGATTCCGGAATAATTGTATGTCCGGGTAAAAAACCATTGTCATATACCGACTCAGTCTCTCTTCTTACCCCTTAATCTGTCATCTAATAGAACTTATGCTTTTAACAAATTTTCCGGTTTTGGCCGGATTCCGGACGAACTAGTTCTCCAGCGAGAAAATGATTTTAACCATCGTGTTCGGTATGTCTTTTTACCCATAAATCAAACATTTAATCAACTTCAAATTAAACTTTTACTTTTAACCAACTTTCCGGTTTTCGCCGGATTCCGGGCGAACTACATGTCCGGGTAGAAAATTGTTTTCACATAAGTGTTCAGCATGTCTTCTTGTCCTAAACCGAACATCTAATCAAGTCGAAATAAAACTTATAATTTTAACAAACTTTCCGGTTTCGGCCGGATTTCGGGCGAACTACTTGTCCTTCGAGAAAATGGTTTTCACCATCGTCTTTAGCATGTCTTCCTACCCATATATCGAACATCTAATCAACATAAAACTTTTACTTTTAACAAACTTTCCGGTTTTGGCCGGATTCCGGACGAACTACTCGTCCAATGACAAAATGGTTTTCACCATCGTCTTCAGCATGTCTTCCTACACCTAAATCGAACATCTAATCAACTTCAAATAAAACTTTTACTTTTAACAAACTTTCCGGTTTTGGCCGGATTCCGGACGAACTACTCGTCCGATGACAACATGGTTTTCACCATCGCCTTCAGCATGTCTTCCTACCCCTAAATCGAACATCTAATCAACTTCAAATAAAACTTTTACTTTTAACAAACTTTCCGGTTTTGGCCGGATTCCGGACGAACTACTCGTCCGATGACTATAGTTTTCACCATCGTGCTCAGCATGTCTTCTTACCCCATAATCGACTATCACATTAGCTGTTTCAAAATATTTTGTTTGCCCCTTAATTTAAACCCCCTCCCCCACCCCTAAATGTAGGGCTACAAAGCCATCTACGAACTCGACTGGTCCGACGACCCAACGAATCCTCACACCAAGTTTCATCAAAATATCTCATTCCCTTCGAGAGTTATCGTGCTTACAGACGGACGGACAGACGGACAACTTTTGCGATGTCATAGGTATTCCTCCACTTACGTTTGGGATCCAAAAAAAGTAAATAGCGAAGTCGGATCATACCTGATTATATCCAAGCAAGTTAGTGAATATAAAGCTCTGCAAGAACGAGTGATACAACAACAACAACATACCTGATTTCCATTCTTTGTAGATTCAAAGTCCGTGCGACAACCTCAAGCTCGTTGAATTTCTTATTCAAGGTGTAAGCGTCTGTAACAAGCTGTTGATTTTCGGCGTAGTCGCTCGACGTCATCTGATGGGTCAGCAGACAGTCCGTGAGCGCCTTTGCCAGGCGATTCGACTCGTCCTGACAACCGTGGCACACGTCAACAAATCGTGTCTGGAAAACGGAAAATGAGAACTTTGAGGTCTCTAGTTTCTAAGGTTTCCCAGCAACGTGGATGGCAACAAATTAGACGGGATTTCTGGAAAAATCAGGTGGGGTAATTTCCTTGGATTATGGCAGAGTAATTTGGATCCTCTTGTCTTGACGTCATGTAACAAGGAATAGATGAAGTATACCCCATGTGAAATATCAGCGCTATTATGCCTCTCAGAACGAACGATATCGACTCCATTTTTTTAGTTGCTAAGAGGATTCCCAAAACACGTGATTCACAGGAAGTGTAGCTTATGGCATACGGGTCAGGTTCATTTAATTTCAAATAATGAAAACCAGTACTTTTACATAGCTTCATGGCAAAGAGCAGGCTCGATGGCCAGAAGACAAAATTAAATAATACAACTTAATCGCGGTCATACACAACTGTATACAATGTAACAGCCACCATCCGGTCCCAAGAAAGGGGCACCTGACAAGACAACCAAGAAACCGTCAACACTCAATACTCATACTTCAGCTTTATACAGGAAACATGTAGCGATCACAATACCCGTCGGTCTTCCCGGCCAGTGTTCCGAAACTTCGGGAAATTGCATCAGGGAAAGGGAAAGGTGGTAGCGGACTAGAATTCGTGTCAGTAATTTCGACGATGTCACTAAAGGTGAGGCTTCACCTTCCGGATTTTTCTTCCGGATTCCAGACAGCCGTTTTCATCGAGAGCTGGAAGGTGAAGCCAGGCCAAAAACGTCTGGAATTCCGGGGTGTTGGATACCCCAGATTGCAGATGTCTGGAAGGTGCCATAGAGGCAACCCGTTCGAGAGACGCAACAAATATGCAAATGGGGAAGAAAAGGGAAAGTGATTGACAGTTGTGACTGGGATACAAGAGATATTTGAAATGTAAAGGGGCATCTAGTAAATGTTGAAGAACAACACATTTAGCTATCATCATTATCATGAAAATCTGGAAGGTGAAGCCTGGCTTTAATTCCTTTATGAAAGGTTGACTTTTGTGATCCCTTTTCTGGAAATCGGAAACCCGGCCCGATTTCACTGTCAGGACCCTAAGCCTACTACTGAGATCCTGAAGCACGTGAAATATGTGATGTGTGACTTTTAGGGAGGAATTATTTTGGGAGATATGGGGAGGAACCGCTTGGTTTTGAACAGGATAAAGTTCAACTGGCATAAAATCGACTGAGGAACAAAAACCATTCGATTTCAAGTTCCAGAGCTTCATGGACTATCTCCAATAACTTAAAGGCTACTGAAGCAACTAAATCGATTTTTTGGGGTTTACCAGAGCCTAATAACTGGTAGCGAAGAAACTAAACCAATTTTTTCAAAAGTAGTTAACTGAAAGACAAGAAAAGGTCCTTGCATAAAGTGTCATCTAGTTAACATTTATTAAACCAAAGTGTTACCCCATCGAATTACCCATGTCTAGTTTTATATTGCTTAACAACTGCAGTTTTTGGACCATTCAAAATTATATAGACCATGTACACCACTAATAACAAAAAAAGGGTATTCTTCTAAACAAAGCTATTAATCGGAGATTTTTTTCTAACAAAAAGATGTACTTTTGCCTTTCCCAAGGGACTCCTTATGACTCCTACTTGCAAAGTGCCCTGTATCATCTGCCTACACCAGGTCAAGTCAAATCTCAGTCTACTGTCTAATCACAAGCTGTCACAGAAAATAGATTTCTTCGAATCCAATAACGTTTTGGAAAGTTAATATTGAGATTCAAGGAAAACGAAGTTAACAAGAACCAAAATGAGGATTCGGTAATAAAGAAGTTAGGGAACTCAGAATTTGGCGGAGAAAATGCTCGCACAAGAGAAAGCGATTAAGCATATTTTTGGCGTTTTCCTTATAATTTAGAGAATCTTAGTACCATGGTTTCACTACCCGATGAAAAATTTGTAGCCTGCGTAGTAGCATGGTAGTAGTACGAAAACGTTGCATGTAATACTATGTAATAGCAAAGAATACTATCATTTAATGTGCCTCAGACTGGTCCAATCTTATGTAGTAGTATCCAGTAGCATCCTGTCTTGCCATAGTAGCATCCAGTCTTGCTAATAGTAGCATATAGTAGTATGCAGTAACATCGTAGCCTTGAAGTAGAAGCATGTAGTAGCATCGTTAGTATTGCGTGCAACTTTTTCGTACTACTTCATGGTACTACTTTGAGATAAATTTTTCATCGGGTAGTAACCGATAATCCTTCGAGTTTTCTGTACGGACCTTAACGTTCAAAAGATGCACGGTCAAATTATCGCTGAAAGGGAAAAAGATACGTTTTCCTGCCCTAGCGAAGCCCGCCTTTTTGTGCTTTCCTGGCAGGAATCTTAACTGTGAATTTTTTTTGTTTTTAAATAAAGCCCAACGAAACTGAAACCGAAAAAATCATGCCGAAATTTGACGCGGACACCGTGCTTGAGTCGGCAATACGAGCGTCTTCACGTGGCATAGCCCGATGAAAAATTTATCTCAAAACAGTATTATAAAGTAGTACGAAAAAGTAGCATGCAGTACTAACGATACTACTACATGCTTCTACTTCAAGGCTACCGTGTTACTGCATACTACTATATGCTACTATTAGCAAGACCGGATGCTACTATGGCAAGATAGAATGCTACTGGATAATACTACGTAAGACTGGACCAGTCTGAGGCACATTAAACGACAATATTCTTTGCTATTACATAGTATTACATGCAACGTTTTCGTACTACTACCATACTATTACGCAGGCTACACATTTTTCATCGGGAGTCCATCAATTATCGGTTCAAAAACAACCAGGTTATACTTTTCGCTGAAATGACGTCACGTAGACCGTAGAACCTGGAGATGGATGGCAACCTATCAAGACGAATACGATGATTTGTTGCTTCTCATCTGTGGTACGGTACTGCGATTTTACTGGTTCGGGAATATTTAAAGTTTAACCGACAAGGGCTGGGATAGGACAATCTAATTACCCATTACTTATTCCAAAATTGGCTTGACGACCCGCTAAAAACGTGTTACTTCGTTGTTCCGCAATTCATAGATAATCGATTTTTCAAATAGTGGAATTTCCGTATGATTTGTGGTACCTCAATGCGCTTGTATTTTTGTTGTATGCCTTACGAGCAATCTTCACCAATCTCACCACTGCCGACTGAAAAGCCGCGTTTGTGTCATAGTCGAATTTTCGTTCTGGAGCGGCCGCAGATATTCTGAACGTCATAACTATAGTAGATATTGTAAAATAGAAAATCCCTTTGCAGAATCCAAATAATTCCGTGTATTCAATTAAATGACACAACAATAAGTTGGCTTTTCAGTTAAACTTTAAGGGAGACATTTAGTGCAAATAAAGAGTAACTGATGTTTTGTTTCCGTTTTGCTTCAGACATTACGCTGGCCTGGAACTAAAACTAGCTACAAACGGCATGTTGCTCAAACACAGAAGGGTATGACAACCGCTACCAGTAACTATGCCCTGCCTGTTGAACCAGTAAGGCTCATCTTTTCACTGGACATAGTACTTCCGAATGCGAGACGAACTGCAAGCGCCTTTTTAGATTAGTATAAAGGCTACTCCGAAGTGTGTGGAATAGCAGGGGTTTCAAGAATCCTTAGGAAAAGATTTTTAGCTTATTTTCATTCAATGTCTGCCAGTTTCGAAGGTGCCAGGACTTTTATATTACCGTAGGAAGCTTTCCAAAAATCTTCCCGACCAAAGGAACGGGGACGGAAACAGAAGTGTGACACGAAAGAGAGCTAGCGGGGGGGGGGGGGAGTTTGGCAATAGGTGTAAGAACAAAATCCCGGTCGTTTTTGACAAGGCAAGAAAGCTTTTAGTGACACAAGTGACAAATATCTTTTACTCTCTGCCAGGACTCAAAAGACAAAATTTTCTTTAAATTGTATAGAAGACTATAAAAAGTAAAGAAAAGGTAACGTAACGAAGAATTGTTGCAAAAATAGAGTAAATTTAACTAAAGTCAAGTCTCCGTAACCCTCAGGGTTTTCCTGGCAGGACATAGAAGTGCCAAGATTTATTATTGTTTTACAATCTCTCTCTATACAGAAAACAGCAGAATAATCCCAGCCAAGCCATCGACCCAGCTAAGAAATAATTTTGTGGTATTCCTTTATTTGGTAGGAAGCGGGGTGAAGCCAGAGGCGTCATTTTGCTGAAACCTAAGGGGAGGGGCAGCGGGGGCGGCCCCGGCCCCCCTTCAGGGCCCCGTTACGCAAGGACGATTTGAAGTGCTTGGGGGATACCGCAAAATATACTTTTCGGAAATCCGGCACGTCTGAAGAGTTAAAGGGTTTATAAATAATAGCGAACAAAAGTATTACATCGTGAAAAATAAACGGATTTCAAGGAATCAGTTTGCGAAACGTAAAGTCATGCCTAATAAGGGAACTTGCTGAAGAACGAAGCCACCGCAGCAGCTTCTAATGATTGCCATTTTTTTCTGAATCTGCATGTTTTCTAACAACTACTTCCCGAACAAATTTTAGGTTTTTAAATGGCGATCCCCCAAATTGTCGGCCAAACCCCAAACCAAACCGAGCGTACTACAAAAGGTGCCGCAGGCGCAAACAGTGGAAAACTGCTTATGATCAAAGTGCATTCTGGATACAAAATGAAAGTAAGGGGCCCCCCATTATAGATCAGCTCATAATGTTTGGTAACGATACATTTCAAACATTGTGACATATAACTGAAGATTGGTACATGACGGTGCTTCAACTCGACCCTTTCCAAATAAAACGACAATCCGAAACAAAACTGAAACAGCGCAGCCTTTACTGCAATCCATATTAAACATAGATTTAAAACTTTTCTTACCATTTTACCAAGTGAACAAGGGGTGAAAGGCACTGAGTGTTTGTTGACCCTCTCCCTTTCCTACTCCTCCATTTTGTTCGGGGTGTTGCGCCCAGTTGAATTTCATAGGGGCCCTCAGTTATTCAGGAGGAAAATATTAAGTGATACCCAATTTTCATGAGTTTCCTTGGCCAACTGATTTAGCGTCTAACTGATTTACTTCTGATGAGAAACTGACTTTTCTCTGGCTAGTTTTCTGTATTTCCTGGGTAGCTCTGGGACCCTTTAGAGGGCCGGAGTGCCCCCCCCCCTAAATGACGCCCTGGGTGAAGGGGGGAGGGACATTTAGCAGTCACCCTGGCACCACATTTTTTCTAAATTCGGAGTTCAGGCTTATTTACCAGTCAGGAGTTTACTGAGGGATAGATCGGATTGCAGACTTGCGGACTATTAAACAATGAGGCTTCGAGGGCTAAACCCGTATACCAAACAAACCTAACCCCTATGCCCTTACAGTTCAATGGGCACATCAAACTACCCCAATCCCACTCCCTCGATCAGCAGCTTTTTCAATAGTTTCCTCTCTGTGATGTTTCAAAGCGTAATTTTTTGGGCCAGTACATCCTGAATTTAATAGCTTGGAGAAAGATAAAAGTGATGTTTCTTATAATACTTAGTAGATCTCTATTTTATGCATAAAGCAGCTTATATAATTCAGATTTGAATAGGTTATTTGTTTTGGAATGATTTTTGTAGCTATGTTATTTTTTACAAGCTTATTGCATATTCTGGAACATTTTATAAGGCAAGCTAATCAGGCTTCACAACACTATTCAACAAAGAAAAACTTTTAATAGGCACTTTAAGCCATGGAAGTTCTGATGAAATACTAGACAATCAGGTAAACTGCATCTGCGGCTTGACTTTGGTGACATCTCAAATATATCCTTTAATATCAAGCATTGCTGGGAGTTTTTGAATTTCCTGCCACGATATCCCAGCTCCTAAGATTTGGATCGCCGAAATGCCAGAGAATTAGGGATAACAAGAAAACGGCCGATTTTCCTAGCGCCTTTTAAAGGAAGTCGGAAATGTTTATTTGTGAATCATTTAATACAAAGTAAAGCATTAGAAGTGTTCCTTGGGCTTTAAAGATACGCATTTCCCAACTACTACACAGTTTTGCACATGATTGACTTCTCTCCGAGGGTAGCAATAATCCTGAGCCTAATCAGTCTGGAAAGGGTAATGACCACGCATTAATTGGTCAGCCTGCTAGAAGACATCCTAGCGGCTCCTGGGGACCAAAAAAAATTTCGATCTTGTAGATCAGGCGGCTGCCTCAGAGCCATTTCGGAAACGGATCCCAGTGCATTTTTGACGATTTCTAATTGCTAGTTTCCTCTTGGATGGAAGCAAAGCAATAAAACTATACGTTTCTTTATCCCCAGTGAATTTTTTTTAATTTTGCTCCCCCCAACACCCCAAAGAAACAGGTCATGGCTACTTATTTTCATTGTTCTTTAAACAAGTAAAGCTAAAGATTTGCGTCAGAGGCATAATTCTAGTCCGGTCCTTTTCTTCCCTCGAAACCAACTACCAACCAAGAGAATGCAAATTAGCAAATAACATTCTTTCATTCATTTATTGAACTGAGGACCAACTAGAGCCACTCACAAACATACAAAGAAATAGGCAAATTAGTAAAAAAAAAAAGAGAGAAAAACATAAACGAACAAAAATGTTGCTATTGGTCGACAGAAAGCAGCAGCTCATGAACACTCACTTTTTACAATATCAGTAAAGTAAGTTTTAGTCACTCGGGATTAGAGTCGATGATTGCCTGAATTTCCATATCGACTATTTATTTTGTTGGATGGCAAAACTTTAGTGACGGGATACAGTGGCTTCGTAAAGTTAGTCCGTCAGTCGGTTAGCCAATGCGACTAACTCTTTCCTAACCTCGAATTTTAAAGTGAAGAATCCTTCGGAAACTTTAAATGGTAAAATCCAGAACTTTCATAAGGCTGACACCATTCTTCTTCATCACAACCTTTTTCATTTTTTTTCACAAAAAAGCGCTCTGATTAGTTTGTTTATTTTGAACTTTGTTTTTTGCCATGTATTTTGTTGTATACTTGTAGGCTAATTTGTCTTTAACGGTCATCTGTTTATTAGCATGTGAGTGTGTGTGAGTTCAATTGACATGTTGTTGTTCCTTTTTATACATTACTCTTCAGTTTTGAAGGATTCAAATAAATAATTAATAATAATAATAACTCTTGAAGGGATTGAGATATTTTTTTTCCAAACTTGGTGTGAGGATTCACTGGGTCAAAGACTCAAAGTACAGGTCAAGTTCGTAGCCGGACTCGGTAGCCTTAACGTTTACGGGTGGGGAGCGGGTGTCAAATTAAGGGTTGACATTTTTTTTAAAGTCAATGAGATAGCCGATTTAGGGGTAGGGAGGCATGCTGGGTCCATATCAGAAACTTTTTTTCTTGCCTAACAATAGTCCATCCGGAATCAGAAAATTGGCAAAAGTAAACTTTTATCTGAAACTGATTAGATTTAGACGAGTTATTAATGCTCAGCACAAGCAGGCATCGTGGTAGATGATGTTCTCCTTCAAGCCTTATGCTGGACTCACACTGATCCACGCGAGACATGCAATACAAGCAACGTATGAGTGGGAAATCCATTTTTTGCGTTTGCGGTCGCACAACCCATCCCGCAGATAATGCAAACCCAAGTAGCGTGGGTGATAAGTATGAGGGGTGATTGTTTACCGCTAGGGGATAGGAGGAGGTATGTGGGAAGGGGTTTAAGTCGGATTGGTCCTTACTACTGCCCTATGTGTGGGGAGATGAATGAGAATCTGTTGCACCTGATGTGTGAATGTAGTGAATTGGATGGGTTGAGGGATGAAGTGTTTGGAAAAAGAGTGTACGATGAGGAATGGTTGGTTAAAGTAATGAAGGATGAATGTTTTTCGGGAGTTTGCCAGTTGGGAAGATTCCTTAAGCTTTCGATGAAGCATCGTGAAAGATTCATTTAGGTTTATTAGTAATTTAGTGAAAATTTATTTTTATTTTGTTTTCTATTGCCATGGCCCTCGGGCTTTTTGTGTAAATATATATCATATCATATCATATTATATATATAGAGAGAGAAGTTTCGGCTTAACGTCTTTATTCTATTAATAAATAAAAAAATAAAAAAATATTAGTATGGATGAAGTTATATATATAATACTGAAAATGATATATTTGGAATATTAATCTTCAAACAGCTTTAAGACCCACAGAAGTTCATACTACGTATTTATCGGAATTCGGGACCGGCCATTTCACTTTCATGCGGACGGAACGCACGAAACACTCGACGTGGGGCCGACGCAGCGCATACGCTAAGTGGGCTATCTATAAGTGAGATTCTTGCGTTCTCGATGTGTGAACGTCCCTTCAAACAATAATATTAATTTTCATAGCAAGCGTAGACTTACCACTTGATTCAGTGATTCCACCTGATCCGGCGAATCAACCGATCTCAGCAGATCATCAAGTGCTCCCATGTTGAGCTTAAATCGCTCAAGAGTAGTTCTAAGCTCTTCCGAAATAGGCTGGGTCTTCGAAAATGTTTCAGCGGATGTAGACGGACCTTCAGCCGCCAATGGAAGAAGGGAAGCCGAGATGACAGGGGTTGAGACAAGTGCCGCTGCGACGGCAGCATAGCTGCGGCGCTCACTGAGTTTCGTGTAGTCAGTTACTGCTTCTTCGACAGCCCATTGGTCCATGAAGTCGCTGCCAGATTGACTGGCATAAGGTGTGGAGGTCTTCTGCTGACAAAGATTCTCAACAAGGTCGGGTACGGCAAGAGAATCAGTTTGTGGGTGAAGCTAAAACAAAAGAAATTACTGATTATTTTAACTTGATTGATTGATTTACACTGAAGTCAACAATTGCTGCGCAACTGCGGGTTAACGCAGAGAGTCGGGCGCAAAAATTCATTTTCGCTGTGGTTTTATAGAAGCTACAAAAACGCAACAAGGTTCCCACACGACGACTAAAGTTTAACCGAACAGGGATGAGATCCGACAATCTAGTCACACATCACGATTCGATTTCACCGAATGAACTTAATCTTTCGGACTTACGTCTTCAATCCTGAAACTTCAGGCTTTTTTTAAATTCAAATTCTCCGCGTCTGGATGAATTTTGGCCAAGACCAAAGGTTTCGATGGGATCCCAAAAATTTAGTATTTTATCCAGACAACTGGGTCTTATAGATATCCGGTCTTTGCCAGACTCCGTGAACGTTTTGACTATCAATTTAGAAACAGATTAAAAAATCAGAACTTCCTCCATTACTTTTGCCAATATTCCGGTTTCGGCCGGATTCCGGCCGAACTACTTGTCCGACAAAAAACTAAATGTAAAAAATGAATTAAGCGAAAATTCAATCAAGTTCAGATACAATTTTTAGTTTCAACAAATTTTCCGGTTTTGGCCGGATTCCTGGTGACATGTTCACCGGTCCGGTGAGAACATGATTTTCATATGCGGATCCAGCATGTCTCCTTACCACTAACTCAAACTTCTAATGAACTTCGAATAAAACTTTTACTTCTAAAAAATTTTCCGGTTTCGGCCAGATTCCGGGCGAACCACTTGTCCTGCGAGAAAATGATTTTCATATTCCTGTTCAACATGTCTTCTTTACTCCTAAAATCGACTATCTCATTAGCGGTTAAAATCTTCTTTACTCCTAAAATCATTAGCTGTTAAAAATATTTTGTTTGCCCCTTAAGCTGAACCCCCTCCCCCACCCCTAAATCTAGGGCTACAGAACCCATCTAGGAACTCGACCTGTCCCTTGACCCAAAGAATCCTCATTCAATAGCCTACTTCATCAATAACGTTTTAGGTAAAGATGGGCAATACACATTCCTTTTCTGTTTGTTTGAAGGCAATAAGGTAATAGTGAATAGCCTACAGTCTACCGCGGTTGTTGCCTGAGGACAAATCGATTATATTAATGGTCGGACAAGAGTGACAATAATACACAAATGCGTCTGCACTTCGAATGTGTTGAGTCGAACTGAAAATCAAATTTACGATGATGTCAATGTGGCTCAATACTAATAACTGAGGCTAGTTAAAGTGGCATTGCACTGTCAGAAGTATCATATCAGACAACATCAAGATGAGCAGTTTCAAGAGACAACACTTGGGATGTTGTCTGTTGTCGTGACAAACGTTATGCATGAAATGTGATGCATAACAAGGATTGCCAGGAAGAGCCGAAAACCCGCCCACAAATATCTGCTGAATTTTCCGATATCATTACGACAAATTACAAATTACGTCAGCAGCTGCTTTTTTCGGCTCTCTTTCGTGCATCCTCACAACAGACAACATCCCAAGAACTGTCTGTTGAAACCGCGCATCCTTGTGCTGTCTCTTATAAAAATTCTGACAGTGTGCAAGGCAACCCCGCAATATTTTGTTATTAATGACCCGCATGGTATTTCGTCCTTAAACTGTGGTGGTGGAACCTTTTCCAACCCCTTAATGTTGTGACTTACCTTGGAATCCCCTATTGTTCAGTGAAACGTAATTTTCAATCAACTGTAGTAAGAAATATTGAACTAAAAACCGTAAGACGTTTGGAGCTTTAATCCATCTGAGGGGTAAGGTTAGACGTGATATTCTTGCCCGTATAACGTCCGTATATCCGTCAACTGTTTTACCAATAGTCATTTTTCCAGCGGTGGTGGTGAATGGTTTTAATCGTGGTATGATTGCTAGTGTCCGTGTGTGCTATTTTAAATACTGTTAATTTTTGCTTGGATACCCTTTATTTGCTAGAAATACACCTCTAATTAATTCCCTTTCAGTTAAAGGTCCTGCCCTGGCAATTCAGCAGAAATTTGATAATTTTGTAGCTAAAGCTAATAATATTCTGACTCTGAAGAATCTGTTTCCGTTTTTCGCTAAAAAGCTAATAGTTAAGTAAGTACAGTGCTTTGTTTATGTACGTCAATTGTTATTTACTGTTATGAAAGTTATTTGTAACAGTGTTTTTTAAATTTGTTTTAGTACTCCTCATTATATATTCTTTGAGGGAAATAAATAAATGAATGAATGAATAATCCTGCGGTTTGCCGGTAATATCTATTAGTATACACTGTCGTTCGATAAAAATCCTAACGGTGTGTAACATCGTTGCGTCTTGTTAAACGTCAATTATCGTTCCGTAAGAAATAACACGGAAAATCACGTAGCCAAAAGGAAGTGAAAGAATAAAAAATATTACATGGAAAACGGCTGCTCATATTTCATAACATTTAAAGCCCAACTCTTACTAGAAATGATCTTTCCGCGATGAAATGTCTCGAAAATATCGTTTTCGAAAACACCTTTACTTCCCGCGTGAAATTAGCAATTAAAAAATTAGCAATTCTCATTAGCGCTTGTTGACTCTACCCAGCCTTCCTGCTCTCCGACGCAGCGGCTGGACGCAAAAGTATTTGAAAACTGAAGGTACCGTAATTAACAAGACCAAAGGTGTCGATGGGATCCCAAAAATCTAAGATTTGATCCAGACAATTCGGTCTTGTCTTCGCCAGGTTAATCATCAGAGAAAACCGAGTTCAGATATTCTATCTACCTATCTATACCTCTATAAGCCATATCTATTTTGACGATATTGACCGAAACTTCCTGCTTTACTACTGCCAAATTTGCGGTTTCACCCGAATTCCGAGCGAACTACTAGTCCAGCAAAAAAAAGAAAAATTCAGAAACAAAGCCGGCGTATCTCCTTATCCCTATAAGAAATCTAATCAACTTTAAATAAAATTTTGACATAAAAAAAATGCGGGTACAACCGGATTCCGGACTAATATATGTCCTGGTAAAAAGTGATCATTATATACAGACTCAGCGTCTCTTCTTACCCCTACATATATCATCTAATCAACTTCAGATAAAGCTTTTACTTTTAACATATTTTCCGGTTTGTCCGGATTACAGGTGAACTGGTTGTCCGGCGAGAAAATGGTTTTCACCATCGGGTTCAGCATGTCTTCTTACCCATAAATCAAACATTTAATCAACTTCAAATGAAACTGTTACTTTTAACCAACTTTCCGGTTTTGGCCGGATTCCGGACAAACTGCTTGCCCGGCGACAAAATGATTTTCACCATTATGCTCAGCATGTCTTCTTACCCCAAAATCAAACATTTAATCAACTTCAAATGAAACTTTTACTTTTAACCAACTTTCCGGTTTTTGCCGGATTCCGGACGAACTACTCGTCCAGCGAGAAAATGGTTTTCAGCATCGTGCTCAACATGTCTTCTCACCCCTAAATCGAACATTTAAACAACTTCAAATGAAACTTTTACTTTTACCAAACTTTCCGGTTTTGGCCGGATTCCGGACGAACTGCTTAACCGGCGACAAAATGATTGTCACCATCGTGCTCAGCATGTCTTCTTACCCCATAATCGACTATCAGCTGTTTAAAAATATTTTGTTTGTCCCTTAAATTGAACCCCCTCCCCCACCCCCAAATATAGGGGTACAGAGCCCATCTACGAACTCGACCTTAGCATTGACCCAAACAATCCTCATACCAAGTTTCATCAAAACATCTCATTCCCTTCGAGAGTTATCATGCTTACAGACGGACGGACGGACGGACGGACAGACGGACGGACGGACAACTTTTGCGATGTCATAGGTATCCCTCCACTTACGTTTTGGGATCCCAAAAAGCAGGAAAACCAATCAAGACAAAAGAAGTCGCAAACAGAAGGTATACCTGATCGTGCACCATGCCATCGAAAATAAAAAACAATGCTTTTAAGATCATGTGTGAAAGAGTTGTCGGCGGCTCTTGAAGCAGATAATTGCGTAAACAGTCATTCGCTAGTACAGGGCGAGAATAGCCACAATTGTTATTCGCAGGTATTAGTGAGTGGCTCGATGTCTTTGTCTTTATTTTAGGCTTTCAATCCTTCCAATTTTGTTTTAATTTTTGTTTTTTTTTGCTGGTTTCTGCTTTGTTTTGGTTTTCCTGGTTGCTGATCTTCATCCTCGTTTTGTCATTTTTCCTCGAAATTTTCTGTATGCGCTGAAGAAGGGAGGCGGTTGTCCTCCTGAAATATTCGCCTTTTATTTCAGTATGTTCGTTTGCCTTTACACACCCCATATTCTTTGGTTTCTTCGTTGATTTGTGTGGCTCTTAAAGATTTCGGTAAAGTTTGCGTCAAGAGACTGACAAATCTCGGCTAGGCAGAAAAAGCGCTAAGAACACGTAGTTACAAAACAAAACAATGTCGAAAGGCGGCGATTTCAAAAGCTTATAATCCCGTAAGGGTGCTAGGGATAAAACAAAAGGCAGCATACGCAAGAGGAGTCCTTTAAGACTAAGAGGCGCGTTGTTAACATTATCGTGCTGTACGAAATAACACAGAAAAGTAAAAGTGTGTGAAACATAAAAAATATAACATTGAAAACGGCTGCTCACCTTTAATAATATTTAACAGTAAGATGCGCAAGCTTGTGTTAAATGTTATCAAACTGTGTACAAAATATTATCCATTTACGTTACCAGGGTATGTCAGGTAAATAGTAGGAGCAGTTGAGGAAAGACGGAGAATACCGGAAGAACTCTCGATCTGATACAGGCATCCCCTCGCTCCTTAAGAACATTACGCAACAGTTGAGTCGGAAAATCTTTCCTTTCAGAACGCACGTTCAGCGGAATCAGCATTTATATTCACAGAGAAATCCGCAAACTAAGGAAAACCAGATGACAATCGAAATCGTTCCAGAATCGACTTGGTAAGCTCCCAGCGGCAGGAAGCCATAAGCTTATGAGATTTGTTTTCAGTCGAAATATGAAGAATGTAAGGTCAAGGAATACATAGAACACTTCAACAAGAATTTCAGAAAATGCACTGGTTGTTAGAGAACAACTGAAATCTTCGCAATTCCATTTAGATTTGTCACGAGCTTAACGTGCCAAGCAACAGGTCAGTGCCGAGTACATGCCGGAGATCAGCTTTGTAGTGACCTTGTGTTATCTTATGTTCTACTCCGGTCGCCGGTAATAGCCGCGTTCGTTTTCGTCGCTGGGTTCGCCGTTTCATCCGTCGTTCTACTACCAGCGTTTCCCCTCCCGTCTTCCGTGCGTCGGTCCGAAAGGAATACTGGCAATAAGTTTTCCCCACATCCCGCTAATTCTTCTACTCAATTTTTACGTAGATTCATTCCATCATTTATTTCTGGTAATTTCTTGTAGTTAATTTGTTTCTTGTGTGTCTGTGTATTTTGTAAATTTGTATTCCTTTTCTAGCTTTTAGCTATTCGGATTAAACTTGATTGATTGATTGAAAATTAAAGTTGCAAAAGCAGTTCCTGTTATCCTAAAATCCATTTTAGTACTTTACTATAGCTGCTGTTGCTTCTTGATCCAGACAATCGAATCACGAACATTTCAAATCCCAAAAGTTCAAATTTGATTCAGACAATTGGGCTCGTCTTCACCAGACTCCTTGAACACTTTTACTATTAAATATTTAGAAACAGATTAAGGCCAAATAGCTAATCACGTGAGAAAACCAAGTTCAGATACGGATTGTCATATCTATTTTGACGAAGCATATCGAAACGTCCTGCCTTATCTTCTGCCAATTTTCCGGTTTCGGCGGAATTATGGAAATACTTGTCCCGCGAAAAGAATAAAGCTCAAAAACGAATTCAGCATGTCTCCTTACCCCTACATCAAACGTTTAATCAACTTCGGATTAAACTTTTACTTTTAACAAATTTTCCGGTTTCAGCCGGATTCCGAGCGATCTATACATACGGTGAGAAAATGGTTGTCATATGCGAAATCAGCATGTACACTTACCCGCAAATCAAACATCTTTTCAAATTTAAATAAAACTTTTACTTGAAACAAATTCTCCGGTTTTGGCCGGATTCCGGCCGAACTAATTTCCCGTTGAGAAAATGATTAAAAATAAATTTCATATTCGGATTAAGCATGTTTCCTTACCCCTAATTCGATTATTTCATTAGCTCTTAAAAAATATTTTTTGTTCCCCTTAATTTCAAACCCCTCCCCCACCCCTAAATATAGAGCTACATAAACCCTCTTCGAACTTGACCAGTACTTTGACCTAAAGAGTCCTCATGCCAAGTTTGATGAAAATATCTCAACCCCTTCGAGAGTTATCGCGCTAACAGACGGACGGACAGACGGACAACTTTTGCGATGTCATAGGTATCCCTCCACTTACGTTTTGGGATCCCAAAAACGGATACGTCAGCTGAATTTTATTAGAGCTATATTTCGGTCCTTTTTGGCAAGGGTCCTCTTCAGGCTCAAAGCCCCTCGGGTTGGAAAAACGAACTTGTTGAAAAACAAACTAAGGATTCTAGCTTAGCGTTAAATATTTGACTTCGTGAACTCCTTTGTGAGAGTTGCTTGGAGGTAGAACGGTTGCTGCGATTTTGTTTTCGAAACGGTTGCTCAATTGGGTCGTGGATGGATGAAAATATAGCTCTAATAAAATTCAGCTGACGTATTCGTTTTGCACTATCAAATATGAAAGGTTTTTTTCTTATCCTTGAGAGAAAAAGACTCGTTTTTTCAAACGGCCAACTTACCCTAAAACCGTAATGATCTGTTTTAGTATAGTTTGTATAGTATAGTTTCTATAGTTTGAACACTATAGTGTATAACAAAGTCCCACTATAGCCTAGCCCAAGGCCGTATCTCCAGGGAGGGGGGGGGGGGGAGGGGTTGACCCCCCCCGACATAGAAAAATAATCATTTTTATAGGCTTTTCCTTCTGATTATGTGTTTTTTGCCAGACCAGCACGCAACCTCTCCCGCCCGCCCCCCGAAATAAATTCCTGGATACGGGCCTGGCCTATAGCCTCACTAGGATTATAGCCCCAGCCAAGAGATCTGCAACGACAAGGAATCCTAAAGAAATAAGAAAAGATGATAACCTGTATCGTCGATGCATCCACCTCCGCAGTCTTCAGCCTGTCTGCAAAACTATCCTTGCTTCCCTGATATTCCTCTATCCTTCTTCTCAACCTCACAGCATCATCTGGTGAGCATCTGGAAAGTATTCCCTCGCACAATTTGTCAACCTCTTCTCTCACTGCCGCTAGATGGTCCCACTGTTCACGGATCTCTTTAAGCAGTGCTTCCTTTTCACTATATGATAGGGTTGAAATTCGCTCCAGTTGAATATTAGCCTGGAGCAACCAAATCGTTATTTGATCAAGGTACGTATCAAGCTCCCTCCACGTGTCGACAACCTCCTGCCCCCGTCGAACGAGGATAGAAATTCGGGTCTTTTGTTCATCCAAGCTCGCGACGGCTTGGTTTTTAAGACTAGTAATTTTACCGGAACGATCCAATTTTGATTCTCTAGCCAAGGTCAGATACGCATCTCTGAGCTCATTCAATAGGTCAATACTGTCAAATTCCTGGGCAAGGTCATGAAGCTGGTTCACTCTTGACTCAATTTCTATCACAGATACAAGACTGGGGTCAACGACTATCGATTCGATCACAGAGTCACTAGCAGTAAGGGATTCGTTGAGTTTGTTAGACGCGATTCTAAACCGAGTCCACATGGCCTCAGTCGACTCGACGTTTGATTTTCGCTGGGCTATCAGCCTGCACAGCAGCTCCCACCGTCTCTCAATCGACTGCACTGTCGACTGGAGGTCTTCCAAATCCTGAATATTTAGGTCTGAGTCATTCAGGATGATTTCTGACAGGTTAAGGATGAAGCTAACGTCTTCACTCTTTTTCAAGACTTCCTGTTCGAGGTCTTGGTTGGCACTTTGGTTTCTTGTGATTTCTTCTTCACTAAAATCAACAAGTTTCACCGGAGTCATGATTCTGGCTTCCGTACGGTCCAGCCAAACAAGGAGACTAGTTATCTGATTTTGCATGTCCGGCAACGCTGTTTCAATTTCTTTGAGTTTGTGCAGTCGGTTGTTCCAAAGCGACCGGATCTTCGAATACTGTTCCGACGCGAGGTTTGCTTCCTGGACTGCTTTACTGCAGGAAAGATCCAAGTTCAGAAGGCGTGCAATTCCTTCGGAGCCTGATTTCAGTTCCGAAACTTCCGTTTCCTTCGAGTTAAGTTCACTAGCAAAGGTGGTGGTGTAGGCTTGTATGAGTTCAATGAGGTTCATCTTATACATTCCTTTCAGTCTGGTTTCGAAGGAGGTCAGCCAGAGCCCAAACTTGCCAAGCCTGAAATCAAAAGATTAAATGTCTGAATAAAGAAACATACCATGTCTAACCAATTGCAAAGTCAGATTAGAACCACAGTGCTACCAAGTTTGGTGACAACTACTGGAAGACCCCAACCATCGACACACCCTTCCCCCTCCCCACATTCCCGACCGTATAAGGCCTAAGAGAATGGCAGCAGAACCAGTTCCAAAGATCCAACCCATTCGGTCAATTCATGCGCGGTACGAAAGAAGTTTTGTCCCCTCCTTTGTGAGTTTTTTCAAAGCGAAATCTTAAGTAAACTTCTTTTCTTCTTTTTTTTGCTAATTATTGAAGTTTAGCGCTATTACAAAGAAATGAAACAGAATAATAATTTGGAAAATGCAGCGAAGCAATTAAAAAAAAAAAAACACTGCATAAAATCATTAATGTATGAAAGAATGGAAAATATTATGGTATGCAATGGAAACATTGCTTCCGATTTTTTTTTGTAAAACCAACAAAGTTTCTTCCAAATTGTCGTCATCGACTCTTACACTTTAGATTCAACCACTAGTTCTGCATTACTAAACCTGCAGGGGTAACCAAGGAGAAACTTACAGTATTTAAAGTAAGCAACAACTACTCATATGGAGCTGAACACTTCAAAAACAAACAATAACGCTACAAACCCTGGCTGAAAGTCTTTCAAGCACGCTCATCTTGAGCGCTATTTGAACTCCGTATCGCCTTGTTATATTCGTCATTATCACTCTGGTTGACAAGCTGTCTAGTTTTATATGATTTTGATGCATTTTGTAAATTATTTGACAATTCCTTTGTTATTCTTCTTAAATTTTAACTGAAAAGCCAACTTATTTTGTGTCATTTTTGAACACACTTCATTATTTGGCTTGTTTTAAGGTATTTTTGTATTGTTCACTATTTGCTCTAGTATGATGTTGAGAACATCCACGGCCGTCCTCACAACGCAAAATTCTACTATGAGACGGCAAATTTGAATCCCATTTCAAACTCGGCTTCTGATCAGCTGGCGGAAGCTAGCTAACTGCGTAAGAACTATTTTTCGCAAATCGTTTTCGTCAAGCATACAACACGGCTACAAGCGCATACAGGAAGCACAAATCTGACAGGGAAATTCCACTGTACGAAAATCGATTATTCGTCAACAGCGGAGCAACGAAATAACGCATTTTCATCGGGTCTCCCAGCCTCTTTAATGATTAACCGAAGAGGGCGGGGATAGGACAATCTAGTATCCCCACCGTTTATTCCCTTAAATTGGCTTGAAGAACCGCTGAAAATGCGTTACTTTGTTGTTCCGCTATTCAAGAATAATCGATTTTCAAATGGTGGAATTTCAGTGTGATTTGTGGTACCTCTACGCGCTCGTATCTGTGTTGTATGCCTTACGAGAAAGATTTTTGATTTTTTTTTGGTTCAGGCACTAAGCCGTCTTCACCAAGCTCACCACTGCCCACTGAAAAGCCGCGTTTGTATTGAGATTAAAATTTCCCGCGTCATAGTAGAATTTACGCTGCGGGGAAGGCCGCAGATATTTTGAACGTCATAACTAGAGCAGACAGTGGAAAAAAAATCCCTCAGCAAAATCCAAACAACTAAATGTATTCAATTAAATGACACAAAAAACAAGGTGTCTTTTCAGTTAAACTTTAAATTAATAGGCGATGGGTAACTAGATTGTCCTATCTCAGACTTTTTGTGAACTGCGAAGAAGAATTTTTGGAGAGATGAAGTGTCACAAAAAATCAACGAAAACTGTGTTTGTAAAGGCCAACGAATATAATGAAATAAAAGTCGAATATTTTTCCTCGAATTTTCTGTCTGCGCTGAAGAAGGGAAGCGGTTGTCGCCTTTTATTTCAGTATTTGATTTGATTTGATGTATTGTATAATTCAGGTACAAAATTTCGTGGTTGTCCAACCAAATTGTTTGACCTTTGTCAGGTAATATATACACAATTGTTAAAATCAAATTCGTAATCAAAATAAAAGGTAAACCATTGAAATCAACACCCGAAATAAAATTATTCGCTGGCGTTTGTAAACCCCATTTTCGCTGGTTTTGTTGATTTTTGTGATATGTCAGGCCAGTGTGGTTTACGAAATTATCTTAGAAATAAAGTGAATAGGAGTAATGCCATACCTGATATTGAACCGAGATTCCGTCTCCTTTCTCTGTTGGATCCTATACAGCAAAGTGAGAATTTGGTGTTCTAGCTCCTCTCGTTGATGGCTGAGGAGCCATACTCTCTGCGTCGATACGCGGGAGTCAACAGGCCCCACCGCCGAACGAATTTCATCCGCAGATGTCTGGCACGAAGTGATGTCAACAGTCATGGCTTTCAAAGACTGCAGATGGCTCTGCAAGAATAAAGAATACAAATGAACCACAGAGCGGCAACCCTGACGCTATTGTGTTTTTTCCAGCCTACTTGACACACTGATACAAACTGGCAAGGATAAGAAAAGGGATGCAAAATTCGCACGATATCCTAGGCCTTCTGTTTTAGTGCAAGTCGGTAAGGAACTCAGTTTAAGACTGCAGCACCGGAGGAGGGGGTCAGCCGTTTCTACAGGTAAAATGCGAGCGCCCTCTTTCCCAGTCCTCGGCAGTTTTCAGTCTCTCCGCTTCAAGTTTGCAGTGTGTTTGCCATGTGGTCATACGGAGATTGCGGTTTGAGAAGTCGTTAGATTCGACGAATAGCTTTTTCAGCGCCTTTCCGTAAATCGTTACCTGAAGTTGTTAAGTGTGTTTTTATTTTTTTTTATTTTTTTGCAGTTGTTTTGATTAGAAGGGTGTTTTGTCTATATCTGTATCTGCTTTTTCTTCTCTTTTTTTTTTTTTTTTCTCTTTTTATATTTACTCCGTGTTTACACCGTGTGTGTATTTCGGGTAATATATTTATTGATTGATTGATTGAATAATTAGTGGTAAAACCTATTTTCCGAGTGCAGGCTAGGGTATTAAGCACCAACAACACTAGTAGGAAAACCCGGCTAGGGTAGCATCAGCCAAAGTATCTACAGCATCTCCTCAGTCCCATCTCGGATGTTTTTTAGCCTCACTTTAGTCCTTCTTGACTTCGATAAAAACAACAAGAGAAAAACTTGCATAAACTGTATTTAAGATCTATGACCAGTCTCGAAAAATGCCAAAAATTTAAATGTAGAAATTGGCGTAGTGCCGCTAGGGTGGATGTGTTTTTTGGAAACGAGCATAGACGGAACGATTCCGGACCAAGACATATGTGCCACGGGTCCTTTAAACGGATAATATTAGCATGTGTGAAACAAATTGATTCATAAACAAACTTCCGACTTACTTTCCTATAGAGTGGCCGGCAAACTTACCTCAAGGACGGTTTCGTACTCGATCAGCTCTTCCAGAGACAGGGGCAAGTCATCCCTGATATCCTTGTTAATTTGCTGATACGTCTCTTGAATCTGGTCACAGCCGGCGTTAAAGGACGAGTGCATGTTGGATAGCCTCTTTAAGAAATCAGACCACGTGTTCAGTGCAGATTCGAGGCAGACGAGACGTTCTCTGAGAGCGTTGGTTTGGGAACGGAGCAGTCTAGCATCTTCGGTTTCTAAAGATGGGAGCAATCGGGCAGAAAAGGCTTCTGTTTCGGCTATAAGTGAATCACCAGTAGCAAGACGTTCGAGTATGACCTAAAAGTGAAAATAATTGTAAGTTCATCATTAACATATGACCTGAAATTTCTTTATTTTTCGTCGCCGTTTTTTTGTGATTGTTTCTTTGTGGTCGAAACTAACTGACATTCCTGTTATGGTACTTTTTTGTACCATAACAAGAGATACAGTGTTCCAGATTTAAACTGATCTTAACTGTGAGACTGTGGCCACTGTGGGTAGTTCCTGAACATTACAAATTACCATAATTGTATGTAATCATGATTTCTGCGGTACTGACATGTCTAACACACAAGACAAAAATAATAGTTGCGTTTTTGCAGATACCATGGTATCGGTTACCACGGTAACTGGATCTGCAATTAGTCGTTTTTGCAGTTACCGTGGTATCTGTTATACGGTGCTCTGCAAAAACGACTATTGCCGAAATTGCACTTTTCGAAGTGATCCCAATAGAAAAACAGATATCCAGTTACATCACGAAGTGCTAAACTTCTTTCTCAACAATCTGACAAAATTTGGTGAAAGTGAGATGACATCTCAGATGCCACGACCAGTTACCACGGTCGGACCGTAGTATCTGAATATCTGATACCACGATAACTGACCAGATACCACGATAACTGCAAAAACGCCTTTTGACCGTGGTATCAGATACCACGATAACTGCAAAAACGACTTTAGACCGTGGTATCAGATACCATGGTATCTGCAAAAACGCAACTAATGAAAAAAAAAAAAAAAACTGTTTGGAGGGGTAGGACAACGCTTTGCGTGTTGGAGCAAACCTAATCGGCGAAAAGCAGAACCACACTGTCTGACACGTAACCCTAGGTTCACACTGAGGCGATATCGGCCACTGTCGAGATTTTCCTTCATTTTCATCGCCAAAATCGGCGATTTCTGTTGCTTCGTCAGGCGATGTTCAATGCTGGGAAAATTCAACTTTAATCGGGCGACAGTCCCGAGAGTACGATTTTATGCCCGCAACAGCAACATGGACGAACCTTTTGATGAGAAAAAATTAATTATTTTTTATTATTTCAATTATTTTAAGGGTTATTTTTTATTAATTTAATTATTTTGCGCGTTAAATTCTGTTGCCGACGAAAATTCAGTGTGAACATCCAGGCGATAAAAATCTTCTATCGCTACGACTGAAAAATCTCGTTCATCGCCGCGATGTGCTGTGTGAACCTGGGTTAATATGTTGATTGCATCGTAGGTTAGGAATAATCAAATCGATTCTTGGTTCTTTTTAACACGTGAACTTGAGAATTTCAAAAGGTCCGTGAAAGTCCTTCCCGCCAAAACAGACACACAGTGCCAGGCCTGTGCAAATTTTAGGAACTTCCAGGGGTAACACCCGAGCTCTCAAAGGCCCTTCGTCGAACAAGTAGGGTTTTAAAGATGATATATCCACGAATCTTATCACTCTTGGTAATGAAATGGGTACGGGGTAGCCGAGAGGATCAGAACACCGTAGGTCTTTGACTTGCTAGTCTCCATAGCCGTCACTCCTTTCCTGAGCAGCGTTGCCACATGTCGCAGGATAGTGTGAATTGTCACTCTATTTTGTTTTTGTCACCCTTGTCCTACGGAGGACATAAAAATCGCTCTATTTCAGAAAATGACCAATTGTGTCATTTTTGCAGCAGGGATTCCGACCAGAACTGACTATTTCAAGTTTTTTTTCATGAAAGTAAAATTAAGTTCTGTAATTTCTACAGAGGCGATTCTGACCAAAAGTGAAAAGTGAAAAATAAATTTCTCTCCCAATTCACTCTCTGTTTCGCGCAGGGTGGCAACACTGTTCCTGAGTACCCAAGTTGAGTTCTTGACACTGCTGAGGGTCAAAACGCCAGGCTGAATTGACTGCTGATGCCTCAAAACGAGCCAGTGATAGATAAGGGGGGATAAATTGTTCCAAGAGTTGCACAGGGTTGCCACTGAGTGTTTAGTGGCCCTCATCACAGGCTGATGTCAGCTCTTTGCTTTTGCTCTGCTAAATTTTATGCAAAGTTATTAAAAATAAATTAACTAATAGGACCGTTCTAACGTCCTTCTGGAAAAAGGGACGATAAACTAAGCTGTCATCCGTTGAAGACGGAAGCGGCTTTTACGTCGTAACAAAAATACATACACTCACAAAAAAAGAAACATGATAACTCCCATTTCCAATGCACTGAGCTCAAATTTATCGGAACACCTGCAGGGCCGCTGCCACACTTATTTAACTGCAGTCACAAAACAATTCCATAGTACATATGCCAGAATTCCAAACACATGCGTACAATCTTAGATACGAAGGAATAGTGCCAAGGCGACTGTAAGGCGCAAGAAAGCACCAGGGGGTATTATGCGGAGATGTGTTGTTTTTATCGAAGAGGCAGAGACATTTGCATTCACTTACCATAACATGACGTAAGCCTAAGTGATTGATGACGAATAGTAACATGTATACACAAGAAAAGGATGACAGTAAAGTCATTGAACCGGTACTGGTGACAGGGTGCTGCGTGGGTTGATACACGTAACTGAAAGCTAAACCGTATTTGAAGAAATATCAAGATTAAACATGATGTGATTAGAGAGCATTACACCACTTTATGTCCTCTTTATGTGTCTTTTTCAGTTGTGTTTCATTTCCTCTAATCTTTAAGTTGTAGTTTAGCTAGGCCTACACAAGATTATTTTCCTTCTAGGCCAATACACAAAGTTGTCCAGTGTTATATAATTTTAGTACGTAAATAAATACTTGAATACTTGAATACCAAACACATTTCTACAGCCTATAACGCGAGAAAAGACTGTTTCATACTTTGTCAAACCATCAGGGTCTTCAAAACCATTTTCGAACCTGCGAAATTACAATATTACAGTACGTCTTCAAACCATAGCAGTAAACTGTATCTCAGCATACTCCCGCAAATATGGACTTGACTGTGCTTAGCCAATCCCCCCTCGAATTCGTCACATGTATGACCGAAACTTCCCATACTCCTAAATTTTAAAACACTTTAACCTCAAAACACTGCAGGAGCGTAGAAAAGAACTAAGCATTGACTTCGGTTCAGCCATGTTATCTCACCCTCTCCACTCCAAATCCTCCCTCTCCCTACCAAAATATTAGAAATCGACGAGAACGAGTGGTAAGTTCTAACGTACCCAAACTCTGTCCTGTACCTACAAAACACACCAGATATGCAAAAAGTTTTATTCCAGAATTCGTGGAACTTTAAACCGAAGCGTGACAGATTTTTTAGTTTATCGTCATCTGACATATATATTGTAATTTATTGTAGTCGCTGTAAACGCAGTGACGTACTTAAGAGAAAACTAGGACCCAAGGGCTGCAGCCACGGATATTCCCGACGTCAAACTATAGGCGTAATCTCGCCGTTCATCGAGGACTCCTCGGGGAATCGAAGGGAACGAGAATAGAAGGAGTCACTCCACGCGGACTCCGCGTACAGAAAACAGCGAGAGCACGGGGAATGCTTCCAAAACGGATTTTGTTAGAAAAGAAAATACGCAGTTGACGAAATTAGTTTTGATCCACTTTAATTTTGGTTAAATTTCTTCTGACTCATTCTAATTAATTTTATATTGCACCAACACCAGCAAAAATTTATTCCCCTCCGAATCTGAAAGGGAGTCCTTTTTAATGATGGTGATGATAATCGGAGTATTCCCCGTCCGTGGGGACTCGCGAGAATAAGGGGAGTGAGTCCCCGGGACAAACAAATAGGCGGGGACTCCTCAAGCGGAGTCCTAGTGGAACGGCGAGAATACGCCTTATGTGATGCGAAACCAACCGGTCTTGGGAAAAGTTTTATCCCACGAAAACTGCTCATGTTTCCCTTTTTACGTTTGATTGCATTTTAACACAAAACTAACTGGTTTAGACAAGATCCACCATTTCGGGAGTTTTTAATGCGTAGCAACTATTAAGCGTGTTTACGATTTGGGCAAATATCTTGGTGGTACTCAGTTTAGTTGCAGCGCCTATGTGAATCCTTTTTAGTGTATATTCGTTGTATTAGTGTAAAGCGTAGTGTTGTTTAAACAATAGTTCATGTGTTTTGTAGGGAGAGAAGCTTCGGCTTAGTCTCTTTCTATTAATAAATAAATAAAAAATAACGAAAAGCTATTCAAGTGCATTACTTAGGGAAAAACCTACCTGTATCCTCTTTAGCAGCAAAGGTAGACCCTTCTCCTGAAGCCTTCGCAGTTCAAGCTTAGACTTTTCTGACTCAATACTATCCAACCACTTGAGCACATTCTGCATGGACTTCCTGTAGAGTTCCCAGTCGTTAAATCTGTCGCAGAGCTCTGTGTGTTTTCTGTTCAGAGCTTCAATGGTACCCTGGTGCAGTTTATGGAGATCAGCTAATGCCTGCACTCCCGACTCCTGGTTGACAACGGCCTGCTGTGATTCTTCGGCGATGGCACGCAGTTGCTTAGCAAGTTTTGGTTGAAGTTGAAGCAAGGCTTTCTGCCTTGTGAGCAATATCTCATGTAGCTGAAACAAAAGAACGTCTGTCATTTTCCGAATCCAATTTATCAATGGCCCATCTCGACAAAAGCAGGGCGAAACTCTATAAAGATAGAGTAATAAGCAAAAGAATAGAAAAAGAAACCATAAATAGGCATAAATCAACAAACATTAAATAACTAACTCTAACCAAAGCTGAGCTGTGATAACTTTGATATAGAGGAACGGAAATCGTGTACCGTTGGCTGCTTGTCCTTAACAGAGGTACGACAGATTAGAAGGAATTTACTAGTCAATAACTAAAGAGAAATTTGGCGACACAGAAATATGCTCAATGAACAAATGACTTTTGAATTTATAAATTTTAACCATGCTAAATGTAGTGATGCCTTGTTCTTAGTACTGCTTATAGATGCAGTTAATAAGCAATGATATTTTGTCAGCATCAGCGTTGCTAGGTAGGCTTATTAACTCTTGGGACACAATTAAGGGTTTCATAGGATGCTTTGGCTTCAGACAAGATTTTCAGCAGGCTATCTAATGGATAAAAACGGGGATATTCGACAGCCTGACGACGACCCGTTCCAGGAAGGGCCAAAACATCGCTGCCAAAGCATTTGTAGCTGACGTATCCGTTTCTATCCATTCTATGAATTTCTGTTTCCTAGTCAGCTTAGGGGCACAAGGAGTATTTATTTATCAGGCTAGCTGCAATTTCAGCAGTTGCTGAATATGCATTACCATCGGTCGAGAATATGTAGGCTTATTCACCACTGGGAAAGTACATTTCAAATCCAAAGGGCGTCAAGCTAGAAGTGGTTCAATCACTGGAGCCAGACGCAACGTCTGAGAATTCGGAGATGTTACAGCAGCCTCTCTATCTACAGACAGTCAAACACTTGCAATTATTGTCATGCTCATGGAAATCAGATTTAAGCACATAGAAAAATTAGTATGATCTAATAGTGCAGCGGCTACCAAGTTTCATCCTGAACGCTCCACTCTATGCGTGTCACAAGATTTCTGGGTTCTCCCCTGCAACCCCCCCCCCTCCCCCCAGTTAATTGGATCCTTTCCTGAATTGAAACAGGACATCTGAGACATGAGGTCTTTCAAGATATCAAGTTTCATTAAGATCCGATAACCCGTTCGAAAGTTATGCATGCCACTAATTTCCAGATTCCATCGGATCCTTTCCTGAATTGAAACAGGACATCTGAGACATGAGGTCTTTCAAGATATCAAGTTTCACTAAGATCCGATAACTCATTCGAAAGTTCCACCGTCTCCCACGATGGTCGGATCGGTCAAGTGACTGTTTGCAAGTTAATCTGGTCAGGTCCCTGATGTGCCTGGCAAGTTTTACCGTCCTAGCCCACCTGGAAGTACATTGACTACAGATCGGCGGAATTCCGGACGCACCTCCAACTCCCCCCAGTGTCCGAATCCGGTCCAGATCTGTCAGTGATATATCTAGAGCTTGTGCTTGTTCTTCCCACCAAGTTTCATCCCGATCGCTCCACTCTTGAGAGTTTCACACGATTTCCGGTTTCCCCCTCCGACTCCTCCCTCCCAGATTCATCGGACGCGGTCCGGATTTGAAATGAGACATCTGAGACACGAGGTCTTTCCTGATATCAAGTTTCATTAAGATCCGATCACCCGTTCTAAAGTTATGCATGCCCGTATTTTCCGGATTTCGCCACCTCCCCCTCCCCCCACGATGGTTGGATCGGGCAAGTGATTATGTCCAATTTCGTTTGGTCGGGTCGCTAATATGCCTGCCAAGTTTCACCGTCCTACCGCTTCTGGAAGTACCCTAACTCAAGAAGAGTGGACCAACAGACCGACCAAAAAGTGATCGGTATATGGCACTTGAGCGGAGCAACAACAGTCTAGTACACTAGCCCCTTTTCAGGCACGGTGCTCAAACGTCTAGCACCATGCCTGGGTGCTAGACGTTCAAGCACTGTACCTTGGATTTCATGTACGGTGCATGGATTTCAGTATACAGTGCATACATCAAAAACACAGTTTCTGTCATAACAACTGAACACCAGCTCGGACAGGGCTGAAATTACTACCATGAATTAGAGAAATCAAAGACAATCCTTTATATATTTTTTACAACTAAAACAAAAGGGCTTGGCTAATGACAGATGTGAAAAACCTCATTTCCTTTTCTACATAGTCAAGGGTTTTGCATGCAAAGTGTCCTGTGCCTCAGCTTTTTCTACCTAGCAGCCAACCAGAATGTTGGCTCTTGGGGAATAGATAGGGAAAATACATGGAAAATAGATAGGGTGCTGTTAGGTTTTTCATCTCCATCATCATTAGAGCCCTTTTGTTTTTGTTGTGAAAAATATGTAAAGGATTTTCTTTGATTTCTCTAATTCATAGTAGTAATTTCAGCCCTGTCCGAGCCGGTGCTCAGTTGTGATGACAAAAACTGTGTTTTTTCTGTATGCACTGTATACTGAAATCCATGCACCATACATGAAATCCAAGGTACAGTGCTTGAACGTCTAGCACCCAGGCATGGTGCTAGACGTTTGAGCACCGTGCCTGAAATGGGGCTAGTGTACTAGACTGAGCAACAAGTACCATAAAAGCTCAGTTATGTCACATTGAAAAAAGGTTGGCTTATATCTAAAAAAAAATATGCCACACTATTTGGCAGTGGCATCAGTAGTAGTAGCAGCTCCAGAACCCCTCTTCTTTAGAAGAGTGCAGACAGTCAGGTAGCAAGTAGGTTCAATTAGTCCATTACAGACTGTATCTAGACCAATATTACAAGCTTTCATTCTACAAACAGGAAGTTTATCAAAGGTTAACTGTTAATGTAAAAATGGCATATGAAGAGTATTTACATACCTCACACTTCTGGATTTCCTCACTGAGGCAACTGAATGATGAAGGGATGGGCTGATCGACAAAGTTTGTAATGCCTTCCAGGTATACTCTCCAGGAGCTCTCAACACCTTTATGATCTTCTCTCTTCAATAACTCTGAGCAAAGCTGTTCATAACTTGCAAAAGTGTCTTGGAATACGCCTTGCCAAGCCTAAATAAAATACCAAGAAAGTTAAGTACCACCATTTCAGTTTTGCAAGATAGATGTGACTGCTTTGGGGAAAGGCAGAAAGTGGATGAAAGATGTTCATTTTTATACAGCCCAATGGCCAAGCTAATAATTAGTTTTCATCCTACATTTCATCAATTCAGCCTTAATAGCTGATCATAGGTCAAATGCTTGGGACACCCACTACAACAGTACTAACAATTTTCAATGTCTTTTTTTTCATCATCATTGTCCTGGTGAGGAATGCCTCAACCATTTGGCACACCCTGGATGCCATTTGGCCTGCAACAAATCGCTGTACATTGCTAACATTGGGGAGATCCACATAGATAGGCAGTATCAATGATATATGACTAGGACAAATGGATAAGTAAGTTGAAATAAATATATCTGTCTTTATCTGTTCACCTATAACAAACAATGGGTGCAAATAAATGAAACATCTATGACACACTATAGTGGTTGAAAGACAAGTTTGGGCTAGGCTTAGGTAAGGCTATTGTACAGTTGTACATGTAGGCAGCATCTACGCTGCTTTAGTCTTTAGGTTGTAAGGTTACAAAGCAACCAATGAAGAGCATGGATGATGCATGGATGGACAGTTAATGACAGTGGTGATTTTATTTATAATCTGTAAAATAAGCAAACAGAGTGAACAGGTAAATAATAAGGAAAAAAGAGAACAACAAAAACACACAAAAAAGTATTAACTTTCAAGAAGCAAAATAATATTTCTCCTTTAAAACTCAAGGTCTTACTGAACCAAGAGGGTTTTCTAAATCTCTAGTCTCTGTCAATATTTTGGCTATATGTTTCTATTTGTTTCCCCACTGCTTTTAGTGGGTCACTTATTTCATAATGATGGAAAATGTCCACTTTTCTCTTCCACGGAGAAGGCATAATATAAGCAAAATGGTATAATATAGAATGGATCAATTTTTTTACTTTGTCCAATTTGGTGAGAAGTCTTAAAAATGGTGCAGTAAGTTACAGGATATGAATGTATCAAAAATCTCTGAATCCCAATCAAGTAATTATCAAGGACAAGAAAATAGGCCGCAAAGATGGAAGAAATCACCTGAAAACTCTTGGACCTTTCACGGTACAGTATGAGTCATGCAGGCCATGCTGGTAGACCGTTTTAAATGAAATAAGCAAAGCGCGCCAAGCCAACCCGTAACCCGTCCGTCCCGCATGAGGATCCAGTGTAGTAGTTACTAAATGATTGTGAGGAAGTACGCTTTTCGGACAATTGGAGAGAAAGTGACAGAAACCACGCTTAAAGTAAGTAATTGGCACCTCATCCTTAGATTTAGAACTTAGAATAATATAACAAACATAAATGTCTCAAATTTTGCTTTGGTATAAGACGTTTATAACGCGATCCCACAAAATGTTTGTTTGGATGTGGCTCGGAAATAGTGTTTTTGCGATGGTACTGAGCGTGTTCCACCCTACTTACTGTAGTTACTACGCATAACGTCACGATTTTTGTCTTTTTGTAGTCAAGGCTGGAATATCTTTTTCTTTTTTCGGTCAAATATCATGCCAAGGGCTAACCAGACCAATCGCATTACAGAGATTCGTAGTTACCACGCTTACTACGCTCCCAAGCATGGTAGTTATAATAAGTAAGTAAGACAGTAATGGTCAGCGTAGTAACTTTTGACCAGGTTGGAACTAAAATAGTAACTAATGGTTACTATTGTTAGAATATCAAGGTACACGCTCATTGTATAGCTCACAGGTGTTTCCGCGGTCAACAAGATGTTGGTGGATCGGTGGCTTTCGATTTTCTAGCTAGATTTTGGCAGGAAAGTCAAACTTCGCTTTCAACTGTGTTACGCAAACGCCAGATAGACATAAGACTGAGGATGTTTCTAGTAAAGAATGGCAAGGGAGTAAGCCTTAAATTCTATTTGTGGAAATCGTGTCTGGATTCTGTTTTACCTTAATTACCTTAATTCGCACTTCGGAGCTACTATCATACATGCCAAATTGCAGCAACAAAAATAGACAAAACGGCGTTTGCGCGAGGCTCAAACTTGTGGGTTCAGTGCGTGGCAAACAATCTTGTGCCAGCGATCACTCAGAAACGTGTGGCACAGAAATATGCCGCAGAAAATCCTCTACAATAGCCTAGTTATGACAAGAATGTGTATTTTCCATTCAAATCTGCCACAGATGAAGTGTTATCGCCAAGTGAAAATTCCTATACCGAAACAAAATGTGTTTCTCTTCTCATATTTTAATATAAGTTGCGTTCTTTGTCACGGGAGTTCTCACCGGTGGTCTCCGGTTTTTCTTATAAGCCGTTTTTGCGTCCACTGGTGACTTCTCACCAGTCTTATAACCCGTTTTTCGACTAACCAGTGTCCGGTTTTATCTCACCGGTGCGGACTAACCAGAACCTGCTTCAGGAGCGCAGCTTCAGCGAGGAGTTAGCCAGTTTTCATCAACTCACAGGTGAACCAAAAGAACGCGTTCTAAGAGAAGTAACCAGACACTGGTGACTAAACTCCAGAGACAGCCCGCAGTGCAACGAACGCAGCTATAATTTCTAAACTCAAGGGATTGCATATGCGCCTTTTCAAGTGCCAACACGTACTTCAACCATCTTCAATAGTACCAGCTAACCTCCTTAGAATACATGCGACCCGAAGACTGGTGTACGGCCAAATATTAACAGACGACTTTCAACGATAATTTGAACATTATTTGACATTATTTTGTGTAACAACTGCCATCTACAGCCTACAGTTAATAATAATACTACAGCCCACCCTGGACACTAGATCCGGGAAGCGTGTTACGTATGCACTGTGTCTTGCAGTATTTGCTACTGGGATTAATATTGTCTCTACTGAGACAAGATTATTTCCAATTCGGATTAATCTTATCGCAGTAGAGATAAGAATAGAATAGAATTTATTGCACAAAAAGCCTGAGGCCATGGCAAAAATGAAAGAAAACACTTGAACGAAATAGTAGAACTAAACTGAAGGAAATTCTATCTGTGGGCTAAAACTATTTTTAGGAACCTTACCAGCCTCTTCCAATCTTGAAAACACTTACTTCCAATAACGCTCATCATCCATACATCATCATTTACTGTAATTACATTCCCAAAAATCTCAACCTGCAGGTCATCTAGCTCACGACATTCACACATCAGATGTAACAAAATCTCATTCTCGCTACCACACATATGGCAAAAATTGGGACCAGTACGTCCTATTTATTCCCCAAATATTTCCTCCGTTTTCCCAATAGCAAACAATAAATCCCAGTAGCAAGTACTGCAGTTAATTTTAATCTTTTCTCGGAGAAACTTTTTACAGTATATGTATAGTTTTTTTCTTTCTTGTCATTGTCTATATGGAAAAGTAACAGACGACATGAGTATGGCGACCGCGGGTTGGAATTCCTACCCCGATATTTGCAGCACTATCATCACTTCCCTACGGAAAGGTTCAAGTTCCCTGACGAAGCTGAGAAGCTTCGTCTGGAATAGATCCTGATAGTTTGTCCGCCCGATTACAGTACTGTCAACTTTCCCGAAAACCCATCTAGGATTCCAGTCATGGAAAACGTGGATTCCAACTCTGCTAGGGCTCTCACTAGCTCTCGAAAACCGAATTTTGGGAATTCTTTCATAGGTATATGAGATTCTCTGAAACTGCATGTTCATTAGCAAAAATTAGAAAAAGAATGAAATGCGTATTGGCAGACAGAAGAAAAAGCAAGAATTATAAACAGTATGAACTGAGCATTGTCAGACTTAAGAAAAAGCAAAAATTAGAAAAAGCATGAAATGAGCATTGTAGACATAAGAAAAAGCAAAAATTAGAAAAAGCATGAAATGAGCATTGGCAGACATAAGAAAAAGACTCACCTGAAGTGTTTCTAACACTGCAACAGTGTCGACGTTCGAACAGGATTGACTTGGTGCAAGTACTAAATGTTTTTCACTACCGCTCAGTGCCTTCAGCTGGTCTCGAAGAAGAGCAAGCTGGTCTTCGTTCGTCTGTGACTCCGGTTCCTCCTCCACAGTACTGAGAGTCTGTATGGAAATATAAAATGTCAGTTTTTCATATTTCGGATATGGCGGTGCAAACTCGACCAGCAGCAACAGCAGCCGAGCACTTAAAATCTGCCACTTCAAAAACGGAACTACAACTACAGTAGAGGTATACTTATGTGAACGTCTGCTAACAGTGAACGATCGCCCAAGATAAAACTAAAACCCAAACCAGGCGTTTATTACTATGAATACCTGTAATAACCACTCAAGCTTTTGTCACTTTTTGAATATTTTGCTAATTCACGGCTGTAAGTGACTCAACTGACACCTGGTTTGCTTTATATAATTTTAAAAGATGCCACAAGGAACGCACCTCCAGTGGAGAAGATGGCGGTCCGAACCTGCATGTGCCTTCAAAAGAGGAAGCACCTTTTTAGTAAATTCAAAATCAACGAGAGTTATTTGAATTTTACTTCAAGTCTCTGCCAGGATAACCCTGAAATAGTTGGCTGTTTGCTGATATCAAGTTTGTTATTTTTCTTTTCCATTTTACTTTTTTATATGCAGGTAGGCTAATAAGCATAACTCTCCTGTAGTTGAACAGTTGTACACTATGCAAACCTTCTCATGGCACACGGTGGATGGAGTGTTTCAGATACACAAACCTTTGGCCGTCTTTTGTCCTGATTTTCCTCCCGCTTTTACGCCATTTGAGTTATAACGAATAAAGCTGTACCTATAAACCTATTTTACCTTTTTTTCTGAGGAATGTGGGAGGTTCATGGTCATATTAATTATCCACTTTAAATTTTGACCCTCCGCACAGTTCGTCTCGGACTGCTCGTGCGAACTTCTTAGCGTATTTTCATGTGAAGTAGAATTATATATTCAAATAATAGATACAACGGATACGTCAGCGACGATGCTTCATCAGCGATATTTCGTCCCTTCTTGGCAAGGGTCAGACTGTCGATCTTCAGGGTAAACTTCGGGGAAGGAAAAAAAACTGTAATAAATAACTGAACCTTCTACCGACTATAAATATCTTATTCGGGCAAATTACTTCCAAATACCACAGGGAAAAAACTTGTCCTGAGATTTAATTTTTGACACGACCGCTGTTTTTGCTGCAGGATTGGGCACTTTTTTTCTCTGAAGTAGAATTGCCAACTTTCTCTGGTTGGAGGCCTGCCTCGACATTGATCAGCTGTTTGCTGTACAGCGAACAGTGGTTGACAGGAAAATCCTATATCTGCGTGACGCCACGAAAAAGTACTTGCGTTTTATTTGAATTCTCAGTTCTCCATTCTCGCTTCTGAATTCTTGATTCAATTCCGCATCGTTCTCCTGTTGTGATTGTGGTGGATTTTATGATTTAGTTTTGTTTTGTTTTTCGCTGAGGACGGTTTGCCGGAAGTGCAACCGAAATATCCGAATTTATATTTATCCCTCGCACTTCATCCTAGAGGGATAATTAGCTGATCAAGAAAAAAAAAACCCGAAAATCACGGTTTTCTATTTCTTTCGAATTCTTGATTCTCGTACAAATTACCATTTTTGCTCCTCTGGCTTCTTCATTCTCGCTTTTGCCAAAAACACTAGAGGCGTATTCTCGCCGTTCCCCGAGGACTCCACTTGAGGAGTCCCGCGTTCTTGTTTGTCATAGGGTCTGACTCCCCGTATTCTCGCGAGTCCCCACGGACGGGGAATGCTCCGATTATCGTCACATCATCAAAAAGGACTCCCTTAAAGATTCGGAGGGAATCAATTTTGGCTGGTGTTCGTGCAATGTAAAATTAAATGAAAACATTCATAATAAGCAAAACTAAAATGACGTGGATCCAGACTAATTCCGTCAACTGCATATTTTATTTTCTAACAAAATCCATTTTGGAAGTATTCCCCGTATTCTCGCTGTTTCTGTACGCGGAGTCCGCGTGGAGTGACTCCCTCTATTCTCGTCGTTCCCTTCGATTCCCCGAGGAGTCCTCGGGGAACGGCGAGAATACGCCTTAGGTGTTAATGAACACCCGCACTCTGTTGACCAATCATGGAGGAGAATCGAAAATTCAGCATCGGAGCAACTTCTCGATTCTGCAGAATCGCGAGGCTTTCCCCGTTCTCGATTCTGGCAAAAACGCAAGCAAAGGAGAGTTGACGTGAATAGTCCAAACACGCGAAATACGAGAATTGCGAGGAGAATCGCAAGGAAAATTCGGATTACAAACGCAACTAGTATTTACTCTTTGGCTTTATTCAGATAAATATGCCGAATGTGAACCTGAGGGCGATTCCTGAAGGAAAGCCAGTTCAATGAATGTCCACATCCTCATCGGCGAAAATTTGTGAGGGTAGTCTCGCTACACTGGAATGAAACTATCCTACGTCCAAATGGGCTCCGATTGAAACTATCCTACCTCCAAATGCGCTCCGATTGAAACTATCCTACCTCCAAATGTGCTCCGATTGAAACTATCCTATGTCCAAAACAGCTAGTTTTCAGGAGAGCTATTTGAAGTTGTTAACATTATTTTATTATACTTTAGAATGGCAATATCTTAAGTCCAAACAAACTATCCTATGTCCTTCAGCTCATCAAAACCTACTGCTTGAAACAATCCAAAGTCCAAATAAGGACATAGAATAGTTTCACGGCGTGATAAAAGCAACTTTGCAACATAGGAAAAGAAAGAAAAAGACGATTTGGAAGACATCTAGCGGCGTGGTGCCAATTCTGACTGCAAATTCGGATTCAGCACACAATTTCGCACAAGATAGACTACTAAACCATTTTTTCCATTTTTGGACATAGGATAGTTTCAATCGTAGCACATTTGGAGGTAGGATAGTTTCAATCGGAGTGCATTTGGAGGTAGGATAGTTTCAATCGGAGCCCATTTGAACGTAGGATAGTTTCATTCCAATGTAGCGGTCTAGTGTTCGGCGTACTGTGTGCCATACCAATCTCAACTTACCTGTCTTGCGTTCTGAAGTGTCTCAGTAACAGCAGCGACTTGGGAATCTTGTGTCTGCTTCTCATACGTCATCCTAGTGCATACGGTAGCTATATCCTCCATGCTCTGCCTCATAACTGAGAGGCGTCGTTTCAGGCTTTCCACGTCATCAAGAAGTCCGGTCGGTGTTATCATCAAGCCTAAAGTGAAATTGAAATCGAGTTAGAGATAAAAATAAGTAAAAGGAGCAGGAAGAACAGCATTTGGAGACTTATGATTTCTTGGAGACTCACGATTTCTTCATTTCCGACAACACTTCCACAAAAAGTTATGAATTAGAAAGCATATCACGCATGAAGTCCGACTCAAAGTTTAACTGAAAGCAACTTATTTTTGCATCTTTTATTTTTGCATTTGCAAACGCTCAGATTACTATTTCTTTTCCCAATAGACTCCCGTAGCAACGTTGAGAATACCGAAGGCTTCCCGACAAGAGTAAGAGCTTGGTCACACTGGACTCAAAAAACCGCCTGTTCGACAAACAACTGAAAATCCCTAGGGGACGTGAGATTTGATGTGCTTCGTGGCAGCTTGGCGATAATGAAAAGACTACAGTTAGGGGTCAATTAGGGTTCCTGTAACACAATTATACAGGCTGTTTTGCTCTAATTGATCTCCTGAATTCAAAATGACAACATTCAGAATTACTTGTATCTTGTTCTTTTTTCTACTTTTGCAACCCCAAAAGCCAGGAAATTAGCCAAGTGTGTCAAAGCTGTAAACTTACCGCTAGACAGCGGAATTCGAGTTTTCGAAACCAAAATACTGCCATCTGCCTGGCTGCAAAGTAATTTCAGAAGAGTCCATATCTGGCAGTCTAGCAACTTTACTGACAGCAGTCCATTGGCACTAAGAGCTACAATAAGCTTGACAGATTTTTTACACAAAGAAAAAATTGTTATCCAGGGATAGGATTTCCATCCAATTTCCATGCCTTAAGGGTAGTAAGGGAATTCTTAAGGTTTGACCGAATAGGGCTGAAATCCACCAGTTTAGTTATAGTTCACTTATTTACTTAAATAGGCCTGAAAACCCGATAAAAATGCGTTACTTCGTTGTCCGCAAAGACAACCAATTCCATCCGACAAATTTATTCTTCCGGATTTGTGGTACCTGTATGTGCCCGTCCCTTTATGCTTGAAATGTTCAGCAACTACAAAGGTAAGCCATCGGTGAAAAATAACACATATAACATATCTTATCATTCCTTTCCTAACACCCAAGCTTAGCATCAGAATCTTCCGAGTTTAGCGTCCAAGACACATGGAAATACAGATTCTTGTTGAAATTTAAATTCTCCGCCTCTGGATGAATGTTGGGTTGTTGTGCAAGCAGAGCAGATTCTGAGTCCCGGTTTAGAAGAGGGAGCATGTCACGGGAAAATTTTTCACGAGACAATCGGCTTTTGACAAGTGTCACTAAGCAAATCCGCCCGAGGCAATCAGAGCATTAGACAAATCTTCGAGAGGCAATTATTCATTAGAAAACCCTTCCACCAGACAACCCGGATTAAGAGACAATCAGCTTAGAGTGAGGTTCCGTATATATAGTAGAGAGTGCATGTTAGGATAGTAGTCAGTTTTATTTTGGAAACAGAATGTCAACCCAAATCGAGTTAGAAATGGTGAACAACTGTTTTCAACATCTTCAGAAAGTAGGTACTACAGATCCTCTGACAAAGGCTGTCCGTAGGCTACGAGGGAAAGAATGTAATGGCAAGTTTACTCTAACTTCCACGGCTGACCACATATGCAACCCCGCAGCGACTGTCAACGACAGAGTTCGATCCCAGTTCTCCGGCATTTTGATTTGTTTACATTTTAATTTCCTACTTTGTGTTTTAGTTTAGTTTTGTGTGTGTGTGTATAAAGTAAATAAAATTCAGTCGCTGAAATTTATAGAACGTCTTTATGCCTTGTCTCACGGAAATTTGTCTTGAACAAGGTTTGCCTCGTGATAATTTGTCTCCTGGTAATGTCATGTGAAAAATTGCCAAAATAATGACTGATTGGTCTCGCGAAAATTTGTCTAGAAATTTTTGTCTCTTGATAGACTTGTCTCGTGAAAACATGTCTCGTGATAGGTAGCCTTACGAGAGCCCCGGGTGGAAAAATATAAATCCCTTAGTGAGGCGAAATAATTTAGTACATTCAAATAAAATATAAGACGTAAAAATAAGCTGCTTTTTCAGTTAAACTGGAAATAGGTTTTCATATTTCAACCTAGTTCTGTGAACCTGTCCAGTGCGTACCTACCCTGAGGCACAAGGAACATTCCAATAGTATTTCGTTTAATTGGTTGAATAATAGTTGCGTTTTTCAGATACCATGACCCCCCCCCCCCCGAAACACACAAAAAGAACGATTTTTATAGGCTTTTCCCTCTGATCTATGTGTTTTTTTGTACTTTTTTGTCCGACCAGCAGGCAACCCCCCCCCCCGAAATAATTTCCTGGATACGGGCCTGTCTGATACCACGGTCAAAGGTCGTTTTTGCAGTTATCGTCGTATTTGGGCAGCATATCTGAAATTCAGATTCGACGGTCCGACCATGGTAACTCATCGTGATATCTGAAAAAATTCATCTCACTTTCATCGTACCAACAAAAGAGACTTAGGATTTTGCCAAATTGCTGAGAGAGAAGTTTGGAACTTGGTGATGTAACTGGCTATTAGTTTTTCTATAGGGATGAATCTGAAAAGCGCAATTTCGGCAATTGCCGTTTTTGCAGAACAACCGTAGTACCAGATACCATGGTAACTGTAAAACCGATTACTTGCAGATTCAGTTACCTTGGTAATAGATAGATACCACGGTATCTGCAAAAACGCAACTTATGATTTTCTAGTTTTGAAAGACGGGGATTTCTCCTGACTTGTGGTTACCAAGCGCGTCCAGACACTTCGGGACTACGGCGGAATCCCCTTCAGTTCTCTTCAGCATTTTATATTTTTTTTAAATGGGCCCATGCGTGGGAGTAAATAGCCACATGGCTTAGCGTAATAAACTACTACTATTACTACTTTACACCTTGGTCCCGAAGAACAAACTGCAGCTTTATCGGTAGGCTATAGCATCTGCCCCCCTCCCCTTTGCTCGTGCAAGGCACTAGAGCTAATTAAACACAGGTGCGGTAAAAATCCAAGCAGAAAGAGTACAATTAAGTAGATTATATGGTCACAGGCCTATCCATTGTTTAAACACTGCGGTACTATGCAAACCCAAATAAACGCCGTGGCCTAAATAAACAAATAAAATCTCGAAGTACATGTGTGTGGTCATTCTAAAATTTCTAAATAGTACTCAGGCTTATACAAAGGAAAAAAAGACGTCAAACATCCCTCGTACCCCCCCCCCCCCCACCGTACCTCCATCGTTCCTGTCACAACCATAAAGTAGTTCGTCATCCTGCTCATGGCATACCTGATGGGTTTTTTTCAGATATTTCTTTTTTTAGGCACAACTGGAAATATATACAAAATTTCTGTGCTCAAATATCATTCGTTATTTGTGCTATTTTTCTCTGTTATTTTTTATTCCACAGTCACCTTGTTCATTTGTCCGGTTTCGAATAAAATGTACTTACAAATAGACCGTCGTTTGTGAGCTCTACAATTTATGAACAGCCATACTCTACTCAAGTTGTTTCTTATCTGTATTGACAAATCATCGACGAATTACGAAAAGTCTTTTTTCCTTGAAGGACACCTGAATGAAGAGTTCCAAGTATCATCCCTATCTGTATGACTTCCGGTAACATTGCCTGCAGAAAACCCAATCCAAATACGAAATAGTGTTTCCAAGGTATGATTTTTGCTCTATTTTGCATCTGTCCTTATTTCAGTACCGAACAAATTATAGAAATGAACAAATGTCTCCCATCAACCCTTCTTCTGGAATATTTTTTAACCAGTCAAGCCCAAACGTATATCTAGAAGACATTCCAATACGATCGAGGCCAGCGCTGTACAAGATTTGAACGAATTGCGCTTTTTGTCTTGGAGTCTGCATGTGCAAACCTCCAGAAACGAACATCCCTATTTTGAAAACGTCACGCTCAGGAGAAGGATGCTCTCCGTGGCCATGTCTGTAAATGCATTCTCCATGGTGTGTTCCAAGTATGGTTTCATTGTTCAGGTGTCCTTTAAACTTTACTTAATCTAAGCGTGTCTTTTGTATGTGAAGAAACTGAAGCTAAACTGAAGCTGCTGGGAGTGCACATAACCTCGGATCTGAGGTGGCAAAGACAGGTTGAGAGTATGCTTAAAAAAGCTAACGCGGCTATAAGCTACCTTAAACTTTTGTCCCGTTACGGTGTTCCATCTCCCCATTTACTACGAGTTTACATTTCTTTTATCCGTTCTAACCTAGAATATGGATGTCCGGTTTGGCATTTTGGTCTCACCCAGGAACAGTCGGATTTGCTTGAGAGGATACAGTATAGAGCGTTGCTTGTTACATCTAAAGCTCCAAAAGTCCCATACATTCAGCTCCTAAAGCAATTTAAGTTAGATACCCTTTCATGCCGCCGACTTCAACTTTGTATGAAGTTCGGTACATCTATAGTCCAGAACCCATTTCACCGTGATATAATCCCCCCTGATTTTCTCCCCTCCCGAATTCGTCTTCCTCGTCAAGCTGCCGACCCTGTGCCTCGTTTAGAACCGGTGGTAGCTTTGCGAACAAGCTATGCTCAGAGTTTTGTCCCCTCGTTTGTTCGTTTATATAACTCAGAGCGTTTTTTAATGTTAAGTTTTAGGTTATTTGTATTTTTTTTAATCGTAGTCTAGCATGTTATTGACCATATTTATCATAAGACGTCGGCAGGGGGGGACTGGTATGAAATCTGAGGACCCCTAGCCTAAAATCTGGCCTTTTTCGGAAAAAAGACCCACCCACCCCCGCCTGGCTGGTATGAAATCTGAAACCGCTAGGGGTACCCCAATACCCGCCGAAGAATCTACATAAAAAAAAAAATATTGCACACACCACCCCCCATAGCAGGGAGTGTAGCATATCTTTCGATTCCAAATTACAAGGTTAGAAGTATGCTGTACTTCTTTTATTATTATCACGAAGACTATCCAAGTAAAAAGCTTATTTCAGCACAAGTGAAGGATTTTTTTAAGTTTTTGACCTCGGAAACACTTCAGCATCAGATTTCAAGTAAGGCTTTGCACTTGGCCAAAGAATCTCTAGTCTTCTAATTGTGCTTTTAGCGGGACGACGGAAAAATTGACGGTTTTTCATTTTTGTCTCTGCCCTCCTGCTCGTCGAAGACAGCAGAAGTCCAGCGACTTGTTTTTGAGCATACGTTCTCAAGGCTTGCTGTAGCCTTAAAAGGTCGGCCTTATCTTTTCTTAAATATTGCCACTGACGCCTTATTTCTTGAGCACGAGTATAAGAAACGGGACAAATTCGTGAAGAAAAGTGCCGGTAGGGACAAGTGTCATTTTGTAGAGATGAAAGCTCAGATGGCAGAAGAGGTATCAAAAAGAGGTATCCGAGCGGCCGGCTAATCACTGACCCCGAAAAGATCGGCCAAGGCTAGCAGTAAGCTCTGACCCACCCTCTTCAGTCGAAATCACTGGTGCCCCAAAAGAAGCTAAAACACGGCAAGTCGTCCGGAGAAGACCGTATCGCATCTGAGATGCTGAAGTGGTCTGCAAACGCCTGCCTAACAGTTTGAATGACACTCTTTAACCTGGTATGGGAAACCGAAAAGGTCCCCCGTCAGTGGACAAGGAGTACTCTAGTCAAAATCCTTAAAAAGGGGGATTCCACTAAGTGTGAAAAATGGCGAGGGATCAGCCTGCTCTCCATTCCTGGCAAGCTCCTGTACACCATCCTGCTGAACCGCATACAGCCAGCAGTCGACAACAGTGCTTGCACTTCTCCTGATTTATCAGGAGATCTACGTTTTTTGAGGGCTCCTACTGATATATTTTTTAGTCTCCTGATCTACTTTTTCTACTTATATTTTGCTGTTTTACTTAATTTCCTCCTGATTTTTCCGAATAGCTATAATCTTAATAATTATTTTGTCAACCTGACCTGGAGGCTGTAACTCATCACCGAAATATATTTATTCTAGCCCAGCATTCCTAAACTTTTCACATGAGAAACCTCCTTACAGATTCTGTGGGGGAGGAATCGACTTCGAGAGACTGGGTATAGAGGCGGCATCTCAAAAGGCGTATTACAATGGGGAAGTAAATTATTACTTTACAAGTAATGTGCTGAGACGGTTAAACACGTTTAGGTTCTTCCTTTTTAATAATTTTTTTTTCTTCTTTTGAAGATCGCGTAGCATATTTTCAAATTTTGTTTTAAAAAAAAATCTTCGGGCTACGACAATGGGCTCCAATCGGTGTAATAATTCCACTCGGCGACAGTAACATTTCCTTAAACTCTTAAACATCACTAGCTCTTTCAAAAACGAAATATTCATGCAAACTTTTCCAGTTACTTTCCAAAAATTTTTATTTAATCGCTGCTAGTCATAATTATTATTTTCATTATAATTTGTACATATTTTCTCTCGTGTCAGCAGATATGTAAATGATCAAACCCCTCACAAGAATTCCAACCCCAACCAAATCACGACATATGAAAAATAACTCCACCAGACACAAAATCATGAATAATATTTCAAAGTACAATATTTATTTTATGTTATAAATTCTAATTATATCGTAAAAGATAACATTTTTTTAACTATAACCTTCATGAGGGTCGTTTCCAGGGTACTTGTACTTTAATGCTGATTTTAATCTTAAATTTGCTATTCCTTTTTAAAGAGCCCTTCCTGAATAGGTTTCCTTCCCTTCAATGGCCTATCACTGTATGCCTAAATATTCTTTCAGCCCAAGCTGACTGCAAATATAGTTGATAGTGGACAAACCGATACGTCAGCTGGATTTTGCTCCAGCGATATTTTGGTCCTTCTTGGCAATGGTCTTCAGGCTTTAACCAGTAGAGCTTTGAATTGAACTCAAGCTGAGAGCTGAACTTGGACTTCCCAGCTTGAGTGGCTTGAGCCGGAAGAGAACCCTTGCCAAGCTCTAATAAAGTTCACTTGACTTATACGTTTGCTACTATCCACTCTACACCTATACAAATATTCCCCTCTTTGATAAATCAACTATAAGCGTTCTAGAAAATCTCCTTATAAATCTCCTGATTTCTTCGATTACTGAATCTCTTGATTTCTCCCAATTTTTGAACTAAGTCTACGTTTTTCAAAAATTCTGGAGTGGAAGCACTGGTCGACAAACACCTCCGCGAAGAACAGCTTGACTTCCGCCCATACCGTTCATATGCGGATCTCAAATTCGTCCTAAGAATGCTGCTAGAAGAGTGCAACGAATGGGGGAAAAAGCTCTACCTAGTCTTCATAGACTTCGAAAAAGCCTTTGACTCCATCGACCGTGCTACACTCTGGAGAGTGCTCCGGTACTATGGCATACCGGACAAACTTGTAAGGCTGATAGCAGCCTTTTACGAAGACACAGAATGCTGTGTCCGTACCCGCGACGGTAACACCAGATACTTCCAAATTATGACGGTCGTGAAGCAAGGGTGCGTTCTGTTTCCGCTGCTGTTCGTCCTGATTATCGACTACGTTCTAAGAAGATGTGAAGGATGCGGCATTGACCTCGGGGATGGCAGAAAAATAGGAGACATAGACTTTGCCGATGACATCAACCCAATGGAGACCTGCAAACATAAGCTCCAGGACTTCCTCACAAAGACCGGTGAAACAGCTGAACTGTTCGGACTGAAAATAAACATCCCCAAAACGAAGAGTATGGCGAGCAGCGGATCTCCGCTAGATATACGCTTTAGGGACCAGCAAGTCGAACAGGTCGTTGAATTCCGATATCTCGGCAGTACAGTTGAAAACCCTGGAGCTTGTGCAAGGGAGGTCCAGCTAAGACTCGGTCAGGTCAGCGGTGCCTTCAATCGGCTAAAGAAGATATGGATGAGCAAGAATTACTCCCTTAGACTCAAGCTGAGACTTTTCAACAGCAACGTTCTCTCCGTTTCTGTAAGGGTCGGAGACGTGGCACCTCAGCCAACAACTGGAGAAACGTCTTCTGGCCTTTGAAAATACCTGCCTTAGGCGGATCTTAAACATACACTGGACAGAAAGGGTTTCACCAGATGACAGATTCGCCAGATGACAGTGCAACCCCTTATTACTGAAGTCACCAAGATCCGCCGCTGGAGGTATCTGGGCCATACAATCTGGATGGGAAACACCAGACTCCCCAACGCTATCCTCCAGTGTCATCCGGAGGGATCCAGACGAAGAGGGCGACGAAAGAACACTCCTCGTCGTACACCAGTCGGATCTTCAGAATATAAACGCGTCTACCCAGCCCGAATGGGAAGATGGGGGCAGCGGCCCTTATGAGAGACGACTGGCGGCTCTTCTTGGATGCCCTAAGTACCTACGGAGGTGCAGGAGGAACTAAGGTCCAAGGTAAGGTAACGAAGTTGCTGACTTTATTGGAGAATACTTCGAACCAACCAAAATCTTCTGTGACGTGCCTCGCCGGTGCCGAATATGAGGATTTTCTGATTCTTGGAAGAATTTCGCGATGTTTCAGGATCCCATATGTATGCAGCTTGGACTCTTTGTCCCAGCTGTTTCGGCCGTGTGATTTCCTGCTAAATGATATGTTGCTTGGGTCAGTGTACAAAAAAAACAACCAAGAGGACCACCCAAATAAAATCTGCTAAATCGGGGCAAAAACGACCCACCCCACCCGGCTAGGGTCCTCAGATTTCATACCAGTCCCCCCCTGGACGTCGGTATAAATGTCTCAAAATTGTATATATTTGTAGATTGTCATGTTATGACGTTATGTTTTGACGTAAAAACAACCCATCGGCTTGTCCGTATCTGTTTTTTAGATTATATTGAACTGAAGAAAAAGTGAAATTTGGTGTCTTCCTTGTGAAAGTTACTTTTCGAATAAATTCTACGCTATTTTAAGGCTTACCGGCTGCGAACATACTATATAGCTGCACCATGTTACTTTCACGAAACGAAAAACTAAACAGGCTTTCCTAGCATTCCTAAATGCTAAACCAAGGGCTTCCCAATAACAAGGTGCAAACATTCCATTGCGTCACAAGGAAGACAAAGAAATCCAGATTCGGTGCATTTGAAAGCACCGAAATTAAAATGCCTCAAAATGCTCTTTTTTTACAGAACACCAAATGCTTTTGGAGACGTGCAAGCTTTTTCTTTTCACTGCGTCATAAACAGTCACACAACTGATAGACATTTATTCATCATTCACTCTATTCCGTAGCTCTGCGCGAGGCCAGGATTCTTAATCTACTTCCATCAGCGTAATAACCCGGTAAAGTAGTATGAAGTTATATGAACAAGTATGCTACTACACGCTTCTACTTCAAGGCTACCGTGTTACTGCATTCTACTATTAGCAAGATTGTAAGCTACTACGGCAAGACAGGATGCTACTCGATACTACTACTTAAAATTGGACCAGTCTGAGGCACATTAAATGATAGTATTCTTTCCTATTAAATAATATTACATGCAACTTTTTCGTACTACTATCATACAACTACGCAGGCTACAAATTTTCATAGGGAAATAATCAGTGAACAGGCCTATAACTTAGTCAGGACATATCTATGTGCTTTCAATACCATTGTCTTCACATTTATCCTTAAGAACAGGTCTATCGTATTTTTTCATTTTTATTATCTTTCTTGCTCGAAACTAGTTGCTATATTTGATTACTGAAATCTTGCCTCGTCGAGACAAAGACCCACCACACATTGTGGGCTGGTAGTAAGCACGGACTTTCATCAAATTCTCAAATACAAAAACACCGATTCCTCGAAGACCTTTGAAGGATTCTCGAATACATATCGGGGATTCTCGAATACTTTTTCGACGAATTTAGCCTTAAACTCATCCCATACAGGCGAAAAATAAATCGCCAAAAGATAGGTGCCCACAGAACGCGAATTTTTTCCGCCAGCGAATTTTGTTTTTTCGCGCCGTTCAGCGAACTCGTTTCGTCGACCTGGCTGGCAGCGAATACGTGAACGAACTCGCAAGAACTAGATATGTATACGTGGATACGATACGCAGGACTAGAAAGACAACAGGGTGAAAGGTCAACTTTATGGTTATATACTCTACTTTTGCCAGATTGTTGATTTCCTGAATTTTTCCGGAACGAACTGAGGCGACGGGAAAATAATTCGACTTTGAGTTGAAACGGCGCGGCGCGAAATTTTTGCCTAGTTTTTTTTTCCGCTAGTGACGTCAAATTCGACTAGGCGAATGCGAATTCGCGTTCTGCGGGCATCTATCTTAATACTCTATATGACTAAGTCCAAAACACGCCAGTGATCCTCAGGAAGAAGGAGTAAGCGTGTCCGTACGACTCAAACTCAACGACTCAAATCCTGTGTCAATCAATCACCGCGATCTTTGACACCACTTCTGCCTTTCTTCCGCTAGCTACCCGGAGAGGCCAGAGATTTTGCATCGGCAAGGAGAGATAGTCATCAAGAGTGTTGTAAAACTAAACAATCAATCATAATGGTCGTCAGCCAAGCGCCCATCAAAGGGGGTGTAAATACGCATTTTCCCCGAACGTTTACGAAACATCCACGACACTCACCACCGTTTAAACTAGGAGAACAGAAAACAGCACCAGAAGGCCTAATATTCGCGACAGATCAATAGGTCTACTGAGTCACCGGTTTGCTCTCCCGAGGAACAGAAAGTAAACGCTTTTAAAACCGAAGAGAGAAAGACGAGCTGCGCCAAGCAGTTGTAGTCCTCGTCATCACAGCTTACCTAGATGATTAAGCTGTGCTCGTCATGAAGAAAGGCAGGTGGAACGATGGGACGGAAATTTCAAAGAGATAATGAATCAAAGGTCTTACTAGTTTTCGGAATCGAATATTTGCGTTTCTGAGGCTGTGGCAGCCGAGTTCTTGACGCTTTACTGAATATCCTTCGTGTCACCATTCTAACGCACGCAACACTAAAATCCAGACAAGCGTCAAAGCTCAAAGGAGACTGTCAGTGAACCAGTGCGGAAGAATCAGCAGAATTCGGTTCGCGGTGGACAACCTCAAAATGCTGCTGGCGAGTTGAGCGTGGAAACAGTTGATTTATTGATCGTTAGACCGGCACAATTAAAGAGACAAATCACTTGTCTCGTCAAGACTCCAGAATCTACTGATAACATTTGTATGCGTAATGTATGGCAAAATGTGGGCTAGGGCTCGTGGAGACAGGGAACCTTTTGGGCTCCAGTCCAACAGAATGCGGCGTGAGTGGGGAGTGCCCAAATTGAATGAAGCCGATGAATATCTCAATACAGATGTTTTTTGGGGCAGGTGATCAGGTTTACTGAGCCGGGTTTTGTTGCCTTTCATCAATAAGCTGAACAATATACGAATATTAATAAACACTATGTGACTGTGTTATGTGAAGTGTTTGCAGATTACTGTGTTTTTGTCTCTGTAACGTATTCGCCGATTTTCGCGGATAGGAATAAAATAAATAAAAAGATCTTTACTTTTCCCTGCCAAACTGATGAAAATGACGAAAATTCTAGCAGGAATGAGAATTCAAGTCAGCGAATCGACTACCCGATGTATGTAAAGACATAAAGCGAAATTATAAAAAAAAGATCTCGAATATCTAAAAGATGAGATCTGGACCAGGCCTTTTGGATTCACAGATGTTTTCTATTCTGGATTTGAACTGGAATTGATCCCATCTATTGCCGAAATTAACCAACGTACGGATTCAGGACAGACAGCAACCCTGCCCTGTTCAAAGCTTTGGTCTCATTAAGGAACACGGAAGCACTTCAAATAACACCACCGACCTGGCTGTCTTTTCCCATGCATACACACATACCAGGGTTCCCCCATGTGAAAACACACGCGTGCGATAATGACGAGACAGATACAACATGCGATAGATTGCGTCCCATTTTGAAAACAATGATGACGTAGAGGAAGTATAGAATGCATAATACATACTATAGCAGACAGTCAACCCGGAAATGGAAAATTCCTATTCAACAAAAAAATAGCGGCACTTAATTTTGCAATATCCATTTTGAATTCTCGCCAATTTTTTTCTTCGGAAGAAGCACGCCTGTATACAACTCGGTAAAAATAAATAAATAATCACGTACCTTCAGTGAAATTTTCAAATATCGTCGAACGTTTTGCATGGGAACTATCTATGTCACCCACGAGCTCATTAATCCTTTCCTCCACGAGATGAAGTTGCGACTGTTTCTCTTCCAACTCAGTCAAGCGAATCTGAAAGTATGCACAGCTTGTTATGTGTGTTACTTCCCAGTGATGACATCACACACTATCACAAATGAAGGCGCAGCACGCGCATATCCGACAACGTGACATATTCGCAATTAAAAAACTATACCGTAAAAAAATGTAAAGCCGACGCCCACGCATAGAGCAAATTAACTATAGTAAACCTGATGCCGTTTGTGATAGCTTACAGTCAAGGCCGTATCCAGGGGGGAGGGGGGGTTTAAGGGGTTGACCCCCCCCCCCCGCAACAAACAAAAATTATAATTTTTATAGGCTTTTCCCTCTGATATATGTCTTTTCGCAGCAAAAAAAAACAAACTCGAAAGGCACCCGAAATGAATTCCTGGATACAGGCATGATAAAGTTTATTATTCTTTTTCTTCTGCTCTGATACCAAGGCTTTGCAACTTTTGAGAAAACACAGAAGCGTATTTCTTATATTTTTGGAATCCCAAAACGGAAGTGGAGGGATACCTATGACTTCGTAAAAGTTGTACGTCTGTAAGCACGATAACTCGCGAACGGAATGGGATATATTGACGGAACTTGGTGGGAGGCCACGGGACCAAAGCTGTATATTCAGGTGTGGGGTGGGGGGTCAAATGAAGGGACAAGATAAATATTTTTTAAAAGCTAATGAGATTGTCGATCTAGGGGTAAGGAGACATGCTCAATCCAACTACGAAAACTGTTTTCCCGCCGGACAAGTAGTTCACCCAGAACCCGGCAAAATCCGGAAAATTTGGAAAAAGTGAAACTTGTATCTGAAGTTGATTAGATGTTCGATTTAGGGGTAGGAAGACATGCTGAATCCGAATATGAACAGAGTTTTCACCCCGGACAAGTAGTTCGCCCTGGATCCGGAAATTTAGCACGAAGTTTTAACACCCAATGACATAGCCGATATAGAGTGAGGAGACATGCTGTTGCAACTTTCGAACATACTAATGATACACAAAAAGTGTATGCGATCAGTTTAATTATCTTCAAAGTTCCAACCGGCATTTACTGGGTCAAAAAGTCAGAATGCATCCGACAACTATCTGGTAACAATTTTAAAAAATATGTTGACCATTTTCCAGTCCCTACCCTACCCCTTTATTCACACAGGAGAAAGTTCTGCACGGGAGTGACGTCACTTTGTTTAATCTATGGACCCAGAAGAGATGGCGACTTCGGTGGCGTCTATACGCGTAAAGTCTATTGGGTTTATAGAAGACTGTTTAAACCTAGCGGACTTAATCTTGGGTTTTCGACTTTCGGGGGGTCGAAGGGTTCGATAAATGTTCTTCAAACTTCGTAACATGAGGATTCACTGGCAAAGTACAGGCCAAGTCCGTCGATTTAGCCCTATATTTAAGGACAGAGGGGGGAATTAAGGGTAAAAACAATTTTGTTTTACAAGGTAATGTGATATTCGTTGACTGAATCCGTAACTGAACCCGTATCTGAACTTAGTTTTCTTGCCGGATAAATTGATGCAGCAGGAATTCGGCCGAAACTGAAAATTTGAAATATCTGCTGAATCGAATTTTGAACTTTATCCCTTTTGAAGGATAAGCGGGTAAAAATTTGCAAAACGTATAAATTTTGATTGAAAGGTCGCCGAGAATACTGCTAAAATATCAGGAATTTGGTTAAAAAAAAATCTAAAACCTGTTTGAAGTCGATTAGAGACGAGCAAGACAACATCCAGGGGGGTTAGGGGGTTGACCCCCCCCCCCCCACCCGAAACACACAAAAATAGTCATTTTTACAGGCTTTTCCCTCTGATCTATGTCTTTTTTTTGTCCTTTTTTGTCTGACCCGCAGGCAAAAACCCCCAAAAGGCAAACCCCCCCAAAAGAAATTCCTGGATACGAGCCTGGAGATGAGATACTGGAGCGGAGTAAACATGCTTGTTGAATCGATATCTGAACTGGGTTTCCTCATTTGATTAGTCGTTTGGCCGTAAGCAAAAAACTTCAAAACGGTAACATTTTTGAGTAGGATACATATTCAAGCGGTTGATTATGAATAAACAGCAAAAATGTTGAAGGGCTCTGGCAAAGACTCGGAAATGTGTAAGATTCGATGTCTGGATCAGGAAGTCTAATAAATATTAAATTTTTGGGTTTTGTTTTAGTAGTGATCACATGTGCGGTTCCCAGCAACTCGCTGGAGTCAACGTGGCTGTGTCCTGTCCATCATGGTGATTCCATATGAACACGTGAGATCTTGCGTGAAATATGTTGCGTGGCCGTGTGAATTAAACACGTAACCTCGGCAGATGGCAAATTATATTCAACGACTTCTCAGACAAAACTAGGAACGAAAACCTCTCTTATGTAGCTAGAGTATTAAAGGCCTACAAAAGGATATTAAAGGCCGACTTGTCGTTTATACTTTACCTCAAATATAGAAACATTTTACTTTTTTTTTCAATCAAGTATAATCCGAATAGCTAATAGCTAGAAGGGGAATACAAATTTACAAAATACACAGACACGAAACAAATTAACTAATACACTTACAAGATATGACCAGAAATAAATGAAGAGATGAAACTACGTAAAAATTGGGCAGAAGAATTAGTAGGATATGGGGTAAATTGATTGCCAGTATTCCTCTCGGAACGACTCACGGAATACGGGACGGGAGGGGGGAATAGATGGGCCATCTGGGGACAACACATTATCTTAGTTCCAAATTTGTTTGAAAGAGTATTTCTACGTTCTGTTGGTTTAGGAGCTTCTTCGTATGAAATAGTATGATCACCCAAAACGATTCTCATTGCTCTCTTTTGGACATTTTCCAGGCGACCAGAGAGGTTTACTTGCATTATGCCAGCTTCGGCTCACTAGACAAATGCATGCTGCACCTACGAAATGATATTACCCAACCGAGAGAACTGTCTCTTTTTCAACCAACATAAGAGTGTATCTTTGCCTGTGACAAACAATTAGTGTTGACGATATTTAGGAATATCGAAATATCGATATTTTCAAATTTCATTATCGTAAACCGATATTTGTAACTGTTTATACTGCTGCATTTTTCATGGACAAAAAAAAATTATTAAGACAAAAACTGAACTAAAACAATAAAATCAAGCATTCCCATTAAGAAATAGTAGCATTTCCACGCTTTTCCTTCCCAGTCTATTTCTCCTCCCCAATCGAAATCAAGTTTGAAATCCCTATTTGTTCTCTTATTCTGAAAATGCCGAATGACAGAGCTGTCGCACGTCGTAATGCAACTATCAAAAATATTGATATTTGAAAAGTCAATATCGAAATCTCGATATTTTTCAGTATTATCGATAATGCGATTACCGTATCGAATATCGCCCAACACTACAAACAATGATCGAAAAGCAAAGTAACATTTTTAGTAACTTCAAATAGGCCACTGACTGAAACCATTAGCCAAGAGCTCAAGATCGACGAACATCATGAGTATATAAGCTGATGCATTTGACGTGGTGGAAGGTGGAGGAGGAATCATTAACCAGTCTACATAAATGAATTTCGGGAGCACAACTATTACAACTATTACCAATCAACATTACTCACACAGAAACCGATTTCAACTCTTCACGGCAATTCATTCCTCATCATCGCTAGCCTACCTGGTGGTATTCGTCGATCATGGTACATGCACCTTTTTTTCTTGAGAGTTTGGCGGGTTTTTAAGAAGAAATATTAGAATTGTCTTTGTTGTGTCAATAGCTACTTTGGTCGTATACTTTCCTAATCGCAGGTCCGCACCACTAAATGATCAAAGTAATTGACCTAGGCACAGCAAATGCGAGAATGCTTTCGAATCAGCTCCGACCCTAGGTTCACACAGACGTTCAAACTGAGGCGATATCGGCCATCGCCGAGATTTTCGTCGCCAATTCAACTTTAATCGGGCGACAGTAGCCTACGATTTTATGCATGCAACAGCAACACAGACGACCCTTTTGATGATTCACTTTTAGTAAAATTAATTATTTTTAATTATTTTAAGTATTTTAAGGGTTATTTTTAATTATTTTAATCATTTTTCGTGTTAAATTCTGTTGCCGTCGAAAATTCAGCGTGAACATCCAGGCGATAAAAACCTTCTGCCGCTGCGATTGAAAAATCTGGTTCATCGCCGCGATTTGCTCTCTGTGAACCTAGGGTAACGGGGCCTTTTCAGTCTGTCCCCAATGTCCGACCTACAAGTCTCAGACAAAGTCCTCAGGTAATCCGGATTCCCAGCGCAATCGAAACTGAACTTACACAGTATATGGCCACATATATTCTTCAACTTTAGCAAGAAATCTCTACTTGCGACTGGAGCACGGCAAGCATAGCACTTCCCGACAACGCGGGTCGGAGCAAACAAACCTCAACACCAGATTCAGATAATGGAGTATACTAAGGTGATATATACATACCTGAGCTATGATATGGCCTGCTAGGTGACCTGAGGTCTCCTGGAACCACGCCTCTTGGTTGTTGATCCAATGAGAGATGTTGTTTAGTTCCTCAGCGGTTTCCGCCCAAATAACAAGAGCTACCTCATACGATCCGCGGATGGTGTTTATCGATTGACAGATTAATCTGATCTTCTCTCTTATCGAAATACCAGACGCCTCGTCAAGTGAATCTAACTGAAGTGCTGAAAGCCGTTTCTCTTGGTCGATCAGCCGATGACTGAGGATCTGGAACAAAGAAACAAGTACTTTTAATATCAAGTAGCGAATTTGCAAGTGACAAGTCAATCAAAGCAATTAATTTAATTTTGACCGCAATATCATTTGCCTAACCGGGGAGAAATGGGAAAAACAAAAACTGTATATGTTATCAGAGTAATGTAACACGGCGGCTAGAGTTCTGCTTAATACGAAAATATAAGAATATGTAGAATTTAGACCAGGTAGGAACTACAATAAATGACCGGGCAACTGTGTTTACGACAAAAGAAACCAGGTTGGAACACAAAAGGACCAGGTCAAGAATTCGTTTTGGACGTCGAACTTTAAGCACACCCCGTGCTTTATCACAAAAGCTTTGAAATTTGCATTTATAAAAGAAATACTTACAATAGTTCATGTTTATATTTCAGTTAATTTAGTTACTAAAATTGAAGTTTAAATTAGTAAATAATAGTATGTATTTACAGATAAGTCAGATCTATTTTTGACTCTCGGTCCGACGAATCTTCTTGTTGGCGTGGCCTCAGTATGTATTATGTTTTTTTCATATAATCATCCGCCCAACCTTCCAATAGCGATCGAACTTACCAAATAATTCAGAAAACTCGAAAAGCTAGACTGTCAGGAATGTCAAGTCGAAGATTAATAACCATTTCTATCACGCCCGTGTTAACCTAGTGCTATTAGGGTTGAAATAAAATTGATCTCATCAAATTTCCAGCCTCATGGAGGTTAAACAGGAAGTCACTCTTTACGGGATCCCAAAGGAAATTCTAGGACACGGATGATATTTTAAATCTGTCAGTCTGTGATCATGACACCTTTGATCCAGATACATTTGTCCGTTTGCTACTTTAATTAGTAATGCAGCACCTCTGTAATGAAATAAGAGTTATTATTGTCAAAGAATGATTATGACTATATTGCTTTTAAGTCTGTTATTTGTTATTTGTATGAAGAGCGTAGAACCAAAACCGCACCAAACAAAAATAGTTAGGTGTTTTTTTTGAAGTTTACTCCCCGAAAGAAATAAAATAAATAAATACAACATAGAGTACAGACCAGACCCGCATCCTGAAATTTATTTCGGGGGGGGGGGGGGGATGCCTGCTGGTCGGACAAAAAAGTAAAAAAACACACAGGTCAGCCGGAAAAGCCTTAAATGATTATTTTTCTGGGGGGTCTCAACCCCCTAACCCTCCCCCCCCCCGATATGGCCTTGGTACAAACCCTTCAGGGAAAATAGTTACCGGATCATTTTACCCAAGCCTCAAGCTTCTCAGACGGATAGCTCGACCGGATTCCGGACGAAGTTGGAAAATATTTCAACGAAAATCCAAGGAAACAGGAAATTCGGTACAGTGTGATTTTCCTAAATCGAGTGGCTGGCTTTGCAGATATGGGTCTAGGCGAGAACCCCCCAGTCTACCACAAATCCCTGATTTTTGGATACCCTATGCCAAACGCTAGGTATACCTAGCATTTAGCATAGCCTATGCCTAACGCTGGATACCCTATGCCAAACGCTGGATACCTGTTGGTAACCTAACCCTGACCTACCTCAATAGAAAGGAGTTCTGATTGGTTGATTTTTTAGCTTCACTCAAATCATCAATATTTTACTGGGTTACAGTATCCAGCACCTGGCATAGTGTATCCAGCGTTAGGCATAGGGTATGCCAAACGCTAGACATATCCGGCGTTTGGCATAGGGTATCCAAAAATCAGGGGTTTGTGGTTGACTGGACCCCCCTCCCCCCCAACCTTTTTTTAGCTGGAACCCGCAGATATAGGGAGGAGAAAGCGTGATACATCCTCCGGGCGACCATTTTCTCGCCTGGTTCAACAGGAGCATGCGCAACTGCTACAGGTCATGGTATCCATGGGCAATCCCATTTAGCTCAATTTTCTATCTCTACTAGCCAAACCGATACTGACCACCTGAAGCCAAAAACAAACGTCTCCCGTTTGCGATCCCACGAACGTCTGGTCTTATTTCTCTAGGGGTGGAAGGAAGCGTGCTCCCAGAGCACATTCATTACTCCCCATTATCATAATTTGGTCCATCTGGTCTTTTTCGAGGTAGACAAGGAGCCACAGATGGATTTCGACCAGGCTAATCGAATGGGTCTTTCGTACATATTTCTGAAAATCAGGGTAATAATCGGTTTCCTTACCCCTCTGTTGTGGCTGACCACTTGTTCAAAACTACTGAACACTTATCACCAGCTGAGATTAAAAGATAAAAACTTACTGACACCCAAGGGAACATAAGTAAATTAGCTTTATCTCGTTCGGTATTGGCACGCGGTAATGTTTTTCGTTTTGTCTGAAAGTCACAGATATTCTGTCATATCCGAGTTCATCATCTCTGCCTCTGTTTATATTTAATAAATATGGTATACACTGTTTTATTACTGACATGCGTGACAAATATTTCAAGCAAAATGCGATATTACGACGTAGAGTATGAGGACATCTTCTCGTGGTATACTCTATACGACCACGGTTGCCATACCACCGAAATTGTTCGTGCTGTTCAAGACCGGAAAAAGTGTTCTTTTCTGGAAAAAAGTGCTACATATTTTTTTTTTGTAGCTTGTAGCGCTTCGCGCACACGCATTACCCAACCTTTTTCTGACTCGACCAGACTACAAATAACATTTTTTGTATATTATTTTTTCCTTCATTTTGCAATGCAGTAGGCAATATATACATTAGCCTACTTTATTTGCTTAAATTTTAAACTTCTACCTAAATAGCAGTACCTTTGCTTTTGCTTCCCCTCCAGAAACTACTGCACTGACTCACCAGGGTGCAGGAGCCAGATAATCAGTTTTTTTTCTACGAGAATGTATTATTCTACGTATTATTTTGCACTTCTAATTATAAACAACTGAACGCTGGCAAATGGTAATTGTCACAAACCAAAGCTCGTCAAAGTAAATCTGCGTCTCCTCATATGTCCAGTTGAAACTGTAACAAATGGACGAAGCCATCGTATAAACGTAGCAGTAGAGGATATTTGTCGTTTAATGCGACCACAGTTCACTTTAATTCTACTTCAATTACTTTATGGGAGCACTATTTTTCAAACCAATTGTGTGCCTGTAAACGGATTAGTAGTTGAACAGAAGAAAAGTGTTCTTTTTAAAGAAAAAGGTGTTATCTTGCTAAAAAGTGCTACGTTTTCTTGATAGTGCTACTTTCAGAAAAAAGTGCTAAAAGTAGCACTTTAGTGCTACCCGTGGCAACCCTGTATACGACTAAGTCCAAAACACGCCAGTGATTCTCAGGAAGAAGGAGCAAACGTGTCCGTGGCGACTCAAACTCAATGACTCAAATTCTGAGTCAGCGCAGCTGTGACACCGTTTCTTCCGTTCTTCCGCAGGTACCCGGAGATTCTGCACCGGAAGGGAGAGATAGTCATCAAGTGTATTCAGCAACATTCGGGTCGCAGGGACCTTTTTCGTACTAGGGTTCCCGGAACTTTCCGAGACTCGTTTTTAGAAAACTTGCAGAGAAATGCGAAATTCTATAAAGGGAACGAAGTAATTAAAACGAATTTCTGTCAGTAGAACTAACGTCCTACATTTTGGCTAATAAGAAGTCAGCAGAAGCGGTATTTGCCCTAAGAGTTCCGTGCCTGATGGTTTTTAACATACATCTATATTTTGCTGATTTATATTTTTATTCTTTTAAGTTCAATTTATGTTTAAATAGCGCCTGTGATGTGATGACGTCATCAGCTGATAAGGGACTTAGTCTCTGGCAAAGTTGCTGTCGAATGTTCGAGAGGGATCAAAGTTCCAAATCCACAGTCATGCCGAGTCATGCATATTCCCTTAAAAACTTAAAAGTTATTTGACGATAAGGTTAATATAAAAAACGTCTATAAAATATTGTCTTGTCCAGCATTATTCCAGAGATGTTCTAGACTAAAATAAAAGAATCGTAATACCTGATAGAAGTGTTTGGAGGTTATTAGGTAAGTATTTTCAAGATTTGAGGAGACTGGTAAGTTTCTTAAGGGTAGCTTTAGCATAGAAGAAATTTCCTTTAGTTTAGTTTCATATTTCCTTTGAATATTTTCTTTTTGTTGCCATTTTGCCATGGCCACAGGCTTTTTATGCTATAAATTAATTAATTTACGAAAAATGTGATCATCGACTTGTCATCAGCTTCACAAACCCGAAAAGGAAGATAAATGAAATTTTCTTGTGACTAATGAGCTTTTTAATCACAAGAAAGGGTCTTACCGTAAGTTGAGCAACAGCTATTTCAATCCTGTGGGGGTTTAAACTACCGCGCAACAAGGAGAGCTCCTGCGTGACACTAATCCGATCAACTTCTGCTTCGATTTCGCGTAGTCTCACCCTTGAATCTTGCCATCGTTGGACTTCCGATCTCGCGACAGCCTCCAGTTCCAGAATCTGCTCCTCCAAAGGTAAATACTCGGTCTCAATAGGCTCATAACTGATGTAATAATCGGATTTTGGCAGCGACTCAAAGAACCGCCGCTGGGCCGCACTGGCGTTACGGATGGCAGCCAGTTTGTATTTGCACATCTGAAAACAACGGAACTGATTACGGTTGCAAGATTAATCTGTCGGACATCTCATCAGAAACGCAGATACTAAGGGGAATCCCCAGATCTACTTTGGACGACGCACTTTCCCATGGCCTTAGGCTTTTTGTTGAATAAGCTATTATTATTCTGATGGAAGGCTATTTATTTAGCAACACCGAAGATTAAGTGATCCGGCCAACGTCAACAACTGAATGGACTTTTATGACGCCACATTATTCTACGAAAACATCAATCACTAACCTTAAAGTCTTTGACTCATGTGGGCCGAGAAGGTGGGAGACACCACCCTTTTTCGATGGGTCGGATTTTTACGGACACACAGTTTCCTTTGTTTTCCTTAAAATCCTCACGGTAGTCAAAGTTATGCACAAATTACTTGAACACAATTCACTCCTGAAAGCAAGTCCGCCATTGCTAATTAACTATTCATTGATCTCCCGGCGTTGGTCAAAAGATTTACTTAAACCTTCGAGAAGATTGAGTGGCGCGAGCCACTCATTGAGTTGCCCCGAGCCACCAAATGGTTAAAATGATTGTATATATTTAGTAAAGAAATTTCCTGTGTTAGTGTAATTTTATTATGTGATGTGTAATATCACGAATTAAATAATTTGACTGATTGATTGATTGATTAAAACAAATAAGTATCTCACCATGTGGACGTTTAGATTATGTCGGAAGAAGAAATCATCGGCCAGTTGACATTTTTGGTCTCCGAAGCTGAATATTATTTAGCTCAGTTTCAGAATCTTCAAGGAATCACTGTAACGAATTTAGTATAATTTACAGCGTTCGTTTATTGTGATCTAGTTTACATCCTTAATTCTTTGGAATCACGGGAATTAAGAAGAAAAAACAGAAAACAAAATAATTAAAGAAATCGATAATGCCAATAATTAGTTTAATTTTTCGACACGTTTTCCATATGCCTGCTACAATAAAAACATTTTATTAGATCCATAGTCAAACTACGATCCCAGCACAATGACACATAGTGTTAAAAGACAGTGACTGAAAAAGATCAACCAACAGCAATACTGCAATAGTGCAATAAAGGAAGCTTTCGTTGGCGCAAGATCACTAAAATTAAACGGCAAAGCACTTTCGGCCCTTAAAATCGTCATACTAAATGGTTAGTGAAACAAGACCACAGATTTCAATGGGGTCCCAAAAGTTTTATATTTACTGGATTTCTTGGTCCAGACAATCGAGTCTTGTAGATTCCCAGTCTTTGCCAGCTCCTGTAAACATGTTGTTTTTCCCCGCTCAGGTTACATAGACCGGGGTCAAATTACGACTTACGACCGGAATATGACGGCTAGTCAAAATTCATAAGCTATTCCGATCCAACTATAAGCTATCCCGTATGTATGTTTGTATGTATGTATTTATTTCCCATCAAATGAGAACAGATGGAGTGTAAGATGAAAAGAAAACGAAAAACACACTACGAGAGAACACACTAACACAAGAAAAACAAAGAACAAAATGGATATCTAAATACAAAAGACAAAACTATTGCCTCAGAATAGTTGCCCAAGGATGTGCAACAATATCAGAGTTGTATCTGGTGATCTGGGCTATGATCGCTTCATCAGCGTCGATTATCCCATACCGACTTGTTACAAAACGGTTACTAGTCCAGTAGTCCATGGTGGAAGCCGTAGGAGGTACACCACGTTGTAAATTTTATCGGAGGATTTACGTATTTCTGAATTTCCGATTCTGATCAGCCCATTTACTCGGTAGTAAAACAAAACAAGTCGATTGGGTCAGTCACATTATCTTTATACCGAGCTATAGAGATTTATAAGAAACATAAAATAGTAAACGCTTGTTTTCCACGGATGAGGCCAACACGGGATCCGCTTAGAAAATAAAGAACTTGGTATGAATTTAACATGAAAGCTTGCTCTCAAATCAAAGCTTTAGGTAGCGTTCCAGTGAAGTTATTACAAGTTACGATGATAAGAGTAGGGGCGAGCGCCGTATTGTCGTGGTTACCACGCTCTCTGGAACGAAAATAACCCGGACATACGTCATCACTCTTACGGGAGTTCCTGCAGAACCGATATTTATTATCACTTATGATGCTGGCGACCATCATAAGTAAATTGTAACGATCGTAACAGTTGTGGAACCAAAATAATAAGTGGGAGGAGCCAATTTACTTATTACGGCGTGCTCTGGAACGGCAATAATAGCAAGAATAGTAACGATCGTCACTAATAATAAGTTGCTGGAACGCTACCTTAGACGACTTCCGAACTAACTTTCACTTTTACGAAATTTCTGTGTTGCAGAATTCTGAACGAATTCCTTGTCCAACGAAAAAATGAAGTTCAGATACGGGTTCATCATTTATGTTTACTTTTAAATCGAATCTCTAATCGACTTCAACAAAAAAAACTTTTACTCAAGCAAATTCCGGTTTTGTTCCGGTTTCCGGGCAAACTGCTTATCCATCAAGGAAATGAAGTTAAAACATGAGCTAAACACGTCTCCTTACCCCTATATCGTACCTTTAATGAAGATCAGAAAATAATGTTTAATTCTACAAAATTTCCGGTTTCGGTCGGATTCCGGTTGAACTACCGATACGGCAAGAAAATAATATTCGCAGGGCCTTCAAACTTCAAGTTGGCTTGGAGCCAATCCCTTTCCACCTTTCTTTTCTTCTTCTCATCTGATTACTGTCGAACGTCGTGCGATAGAACTACTTTCGTCATCTGTTGGTATATCGTTATTTCTTTCCGTATTGGGAGTGGGGCGACTACGTCGATTTTTTGCAAATTGCAACGTAGTTTTAACTTTCGGCAGATTGCTGAGAGTTTTTAGTGGAGTGTTCCTTGGAACAATCCACTATTGTGAGCGCTGTAGCAGCTTTCGGTTTCCGGTTTTCACCGTATCTTGTGGAGCTCATAACTCGTGAACCAGTGCAAATATCAAGTGCAAGCTTGGTACAACTGTGGGTATTGGGGTTTAATTCTGCCTTTAGAGGGTCCCAACCCCCCACACCCAGCCGGTTCAGGGACAAATGGGCCCAGATTGCCCGTGAATAATGTTCGTAACTTGAACAGACCTGGACACAAGAGATGAAATTCCTTGTACATTTGATCATAGGGCTGGGCCGGCTGGGATATTACTTTCAAAGTTGCAAAAAATGAAGTTCGGATACGGATTCATCATTTCTCTTTACTCTTAAATCGAATCTCTAATCGACTTTGGCAAACAAACTTTTACACAAGCAAATTCCAATTTTGGCCGGATTCCGGGCAAACTGCTTATCCATCAAGAAATGAAGTTAAAACATTAGCTAAACACGTCTCCTTAACCCCTATAGCGTAGGCTACCTTTAATCGAGTTAAGAAAATAATTTTTAATTCTACAAAAATTCCGGTTTTGGTCAAATTCCGGCTGAACTACCGATACAGCAAGAAAATAATGTTAAAAAAAATGAACATACACACACACCACGTTCAAGGGCAACTGGGCCCAGATTGCCCAGGAGTAAAGTTCGTTACCCGTGACAGGAATCAACAGGTATCAAGTTGAAACTTCGTTGGTTTGTGAGCACTGGGGTCTTTTTTTGCTTTTTTGGGCCCCAAACCCCATCCCCACTTGGTTCAGGGGCAATTGGGTCCAGATTACCCATTTGTTTTTATGTTTTTAACTTGACAATAACTGGAGATGGGGCGATGAAGTTCCTCTGTGCTTTTGGATCATCGGGTTGGGAATATGTATGTGGAGTTGAACCACTCCCCAACCTCCCCGTTGATGGGCAAGTGGGCCCAGTTTGCCCATGAGTAAAGTTTTTGACCCGTGACTGGAATCAAACTCTAAGTTGGTATAGTCTAGGATATTTAGGTCTAGAATGGGATTTTAGGGGTCCCGACCTCCCCCCCCCCTCCAGTTCATGGGTAACTGGGCCCAGATTTCCGGTGAGTTAAGTTCGTCTATGACATGTCACAAGTTCAACTCTTGTATAGTTGTGGATATATATGTATAGATGCGAATTTTATGTAAAAGCAACAAATAAGACCACGCGGCGTACTTTAACCCTTAATGATGAGTTGGAAACTGGACCGTTTTGTCATGTGATCGATGATATGCTAATATATATTCAAACAATGTTTCCAACGGATATACGTCAGCTACAATTCTTCGTCAGCGATATTTCGGACCTTCTTGGCAAGGGTCCTCGTCAGGCTGTCAATCTTCTGGGTCAACGTCGGGGAAGGAAAACTAGCTGTAATCTAAAAAATCTGTTTTCCTTCCCCAACGTCGACCCAGAAGATTGACAGCCGGACGAGGACCCTTACCAAGGAGGGCCGAAATGTAGCTGACGAAGAATCGCAGCTGACGTATATCCGTTGTAAACATTGTTTGAATATATGTTTCAAAGTCAGCTTGGGCTCAAAGAATATTTGATATGCCGATCTTACTGAAATTGTGACAAGGGGGGAATCAGGCAATAACCGATTTGGTTTTATTACACTTGTTATTACCTTGCTAATGAAAAAGAGGTTTAAAGATTCGGACTGGTCGGCTCAATATTTTTATTATTGGGGATGTGAATGTCTTGGTTCTAACGCTGTTTGTACACAAGACGTGATACACATTTTACTTTCACACTCCACGTCTGAGCGCTTTCCACGGTGTTTGACGGGCAGTCCAAGAGGATGTATTTGGCTGTTTCTTCTTTTCGGTGGCATCGCCTGCCTGGCAATAAGGCTAAATAGAACGGCTTGAAACCTTAACAAGGCAGTAAGAAGAAGATACGGAGAACTTATACCGAATGCGGCTGAAGTCTAAACAAACGAGAAATATAATACTAATTCGTCATTCAAAAATCCGGTTGGTCGTAGAAGAATTTCATCGCATGGTGGTAATACGGTTGGTCTAGCTTACTAGATGAGTGTTATCTCTGCACCTTTTCTCATAAAAGGACACCTGAACAATGAAACCATACTTGAACACACCATGGAAAATGCATTTACAGACATGGCCACGGAGAGCATTCTTCTTCTGAGCGTGATGTTTTCAAAACAGGGATGTTCGTTTCTGGAGGTTTGCACATGCAGACTCAAAGACAAAAAGCGCAATTCCTTCAAATCTTGTACAGGCTGGCCGGATCGTATTGGAATTTATTCTATTAATATAGGTTTGGGCTTAGCTGGTTAAACAATATTCCAGAAGAGGTTCGATTGGCGACATTTGTTCATTTCTAAAATTGTTCGGTACTGAAATAAGGACAGATGCAAAACGGAGCAAAAATCATAGCTTGGAAACACTATTTCGTATTTGAATTGGGTTTTCTGCAGGCAATGTTAACGTAAGTCATACAGATAGGGATGATACTTGGTAGTCTTCATTCAGGTGTCCTTTAAGATACAGGAAAACTACGTCACAGCTTCAACCCAACTTCATTATTCTATCTTATTAACCCATTGCCACATGACCTTTTGGTCCCAGAGACAACTCTCATCTGATCAGACAAGATAAACAGTACTAACCTCACAATCACGAAGGACCACAACTGCAAGCCTGCCATCTGGTTTCTGCCGGAACTCCTGCCATCTCTGGAGCATTCTGTGCAAGTCATATATCCACAAATTTAGAGTCAAACTTTGCCTCTTGAGGTTTCTCACGCCAGTATGAAGCTGTTCAAGCTGAGAGAGCGAAGCTTTGGCCTGAGCTTCAAGCTCTTCAAGGATGGAGCCGAGGAAAGTTATCTCTTTCAAATCGGCGTTCTCGTCGCTAGAGAGCTTGTCCACAAAGGCAGCGCGCGATCTGATTAGTCGTAGAACGAGATGAAGCTCAATCCTGACGGTCCAGAGGTCGATTTCGTCTTCAATAGGTCTGTCAATGTTCCACAGACGGTTCTGGAGATCGTCAAGAGTCGACCCTATGGTATCGGCATCTTCAACGATACTGCTGTCATTTTCTCGGCTTTTTACTAGACTTTGAAGACGCTCTAGTCGAGCAGTGCAGTCAGAAGCATCTGCTCGTAGATTCTGCTCATCGTGAAGTGGCAAATGACTGACAGCTTGGTCAAGCATGAGCTCCATGAAAGTCTGCAGCTCGGACTTCCGAAGTTCAAGCTCACTTTGAACTTTCTGAAAAAAGAAGTCTCTTTTAAAGTAGAACAAATTTGCTGCACATCACCTTTTGTTACTCCTGGAAGCCCGATCTTAAATTTCGTCTCACCTCGAAGATTACCTCGACGAAGAGCTTTCACTCTGACACCTAAGACATCCAAGAAGTAGCCCCTCCCAATCATCGAACCCGGCTACAAATAAACTTCACCCCCCTAAAGTCCGGACAAATCGTTACGGAAACTAGTTTGTGCCTTTTTTCATGTTTGTTTTTCAAACAGACGTAAACGCCATTTTGGAAGAAACTGAGATAGTAGCATTCTCTATGGTAAATTTTCGAGTTCTTTCTATTGGTGCCATCAGATCCATGTTTGTCTAAGTGAAACGGTTTAGAAGTTGAATTCTGTAAAAGACTTATATCCACAAATTTTCTTTCTTTTACTAACTATTCTTTTTCGAAAAGACGTATATCCTAAACCCAATCACAGCTGATTCCCTTGTCACGTGGTTGGATATACGTCTTTGTCTTTGACTAAGAAAATGCACGTACATCTGTTTGAAATGTCCTTAGTTTGATCGTATTTAAAACGCTGGTAGATATACGTCTCTCTGAGTCGGGTACTAGAGTACACGTTCGTCTGTTTCATTGTAGAGCTCTTCAGCAACTTGGCGTATATCCAGCATACTCGCGTGAAGAGCCGTATATCCAACTGACCGGATAAGTTTAAAGACTTATATCCAACAGACCAGAAAACTGAAGAGACGTATATCCAATTTTCGTTTGTTCAGAAGGGCGTATGTTTTTCAAGTTTCTAGTGAAAGAGACGCAAAGACCAAATGGACAACTTCCCACGTTCGGATACACTTGAAAAGCCGCCTATCGACTTCCACAGTATCGAAAACCCCAAATTAAGTTTAAAAGCCTTTACTGCAGGCTTATTTGCTCAACAGTGAAGTTAAAGGACCTGTCTTACCTATAATACTAACGTACCTAATTCCATAACCACTCCATATATTTCTAAGCCCGGAGACCCCAATTTCGAACGGTACATTCTAACCCCTCTAAAGAAACTACGCTGATTTTCTCACTTGACGTGTTTTGCTACCTTCGATGTGTACCACGCTGTCGACGGTTGTCTGCGACAATCTTTCCCATCATTCCTTCATTTATTTATTTATTTCCCTCAAAGAATATATAATGAGGAGTACTAAAATAAATTTTAAAACACTGTTACAAATAACTTTCATAACAATAAGTAACAATTGACGTACATTAAACAAAGCACTGTACTTACTTAACTATTAGCTTTTTAGCGAAAAACGGAAACAGATTCTTCAGCATCAGAAAATTATTAGCTTTAGCTACAAAATTATCAAATTTCTGCTGAATTGCCAGGGCAGGATCTTTAACTGAACGTGAATTAATTAGAGGTGTATTTCTAGCAAATAAAGGGTATCCAAGCAAAAATTTACAGTATTTAAAATAGCACACACGAACACTAGCAATCATACCACGATTAAAACCATTCACCACCACCGCTGGAAAAATGACTATTGGTAAAATCAGGATAACCAGTTATTTTAATTGCTTCCGTCTTTTCCCTACATGTCAATGGGTCTCGGAAAAGGTTTAAACCAGCAAAAAAAAGCACAACCTAGTTTAAAAGTATTCAAATATTTTAAAATACTGTAAGTTGAAGAGTAAATAGTACGAGGCGTCCTTTAAGTTTCTGGAATTTTTGAACCCAATTTTCTCGAAACTGTGTTTTGGGATAGATGTCTCTTTCCAAAAAACCATATAGTGTGTCTTTGTTATTTACATGTACGAAACAGAATTTAGCTATAATACATCGATCTCTCTCTCTCGAAAATATGAAGTAATATTTTATGAAGAGGCTACCAGTAGGCTAAATCAGACCTTCTCAAATAAACGACATGAAACACTCCTAAAATAAGAGCTACGAGCTCATATGGCACTTGTACGAGTAGGCTGTACAAGAAAGTAGATGAGAACGTCACAAAATACACCCGCCATCCAAAAAGGCGGTTCGGAAATAGAAATAGGATATTTAGTTTCACTCATTTCTGAGCAGTTCCGGCATCGTCTCGATTGTCTGTAGCAAATGCACATGACTGTTCAAACTTTCATCCCAATAAATCCATTTGTTTGACCCCTAGACGTGCTACACGATTTCCGGTACTCACTCTATTTCCACCTACCGTGGCCGAATCTGGTTCGGAATAAAAAAAATCGACCACCTAAAGCATCTTCGTTTATACCATCTACCAAGTTTCACTCGAATCTGAGCATTTTTGGAAAGTTCCGGTACCCCCCCCCCTTCCCACCAACGTTGTCGGAGCCGGTTCGGGCCCAATCTCTTAATTCCCTCATCAAGTTTGACTGAAATTGGAGCATAGCCTATCTGCAAGTTTCCAGTAGCCCCCCCCCCCCCTACCTTGGCCGAATCCGGCCCGGACGCCAAATAACAAATCTAGGCCGCATAAGCTCGGCACTGTCGAATTGCATCTCATTCGGTCCATCCGTTTGGTTTTTGTGCATGTCAAAAGTCCCCCCACCCCCAATTCCCCTAATCGTGGTCGCATATGGTTCGAACGCATGTTTTACATGTCGAGGCCATCGATTCGTATCACCATGAAGTTTCACTCGAATCAGACCACTCGTTCACAATTTATAGAAGTCAATTTCCATATTTCTCTTCTCTTGCTCCCCCAAAAATGCTCGGATCTAGGAACGGAAGTTTCCGGGGGTATGTTGTGTCAGGTTTTTAAGTCAAGATAATTCGGGTCGCTAATATGCCTGCAAAGTTTCGTTGTCGTTTTACATCTGGAACTATTCTAACTCACGACTACCGGAATTCCAGGAAACCCCCTCCAACTCCCCCCACAGAGCCCCGAAACCATCTGGCTCCGTCAATTTCATCTAGGCCTAATGCTTGTTCCATCCATTAAGTTTCGTCCCAATCCCTCTGCTTTTAGAGTTTCTTGAGTTTTCCACCACCCCCCCATCCCCACAGGTATCGGACCCGACCCGGACGTAACACTGAACGTCCGAGGCGATAGCTCACCAGACAAGTTTCATTCAAATCCGATCACCCGTTCAAAAGTTAGGCACGCCACTAGATTCCGGACTCCCCATCCACCCACTCCCCCCAGGATGGTCGGGTCGGGGAAACGGCTGTTCTCAAGTCAATCTGTTTGGATCCCTGACATACCTGCCAAGTTTCATCGCCCTAGGACATCAGGAAGTATGCCGAACTCGCGGGATCGCTAGAAATCCGGACCCCCACCCCAACTCCCCCACAGTGCCCTGATCCGGTCCGGTTATGTCAATGACGTGTCGAGGACCTGTGCTTGTTTTTCCCACGAAGTTTCATCCCGATCCCTCCACTTTAAGCGTTTCTCAAAATTTCCGGCTCCCTCCTCCAACTACCCCAGTGTCATCGGATCCGGTCCGGTTATGTCAATGACGTGTCTAGGACCTGTGCTTGTTTTTCCCACCAAGTTTCATCCCGATCCCTCCACTTTAAGCGTTTCTCAAAATTTCCGGTTCCCTCCTCCAACTCCCCCCAGTGTCATCGGATCCGGCCCGGATTTAAAGTGAGGTGCCTGAGACACGAGGTCATCCTAAATATCAATTTTCATCAAGATCCGATCACCCGTTCAAAAGTTATGCACGCCACTAAATTCCGGACTCCCCATCCACCCACTCCCCCCACGATGGTCGGGTCGGGGAAACGGCTGTTCTCAAGTCAATCTGTTCGGATCCCTGGCATACCTGCCAAGTTTCATCGCCCTAGGACATCAGGAAGTATACCGAACTCGCGGGATCGCTAGAAATCCGAAACCCCACCCCAACTCCCCCACAGTGCCCTGATCCGGTCCAGTTATGTCAATGACGTGTCTAGGACCTGTGCTTGTTTTCCCCACCAAGTTTCATCCCGATCCCTCCACTTTAAGCGTTTCTCAAAATTTCCGGTTCCCCACCCCAACTCCCCCACAGTGCCCTGATCCGGTCCGGTTATGTGAATGACGTGTCTAGGACCTGTGCTTGTTTTTCCCACCAAGTTTCATCCCGATCCCTCCACTTTAAGCGTTTCTCAAAATTTCCGGTTCCCTCCTCCAACTCCCCCCAGTGTCATCGGATCCGGCCCGGATTTAAAGTGAGGTGTCTGAGACACGAGGTCATCCTAAATATCAATTCTCATCAAGATCCGATCACCCGTTCGCAAGCTAAAAATACCTCAAATTTTGGCTTCACCCTCCCTCCACTCCCCCCCCCAGATGGTCGAATCGGGGAATTGATGATTTCCTATTTAAGCTGGTCGGGTCCCAGACATGCCTGTCAATTTCCATCGTCCCAGCAGATCAGGAAGCACGGAACTAGCGGGATCACTACAAATTCGGACTTCTCCCCCCCCCCCCAACTCCCTCAAAGTGAGCGGATCCGTTCCGATTATATCAGTCACGTATCTAGGACTTTTGCTTGTACTTTCCACCAAGTTTCATTCGGATCCCTCCACTCTAAGTGTTTTCCAAGATTTCCGGTTTCCCCCTCTAACTCCCCCCAGTGTCACCGGATCCGGTCTGGATTTAAAATGGAGGGTCTGACACACGAAGTCCTTCTATGTATTAAGTTTCATTAAGATCCGATCACCCGTTCGTAAGCTAAAAATATCTAATTTTTCCTATTTTTTCCGGATTCCCCCTCCCTCCACTCCCCTCCAGATGGTCGGATCGAGGAAGCGACAATTTCTAATTTAATCTGGTCCAGTTCCTGATATGCTTGCCAAGTTTCATCGTCCTAGCTTATCTGGAAGTGCCCGAACTAGCAAAACCGGGACCGACAGACCGACAGACCGACTGACTGACAGAATTTACAATCGCTATATGGCACTTGAGTAAGCTCAAGTGCCATAAAAATGCAACCTAGTAAGCGAGATATATCCGTTTATTCCCTCCTCCTCCCGCGGGTCTGAGACGAGCATTGGTTTTGCCACATTCTGCGAAACGACAGACGGACATATGTACATATTCACAGTACCAGCTATCTGACCCTCACGTTCGCCTAGAACTGCTGTCAGAATATCAAAGCATTAACGCATTATCTACAGCATTAACGCAAGACGCAAAAATAAAATAGCAAATCCTGTTCATTGATAATTCTTTAACGAAACGAACTGAAGTTAAAAAACACAATACTAGAAAGATTAGTTTTTTCGAAATTTTATGCACTTGCTCGTGAGGGCAAGGGTGTGTAACAGGTGCCGGAGAGCGGGTAATCCATCGGGCAGGCGAGGTCTGGGGAAAATAAGGCAGTATTTGGGCTGGCCATTTTTTAAGAATGCAATGTAAGTTAGAGTGGGGAAAGACGTAATTTTGGCGTAACCAGCATCCATAGGTTAGCATTTTATCAGCTAACAGCAATTTGCAGTCTTATAAATAAATAAACAAATTCTATAAGAGATGAGTGTGCTTCACCAAAAGGCTTCCGAATCTCTCCCAAACCCACGACCCACCGTAATTTTATGGCATTTGCAGCTTTGTACAAGTACCATATGCCGATCACTTTTCGGTCAGTCGGTCCACTGTTCACGAGTTAGGGTACTTCCAGCTGTGCTATGACGATGAAACTTGGCAGGCGTATCAGGGATCCGACCAAACTAACTTGGAAATAGCCACTTCCCCAGTCCACCGTGGGGGGAGTGGAGGGAGGTGGAATCCCGAATCTTGATGTATATATAACTTTAGAACGGGTGATCGGATTTTAATGAAACTTGTTATTTGGGAAGACTCTCTCTCAGATGTCCCAGTTTAAATCCGAACCGTATTCAGTGACTGTGGGAGAGTTGGGGGGGGGGGAGAGACCGGTTTATGACATGCTTACAGTGGAGGAATCGCGATGAAATGTGGTAGGATTAACAAGCACAATCCCTAGATACATCATTGACAAAACCGGACCGGAACCGGGCACTGTGGGGGAGTTGGAGGAATTCCGTTGATCCCAATTTAAGGTACTTCTAGATGTGCTAGGACGATGAAACTTGGCAGGCATATCAGAGATCTGACCACATTGACTTGGAAATAGTCAATGCCCCGATCCGACCATCATGGGGGGAGTGGAGTGAGGGGGAATCTGGAATCTTGAGGCACGCGTAACTTTCGAACGGGGGATCGGATCTGACTGAAACTTGAATGTTGTAAAGGTCTCAAACCTTCCATTTTAGGTCCGGAACGGATCTAAAGGGGGAAGGAGGAAGTGGAGGTGGGGGGGGGGCAACTCATGGGATACCGATGGGATATCTATATAGGGGGGGGTCCGGTGGCCCACAGAATGACTTGGGAATAGTACGTCCCCAATCCGATCATCGTGGGGGAGTGGAGGGAACGGGAATTCGGAATCTTCTGTCATGCGTAACTATCGAAAGGGTGATCAACTAAGAATGAAAATTGGCAATCGGCAAGAGCACGTATCCTTGATGTTCCAATTCTTGTACGGTCTGGATCCGACTACTGTGGGGGGAGTTGATGTGGGCCGAAAATTTCATGACACACTTTAGACTGGATAGATAGAGATGGAACTTGGTGGCAAGATCAAGCAAATCATCTGAATAAATCATTTGCAGAACCAGATTGGATCCGGACAATGCTTACATTATTGCTTACAAATAAAACACCTTAAACTGTTCATTTTAACCGCAAAGTACAAAAAACACTTATGACCCAACGATACATTTTATTAACCCTCAAGGGTTTCGCTTAAATTTCTAACTGCCATGAAGTACGCATTTTGACCGCAAAGGAAACAAGAGCTGCAAGCTCATATGGCACTTGTAAGGCTGGGTCAGAGGATGAAAGTAGGAATTCTTCAGTTCGTTGGTTTGTTGTGATTTTTTGTAAGCAAAACCCTTGAGATAATGGGTCCTTGGAAATCACGAGAACGTATCGTTTGGTAATACATTTGGCTGTGATGATGCGCACTTTAGGGGCGCTAGAAATTCATCTGTAATCAAAACTCCTGAAGCAAAAATGATGATGAGCTCATCGGGAGAATGAAATGTATATTTTAATCAAAAGTATCATTTGTACTTTAAGAAATTCAGTTGTAAGCAAAACCCATGAGGCAAAAATATTCTAATCATATCAAGTCTCTAATGTTCAAGTTTCATGGTCCTAGCACATCTGGAAGTACTTTAACTGGTGATCACCGGAATTCCGGACCCCCCTTCCTCCCCCCACAGTGCTCGAACCCGATCCAGTTCTGTCACTGATGAATCTAAGGCTTGTGCTTGTTCTTCCCACCAAGTTTCATCCCAATCGCTCCACTCTTAGCGTGTCACAAGATTTACGGCTCCCCCTCTGACCCCCCCCCAACAATAATCGGATCCGGTTCGGAATTCACATGGGACATCCGAGACACGAGGTCTTTCCAAATATCAAGTTTCATTAAGATCTGATCACCTGTTCCAAAGTTATACGTACCTCTAGATTCCGGATTCCCCTTCCCTCCACTCCCCCCACGGTGGTCGGATCGGGGAAGTGACTATTTCCAAGTTAGTTTGGTCGGGTCCCTGGTACGCTTGCCAAGTTTCACTGTCCCAGCCCACCTAGAAGTAACTTAACTCCGTATCACCGGAATTCCCCCCCCCCCCTCCAACTCCCACCACAGTGCACGAATCTCGTCCGCTTCTGCCAATGATGTACCTAAGGCTTGTGCTTCTTCCTCTCCAAGTTTCATCCCGATCCCTCCACTCTAAGCTTGTCATATGATTTCCGCCCCCCCCCCCCCCCCTCCCACATTCATCGGATTCGGTCCGGACATGAAATGGAACATCTGAGACATGACGTCTCTCCAAATATCAACTTCCATTAAGATCCGATAACCCGTTCGAAAGTCATGCTTGCCACTAAATTCCGGATTCCGGCTCCCCTCCCTCCCCCCACGATGGTTGGATCGAGGAAGTGACTATTTCAAACTTAGTTTGGTCGGGTCCCTAATATGCCTGCCAAGTTTCATCGTCCTAGCATATCTGGAAGTACCCTAACTCGCAAACACCGGACTAACCGACCGACCGACGGACGGAAAAGTGATCGGTATATGGCACTTGGCCGGAAGGCAAGTGCCATAAAAATACCTTTGACCAAAAGATACATTTTCATGCTTCCCAAGGGCTGATGATCATTCATACCTTATGGGTTTTGCTTGCGAACAAACTGTTATCTCAGTTAAAGTGTGGATCATAACCGCAAAGAGCAAACAAATACTTTAGACCGAACGATACATTACCAAGATCCCCAAGGGCCCATGATAATTTGTGACTCGAGGGATTTGCTTACGAATAATTACAATAAACCCACGAATTTACAAATTCGTACTTTCTTCGTCTGGCCTGGTCTGACCCAACCTTGTGGGTGCCATATGACTTTCTAACTTTTTCTGTCTTCCCAAACTTTTTTTCCGGGTGTTGGTAAATACGGGTAAATGAATAAAACGACCGCGTTACACATTACTTTTCATTTGTTCTTAGGGATACAAATAAATAAGCAATCCGCTAAGTAGCCTACACAGATTTACAAACTGAAGAAACAAGATTGCACAACAATTAAACGAGAGGAGCATGCCAGGGAGACAAGGGTAATTCAATGAACATGGCCATTATCGTGACCAGGCACGTGACCAGGCACGCTGTCAGACAGGTTTGAAGTAATTAGGCACGTGGCATTTTTGTGCTTGCTTAATTTGCATCTTTATGGAATGTGTGGTGAAGCCGACTGGGCTACCTTCACAAGGAATGTTACAGAAAGTAAAGGATGAGATGACACAGGTTTAAAGCAGCTAACTCTTGACGAAAACCTACTGGTTTTGTCTGTATGGAAAATCACTAAACACATCTAGATTCACCCGCTATCGTTGGTTCTTAGTAACCTAAGACATCCGTCTAAAACTGTCTGTCAGTGGTGACCTATCGAGTACGGTACACGGTCGTGATCAGACAAAATGTTTTTTTTTTCGGGGGGTGGGGGGGGGACCAATATATGTAACCGACTTGAAGATGGTGAACTGAAAATCAAAAATGCTCCTCAGCCGAGGTTTGAACCTAGGACGCTCCGCTTTCTATGCGAGTGCTCTACCACTGAGCTTACCGGGGGGATCGTTAACATATTCGCAAAACATTACATAATAGCCAGATAGAAGTCGGCCATAGGAACAATGATACCCCCTGAAGGCAGATTTATCTGAGCATTTCACATCCCCATTGTCTCTCAAATCACTATTTATAAATGTTTCTATCTCAATGGGGTCTCCCCCATCAAATTAAATCTTTGGTTTTCACCATGAGGTCCACCATGGGAGTACTGATTTCTCTAGGAGACTCCGACTTCGTAGTCCTAAACTTCTACAGTCAATTCCAAAATTTACTTCTGATTTAATTGTCACGGTCCAAGTCCCTTGTATAACATTCCATCTACGTACTATCCATATTTTACCAATCCGCGGATCTACTGCTGTAAGAGTCGTAAAATGACGATTTTCTGGCGTATCCCCCTGGTGTCCAAGCTTGCCCTCACCAAGGTTGCCACTCTCAATGTTAATGTACAACAAGTGCCTAAAATCAGCACGTTTAGGGGCAGGAATCGCCTAATTTATGGCCGGCTTCGGCATCGCTGATTTTGGCCGGTGCCGACCGGGGCTGATCCATTGCCGGGAAAGGGTGTGCAGCAGGTGCCGGAGAGTGGGTAACCCCTCGTGCAGATATTACAAGAAAATCTTCCACCACACAAGTTCCGCACAAGTTCTACTCTAGTTGAACAGCAGGGAGAAATTAGACTCAATTGTGGGTAGATTATCTCCAAAAGTTCCGAGCTTAAGGCATAGAAAGAGCTTTGTTTCCGAGCCCTACAAACCGTCAATAATTATGACCTAGTCCTCTATTTTTTATTTTGTTTATTACTGTTACGAATTGTCGGCAATTAACGAATATTACTACATGTACACTAGAAGCTTGTCCTTGTTTTGTTGACGATAAAGTCACTAAAAAAGTCTACTCTACTTTACTCAGCGCAAATACATTTGCAGTTACAGGAAAAAAATAAATTAACTGAAACGTTACCGATTAGGCCATGACCCAGGGATCATTCTCGAGAGAGATAGTTTTGCGACACTCTACCCTCTAATCTTAACACATTACAAGAAACCCGAGAACCAAAACCTGTCTCCTAATTAAGAAACGGTCCATAATTAGCAAGAATGTGCACCTGCAAGAATTCCATGTCAGACTGCTCCAAGGGGTCTGTGATCTCTGTCATCCAGTGTAGCAACTCTTCCAGTCCGGACACATGAACAGATAAACTTTCTTTGCAGCTGTAGATCCTATGAATTGTATGTGTGACCGAATCCTGCAATTGCTGAACAGCTGCAGTCCTGTCCTTAGCAGTACATAGTGGCTCAGCGGATTTGACTGCAGTCGTGACCAATTCAGCGTCGGACGTTAGCTCAAAAGCTTTAGCTTCATGTATGGCCGTTTCGTCAGAGCAGATCTAGATAAATTTGAGGTTAACGAAGCATGAAAAGGGTAGGTAATGTTTTTGACGTCTGCAGCAATGGTTAAAACTTGGAAACGCCCACGAGTGTCTTATAACCAAACAAGGTAATAAATCACGACAAATCGTGGAGGGAAATTTAGGTTCTTAGCAGGCGGTCTGATTAAAAACTTGATATTTTGTACAGAATGGAGATAAAACTGAATACTACACAACAAGATTGTGACAGAAGCCCGGTAGAAGCGGATCCAGTATACACAAAATTAAAATTTGTCACGCTTTGAGGCCGTCAGGCCGCCTCAGCGTTCGGTATTGTGGTTTGCCAGGGACTATGCCAAAAGATGGGTCTACTGGACGTTACATATATTCCTTGAAAAATGTGTCAGTTTTGGACAGAATTTACTGCCACCGCAATAGGTACCTAAAGACTGCATCCAAACTTGGAGTTTTGATATTAATCCAATAATGAGCTTTTGCTTAACACAAATGCAACCTAAGTATTGCATCACCTCCCAGGCAGATTTCAGGCTTAAAACATTCCCAAACTCCACGGCAACAACTTTCGAGCAAGAAACGAAATAAAAATGTAAGAAAACATTCAAGCTGATCGAAAGGATGAAGTTTTACCATTCGAATACGCAAATACCAAAAACACACTTCGTGTGCTTTATCATGGAAAAGTCTATCAGCAAAGGGGATAGAGACTCCGCAATTACGAATCTGAACGATGTGAATGTATTTGCAGTTTCATCACTATTTACGATAGCTCAGCCAAAGGAAAAGTTTGAAAGTAAAAATAATAGTAGTTTTTTAACAGAAAGAATGTGTTTTGGGGCTGCATTTACGAACAGAAAACAATCTTACCTTGAATGTCTCTAATGCAGAAGTCAGGTCACCAGATGGGATTGTTTCGATTTCGGGCAGAGAAGATAGCACCGAGTCGAACCACTCGTCTTCACTAACCAGGGAGGAGTTGACCTTGGCCCACGTTTCAGCTGCTAATTTGAGAGTATAAATGCTGTCGACGGCCTGAGTCAGTACTGATTCTGATGAGGTTGCAAGGCTAGCGTGCCGATCAAGGAAATGTAATCTCGTTGCTGGGTCGAGCGTCGAGACGATGGAGTTCATAACTGAAGAACAATGGCTGAAGCAAGTAAAGAACCTGAGTCTTTTCTGTACCTCAGAAAACAAAACTGATAGATCTTCCGCCACAACCTGATCGTCGGTGTAAACTCGTGCAAGGTTCATGATGTCACCAAACTCCTTCACGTACGTCCGGTATTCCTCGACGACAGCATTTCCTTGTAATACTTTGTCTCTGTGATTATGGATATTTATTTCCATAAATTTGCAAGTATCTTTTAAGGAGAAAACTTGAACTGGGATGTTGTAGCCTGGTATCTCCTTGACAAGGTCCTGGCCTTGATCGATCAGGTAATCCACGTTCACCATTTCCGCTTGGTTTTTCAACTCCAAGTCTTCTAGGATATCTAACTTCTCGACAGGAGTTTCGCCGGCATCGTCAACAGATATCACTTGCTTGTTCAGGATATCAACGTTCTTCTCCTCGGCACTGATGTTGTCCAGATAGTCTTTCCAGCGCTCTTGAAGCTCAAAAACTTCCTCTTCACTGCGCTTAGCAACTTCTTCAACGACCTTCACCTGATCTTGGAGCCGTCTAACACATTTTTTAATCATGTACTTCGTCTCATCGTTGACTACGTCTACACAAAGCTCTGTGACTTCTTCAAGGAGGTCCAGGCTCTGCTCGACAATCCGAACTTCGTCTTTGAGGCTCTTGATTTCTTTTATTCGCCTTTCCAAAGTGGCTATTTGCTTGATCGTATAAACCCGATATTCTATGGTCTCAAGCCACTCCGTCACAGTCGTTACAATTTCGATCATCACACGCTCAATCACAATGGTTTCCTTGCTGTTGATCGCACTCTTCAAAGTGGTGATATTGTCGTTAACTTGAATTACACGTACGTCAGCACCGCTCCTGTGGAAAACCTGGGTGATAGAAGTTAGGTACCAGACGCTGGTTCGGTGTGTAGCCTGCTTTGGTCGCTGCAAAGCGTCAGACCGGACGTCAAGCAGAGCTTCGATTTTCTGCCAAGCTTCAATTTCGGCTGGTCTACGAAGAACTAGGTCCGTTGTTGGGGCAGTGGTATTTGAGTAGGTCTTTTCGACACCTTGAGACCCATTTAGACGTTCTACCGACGAGGGCAGCGGTAGACTTTCTTCTCCCTTTGGAGGGATTATTCCGGGGCTGTTTGGCGGCGAGGTTGCATGCCTAGCCTTGTCCTGGACTTGTAAAATGAGGACTTCAGTTCTGTACATGTCGTCGTCTTCAGGGAGAAGATCTACATCTCCAGCAGAAGGGTATTGAGAATCCACGGATATATCATTCGCGTACGACACCTCTTCCCGTTTGCTTTCAACTGGAACATGGATGCGAATTCTGTTTGGGTCCTCTGAAACCTTTGCCGCCTTAACCTCACCGACTACTAGCAACAGTGGCTCAACGTTGAGGTCCAGTACCACTCCAGGTAACACCACGTCGGCAGTAGTTTCCCTTCTACCCAGGCCAACTGTGAGCTCCCTTAATTTCTCGGTTGTCAGGTTCTCGAAAGGTGGGCTGTCCGCTTCTGGAGAAGCCTGACAGTGCCCAAGCTTCTTAAGCACATGGGTATCAGCAATACAGTCGGGCACTTTGATTAGCGAAGAATTAACACTTCCGGATACACCGCCACAAGCCGGTTCTCTGTCTTCAAAGGTAGATGTATCAGTATGCTTCAAGCTCTCCGAAGACTCGCACAAGTACTTGCACGATTCAAGCAAACCAGACTGTTCGTTAGTCAGCTGAGGTCCTTGTAGGCTGGTCTCCTTAGTTTTCACTTGTTCCGATAAACTGGGACGAGCTTCATTCACAGAGGTACGACTAGAGACTGGGCTTCTCCCATCCTGCTGATATTCTTGGGACTCAGTAGGTGTGGTCACTAGCAAAGACTGGTCTTTAAGCATATAGGCAGCACCGATTACGCCAACATTTACATCAGGTTTCAATCGGTCATCCTCCGGCACTCTGATTGCCTCTGTTTCAGTCCAGATCGATAAGATTTCTGTGTTCGTAGACCAGTCTGGCTCAGCCACTTTCACAAGCAGATTAGTAGTTGTTTCGTTTTCTTCGGGTATGTAATCGTCAGATTTATCGACACTTTTTTCGTGACTCCATGATCGATTTAATTCTTTCTGCTCAAGTTCGATTTTATCGTGTACTTCTCTTGTATCATTAGCTGGGCTAGAGAGCAGTTCATTTCCATTTGCTGATTCAAATCTCTCGTCTTGTATTCCTAGAGATTTTATCTGCTCGAGCTCATTCACTACAACCAACAAATTATCCGCACGGCGTGAAACATCTGTGTTAGCGTGTTCGGATGAAGCAGGTTTTATAATTGATGCAGATATATTTTGACCATAAGTTCCTTCACCGCCCGGCAAGTCTGTTTGGAATTCTGATGATGTGGTCCCGTTTTTGCCAACCGCAGACGGGTATGTGGTAAGACTAGGACGTTTCTGACCAGTAGTATTCATGGAGTACATAGTTTCCAGAGACCGACGGCGACCAGTGTTTTCTGCTTCGTTTGGTTTTGAACTAGCGGACTGAATGGCACCAAAAGCCGTTCCAAGTACTGTGACATCCTGATTCCGGGAAGCTTCAGGGGAATCAGAAATCTTCAATGTCTTGTCAACGTCATTGCCGGAGAGGCTCTCAGAATTCGGCTGAACAGCAGCACCTGTGGCCTCACTAGAAGGGCTGTGGTCAACAGTGGCAACTTCTTCTCCTAGGAAATAAACAGCAGCTGATGAGGCTGACTGGAGAAGACTATTCGTCAGAAGTAAAAGCACGTTTCCTTCAAGCGTATTGTCCGCTATTAAGGGTATGGTGTTCCTGAGTAGTGAATATGCAGTGTTACCGGCTTGCTTAGAAATGATTGACATGTCACTGATTGGCTCACCGGCTGTTACTGCTTGTTCCTGCAAGAGCGCAGGTTCACTGAAAGAATCTTCAACGACGTAGCCTATTGCAAATCCGGTACCTGGGGTCTTCGTGAAGCTGTGGGCTAATGAATCATCTTCTTCCGAAGCTTTGGCCGTTGGCTGAGCCGGAATTTCGACAACGACTTTTTCTGAACTTTGAATTTCTTTGAGCATCTGCTCGTCGAAGTCAGGTTCACAAATTGGACTGGAAGCGGAGCCTCCTATTTCTGCCTGAGAAGTGACCATAGACTGGTTAATGCCTACCACGGTATACGCTAATAGCGGTAATGATGGCCTCCCAACATCCACGCTAGCCGAAGCGTTGCTGTCTGCAGTCTCTTGAATGGTAATGTCACACTCTGCTTTAGATCCTTTAGTCTTTCCTTTACTCCTCTTCTTTTTCTTTTTTATTCCCATACTTGTCGTCTCATTGTTATACGACTCACCACTGACCGGGGAACTATTATCTATTTCTGGTTGCGCTGGAAGAAGAACCAAAACCTCTTCTGATTCCCCTTCCTGACGGAACTGCCTCTCAGACGGAAGGACAGAAAGGATTTCCGGCCGAATTTCTTGTGATTTTGCAGCTCGGGTGCTTTGCTCTGACTGTGTAGTCTCAACTGGATCGGAAGGAAGGATTTCAAGCTGTGTATCTTGTGATTTCACAACTCGGGCGCTTGCTTCACCCAGTGGGGTCTCAGAGAGGACGGGAGGAAGGATGTCAAGCAGGATTTCCTGGGATTCTGCAATAAGGGTGCTTGGCTCAACAAGTGCAGTCGCAGACGGAACGGAAGGAACAATTTCATACCAGATTTCTCGGGATTCCACAACTCGAGTTCTAGGTTCAGCCAATGCAAAGGTCTCAAACGTACCTACGGATTCAGCCTGGGCAGCTGGAGGTGTTTCACCAATGGGATAGAAGACGACCTCTTCCAAGTCACTTATTTTTCTCGACCTGAAGTTAGGACACCTTTCTTCGTCAGTACGCGGTGGCTGGATGGCATCGCCTGTTGAAGAAACTGGCATCGCCAAGGCCTCTCTGATATCAGAAAGCTGTGACAGAGAGCTGGAGTCTGCATTTTCAAAGACTAATGTGCCTGATTCTTGCTTAGCTTTGGTAGAAACTTGCTCCGTAGTATCAACACCTTCCGTTGTTGCTACAACGACCGACCGAGTCAGAGGTGAGAGACTTGCTGCTACGTTGCAGAGTCTACTGTTAGATTGTCCGGTGTTTTCAGACGAAACGGGGATGGCTTTCTCCTCGTTATCGGCTCGCTTCGTTTTCTTCTTTAACTTATATTTAGCAGGGACTGAAAGATCGACAACGTTTTCTTCTTTTCCTTGCTCAGCGTCAAGAGAGGCTTTATCCTTTTCGACAGAAGTAACTTCTTTGAAGGTGAAAACTGGAGTCAATTCGATATCTGACGTTAGAGCGGCTTGACTCACGTTTTCTCTGGATATTAAGAGCTCTTCAGGTTCCTCTACCGGATCAAGATTCTCAGAGATGGTTAATGTGGTGACAAAACCACTCAACGGCAAGACTAGGTCCCGAACGGTAGTTTCGATAGAAACTTCGTCTACAGTTTCAAGATCTTCGGCAGTTTCTGCAGCGATACAGCTACTACTGGTCAAAGGCGAAAACTCAGTTGTTTGGGTGTTCCGTTCACTGCCAGGTCCTTTGCTGATCTCAGCGGAACCGAGGACGTTTTTCTCGTCGTCACTGCTTGCCTTTGTTTTCTTGTTCTTCTTTGTAGCTTTTGTACATACTTCGTCTACAATTCCAAGCTCTTTTGTCGAGTCCGTCCTGATGTTAGTCACAGACGAACAGCCAGCTGTTTGAGCAGAGTGTTCAGTACCAGCTTCACTGCAGGTCTCAGATGATCTGACGGTGTCCTTCACGTTGTCACTGGGAATGGGTTTCTCATTTTTCTTTTTCTTTCGTTTTTCAGGCTTCGATAGCTTGACGGTAACAACTCCGGCTTCCTCTTGACCAGCATCATGAAGTACTTCACCCTGTGTGTTTTCAGGTTTTGATTGCTTGGCCGTGAAGATTTTGACACCGTCTTGACAAGCATCAGACGAGTATCCATCATTTTCGATAGCAGCAGCTACTCCGGCTTCCAATGAACATACGTGCTCGTCAGCTTGGTCTGCAGTGACAAGGTCCCCGGTGACAACCAACGTGTTCCTGGTACCTCTTAGTGGCAAGCCTGGCTGTTGCATAGTGTCTTCTGTAGAACTTTCGTCTTCAGGCGAAACACCAACTGTTTCGTTATTTGGCTCACCAGCAGCTTCACTGCAGGTCTCAGATGATCTGCCGGTGTCCTTCATGTTGTCACTTGAAATGGGTTTCTTATTCTTCTTTTTGTTCCGTTTTTCAGGCTTCGATAGCTTGACGGTAACAACTCCGGCTTCCTCTTGACCAGCATCATGAAGTACTTCACCCTGTGTGTTTTCAGGTTTTGACTGCTTGACCGTGACGATTTGGACACCGTCTTGACAAGCATCAGACGAGTATCCATCATTTTCGATAGCAGCAGCTACTCCGGCTTCCGACGAACATACGTGCTCGTCAGCTTGGTCTGCAGGAGCAAGGTCCCCCGTGAAAACCAAGGTGTTCCTGGTACCTCTTAGTGGCAAGCCTGGCTGTTGCATAGTGTCTTCTGTAGAACTTTCTTCTTCAGGCGAAACACCAACTGTTTCGTTATTTGGCTTACCGGCAGCTTCACTGCAGGTCTCAGATGATCTGACGGTGTCCTTCATGTTGTCACTTCGAATGGGTTTCTTATTCTTCTTTTTCTTGTGTTTTTCAGGCTTCGATAGCTTGACGATAACAACTCCGGCTTCCTCTTGACCAGCATCATGAAGTACTTCACCCTGTGTGTTTTCAGGTTTTGACTGCTTGTCAGACGAGTATCCATCATTTTCGATAGCAGCAGCTACTCCGGATTCCGACGAACATACGTGCTCGTCAGCTTGGTCTGCAGGAGCAAGGTCCCCGGTGACAACCAACGTGTTCCTGGTACCTCTTAGTGGCAAGCCTGGCTGTTGCATAGTGTCTTCTGTAGAACTTTCGTCTTCAGGCGAAACACCAACTGTTTCGATATTTGGCTCACCGGCAGCTTCACTGCAGGTCTCAGATGACCTGACGTTGTCCTTCATGTTGTCACTTGGAATGGGTCTCTTTTTGTTCTTTTTCTTGCGTTTTTCAGGCTTCGATAGCTTGACGGTGAAAACTCCGGCTTCCTCTTGACCAGCATCATGAAGTACTTCACCCTGTGTGTTTTCAGGTTTTGACTGCTTGAACGTGACGATTTTGTCACCGTCTTGACAAGCATCAGACGAGTATCCATCATTTTCGATAGCAGCAGCTACTCCGGATTCCAATGAACATACGTGCTCGTCAGCTTGGTCTGCAGGAGCAAGGTCCCCGGTGACAACCAACGTGTTCCTGGTACCTCTTAGTGGCAAGCCTGGCTGTTGCATAGTGTCTTCTGTAGAACTTTCGTCTTCAGGCGAAACACCAACTGTTTCGATATTTGGCTCACCGGCAGCTTCACTGCAGGTCTCAGATGACCTGACGTTGTCCTTCATGTTGTCACTTGGAATGGGTTTCTTTTTGTTCTTTTTCTTGCGTTTTTCAGGCTTCGATAGCTTGACGGTGAAAACTCCGGCTTCCTCTTGACCAGCATCATGAAGTACTTCACCCTGTGTGTTTTCAGGTTTTGACTGCTTGAACGTGACGATTTTGTCACCGTCTTGACAAGCATCAGACGAGTATCCATCATTTTCGAAAGCAGCAGCTACTCCGGATTCCAATGAACATACGTGCTCGTCAGCTTGGTCTGCAGGAGCAAGGTCCCCGGTGACAACCAACATGTTCCTGGTACCTCTTAGTGGCAAGCCTGGCTGTTGCATAGTGTCTTCTGTAAAACTTTCGTCTTCAGGCGAAACACCAACTGTTTCGTTATTTGGCTCACCGGCAGCTTCACTGCAGGTCTCAGATGACCTGACGTTGTCCTTCATGTTGTCACTTGGAATGGGTTTCCTATTCTTCTTTTTCTTGCTTTTTTCAGGCTGCGATAGCTTGACGGTAACAACTCCGGCTTCCTCTTGACCAGCATCATGAATTACTTCACCCTGTGTGTTTTCAGGTTTTGACTGCTTTACTGTGACGATTTTGACACCATCTTGACAAGCATCAGTCGAGTATCCATCATTTTCGATAGCAGCAGCTACTCCGGCTTCCAATAAACCTCTTACCTCGAACCTCCTGGTACCTCTTAGTGGCAAGCCTGGCTGTTGCATAGTGTCTTCTGTAGACGAAACACCAACTGTTTCGTTATTTGGCTCACCGGCAGCTCCACTGCAGGTCTCAGATGAACTGACGGTGTATTTCACGTCATCATTGTTGGGCTTCCATTTCTTGCTTCTGTTAGGCTTCGATAGCCTGACGATGACAGCTTCCCCTTGGCGATCTTCAAATGAGACTTCTTCCTGTGTGTATTTTTCAGACCCTGACTGCTTGGCTGTGACGATCTCGACTGTGTTTTGACCAGCATCAGGACAGATTTCATCCTTCTCGATATCAGCAGCTCCTCTAGCTGTAACGGCCTCTGAAAACTCTTGCTTATCAGCTTGGTCAGCAGGAACAAGGCTGCCGGTGACGAAAACTGCGGTTTCCTTTTTACCAACATCATCCAAAACTTCATCATTTTCCCCAGAATTATATTCTTCAACTGCGACAACTTTTTCCAAGTCAAACACGTCAACTTGGTCGGCAACATCAAGATTCTTAGGATCTATCTCGGTTTCAGCGATCATTTCTGCATAAGCCATGGATGACTGGGAACCTGCTGAGGCTGAAATTCTTGAGTCAAATGAGCTCTGCTTGACTTTTGGTGGAGGTTGCGTTGCAGCGACTGCTGTAAAAACCTTTGATAACTCGTGCTCATCATCTTGGTCTGCAAGACAAAGGTTGCCGGTGACGACCAGCGTATTGCTGACACAGCTTAATGGTAAGCCTGGTTGCTGAACCGTAGCTAGCGCAGAGCTTTCGTCTGCAACCGAAACGCTGTTTAGTTCACGGCCAGATCCACCACAGGTCTCAGACGAACTGAGGGTGTCTTTCACGTCGTCATTGGTCGGCTTCACTTTCTTGTTCTTCTTTCTCTTAGATTTCTCAGGCTTCGATAGTCTGACGATGCCAGCTCCGGCTTCCCCTTGACCATGATCAGGGGAGACTTCACCCGGTACGTGGGTTTCAGGCTCTAAATGCTTGACCGTGACGATTTCGACTGTGTCTTTGTCAGAATTAGAACAGAGTTCATCTTTTTCGATAGCAGCAGCTCCTCCAGCTGTAACAACCTTTGAAAACTCATGGTCATCAGCTTGGTCTGCAGGATTAAGGTTCTCAGTGACAACCAGTGTGTTGCCGATACAAATAAGCGGCAGACATGGTTGCTGAATCGTAGCGTCTGCAGACGAAACGCTAGCTGTTACGGTGTTAAGTTCACAGCCAGATCCGCCGCAGGTCTCGGAGGAGCTGACGGTGACTTTCTCGTCTTCATAAGGCTTCGCTTTCTTATTCTTCTTTTTCTTAGACTTCGCAGGCTTCGACAGCTTGACAGTGACAAGTCCGGCTTCCTCTTTACCAACAAAAGAAGAAACTTCATCGATTTTCCCAGAATTCTTTTCTTCAATTGCGACAGGTTTTGTGAACTCGCACCCCTCAACTTGTTCCGCAACAACATCGTTTTTAAGACCGACCTGGATTTCAGCGATTATTTCTTGATCAGTCCTGGATGAAGCTGCCTTTGATAACTCGCGCTTATCAGCTTGGTCTGCAAGAAAAATGTTTCCTCTGACGACCAGCGTGTTGCTGATACCACTTAGCGGTAAGCCTGGTTGCTGAATCGTAGCTTTGGCAAAACTGTTGTCTGCAGACGAAACACCAATTTTTTCGGTGTTCAGTTCACGACCGGATCCGTCGTAGGTCTCCGATGAACTGATGATGTCTTTCAAGTCGTCATTGTTGGGCTTCACTTTTTTGTTCTTCTTTCTCTTAGATTTCTCAGGCTTCGATGAACTATTCGTGACAACTACGGCTTCCCCTTGACCATCACCAGGAGAGACTTTTTTCTGTATATATATTTCAGGCTCTGACTGCTTGACCGTCACGATTTTGACTATGTCTTGGTCAGCATCGGAACAAACTTCATCCCTTTCGAAGGTAGGCGCTCCTCCAGCTGCGACATACTTTGAAAACTCATGCTCATCAGCTTCGTTTGCGGGAACAAGTTTTGCAGTGCTGACCAGCCTGTTGCTGATTCTGTTTAGCGGCAAGTCTGGTTGCTGAAATGTAGCTTCTGTAGAACTTTCTTCTTCAGACGAAACGCCAGCTGTTGTGGTATGTAGTTCAAGCTCAGATTCACCACAGGTCTCAGACGAGCTCATGCTGTCTTTCACGTCTTGATAGGGCTTCACTTTCTTATAATTCTTTTTCTTACATTGCTCAGGGTTCGACAGCTTGACGGTGACAACTGCGACCTTCTCTTTACCAATATAAGAAGAAACATCATCGTTTTTCTCAGACTTATCTTCTTCAACTGAGATAGCCTTTTCTAACTTGCACTGGTCAACTTGGTCCGCAACAACAAGATCTTTAGAATCGATCTCGGTTTCAGCAATTATTTCTTCATCAGTCGTGAATGGCTGAGAAGATGAAGCACTAGGGCTTCCGACTGCTGGAATCAGTGTTGATTCAGTGTTCGATGCAATCGCTTTGGGACTGATGTTTCTTGTGGAAATCTCGGCCTCGCCAGCATGGTCTGCAGGATCGCAGCCAGATCTGACGATAACAGTCCCATTTTGTTCCACTAAGCAGGCACCTCCAACCGTGATCATATTTTGTCTCATATCGTCCTGCTTTGGACCAGTGTTCACAGGAACTTCCGAGTCCGCTAATTTGTCTTCTGTCCCTTCACCCGGTTCTATAGAAACTCTGGGCTTTTTACTTCTCTTTTTCTTTCTTGACTCTTCTCTGGTGGGGACAACTGTGACGCTATTGGTCTCATTTGAACTCGTAAACTCCGTCCCGACTTCCTTACATTCCTCAGGGTTCGACACCTTGATCGTGACAACAGTGACCTTCTCTTTAACAACATAAGAAGAAACGTCATCCATTATCTCAGACTCATCTTCTTCAACTGAGACAGCCTTTTCTAACTTGCACTGGCCAACTTGGTCCGCAACAACAAGATCTTTAGAATCGATCTCGGTTTCAGCAATTATTTCTTCATCAGACCTGAATGGCTGGGAAGATGAAGCACTAGGGCTTCCGAATGCCGGGATTAGCGTTGATTCAGTATTCGATGCAATCGCTTTGGGACTGATGTCATTTGTGGAAATCTCGGCCTCACCAGCTTGGTCTACAGGATCGGAGCCAGATCTGACGATAACAGTCCCATTTTGTGCCACTAAGCAGGCACCTTCAACCGTGATCATGTCTGGTCTTATATTGTCCTGCTTTGCACCAGTGGTCACACGAATATCCAAGTCCGCAAATTTGTCATCTTTCCCTTCAACTGGTTCTATAGAAACTCTGGTCTTTTTACTTCTCTTTTTCTTTCTTGGCTGTTCTCTGATGTGGTCAACTGTGACACTAATGGTCTCATTTGAACTCGTATTCTCCGTCCCGACCTCCAACGAAGGACGGGCAGAAAAGTCGGAAGTAGTCGCAGTTTGGATCTCAGGCTTTTCCAGGCCAATTTTCGCTAGTGTTTGTCCCAGAGTTACGGCCACTTCAGTCACGATGACGTCAGAAGAAATACTAGTCTGTTTTCCTGAGATGACATCAGTCTGGCTCAATAGTTGGTATTTTTCATTAGGAAGTGTGACTGATACAGGACTGGCTGGTGATGAAAATGTACATTCCTTCTCTGAGACTGCCTCGCATTGAGGACGGTATGGGCCCAAATCATTGGATTCCCTGGCCAGCACGTCTGCAGTTGTGATGTTCGTCATGGTTTTAAACATTACTTCAGTTGGAGACGTTCGTTGAACCTTCACAGCCTCGTAAATATGGGGGTATGGTAATTCTCGGCTCTCTTGCGCCGGAAGAAATGGTTTCGCCGGATCTTTTTCGATTACTTCTTTGGTACATCCAGCAGAAGCCTCTGCTCGGGAATCTGTCGTCATATCAAATTCACCAGATGCCAAACTAAGGGGGCAGAGTGACGGATCGGGAGTGAAGAGACGAGATCCCTCGGTCGTGGAAATCTCCAGAATTCCTGGGATTGGTAATCCATCAGTTGCATGCTCATGGCTGATCGTATGTTCACCATCTTCATCCAAAGGCTTAGTGACCTCTGTCTGAAGACACTCGACGAATTCAGATCCACTTTGCTGAGAGTCAGTATCAGTGGCACCACTCACAGCTACACCAAGGACCGAATAAGATCCCTCCACCTTAGGAATGTGATTTCCTCCCGGAATAATGAACTGGCTGGTCGATGTTGCAACTGAAGGATCATCCTCGTCCTCAAAAGTTTCAGAGTTAACTTCTTGACCGTTGACTATTGTAGTTCGCTTAACGATTCTACGTCTAAGGACCATTCCTTGAATATGATGCATCGGTGCGGATGATTCCGGTTGAAAACTGGAATCTTCGGACGAGAACATTGAAAAATCTGGTTCAGTGTACTGGTCTGTGACATACTCTTTTCCATCGGTTGTCACTACTTTTCTGACAATGATCGTTCTTGTTACTCTGGTCGTCTGTGTCTGTCTTGTCTCTAGGTTGTCTGGCAATGACTTCTGTGTGTAGGCTTCATCCGACCCGACGTTTTCAAGCTGTAGTGAAGACATCCCAGCAGTCGAAACCGAACCACGTAAAGACATCCCAGCAGTCGAAACCGAACCACGTAAAAGGGTTTCCACACCCTGAACTTTTTCCTGATAAGACTCTGAGGGCTCATATCTTTGTATTATGGGTTCTAAACTCTCTAATGCACCCAGTACAGCAACGGTAGGGTCTGCAACTTTTGCAACTTCGGACTTTCTGTAAGGCGCAGCTGTTGGATGGTTGCCACCGAGACTGCTGAACGGAGGGATAAAGGTTGACTCGGCAGTAAGATTGTCCTTGTCAGATGCGTTATAAGCCCTAAACACGGATTCGTTTTTCCTTAGAACTTCAGAATATGATCTGAGGTCAGTAACAGCAGGAGCTGCGGTTACGCCAATAGGTGTTGAGACGTACTGATTGATGATAACTTCGGATGCTCCGATGGCCTCTATAGCCGACGATGACGAATTAATATATCCCGGCAGGGTAGGGTTTGTGGCTCTTTCAATCCCTGAGTGGAAAAAATCTTCACTACCTGTGCTCTCCAGGAGCCCGCCCAATTGTGGATTTGGAGAAAGAACAAAATCTTCATCTCCTTTAGCAACGTCTCTAAGAAGATTTGTCAATGCCGACTGTGTGTCTTGCTGAGTCTGAACGTCTGACTCAAAGTGCGCCGAACTTAGTCCACTAGGATCGCATGTTTCTACACTTGCTAGGTTTTCTGGTGCATCCAAAAGCCTTTCTTGAACATTAGATGGCTCAGTACTCATAAAAGCAGCGGCACTGAAGCTTTCAGCAGCAGAAATTTCATCATCAAATTTCGGCAAACTGTCCAACATGATGTTGCAATGATGTGCATTTGCACTGTAGCCATGTATCCCTCTTTCATTATAGACACCGGTTGTTTCAGGTCTAGAGAACGTTTTTAAGATGTCCGATGAAGAAGAAACTTTGAAAATCTCTGTGGCCTGTCTAAACGGCTGCGAATCTTGAAGTGACTCTTCCGCCAACATGATTTGGACTTTCGCCTCAACATCGTTGAGTAGGGGAATGTACTCAGGCCAGGAATCTAAAGCGACGTTGTCGATGTTGACTTGCTGTTCGTTTATCTTCTCGAGGGCGATTGTCAAAGGTGACTGGGTCACATTTTTTGCTGTACCACTAGACGTACCATCCATTATGCCATCCTTATCGAGCTGACTAGTGACTGCTTTTTCGGAAGGATGTGATAATGCGAAGGGTGTTTCAATAGAACATTCCATAATGCTAAAAGTTGAACTAACTCGCGGCTCCTTCTGTGGTTCAGTGCTATCAGTAATAAGGTCAGTTGAAACTGACTGTATACCCTGTTCAATGTGATCACTTTGCTCACAAAAAGTAAAACCTGGTTCGCTTATAATAATTGCTCTGAGACGTGCGGTACTCGCGTCGTCGGCATTTGGTGAGTCCTCCAAAGGTGTTTCTTGAATAATCGATGGCTCGGAAATTCTTAGTGAAACGGCACTAAGACTCTTTGCAGCAATCTGCAAGTCGGACTGTGGCATACCTAGATGCTCCTTACTTGGACTGGAGTCGACATGTTTATCAAGGATAACGGTTCGGATATCAGGTTCAGGGGAAGATGGTACGATATCTGATGAGGAAGACAATTTAGTATTCTTGATGCTTTCTCGAACAAGTTGCGAATCTGGAACTAGCTTTTCAGCCAACATGTTTTGGACTTTCACCTCAACGTCAGTAAGTAGCGGAATGTACTCAGGCCAAGTGTCTGAAGCGATACTTAAGATATGAATTTGCTCGTCTTTCAAAATATCGACTACAGCTGTCATGTTTTCTGCTGTAAGACTGAGCGTCGCATCCATTTTGCAATCGTGATGGACTTCAGTGTCGATCGTTCCTTCAGAAATGAGTGCTAATGCAATCGGCGTTTCCTTAGAAGATACATTAATCGTCAAAGCCGAAGTACCTCGCGGCTTGTTCTGAGCTTCTTTGATATCAGCAGTCACATCCGTCGAAGATGAATTTATATCTTGTTCAAAGTTAACACTGTCCACATAATATGCCGATCCTTCATGAAGTACACGTTCTATCACATGGACGGTACTCGCGTCGTCTATATTTGATGATGCCTCCAAAGGTGTTTCCAAAAGAATCGATAGCTCCGTGGTCCCAAGAGAAATGGCACTGAGACTCTCAGCAGCAGCAAGTTCAGGGTTGACGATTTCTGACGAGGAAGGAACTTTGAAACTCTCTGTGCTCGGTACAAAGGTCTGTGAACCTTCAACTAGCTTCACTGCCAACAAACTTTGGACTTTGGCTTCAGTGTCACTGAGTAGTGGAAGATACTGAGGCCAGGTGTCGCAGGTGACATTTTTGACAAGGACTTGCTGGTCGTCTATCTTATTGGGAACGGTAGTGAACATCGGCTGGGCAATTTCCGCTTCAGCGATTGTCTGATAACAAGTGTTTGTCATGTTGTCTTCCTTAAGCAGTTCAGTGGTAAATGCTTCTGTAGCAAGTACTTCTAGCACAGTGGGTCTAGAAGACTCGGTAATGGTAACAGCCGAAGTATAGAGTCTGTCGTTAGCAGTGGTACCTGCTGGGCCGAAATCTGGCAACTCATCAGCGGAGGTAGTTCCATCCAGCTTGTTGGGTTCTTGTGTACAAGAACGCACTGGACCAGCAATGGCCGACTTTACATCTAGATGAACAGTTGTTTTCCGAGTATCAGATACGGCATTTTCGAAGCGGACTTCTTCTTCATCTATCTTTTCGGCCGTGATGAGCGAAGCCAGCTGGGTCATGGTTTCTGGGTTACGGACTTCAGTGGAAGTTGCTTCTTCATCGAGAAGGTTTAACGCAATGGACGTTTTGGCAGAAAAATCGGTAATGGTAAGTATCGAAGTACAGACTTTGACGTTGGCTTCTGGTCGAAGGGCATCTGTCTGTTCATCAGAGGGTGAAGGTCCTAAGTCACTGATGTCCAGTTTTTCGGGGTTCTCTGTACAAGAAAGGATCGAATCAGCAATGTGCGAGTTCTCTTCCAGATCAAAGGTTGATTGCCAGGTTTCAGGAGCGACTTTTTCGATGCGGACTTCAAGGTCGCATATCTTTTTGGTCACTATATTCAAAACCGGCTTGGCAATGATTTCTTCTTTAGTAACTGAAATAGCATCTAGGTTGTCTTCCTTACAGACTGTGCTAGTTGCTTCTTCACCCAGAAGTTCTAACGCAAAGGACGATTCGGTAGAAGAAGCCGCAATGGTAAGATTTGAAGTACACAGTTTGTCGTTGGCAACTGCACCTGCCGGGCCGACATCTGTCTGTTCATCAGAAAGTTTAGGCCCTAAGTCACTAGCTTCCAAATTTTGTATTTCCTCCGTGCAAGGAAGCACTGAATCAGTAACAGATGACTTTTTTCCTAGATGCACTGTTTTTTGCCAGGTATCCGAACCGAAATTACTGATCTGGTTGTCTATCTTTTCGGTCCCGACTGTCGAAACCGGGTGGGCCACGATTACTGCTTTAACAACTGATTTGGCATCTACGTTGTCTTCCTTATGGATGTCAGTGGTAATTGCTTCTTTGGCAAGAGGTTCTGATACAATGGGCATTTCGGTAGAAGAATCGGTAGCGGTAACAGCTGAAGTACAGTATGTGTCGTCGGCGATTGCACCTGTTGGGCCGACATATATCTGTTCGTCGTCGGGTGAAGGTCCTAAGACCTGGCTGAGCTTTTTCGTTTCTTCTGTACAACGAAGCATCGTATCAGCACACGACTGTTGATGCAGTAACACCGTCGCACCTAGATCGTTTTCAGTTTCACTGACCGGTGACTTTTGCAGATGGACGGTTGTTTGGGCAGGCATCTCTTCTTGGTTAGATTCTTGCTGTTGTCGCTCAAACACAGAAACAGTTACGACTCTGGTTTCTCTGGTTGATATAACACCATGATGTTTCGTGACGGTTACGATCTCGCAACTTTCTGTGTCTGGCCGATCTCGTCTCGTTTCCTGCAAGTCCTCTACCGACCTGCTCAAGCTCTGAACCGCTTCTGTTATTTCTTCTTCCGTCCCCTTGGGCACATAGAAGCTGAAGCTAGCTTCGACAGGGGGCATTGCATCACCATGATTTTTCAGATCACTCTGTGGAAGCCGGTTATCGGACTGGCTTTGGATCTTGTAACTGAATTCCGCTAGATGCATCGTTTCAAACGGAGAAACACTCAGAATTTTCGTTTCAAGATCTTCAAGACGCGATTCGGTGTCCTTGATGAACAGTTCTTTCTCTATCTGTTTTTCCGTAGTAAAACTTGGGAACCCTGGCGTAGACTGTCTATTTTCTTCTTGAAATGCCCCAGTCATCGAACGTGATTGCACGTTTTCAGTTGCATTGACATAGCCAAACATTCTTTCAGCATGATTTTGCTCCGACAAGAGCGACGGCCAGCTGTCAAGCGCCAACGCAAATTTAAAGGCATCAGCGTTTTGAACGGTTGTCTTTGATACCTTCTCATGGGCCTGTACAATGGTAACAGGTTCTTGTCCAATAAGGCTAATCTCTTCAGAACCTAGACTTCTGGCGACTTTGCTTTTGCCAACCAAGCTTCGTTCTTCAACAATAGCTGAGGTCGACACTGTACTATGAATGTCGCTAGATTCTGATTCTGTCAGCACCGACCCGCTGTCTGTCTTAAGATTTCCCGGCATAGTATCCTGTTTTTCCTCTGTTCCCAGCTTGACTGACAAGCTGTCAAAAGCGGGTGACGAAACCTGAGGCAATGTTGTCTGCACTACCATTGGTACTACAGGTGAGTCACTAGTATCTGAGAAATCCCAAGGACTATAAGAAAACTCAGATGGTCTATCAGGAAGGATTAACTCTTTGTCTTTCAGGATTCCAGCTCCGTTAGTTTCTTTAGATGCTGACTCTAACGCCTTGTCATCAAGACTAGGCTTTTCGTTCTTGGTCTCGGTGACATTTGTCTGCTGAAAAACTAACAAACCGAGTCCAAGCAGAGTTTCAGCTTCCATTCTGGCTGGACAGAAGGATGGCCAGTTGTCCGCTGCTAAAAAGATTGCAGGTTCATTTCCTGACATTGCTGTTAGACTTGAAAGGTCTGTAGCCCTCTCAGACTGACTGATCTTTGACAACACATTCGAAACAAGACTTTCATGGTCAATTCCCTTGGGTTGCTTCGGAAAAGAGTTAGCAGTAGTGGTAATGACGGTAGGTTCTGTCACATTAACTTCTGGTTGTTCGACTGCAGTCTGCAGAGCTGGCAAGGATTCCAGTACTTCACGAGTGATCGTGCTTGAATCTGGCGGAACAACACTTACTTTAGTAAAACTAAAATCTGTCCCTGCTTTCCTTATTTCAGGATAATACGAGGGCCACTTGTCCAAGCTGATGTTGGTTGTCAAACCCGCAGTCGTGATGGCGTCTTCAGGAAGTATCAAGGGTACCAAATTAACTGCTGCTATTGTCAAGGCGTGCGAAGCTACTTCACGGGATGGCCCTTCTATCACAACCTGGTTAACTTCAGCACCAGGTATACTTCGACCGCTTTGGTCGGAAGCTAAAGGAACTTCGGTTTTGTGGATGTGCATTAATGGATCATCGGAATGAGTTTTGGACGTTGTAGGCATCAAGGTTGGATACTGAAGGGAAATCCCAGCCTGTTGATTTTCAACGGAATGCACAGCTGCAGAAGGACTCATCTGTGGGTTAATGTCAACCATAGGCATAACTGTTCCATCCGACACTGCGTCGTAATAAACTTCATCAGATCCGTCAGAGAGCGTTATACTAATTCTATTTGTTTCTGTTTTCTCTGTAGATGGCAGTTCAGCTTCTCCTTTTTTGCCAGCGATAGAAGTAAGATCTTCGAAACGAACTTCAGCCACTTGTCTTATTTCTGGGCTTATACTAACTTCAGACACGAGAAGTTCACCAGCCGCACCGGCAGTCATGACGTCCCGATTATCAGAATGGCTCGTGATCCCCTCAGTGAGATTTTCGATCACCGATAAGTTAACTTCTAAGGACTCGGAAAGGAATTCCCGGGTTTCGACACCTACTACCGATCCACAGGGACTAGGAGGAACAGAACCACTGCTAACTGAAATCGGACCGATCATTTCGTCAGGCTCTTCAATAACTTCTTCGACGGTTATCTCGTGGTCGTCGTCGACAACGAACTTTTTGAGGACTTTTTTATGTTTTACTACAATAATACTTTCAAACAAGCCTTCGTTTGGGTCTGTGTCTTGCTTGGTTCTGTCACCAGGAGACGTAACTTCCTTGCCGTCAATAATCACAACTTTTCGGAAGGTATCTCGCCGATTCACTGCTCGACGAACTGTGCTGGTCTGTTCTGAAGTCATGTGAATCAAGCTTCCACCTTCATTTCGCGGTTCTTCAAAAGCAGCTGAGGATATGCTTGCAGCTTTGACAAGTTCGACAGAAGACAGGGGAACATCGGGGGTGTTAAGGGTTTCAGAGGGGTCCTCTTGTAAAGACTCATCGAAAAGACTTAACTTTGTGACGTCAGCTTCAACTATGTCAGTAGTAGTTTGCAGGGCGGAGAAAATCTTGGTAGTTTTGATTGGCAACAGTGGAACGTCTTTCACGTCCGCTGTAATTGGACAAGCAAGTAGAGATTTGTCAGTGACTTGTTGGTAGTCCGTGTACTCCAGTAGAACGGGAAGACCTGCTGAAGCTGATTCAGCCTCGCCTGTTGACAGTGCGTGTTCCCTAGTTGCCACAGAATTTGGCCCTAGAGATACTTTAAAGTGTACGTCCTCTTCTCCCACATGCTGAGTTACATCTTTCCGAATTGTTATATCAGATGTTTCCAGGATTTCTTGTTCTAACCTTTCGAATCCTATTTCAGTCTGGAAAAAGCTCTCGGCAGTAGGGGCAGAGGCTGCGATCGAACTTGACAACTTTTGCACTGTGTCTGATTCTTCGTGACGTTGGTTAGTAGCTTCTCGTGACGAGGGAAAGACTGGTTCTTGACTTAGGTCCGAAGCCTGGCTAAATGGTGCACTATCAACTGGACTGCAAGTGTCTGTAACAGCTAACACCGCCTTATCAGAGTGGACTGCAGTGACGACCGTCGGCAGCTCATCGTTTTCGGTAAATCCATCTCTGGCCGTTAGTTCCTCTATCTTATCCTAGAAAGAAAAGAGGTCAATGGAACAGTTTCGACAACAGTGACAACAATTAAGGAACGTTTTACCCGTGGTTTACACACGCTGCGTCCGACACCGTTATATTTCCAAATCCATTTCCAATGCAAATACTACCAGCGCGCTGGTTCAAAACGCTTTGTAGAAGTATTTTGACACAGGGACGCAGTCTGTGTGAGCCGCAGGCTCCAGGATCCCTATGCTTTCGTATTGTGGGCGCCACCTCTTTCTGGTGCAGAGAAACGCAGCGACGCGCTAAACTCCGCACTAGGTGATAATCAGTGTTCTACGGAGACAAAAATTCAAAAGCCGGAATTTCGCACGCCTCTCTCAGGACGGGAGCTCTACCGTTCTTATCGCCGACCTTAGGTCATTCAAGGCTCTGGTTTGTGATTAAGGGTCTTCCCCGATCCTTTTCTCGACCGTAATAAAACTCCTCAGATCTGCTTGCGTGTACGATTATTCGCACGCCTTATCGCTGAAATAGGCTGAAGAGATTTTGTTTTGTTTTTAAGTTCTAACCGTGACCACAGCTCTGCTGCAGCATTTGCAGCTTGCCCGTGGCATTTCTTTCTTAACTTTAAACCTGACCATTGCTGCAGCTTCTCAAGGTTGTCTACGCCTTTGGAGCCTATTAGTACGTGATCTTCTTTTTTTCTATTTCTCACACCTCCACGTACATTTTTTTAGCATGGTAACCAAGCTCACCCTGCCAAGAATCATAGAAAGCGAGCGTCATGAAGATTCCTTCCAGACACGTTATATAACTACTTCCCTTCTAGGAGGCATGTTAAAGGACCCGACGTAAGATTATATCGAGACAAATTTTCTCCAAAAGACAAGTCGTACCTCTAGTACAAATGTACTCTCAGTCCTTCCATCGATTTTAATTTCCGAAACCGCTTATTTTAGACGACATTTTCATGTTTTTCTGCTTGCCAATCCTTGTTCAAACGGCCGAAGCGCTGTGCAGTCTGTTTAAAACAGAAGTGACTTTTCAAATTGTCATTTCTCTTAGAACAGAGTTTTAAGATATGCCTACTGTTTAAGGATTCTTTCGGCAAGAGATTATTCCGCTCGTCCAGTTTGGCTCTCTCGGAGTCTCCTCATCATTGTTCCCAGGAGCTCATTGGTCAGAAAAACGGGTTATACCAGGTTTGCACTGGTCGAAAATCAAAGCCAAGGGGTCTGGAGAATCCTCCTTGAGGCCAAGCTGGCTGGGAAACATATATTAGAAAAAGGCTAAACGAAGAGCCAGCTCAAATGTCTTACAGCAATATTTCGGTCCCTCTTGGCAATGTTTCCCGTCAGGCTGTTGCTGCACTTCAGAAACGAACCTGCACTGCAATCGTCAAACATCGTAGCTGAGTATCCGTTTAGCTACTGTTTTAGTATCCGGGGCCAAAAGAAAAAACGGTCGACACCATGAGCAGTCTGTTGAAAACGGACAGGAATTCCCAAGTACTCTCTTATCTTAGAATAGAGTTTAAGATATTGCTTAGGAATTCTTACTTTACAAGTGTTTTAATTTGAATTATTTTTTGGTGGTAGCGTAAGATTTTTTATTCTTTGCTCTTTTTGTTGTAGTTGACTCTTCAGTCTTGGCGGGGAAAAATGAAACCAGAAAAATCGTGGAACAAAAACTGTATCCAGTGCAACTTGTCCTTTAAGACGTATGCTGTGCCAATTTTCTACCTTCTCAAAATCGTATTTTCTTCGACCCTTCTCAAACCTGTGCTATTTTCAACCCTTCTATTGCACAGTCCCGTAGCAACAGATGCGACATGATTTGCCAGAAATTGGTGGGAAGGGACTGTAGATGAAGGCAAAAAGCCAAATTGACAGGTAAGGTGATTCTTTCTATTGCTTGTGTCGAGTGATTGGCTCCTGCAGGTGAAAAATAACTTGCCAAGAAGCATTCCTGAGACGACGGAATGATGGTTATGAATGAGTGACAGGTTTGATTCTTTCGTTATTGTTTCCCCAGTTAACAGGTGCTCCAGCCAATGATGCTTATGCGAAAAATTTAGAGACACGTGCACATATCGGGGATTGCTTCCTGGTGGAGCTTAAAGCACAAGCCACAGTAGAGTATTAAAATATTACAAAAAAATATCCCCTTGCTTTTAGCGATAAATAACATGTTTGACCAAATAAGCTCTCGGAATCAATACGTGGCAGCCCAACCTGCTTCTTGAAGAGAAAACATGATAAATAAATAAAACCATCTTAGTTAAGGTGAATAAAATGAATCTCGGAACTGAGAAAAGAAGTAGTAATATGGCAGTTTGATAAAGGAAGAAAAATTTTAAGCATATTAGTCACGAGGTAACGAGTGAAATAGCTTTGTCTGATGACTGTCTCAAATGTTCGGTTTCAAGTCCGGAGTGGTTCGTTCAAGGGGGGGGGGGGTGACTGGAGGGGGACAAGCCGACAAACATGCTAACTGTTCTGACAAGTGCCATACGAGCTTTCAGCTCTTGTTTATTTCATTGAAGGTAACAAGGACAAACTAATAATAAATAAATAAACTCTTTATTTCCATAATAGCACGTGGCTAGCGGCGGACGTCATACGTTACAAAAATAAAACGATTTATACTATATACAATTAATTAACATTTCAGACGTCTAACGTTTTTCCCATCGATTCGTCATTGAAGTGGCCCACGAAGTAAGGGACGAAGGACGATAGGTATCTCTTTGAAGATTTTCGAGGCGGGGGACAGAGGAGTTGGCATCTTGAAGTGAGGATTCCTCGACGAGTCCTCGGCCCACTGCTGCGTGCCTCTTGAAAATCAGGCAGGATTTTACGGTGAGCCTCGGACTGCAGGCATTGTTTCCCGAAGCGCATGGTGAGGTCGTGACGCCTTTCAGCCAGCCTTTGCAGCCTCAGTTTTTGCAGGCTGTCATCATAGGACATGTAATTAGCCCCAAGCATAATTTTACATGCCCGTTTCTGGACATTTTCAAGTTTTTCGGTTTGCACAGCAGTTAGTCCTGGATGCCAAGCTGGACAGGCGTATTCGGTCTGGGACCGGACGTACATGCAGTATAGCCCACGCATAATTGAGACGTTGATGTTGAATCGGGTAAGGCATGCAAACGATTTCAGACATAGGGCAGCCTTTTGGAGAATGGATTCAACATGCGGATCCCATTTAAGGTTGCTTTTGAAAATCACCCCCAAAATTTTTATTTGATCCTTGATGTCTAGTCCAATATCGTCTTGCGGGGGGATCGCAGATTTTAAGAAGCTAACTTGTAACACATGGCTCTTTGTTTCGCTAACAGTAAGCATGACATCTTGAAGGTCGTGTTTTAGCTTGGAAAATATAGATGATATGGTGATTTGCTCTGCGACCCTAGTTGAGGTTCGGAATGAAATGCTCGACAGGTCGTCGGCGAACTTGTAGCGACTCTGTGATTCTGCTAGGACGGAGTTGAACACGATCAGGAAAAGTAGCGGTCCTAATTTTGTCCCTTGAGGGGCTCCACACCAAATTTCAGCAAATTCAGATACTTCTTTGTCTCCGAGCGCGACACACTGCCTCCGTTTGTGCAAGAAACTGGCTACCATACGCAAAAGAAACTGCCGAGCGCCCATTTTTTTCGCTCGGTTGATGGCTACTCGGTGATTAAGGCTGTCGAAAGCCTTTACGATGTCACTGATTAGCACTTCTGCGTATGCCTCATCTTTCTCGAGATGTCTCATCAGATCATCAATGAGGCTTACGAGATAGTGGGTGGTGTTGTGTTCGGGCCGGAACCCAAATTGCCGGGGATCTAAATTTGCTTCGATGTCTTCGAATAGATATTCATAAATGAAACCTTCAAACACCTTAGAAAGACACGGTGTTTTTGAGATAGGGCGCAGGTCGTTCGGCGAAAGCGGTTTTTTTACTTTGGGAATAGGAGTGATATAGGCTGACTTGAAGCAGTCAGGAAATGCACCATCGATGAGACATTGGTTGAAACAGGCTGCCAGAATGGGACCAAGTTCCTCGGAGCACGTAGCTATCAGCTCGATAGGAATTTCTAGGGGGTAGTTACTCTTCCTGGTGTCTAGTCGTTTGAGCTTCTCGCATACTGCTTCTGGGTGAATGATCGGGATTTCTTCGACGGGTCCATTTTCAGGTAGCTCGGCTAGAGGTGGGTGCGTGCGACAGATATTTGCGAAGTGCGAGTTGATCTGGTTAGCACTTACGGGTTCACCATCAACTCCATAAATAGTTGTCTGTTTTCTATTTTGTCCCATAATCTCCTGAACTTTTTGGTGGAATCTAGAAGGATTAGATTTCCATAGCTTGTTCACTACTTGAGCACCAAATTCCTTTTTTGATTTCTTTACTTTAAGGCAAATCACATTGCGCATTTTCTTAGCCTCCTCACGATATCCCGACTTATAGAGCTCATTTCTCGTTTTTATGAGGTTCTTCATCTCTTTGGTAACCCATGGCTTACTTTGTGACTTAACCAGTATTGTCTTTTCAGGAAATACTTCTTGGTACTCATGGAAAAGCTGCGCGGCGACTTCTTGCATCATGTCGTTGCCACTCTTCATAGCAAGAACCGTCGACCAATTTTTCCTAGTGAGCCACTCGCGGTAAATCTGGATCTGTTCTTGTGTACGCGGGCGATACTTCACTACTGATTTCGATCTGTTGGGGGGTTTTCTGTTGGGCTCCCATATTACAGTAAGATGATCACTCATGCCGATAGCCGGGAGTGTGTAGGGGGGGCTGTAGAATTCTTCAGTGTTTGTAAATATGAGGTCTAGTGCTTTATTTTCGCGTGTTGGGACTTTGACAACTTGCGTCAATGAAAGCGAACTAGACAGCCAATTGGTCTTCAAGTCATTAAAATCGCCCATGATTTGAATTCCGGCGTAAGGAAATTCCGATCTGATGTAGTCTACAGAATGCTGTAAGTAAAGTACAAGTTCCTTCCGGAAAGATGCTCGTGGCGGGTAATAAACTACACCAAAGATAATGGACGATACTTCTTTCGGTAGGTATCGTGGTCTTGTCCAGAGCCAAAGAACTTCATGCTCAGGTTTTCTGGGGACAGGTATACTTAGAGCTCGGCTAGGAATCGTCGAATTACATAGAAAACCGACTCCGCCTCCATGGCTTACGATGTATCCGTCCTTATCCAATCTTGGGAGTAGATACACATCATACCCAGAGACGACTGTGCATGTGTCGGACGCGGACCACGTTTCACACAAGCATGCAACGTCGACATGGTTTTGCGTGAGGGTGATTTCCAGCTCCTCAATTTTATTACCAAGGGATCGAACGTTTGCAAGGAGAATTTTTGGAAATGAGTACTTCTGTCTGTCCTGGACACACTTCTTTTGTTTACTAGGTAAAGCTGGGTTTATTTGGACATCTGTCTCGGCCGAGTGGTATGTATGGTTGGAGTCGTATCTTCTTGTTGTAGATTGCTGGGGGTTTACTGTCTGTGGTGGGTGAAGGGTAGTTAGGCCGTACCTGGGAGTACTAGTCTGTTCCAAGCCGGTACCAAACAGCTCGGTGTTGTTGGGGGAATGTGGAACGCTTGCCAGTACGGTATTGCCCTGCTGAAGTCCGTTGTACTGAACGGGCGTATTAGGTAAGGGTAGGGCGCAGCTTCTGGAATCGTCAGTTGAGATAACCCAGGGAACAGCTGATTGATGCGAGGTACTGTGGGCTTTTGGCTGTTTGGTTCCGGCCGTGCAGATAGACAGGGAATAGGCCCCTGTGGTGGTTCCGCCTGTATTGACTGTTTCTCCGTAAGATGGTGGGGGTTTGTTTTTGTGTTCCTGAATCCATTGCTGTAGAAGAATCTCGTCTTGATTTGTAGGTCGGGCGGTTTGGGTCCCTGATGCTTGTCGTTTTTTGGATGTTGCTTTGAATTCGGGTCGTGTATGAAATTACACGAATCATCATATCTGCAGTACCCTCTGTCGTAATATCTGCAGTAGTTTGCCCCGGACCTTTGCGTAGCTAGAGTTGATGGCCAGTGTCTCCCAGCCCTGCTGGGTGCCTCAGTGCATACGCCATTGCTTTTGCTCGTCAGTTCAGTTTCAGTTGAACTTTGTGGTTGTCCGTCAAATGGTGGATGAAAATAATTGCATTTGCTCCCCTTTCTGCATTTGCCTTCTGTGTATTTGTTGCATTTTGGTGGATGGAGGAGGTTACAAGATGTATCAGTATCGTGCATAGGGCAGCCTTCCTTCGTCAGATATGCTGGACATACCAGAGGTAGTGTAACTGGGTGGGCGAAACGACAGTTATAAAGTAAGTACCAACCAGCCAAGCGGTGATGACTTCATTGAAGCAAGAAGAAAGCAGTCAAACACATAGACGAAGAATCGGGCCGCGATCTGTGAATCCGTACGGGAATTCGCTTAGCCTGCCTATAGTAATTACGCTATTACACTTCGCTAATCATTCAATCCATTCTAACTTCCAGAAATGTTGACTCCTAACAGTATTTCTCTTTGCCAAGATTGGACACATCACGATCCACTGTTCTAAGCAAGCGATTGGGGCGGAGGGGGGGGGGGCAGCCTACACCAGAAGCTAACGGTGACCTCGGCATTTCACTGACATTATGTTTTTTCGAGGCCTCCCAATCCATTGATCTGAGCAAGTGGATGGAGTGGAGCACCAGAGGCGTTACGAGCCAAAATGTTTGGGGGCGGGGGGGGGGGGGAGGTATTTACAGACTGGCTGGTCATTTTTACCGACTGTTTTTGCAGGAAAATAATTTCTTTTGCAGAGAAAAATACTCTTTTTAAGAAGAAACGACTGTTTTGACGATAAACCGACTGATTTGCACAGAACACCGACTGTTTTACAAAAATCGACTGTTTTCAGGGGGCGTCCTCCCCATACTTGACGCCCCCCGGGCACCAGGACCAGTACACCGATATAACATAGGCCTAACACCAATTTCAGAACTTTAGTGTTTGTTATTTAGTGAGAGAAGGTGTCAGAGGAGTCAACCATCTTGGAAAATTGTCAAAGAATCTTTTCCAGGTATCCTTCGAGCCCTTGGGCGCACCTCTAGAAATTCTGCGTAATTGGCACTGCACATGGGAAGCTTGACAATCATGGCTTGCCAAAATGCACTGGAATGTTCCCGACAGATCCCAAGGAAGAAGTTAATTCTGACACTTTTTTAGAATTCAAGTCGAATTGTGAAATTCAAAGTCCACCTGTATGTAATTAGACTATTGCACCCTACTATTCGTGGCAAAGGGCTATAATAAAAGGTCCCATGAGTGATAATATCGATACTGAAATTCCAGAACCGGGTACCTCTAAAAAAGCAACTTTTCGGGAGAGCCAAAAATCATTGTTTTTGCGCCGCTGCCCCGTTTGTTATTTTTAGCTATAACTCAGCCATTTCAGGTGTTTTGCGCCGACTTGCACGATTGTGGAGCAATTGTGATTTTTCAAAAAAGAGAGTTAACCCCTGTTGGTCACTTGACCATTTGAGTTGACGCGCCCTGATAAGGCAATTCCATATATGCTCGAATGTTTTTGGACCTAAATATTCCTTCAGCCCAAGCTGACTGCGAATCATATTTGACAATGCAAAACGGATACGTCAGCTACATTTTATTCGAGCTATATTTCGACCATTCTTGGCAAGGGTCCTCTTCAGGCTCAAGCTGGAAAATGAACTTGTGGAAGGGCCGAAATATATGTTCGAATAAAATGTAGCTGACGCATTCGTTTTGCATTGTCAAATGTTTTGGCCCCTTTATGGAGTTTCAGTGTCGATAGGAGAAAACTTGTAATCTATAAGAGCCGTATTTTGCGTTTGAATTCCGTATCTCTACGAAATGCGGTCGCTATAATTGCGCTAACTTTAAACGAGAAAAGAATCGGAGAAGCTCCATTTACCCAAAGCCAAAGCAAGCGAGTAGCTACTAGAATCAAAATTAAGTGTTTTCCATTCGCTGTCAAGGAAAGCCGATGGCTTAAGAACGATAGAACTAGAAGTTAAAAAGTAAAGCAGCAACATCTGTATTTTCAACTTTGTCATAAAATAGCAGTCACACACAAATGTACGTAAGCCCAAGTTCCTATACAACAAGCTCCAACACCAAAGCAACAAGATAAATAGATGCGTTACTCCGTCCGCATGACAGAGGCACAAGGCACATACACAAAATTGAAAACACAGAAACAAGCTGCCCTTACACGCAGTGCGAAGCTTTTCTTAAAAACCTACGCGATACGCATTGACTAGAAGTAAATTGAGCATTTCCCTCCACCGTCGAACCCTGTGAGGTCATACCTTAAGGGTTTTGCACCGACTATCTAACTGCTGGCATGCACCTAACAGGGTTTGGTGAAGATCGCTGAGTCTTTCATACAGTTTCTCTGCGAGACTCTTCAACTCATCGCGCTTCCTCATTTCATCCACTTGTTCAAGGATTGATGCCAACTGCAACTGCCGTTGTCGCAGTTCCAAGCGCATAGCCTGAAATTAGAAAAAAACAGTGGTTTGCAGGTGCTTCCTTTCTCATGGAGGGGAGTGGGAGGCGCTGTACACCCGAGTAAGCATGGGCACTGTTCTGTTCTGTTTTGGGGGTACCTGTTTTCTGTTCTGTTTTTGCGAAAAAACAGAAACAGAACAGGTCTTCTATTCTTTTATTTACCTGTTCTGTTCTGTTCGTTTTTTTTGGATGCCTGTTTTCACCTGTTTCTGTTTTTTTTTGTACCTGTTTTCTGTCTGTTTCTGTTTTTATTTTTTTGAGCGGGAACTCCACTGACAATCGTAAGCTAGTTGTGGCAGCCATCTAGAAGCGGCTTACCTCTCGTTACGACAGGCTACGACTCCTTATTGTCTCCGCGTGTTCTTGATCGTATCGTATTTGATTGATAGCACGCGGCATATGCATGGCGAAATTAGACTCTGGGGACTAGGCTCTGGGGACTGGGAACTTAAAAGGTGGTTAGAAGATACAGCCACCCACAGGATTTTTGTCTTTTATGTGGTTGTTGAGTTTTTTGTACAATATAGTTGTGTTTTTTTGGGGAAGTAAAAAAAATATCTGAATCTGAATCTGAACTAGGGGCAATCCGCAGACTGTATTTTTGGTTAGTTAAAGTAAATGAGTATTCAGGTTATTCAGTCAAAATCTCTCAGACCAATGTGAACGTGTATGGCTTTTTTGTACATCAAGCTTCCCAGGATGACTATACAAAAAATTTAGAAAAAGGTAGTTCAAAAGTGTCTATTTTTTGTCTCTTCGAAATGATAATTAACGTAATTTTTCAGGCATCCCACACAGAAAAGATCACAGCATTTTTATTTTGACATGACTGCAGTCTGTTTCTTGAGTCTGAAATCAAAATATTTGAAATGAAATTTCTGTTATTTCCAAATTACACAGTTATCCCGGAATCTGTAATTATTATATTAATAACCGATTTTCGATTTAGTCCTCCCTGTCTTTGAATCAAGTCATCATTCATGGTGTTTAATCCACGTCCAGGGGGCATTAAGGCAAAAAGGCCGGTAAACTACAACACAGCTTTCACACATTTTCGGCCATAGGAAACGTGGCATAGTAGAAAACAAAACTAGAAAGTCTAATGCTCCAGTAGCATATATTAGTAGGCTTATTGTGTAGTTCCAATAAAAATCAAATACAGTCTTTCCCCATGTAAAATACCCCCACTCCCCCGTCGATTGGAACCACTGCCTGCATGAGTTGCAGTTTTAGAGATGTCTCAAATTTGGGTGTAAATAATTTTCTTCATGAACCTGCTGAAAAAAAATTATATTTCTGGGCAAAGTTTGACATAGGCTACAAGGAGGATGTCAACCAGTTTTCTAAATTATTATCAGGAACCAGAATATTTCTTCAGCCCAAGATGCCCAAATTATTTTTGACAGTGCATAAAGGATACATCAGCTGCATTATATTAGAGCAATATTTCGGCCCTTCTTGGCAAGGGACTTCTTCAGGCTCAAGCAGAATAAGCTGGAAAATGAACTTAAACGGAACGGAAAATGAATACAGGGATGACATATAGCTTTAATAAGATGCACCTGACGTTTCCGTTTTGTACGATCAGGAACCCACGGGATATTTGGCCAAGGAAAGGAGTGGGGATATTTAGTCCTTCGTCTGTTCCTCAATATATGTAATAGCTTGCGTAGGTAAGCCAACCAAGATTTTTGAAAACTGAGCAAGAAATCTGGCAGAAACTCCCTAAAACGTATAATCTCACACTCTTTTCTTTAATAAGAGTCAGGGTACGAAGATTGTTTTTCCTTTAGGCCTGTCATTCCTCCCAAACTTGTGGGGGGGGGGGGAGGGTAGAGATAAGAACAAACTTGAGCTTATGTTTATTGTGTTATGATTGTTTCCTCAAGTCTGGCATTCCATCGTTAGGATGAGGAGGGGAGTTCCCGTAAATCAAGTGACATGCATAGTTCTGGAACGAGTGATTTGATTCTGCTGAAACTTTAAACCCCTTAAAGTGTACATCTTAACCACAAAGTGAAAACAATATTTTTGACCAAATGGTGGATTTTTGTGATACCCCATGATCGTGTTATCTTCGAGATTTAGCCGCGTTATGTACCCCTCCCCACTGCAACCGTCCTGCGAATCGGCTTTTTCGGTCTGTTTGTATTTGGTCAAAAGCAATGCAATATAACACGCATAGTGTCGAAGACGCTCGAGAAAATAACATTGTAAATCTAGTATCAGTATCGTTTTTATTTCCACTGTAATTGTTTGACTAGTAACAACCTTGCTTAGAACTGAGACGGGGAACTTTATTCGCTTGAAACAAACACACACTCGGTTTGTTATAGGTAGTGTGGGAAAAACAGAAAACAAAGTACAATGTCCGGATTCCGGTTGATACTACCCACCAAGCCGATAAAGCGGATTACACCCATAAATACCTTACATATTCGATTGAGTTAAGCCAAATGGCCTACAAGAGGACCCATATTCTCCAAAAGAAGAAATGGAGAGCCTTATTCCCTTATTTTATTTATTACAGGTTCAGTTCTGCCGAACCGGTGATTTTTATTAGATGTGTGGCCTCGAAAATATTTTCCATTGTCCGTAAACAGTATTAGAACAGTATTAGATATAGGCTACTGACTACCTAGAATGTGCAGTGTTAGTACTGAAATGATCACTCAAAATTGTCTGACGTCCCATGAAACCCTTAGAAAGGCCAAAGGGACGCTCTATCTAAGTGAGACAATGATTTTTTTGCTTTTATTGCTAGTCATGTTTTCAACGACTCGCCATCGTAGAAAATCCTCTACAGGACGACACTGACCAACCTGTAGTTATTGTTTGTGTTCTTTTTATTTTTCTCTTTAGAATATAGTTTTCCGTGTGTAGGTATATGGCTTTCGTTAAAACAAACTGATTAAATCTTCCAACAACAGCCTGACGAAGACCCTTGCCGAACTATCGCTGACGAACATCCTGGCTGACTTATATGGTTTTGAGCCAGTGTTTAATATAAAACTTTCCCTCGGAGGGCGGAATAACTTTTTTTTTTTTTTTTTAAAGTGCTTGGTCCATCATGAGCGAGTTGCCCTTTATTTATTTTTATACTTCATCATTCTGGCTTCAGCATCTGATGGGTCTTAAAGGACCTGTCCTACCTATAATGCCGATGCAACCTACTTCCGTAAGAGCATTCAAAGAGCAATCCGTAAGGAGCAATCTTCCAACAACAGCCTGACGAAGACCCTTGCCGAACTATCGCTGACGAACATCCTGGCTGACTTATATGGTTTTGAGCCAGTGTTTAATATAAAACTTTCCCTGGGAGGGTGGAATAACTAATTTTTTTTTTTTTTTAAAGTACTTGGTCCATCATGAGCGAGTTGCCCTTTATTTATTTTTTATACTCCATCATTCTGGCTTCAGCATCCGATGGGTCTTAAAGGACCTGTCCTACCTATAATGCCGAAGCAACCTACTTCCGTAAGAGCATTCAGTAGTTCTTAAGCCCAGAGATCTAGATTTCCTGTGTTACATTCTGAATCCGCTAACGATACCTCCCTGGTCTTTTCACTTACCGTGATCCACTAGTTTCCATGTGCATTATGCTCAGGACGGGTGACCGCTTATCATACAACTAAAAGCGTAAAACCGATTTTCTGAATTTTGCCGAGGTTTTCTAGAAGTCGGTGGGTGAAAAGGCTTAAAAAAAGGTAAGGCCGTGGATAGTTTTTTAAAAGCAGAGCCTAGCTTTACAGTGTTCAGATCGATTTGATTAGTAGAACATCAGCAGTAAATAGTGCGAGGTGTGCTTTAAATGAATAAAAACATATCGTTCTACCAATCTTATCGAGTTTACGCGAGTACCCACCGATAACCCCCTGGCTGGAATACTCCATTGCAGAAGAGTGCTCAAAAGGCGTATTCTCGCCATTCCCCGAGGACTCCACATGAAGAGCCACCGCGATGAGTTCAACTGGTGGCAACACTGGCGTAAACATCCCTCGAAATAGCTCAGTTTACAAAGGTGGTTTCTCACAGACGAAACGAGTGTGCGAGGTTGCAGTGATCACTTGGTGAGACCTTTTGATCTCTTCTAGAGTAGTTTCGTGTTTTTTTCTGTTTCATTGCGCGAAAGTGGTGTTTAAGTGATGTGTTAAAATTTAAAAAATTTGTGCAGTGTTGTCGGTCATAACAAAATATTTTCGACAGCAGGCGCCAAAAAAAAGGAGTTTTGTCAGTGTCAAGTGTTTGTTTTATTTTTGGAGTTTCGTGAGTGAGTTTTTATTTGTTTCCCTTGTAGTGAAAGTTTGGAAAGTTCGGATAACGAAATGTCGAGAAATACTTTGCGACTAGATTTCAGCGCCATACCTGAGGATTCGCTCCGAAACTTACGAGATCTTGATATACATCGGTACTTGAAAACCCTAGGTTTCAGTACCAGCAATGTCAGAGCTATAGATGCGGATGACCTTAAAAGGTTTGGCCTAGTGAGAATTACACTGAAAAGTCCAATCCTAGCAGATGAGTGCTTTGAGAAGCTGAAGAAAACCGAAATGAAATTCAGATTCGAAAATGGAATTTACCCGGTGTTTATAGAAAAAAATGGAAAGAGACCAACGGTTGTCTCGATGCGTCGGTTACCTGGAGAGGCAACAGACGAACAGATAAAGTTAGTTCTACGCCACTATGGTCAGGTTTTGAACATCAGAAGAAAAGTCTATGAAGGGGATGATTTTATTCAGGTTTACTCGGGAAGAGCCACTGCTCTTATTTACATCGAATCTCCAATCCCCCCGTCCCTGAAGATCCTCGACGAAGAAAAGTTCCAAGTATATTATGAGGGGCAACCAAAATTGTGCTACGTATGTCATTCAAGTGGCCATGAAGCATCGTTATGTCCCCTAAAGGTGCAGAATAGGAGTCGTAGCACCAGGTCGGTGAACGGTGCAGAAGCAAGCAGAAGTTATAGTAACGCGTTGATTGGAGGTGGGTTGTCACAGGGGGTTGACACTAGCGGCACTGGGAGCGCTAGCAGTGGTATTGCACAACTCTCGTCGACTGAAGCCGTCAACATGGTACTCGGGGCTATTGGGGCGCGTGGAGACGAAGGACCGCTAACTCCACAAGCCCAGAGCAGGCAGAAAGGTACGGGAACGAATGGAACGGAACAGGCCGAGGCTCTTGAAAACCATCAAGACGGAAGCGAGAAAGTACAAGCAAAAGAAAACCAAAACGATGCAAATGAAGAAAACAAAAAGAAGAAAACTGCAACTTTCGTTTCTAGACTTCCGGGAATAAACAAGATTGAGTCAACACGAGAAGTAAGAAATATCGACAGAGAAAAAACCGCAACGCCAAAGAGACAGCTCAGTAACGCGTCAATTGATTCTGTCGGTATGGACAGAGATAAAAAGACAAAAGAAAATCTAGGGAAAAAACCGAAGCAAACCAAGAAGTCTACCCTCTAACAGCCCTTCTATGACAAGAATTGGAACTTTGAATGTCAACGGCATGAAACAAGAAAAGAGACAAAAAATGCTCCTTGATTTCGCTTTGAATAACCAGATTGATATTCTGTGCCTACAGGAAGTTGATACCGTACGTTTTAAGTTTCTAGACCAAGAAGGATTCACTTTTGTAACGGGTGGGATCACTCCCGACACAGGTTTTATAGTGAGAAAGTCGCTGAATGTTGACTCTACTACTTTGCGGTTTGAATCTGATGGTGACATTAGCAGCATTGTTTGGAATAGTATCGTAATAGTAAATACCCATCTTCCTTCAGGTACGAACAATTTTAAAGAGCGAGAAGAAGTTATCCAGAAAAAAATGCCTCGATACTTGAATAGTGAACATACGCTTGTTTTAGGCGATTTTAACTGTGTCACAGAAGAAAGTGATATCCAGAATGGAGGAAAAAAAAATAAACGAAAAGTTAGTGATCAATTAAGAGAACTAGTGAAAGTATGGAAGCTCCGTGACGTCTGGAATGAGAAAAAGGAAAAAATAGCTTTCACCCGTATTGACAAAAGGGGCGCAAGTAGAATTGACAGAATTTACTGTACGGAGAGCCTAATGGACAGTGTATTAGATATTAAGAATGTGGTTGCTCCTTTCTCGGACCATAGTGCACTGTTGGTAGATATACACTGTAGCAGTAGACCCAGAAATAAGGCAAGTTGCAGTCTCTGGAGAATGGACCCCAAATTTGTAAAAAAGCCGCACGTTAAAGAACAGTTGAGAGCGAAAATCAAAGAGTACCTAAACCAGTTCATTGAGGGGCAAGATGTAATCCAATTCTGGTCCAAATTTAAGAAGAAAATCGGAGAGTGCCTGAAAGGTTGGGAAAAAGAAGAAAAGAGAGAAGAAAAGGCATTCAAGAGATACCTATATAGAGTACTAAATAACATAAAAGATGAAATAGATAAGGGCGAAAATACTTGGTTTGAATACAGTGAGATAAAGCTTCAGATAAAAAAAATTGAAGAAAATGAGTTCGAAAGATTCAAAACTAAGAATAGACTCAGCGAACTGGTCGAGCTTGAGCAAGTTTCCATAGCGGCCAAAGTGAGGGCTAAAAGAAATCATGAAGAGAATCTTATTCGAAAGGTTAAGCTCGAATGCGGACGCATAACAGAAGATCCCCAAGAAATACGTGAGCAAGTAGTAATATTCTACGAGAAAATCTACAAGAGACCTCACGAAATCACAGAGACAACAAACAAGTTTAATGATTTTCATACCAAAAGAAAAGTGACCAAAGACGAAAACGAAGCGTTAAAGGAAGAAATTAGAAGAGATGAATTAGATAAAGTGTTAAAAGAATTAAAGAGTGGAAAATCCCCAGGCCTTGATGGCTTAAGTTATGATTTCTATAAGTATTTCTGGAGCGAAATCGGTGATTTTTTTGTGATGGTATTAAATGAGTACGTTAAACGTGGTTACCCTGAAGAAGACGTGGCAGTAGTATCATTGCTGCATAAAGGAGGAGAAAGAGCTGACCTAAAGAACTGGCGACCGATAGCTCTCCTAAACTGTGATTACAGGATATGCACCAAAGCTCTTACAAAAAGACTCGAAAAGACACTGCCTTTGATACTTGGAGAATATCAGCACGGAGGAATCAAAGGAAAAAGAGCTCAACACATACTAAGCACTATTCGGGATCTTATAATGCGAAGAGACGAAATGATCCTTAAAAAAATCCATGATTGGGATTTAGCTACCCTAGTTGGTGCGGACATAGTGAAAGCGTATGACTCTGTGGTTAGAGAACTGTTGTGGATTCTCATGCGTTTAAAAATGGATTTTGATGAGGAAGTGGTTGGAATTTTCAGAAACCTCTATGCAAACCCCAAAATTGTAGTAAAGGTTAATAAGATCTTAACCCGGAAAATAGATATGGAAAGAGGACTCCGGCAGGGAGACCCGTGCGCTGGGACCCTGTTTGAGCTATATGTAGACCCACTCTTCAAATACACTGAGGAACGAATGGTTGGACTCCTAGTGTATGGAAATGTGTATCTGAAATCAGCAGCGTTTCTCGACGATGGGACGTTTGTTACTGGTAACCGAACAGACTTAAAACAGGTTTGCGAAGGTCTGGAATGGTATGAAAAGAACTTTTATGTGAAAATACACAGACAGAAAAGTAATGTGCTACCACTAAATGAAGAACAGGAGTATAGTGAGGGTTTGGAGGATTGTTGGCTACCAGAAGTGAAAAAGTCCCGAATACTTGGAGTGGAATTTGAAAGAATTTTAAAAGTGGATGACATGTGGGAAGAGAAAGCAAAACAAATTGAAGGAATACTAGGCACTATTGGGAAGAGTCTTCCTAAAACGGTTTTTGAGAGGTCTACATATGTAAACACTTACTGCTTACCACTACTCTTTTACGTTGCCCCAGTATTCGAACTATCACAAAGCTGTGCCAAAAAAGTTGAGAGGTCCATCTGGCGTTTTGTTTGGGCAGCAAAAATTGAAAAGCTGAATATGAAAATGTTATATGTACACAGAGATTCGGGAGGATTGGGCGTAATAAACTTTAGACAAACTTGCAAGTCCCTCTTCCTAAGGAACTTATGTGAACAAGTTGTGAAAGAAGAAACCTCCACTGCGATTCTGCGTGGGTGGTTATTGCCGATTTTAAATGAACCGAACGAAGAGGGAGCCGAAAAAAATAGCGATAAAGCACCAGAACCAATCAGAGCTGTAGCTAGATTGCTATGGAAAGCAAAGGAAACAGGAGCCATGAAAGACGGCATCGACAAGAAAGAGCGAAAAGCTATTATAGACAATATTGTAAGAACCCAAGAAGAGATCGATTTCAGTGCTAAAAGGAGAGAGCCTTTCATGGACTTCGAAATGGCGTTTAAAAACCTACATGAGATACCATGTGGAAATGAGTGCAAGGATATTGCATTCTCTGTAATTCATGGAATCCTACCATACAGAGATCGAATGAGTCGGTTTTTGCGCTCGGAGAGCCCGAAATGTACATTGTGTGACAAGGATGTAAATGAAGGCATCATACATGAATTTTTTGAATGCCCTGCTAATGGAAAAATTTTTGATGAACTGTTTAGAATAGCTGCCCAAGAGGGTTTATGTGTAACAACGCTGGAAGAAAAGAAAAGGTTTGTGAAACTATCTTTTATTATTAAGGATAAGAAGAAGTTGGTGTCTTTATGCTTTCTGGTTGTAAATGTGTGCATGCATGTTTGGAAGAAAAGGAAAAGAAAAAAAGCTATTCGTACGGACATATTCGGTTGTTGGCTTTCAAATTATGTGAAAATGATGAGCAGTAGTCGAAAATGGCGTGAAAAGATGGATGTGGAGTGGTTGATAAATCTGCCTCTATGAATAAAATGTTGAAGATTTGAAAAATTAGTATTTGAAGTATTAAGATTATGTGTTTTTAAAGTTTAAATTAACATTATTATTTATTTTATTTTTAATTATGTAACAGTTTTTGGTTTATTTGGGTTGTAATATTATAGCAGCGAAAGTAGTTGTGTTGTTTAAATCTAAATTAGTAAAAAAAATCATGGTTGAAATGTTTCTTGTTTTTTGGTTTTTAAAGTTTTTTTTGTAAACTCAAAAAATCCTCCTTCTTGTTGTAAAAGTAGGATCTTTTGAGCGTAAATCATATTTTTTGTTTTTTGGTTTAAGTGGACTCGAAAATTAGGTTAAAAGGTTTTTTAGATCGAAGTGTTAAATAAAAGCCACCGTAAGGAGGGGTTCCCTAGGGCGGAAGTGCACCCTTCCTGCGGAAGTTGCATTTTTATTTATTTAAAAAAAAAAAAAGAGCCACCGCGATTTTATTTGTCCAGGGACTCACTCCCCGTATTCTCGCGAGTCCCCACGGACGGGGAATGCTCCGATTATCATCATCATCATCAAAATTCAAAGGATTCAGAGGGGGATCAATGTTTACTGGTGTTGGTGCAATGTAAAATTAGTTAAAAACAATCAGAATAAACAAAACAAAAAATAAAGTGGATCCAGGATGACTTCCTCAACTGCATATTGTTTGTTAGAACAAAATCCATTTTGGAAGCATTCCCCGTGTTCTCGTTGTTTTCCGTACGCGGAGTCCACTTGGTGTGACTTCCTCTATTCTCGCCGTTCCCTTCGATTCCCTGAGGAGTCCTCGGGGAATTGCGAGAATACGCCTAAAGTGTTTTCCGTTTTTTCTCATGACCTAAAGCACGTCTCTTCGTCGCAACGGAAGTTCGTGCCAAAAGGGTTATCCTGGGAACATATCGACTTGTTTCCGTCTGGAAGGACTTACGTTTGAGTTTCTAAGATCGTCTCGCAACTCCGGGAGAGAATCAGGTACAGTGTTTCCGCCTCGGATTGCTCCGTGTGTGATGGACAGCCATGACTCGACTTCCACAAGTACGACTCGGTAGAGGTCAATATCTTTACGGACTTTCGCCTTTTCCTGCAAAAGAGGCAAAATACAGTTCTAGCAGCAAGGACACGAGACACGAGCCTCGTTTTTGTTGCATGCTGCAGGTCCACTTCTCGGACGATTCCGGACTGATTCTTTCTACATCCGTTTTTGCACTGCAGCGGTTCCGACGAAGACGGCAGCGCTACTCGAGAATCGCGGACTTGCTCACCGACCAAGTCCGTGCTTCCCTGCAAGATGCTGCAGCGCTGCCGCTTCAACCAAGAAGAAAGTGAATCCAAAAACACATATGGTGCAAAATCAAAGAAGTGCTGCTGCAGCGACGCGGCAGAGCTATTGCAACAAAAACGAGGCTACGATAGGTCTCCAACGATTAGGGAGCTGTTGGCGAGATGTATTCTCAAGACAATTTTCGTTGCATCCTTAGAATTGTCCGAGATTCGACCTTCACACGCACTCTCTCTGAACACTTCTTCTATATCCCAACCACACAAAGCCTGCCTCGTCTCCACACTGTAAAAAGTTTCTCCGAGTAAGGATTAAAGTTAACTGCAGTATTTGCTACTGGGACTCATCTTATCTCTAATGAGATAAGATTAATCCAAATTAGAGATAAGATTATCTTTTTAGAGACAAGATTAATCGCAGTAGCAAATAGTGAAAGATTTTTTTTTACATTGCATTCAAGTCCACATAAAGCAGATTATACGATAAGACAAGAAAAGATTCATTCCTTGAAAGCTCACAGGGGAACAACAAAGCAGAAACAGAATTAAACCTCACAATCTTTTCTCAAAAACTTCCCACGTGAGATCCTTGAAGATTCTTCCCAAAGTTCATGTGTACCTAAAACTTTTACTCCCAATATTGTTTTAACCTCTTCCCCCACCCCGTTTCTAAACACTTCCTCCTTCAGGTCTTTTCGCTTCTGACATTCATCCATTTAACTGAAAAATCAATGAATTTATTATTTAAATTATAGAATTAAAAAACTACTGTGTTAATTACACAACTTTCATTATTAACGAAACTTTTAACTATGATATTCTTTGTCTTTGAATTCTGAAGCTGTTTTTGTAATTCCATGCTGAATTTTGAACAGTGTTGAAATAGTGCGTCTGGAACGTTTGTATTCGTTTTGGGGATTCGAAACTGTGATACTCCCACGATAGTTCGGGCGCGTTCCATCCTTCTAACAATACTAACTATTAGTTACTATTCACGTTCCAAACTCGTGAAAAGTTACTACGCTGACCGTTCGAACCTTCTGGAAATAGTAACTAACAGTAACTATTTCCTTACCACGCTTGGGAGCGTCGTAACTACGAGCCACTGTGGCGTGATTGGCCAGATTAGCCAATGACCCGATATTTTGCTGAAAATATTTTTTTTTTTCCAGCCTTGACGCCTAGAAGCCAGAATTCGTGTCGTCATGCGTAGTAACTATGGTACGTAGGGTGGAACACGCTCTATATGACTAAGTCTAAAACACGTTAGTGAACCTCGCGGGAAAATCGAGAAACGTCGCCCGAACAATGACTCAAATTATTTTATACGTAGTGAACTGAAAGACAAAAATGCTCCTCAGCCGGGATTTGAACCTAGAACCCTCTGCTTATAAGGCAGGCACTCTACCAACTGAGCTACTGAGGGGCTTGACAACAGAGTTCGCATACCACTACAATAGTTTGGTAGAAGCCGGCCATAGAAACAGTGATCCCGCCCGAAGGCAAATTCATCTAACCAGTTCACATCCCCATGTCACAGAAATTTATAATAATAAATAAATTTATAATAATACATTTATGTACTCAAATCCTATGTCAACCAATCAACGGCGTTCCACGCGGACAGCTGTGGTGATACTTCCGACTCTTAGCTAGGCACACTACGATTCTTCATCGATTCGAAGAGTTAGTCATCAAGAATATTCGCTCTAAAGTTGAGACGAAATGTTCCCAAGGAATTCGCAGACAAGAAAATGGCTAAGGTCAATAAAGTCGTTTAAAAATAATTCGGTTTCGACACATACCTGCAACGTCTGGCGCTGTCTGGAGGCACGGGACTGGAGAGCAACGTGGCGTGTCCGAAGTCCCGTGACGAGTGCAAGGAGGCTCTGGGTTTCGGGTTCAATGGGTAATTGACGTATGGCGCTGTCCAAGCTCACAAGGCGTGGCTCCAGGCAATTCAGCATGTCAATTATTGGCTGTAAGAAATAAAGATGTAAACTCAAACACAAATAAAGCAGAGCAAATGAGCAACTCAAAATATAAATATTTCTTCAGCCCAAGCTGACTGCGAATCATAGTTGATAGTGCAAAACGGGTACGTCAGCTGAATTAGAGTGTGTTTGAAAAAAAAGTTCATAATAAAGTTCAGCTGACGTATACGTTTTGCACTATCAAATACAACTCAAAATAAGCTAATGAGGCCTCATCCTTTTCAAATTATTCCAAGTTTTCTATATTCCATATTTTATTTTTTCTATATTCTCTATTTTCTATTTTCTATCTCGGCCGTCTCATATGACTACCCCACAGATAGTCGTTTTGATGACAGAAAACGTCTTTAAAAAGCCACGGATGGTCTGCATCTCGACTACATGTTTTTGGAGTTAACATTTTGCACAAGGCTGTCGTTTAGTTAAATTTCTCTTAGGCCACGACAATTAATAGATCGCTTATTTGTGTTTTGAGATTCTTCGACTTTTGGGAATCAAAAACAACTTTGAGGTTATAAGAGCTGATTTTCGTGGTGTTGTTGCTAAGGACAACTCTCAACACACAAGTTGGACAAAGTTTGTAGGTTTTTTTCCAGGGGGGGGGGGGGGGGGGGGGGCTGGCATACTATTTTGATTCAAAAATTTATTTTCAGTCCAACTAGGGTCAGTTCAGATATTAGTTTTAAACTAAACAAAAAATCTTAACAACTATTTTGTGCCTAACCCACAAAAAATCAACTGTGCCAAAATACCAACTGAGCCAAAATACCATTGGCTCATTTCAGCCAAATGAGATGGGATTTTCTTCTGCAGCGAACTTCGTACTCAGTAGGGGGACTATCACTATAACACTCTACTCACCTCGTAGTCCTGTAGCAGTGCTTCCAAATCTTTTGCTGTAACGGCTTCCAGACTGGCCTCGATTGCAGAGACCTGGCCTGATAAATCGTCATAGGCCGCTTCATAATCCTGAGGAAGTGAAAAATAAGATGAAATACAAGTATTGCAAGAGATAATAATCATGCTGTCTAAACAGAGGGGACAGGTGGAAGGGATTAAGCAGTTAGATCATACTTAACGTGTCCGAAAGCTTTTTGGTGCTGTAAATGCTGCATTAATGCTGCATTTTCTTTTTCTTTTTTGTCCGAAAGCTGTTATCTTTTTTTCTTCTCTGACACTTACAGAATACCAAAATTTAAGTCAGGAAGAAGAAGAAGGAACAAAATTAGCTGTATAAAGCTGACAAAATCGACCAGCTACTGATATCTAACCTTCTTATCTTTCCTTTCTTCGTTAGCCATGATCGCCAGTTGTCTTAGAATTTGAAATGTTTGCCGAATTGTCAGTTATCTTTTGAATTTGTTATGTTTTTCGCCGAAAACACTGAGAGAATCGCCGTACTCCCCAGTTTCTTCTTGAAAATTCAGCATAAAGTTTAGCATTCTTGCTGAACTTGTCGATGAATTTTATGCTGAATTAATACTGCATTAATTAAGCGAAAATTTAAGTCCGAAAGCGAAATGCTTCAGCATTATCGTTCGTTTCGGAGCTTTCGGACACGACCACTGTTTCTCTACTCCGTACTTCCCATTAATCCTGAGTGGTTTACTTCAACGGTAAACTCTTTTCAGGACCTGTGGTCACACCAGCTGCCCAGTCGACAAACGACATCGACAACCCTTGGGCGACGAAAAGATACAATTTTTTTTAAAAGAAACAATCCTGAAAATATTGAAAAGATGTACTGGTAGCTCCGCCCGGCATCCTTGACGGGCAAAGTCTGACATCAAATTTAAGTTCGATATCCAAAAAACAGATTTTATTTTTTGTGTCACTTGGCGGAATAAAGAGTCAATACCCCGTCACAAACTTCCCTCTACCCACATTGCCGACTGTCCCATGATTCTAAGAGGCTGGCAGCGACATCATTAACACAAATTCAACACGTCCTAATGCCTCGTTTTTCCATTCTTTGTCAAACTCCTAACCTTGAACTTCAGTTCCATTCTCTTCCGTCGTCGTACTTAACTGTTGTTACGCTACTGAATATATTCGTTGTTCTGATCTATATCTACGGATTAGAAGAATGTGATCCGTTATACACCTTATACATTTTTCTGGAAAATTTTTGTTCTTTCTGAAATTTTGGTTTGTAAAGAACCTAATCCCAACAGTCCCTGGTTGGAAAACAAATGGATTCAGTCTTATTGTCTTTATACTGACATGGACAATTGATCTATGTACGAAGGGCGAAAGTGCTGGTTTTCCGCATATTACTGGCTGATGAGATTCAGGATCATCGGATTCTGTCTTATTATCATTATACTGACATGGGAAACTGGCAGAGATATCTATGTACGAAGGGTTATGCTGGTTTTCCGCAGATTACTATGGCTGATCCGCTGTGGATTCTAAGAACAAATGACAATTTCGTATGCCTTCTTACCCCTAAATTCAAGCTTTTAATCGACTTCAAAATTGAATTTCACTTTTAGCCTAACGAATTCGTCGGTTTGCCGGATGATAAAATAAAAGTTAAAATACAGATTCAGTAGGTATTTTTTAGCCATATACCAAATCTCTAATCTACTTAAAGAAAAGGCTTTTACTCCTATCAAATTTCTGGTTTTTGCCAGATTCTAGGCGAGTCGCTTACAAGCCAAGACAATAAATCTTAAATATGAATTCAGCTTGTCTCCTATTTCGAATTTCTAATATACTTCAGAAATTAAAAAAATTTGTACTTCTATCAAATTGCCGGTCCTGGCCAAAATCCGGATGAACTACTTGCCAAACAAGAAAATAAATTTCAAAAAAGGATTCGGCCCGTCTTCTTACCCCTCTATCGAACGATACCGCTCTATGAAATCGAGTTGGGGAAACAACTTTTACTTTTTCCAGATTTTCGATTTACTCCGGATTCCGGATGAACTACTTGTACGACAAGAAAACTAAGTTGGAAGAGAAAACCCCGAATCGATCTACAATTACTAGCTTGAAAAGATGTGTTTTCGAACCCTTAAACTGAAATCACCTCAGCTTAATTGGGCTACAACGCCCATCTCTGAACTTGACCTGTACTGGAGGGATCCTCACACCAAGTTTAATCAAAATATCTTAAGCCCTTCCAAGTTTAATCAAAATATCTTAAGCCCTTCCAGAGTTGTAGTGCTAAAAGACAGACGGACGGACAACTTTATCAAGTCACAAGTATCCCGTCACTTACATTTGGGGATCCCAACAGCAATAAAGCCCAAATACGACCCATGCAAACGCGACGATTGGTAAACCGCAACAAAAATTTGGAAAACAAAAGCAGGAGAAACAGTTATCATTTTCAACAGTTCGTCCATCTGTTACAACATGCATCGTGTCTCGGAACAAACGAATCTGTTCCCTAAAAACCAGGAAATAAGCTACTGCTACGAAGCGTGCCAAAGAAAAACAAACAAACGGTTCACATGACAAAACGGGAGGGGGGGGGGGGGAGGATTATGGTTCGCATGGCATAATGGGGAAGGATTAAACATTCAGATAGACTGGGATATAGAAATCGGGAGTAAACTAAGTAGCACAAGGGTTAGAAGAAAGCAAACCTCCAATTTGCAAAGCACAGACACATTTATTACAGCGTTCAAGCATTTTAAGGCCCAGGGCATATCTCACCTTATAATGTGATTCATCGGCCTTCAGATCCTGCAGTGATTTCCATCCAATGTATGTGCTTTCGTCGGACCACGTGACTTGCTGGCCGACGACGGGTTTGATTTTCTTCTCGGACTTCAACTTCTTTGTCAGTTCTTCTGTCTCTTCGGTAATCCTTTTCTGCTCAAAGCTTGTTGTTGTGGTAGCCCTAGCAGTTGTTTTGACTTCTTTTCGCACTTCCACTTGTTCGACCCCCATCTCCTGTCTTCCAAAATGGAACAAAGCCCACTGGTTCTCCGCATCTTCGATCTGGATCTTCCTGTCATAGTCTGCTGCAGTGTAGACTTTGGGGGTAAGATTGGGCTCCGCAGCTATGACCCTGGCATTCTGCTCCTTTGGATTCTCAATGGATTCTGATAACTCAATTATTTCCTTCTCCGCTTCTGAAAGTCGACACTTCTGTCTTTTCCGTTCAAGCTGAGCAACTTCTCTTTCGTCCTTTCCAATCTTCTTTGAGATGGTTTTACCCGACTTCTTCATTTTCTCCTTATTTTCTTCTTGTTCCTCTTCTTCATCGACAAGCGGTACTTGGGCACTTAGCTCTGTTTCCTTCGAAGCAAAACAATCCTTCTCGTCATTTGATCTAGGCTGTGTTTGATCGACTGCATCGAGCGATTCAGAGCAAGAAGAACGCCATTTAGTTCTCCTCATCTCGCGGCGGTTCTTGTAGGCAGAAAATCCATCTGAATCTACAGGGACATCGTCCAGCTCTTTCGGTTCATCGTCACATAAAACAGCTGGCATCTTATCAACAAAGTTTGTCACGGGAGTGGGTTCCTTTTGCGCAACCAGAGTCATGCCAATAGTCACAATCTGCGCCCATGTTAGTGGGTGTGATTCGTCTTTTGAGGTCCGTCTGTGCTCGCTTACAACAGCCTTCAATTTTTCGAACTTGGCTTCAGCATCACCGATGTCAGAGTAGCTCATTGCGAAATCGGGTAACGGTTTATTGGACTCGATTGCTTCGGCCATCTCGATGATCTGTCTTTCTGATTCTGACAGTCTGTGACGTTGACGTTTCTTTTCAAGCTGCGCTAGTTCTCGCTGGTCCTTGGGGATTTTCTTAGGGCGGTCGACTTTCATCGTCATTTCCTGTGATTCCATCTTGACTTTCTCTTCATCATCTATCGGAGCTTCATTTGCCGTAACCACGGGAGAAGCTTCAACAGTACAATCTGGTTCAGACACGTCGAAGGAGTCGGAGCATGTTGATCTCCAACGCGTACGCCTCATTTCCCGTCTATTTTTGAAAGACGCGAAGCCATCATCATCAACTGGTATGTCATCTTCCTGTTCCTCCTTTTCGTTGACAATTACTGTAGAAACTTTTCCAACATACACTGGGGTGATATCGCGTTCAGATTCAAGATCAACTGGTTTTCCTGATGCAACGACAGAAGCCCAAGATAGTGTAGCAGTCGGAAACTCATCTCGCTCGTATCCAGAGGAGGCTTTCAGTACAAACATGGCCGCTTCGGCATCACATATTCCTGAGTAATCATACTGGAACAAAAAAGCCGGAAGTGGCTTGTTGGATTCTATGGCTTCGGCTATCTCAAAAATTTCTTGCTCCGACTCGGAAAGCTTAGATCTCTGCCTCTTCTTTTCAAGTTGGCGAACCTCCCTTAGGTTCTTATGAATCTTCTTCTGGGCAGTCTGTTTGGTTGTGACAGATGACACTTCTTCGTCATCGGATTCTTCGGATTGTTTATGCAACAACTTTTCCTCGTTAACCTTTAGGATCAAGTTAGGCTCTCCCTGTATTTCTGGTGTATCAAATGATATCTCACTGGATTCCGACACCGAGGACCTCCACTGGCGCCTCCGCATGTCACGTCTATTCTTGAACGCCAAGAAGCCTTCTGAGTCGACTGGGAGCAGCTCGCTCTTTTCTTCCTCTTCAACCACGACAGGTGGAACCTTTTCAACGTACTTTGAAAGTATTATTTCTTCTTCTGGAGCAAGTAATGGCGTCCCATGTATTACGACTCCCGCGTAAGTATTGCAAGTCTTTATACTGCTTGAGAGGGCTGATGATTTTGCTGATTCCCACAGCTTTTCGATTTCGCGCAAAAAATGATAGGCTGGGTCAGGCCAGGTGTCCATAAACAGGCAAGCCTGGTAATCCGAAGACTGTACACTGGTGGCTGCAGGCTGGATAGTCTTGAATGTCAAATCATTCGTTGATTTTGAAGCAAGACTCTCAGCAAAATATAGCGGAGGCTGAGAAGCTGAACTGTTTTCTTCCGATGGGTACTGGGGCCAATCATCGTGGTAGAGATTGGATTTCAGAGTAAACAGCTTAGAATTAGCGTCTGTCGCCCCAACACACTCTGCTGCAGTGTTAGTGAAACTGGTTCTGATTCCCTTCCGATGCAGATCAGTATCGTCAGCGCGGCTTGCTAGCGGTTCTTCCTGACAGACTTTGTCTGACTCAGTTGGCTCTTTCGATGGCTCATTTGTGTCCTCTTCGTCTGATTCAATGAAACCAATGTTGTCATCGTCAAGGACGGACATCCAAGCTGAGCTGAGGTCATCAGTATTGCCAAATGTTAGAGTGGGCTTGACTTCCGTTTTGTTTTCGGTGGTGCGGGTAGCCTCTTTCTGACTTACGGTCACTGGGGGGCTCACTAGCTCATTCGATTGCTCCTCATCTGATTCTATGAATCCAATGTTGTCGTCGTCAAGCACGGACATCCACGCGGAGCTGAGATCATCCGTATTGCCAAACGTTAAGGTTTTAGTTTCGGTTATTTCCGGTAAAATATTTTCAGCGTTAACAGTGACCTCTGACGAAGAAAAACTATCGACAATGCGGGTTGACGGCACCTCTTTTTGACTTTCGTTTAACAAGGATTCTTTCACTAGCACCGTTGCTTCTTCCTCGTCTGATTCGATGAAGCCAATGTTGTCATCGTCAAGGACAGACATCCAAGCAGCGCTGAAATCATCGGTATTGCCAAACGTTGGAGCAGGCTCGACTTTACTTATGGCTTCTGTAGTGCAAGTTGTCTCTTTCTGACTGATAGTCACTGAGGGCTCTCTCACTGACTCTTTGGCTTCTTCTTCATCATCTGATTCTATCAAGCCAATGTTGTCGTCGTCCAGAACTGACATCCACGCTGAGCTGAACTCGTCAGTATTGCCAAAGGTTAGAGTGGGCTTCACTTCACCTTTAGCTTCGGTTACTTCAATGGCAGAATCCTTTCCGCTTGGAGTTTCAACATCTGTAGGTTTACAAACTGCTGAGGCGATCGTTGGTGATGGTACTTCTTCATCAGATTCAATGAAACCAATGTTGTCATCGTCCAAGACAGACATCCAGGCTGAACTTAAATCATCTGTGTTCGAGAAGGTCCGTGTGGTGGGCTCCTTGCTTACCTTATCAATAGTCTGTGGATGTACAGATCTCGCCATTTCATCAGTTGCTATAGAGGTAGCTACAATTACTGTATCGGCCTTTTTGGCTAATAGAGTTTCAATTTCATTCTTCACCAATAACCGAGAGGGTTCCGAAGAACCAACGTCTACTTTTTGCTGCGTAGCGTCTTCCAAAACAAAGCTGGCTTCACTTCTGCTGTTTTCTCTGGAGACTGCTGCTTTTGGCTTCTTCTTCTTCCGCTTTTCCTTGAGACGGTAGTAATCCCCTTCGTCTATCTGCAGCGGGACAGGCGTATCGACTGTTGTGATCACTGGGGCTTCGGTTGATATCACATTTTCTACTGGATTTTCTGATGCACTCCTAGGCGCGTCGACCACAGGATCACTTTGGCTGGTCGATCGCGACATGGAGCGGTTCATCCATGCAGGAGTAAGTTTGACGGTCTTGATATCATAATTATAGTGAGCAGGCGCGTGCTGGGACAGAGGAGAAACAGAGTCATGTTGAGTTTCCAGTCCACTTGCCTGCTCTTCAAGAACAAACTTCGGTCTTTCAATCCGTTTTTTTGTGTCTCTCCTTTCCAGGGGCTTATTTGCGGGTATGAAGGTGTATTCGACTTCTTCCGGTTCAATCTCTGACCACACGAGCCTTTCTATCTCTACGGTGATCGAATCTTTAGACTTGTCCACTTCAGGTGGGCTAGTACGAGTGACAGGCGAATCGAGAAGAGTAACAGATGCAACCTTATCCGCAGTAGGTTCGAGCTTAACAACCGCCACTTCGCTGACTTTCTCCACCCTGCTTTCTAACTTCTCAAGCGACTCTAAAATAACATTAGGCGCTGTGACTACCGCCGAGAGCTTTCTTCGAGGAAGCACAGGCAAGCATGTAATAGGGTCTTCAGACTGACAGTCGACACTTACTGAGAGATCGAGAACTGTGAGAGTGTCGGTTGTTTCGTTAGGAAGTGAGGGGGAAAACATGACGGCTGAAATCTTTCTGTGTGGTGGAGCAACCACGGTATGCTCAGCCATGAGCTCTGGAATAGATTTATCGGCTCCAATGGGGTGCAATACCTCTGCATGGGAATATGTCTGATTTATAGCTGACAATCTTCGGTATGGAAGGGACGCGTTGACGACCGTTGCACAGACTGACTGTTCAACCACTTGATCGGGTAGTTCTGAAGGCTGCTGAGCACTTTCCGGTTCTGGTTCAAAGACTATAACTGACATTTTCCTTTCTGCTAACAAACTTGGAATCTCTGACTTTTCCTGTTGTTCTTGGTGACCAGGGCCAGTTTCAATCTCAAGATTAGAGTCCTGAGGGAGGCTAGTGCCATGATCCGGAGCAGGCAAATGGATGATCTCATAAGTATCTTCAAGATTTTCTTCGAAAGTACCTTGAGAGACAAAAGAAGGCCGCTTTTGAATGCCGATGGTTGCCTTGAAAACAATGTCGTCCGCAGATACAACTTCGAAATCCAGGGCTGAGCCGGGTCTTTCATCTATTAACTCCTTGTCTTCTGTAATGGTTCCACCAATGGATACTTGAACCGGTTCGCAGTTGTCGTTTTCGATACTAGTAAAAATATTAGAGACATCTCGCTTGACAACAATGCTAACTGGGCTAATTTCTTCATTGAAGCTCACAGATTTACCTTTCCGCATGCGGCGCTTGCGCTTTGTGGTAGCATCTTCCAGGCCATCTTTCGTCTCCGAGCTTCCTCCAGCATCTGACGACTCTGTTGACACAGATTTCAAAACGGTTACCTCAGAAAGAGTTTCCATCTGCTGTGTTTTCACAGCAGAATTCTTCTTTTTCCTTGATACAGGTTCTTTTGGAGAAAGTGACTGTGTGGCTTCCTCTTTCCCGAGTGTTTTTTCAGATGCAAGAGATGCGGATCTTCCGACAAAAGATAATTTTTGCGGGGCTTTTTCTACCGTTGACTCACTGTCAAGCGATATCTGTTTCACACGATTCTTCTGCCGCGTCTTTCGACTTTCCATGGCATGTATCTCCTTGAGAGCAGCATCAATCTCGTCTTCACATTGCTGTTTCTTGTTGGGCTTAGTTATTGTCTTAGCCTTTTTCTTCTTCTTTGAATCTGCTGGCTCACCGTCTTTGACGTCGACGGTATTATCGACTGTTTCTAGCTCGTCAGACGAAATTCCGTAGAAAGTCATCATTGCAGTCACGGCTTGCTCATCCTTTTTCTCAACTGGCTTGTCGGCACTTTTAATGGACACTGCTGCTGACAAAACATTTTCAGCTTCGGCAACAGCAGGGGCGGAGCTCTCGACACTCTTTCCAGCTGAGAGTTGTTTTACCGATTTCTTTCCTTTTGCCGGTACTACACTGGTACTGGGTCTGCTAGCTGACGCTTCTCTTGACTCTTCGGTTGACTCGTGCTCGAGCAGAATTTCGTGAGCAGGAACCGACTTGCGCTTCTTCTTTCCAGGCCTTGGAACGGCCTTTGGGTCTTTAAAAATGAGGCCAGGGATATTTGGATTTGGCATGTAACCTTCCGTATTCCTCGTCTTTTCAATGGTAACTTCCTTTATAGTTTGGACGTCGAAGCTCTTTGCTTTGAATAATTTCGAGATGCGCTGACGATTACGTGATTCTCTTGGCTCGGAGCCACCTCGGATAAACTCTACTTTCTTTGAATCTCGATCGCCAGAAGAAGAAGAGTTGGAAGTCTCTACTAACTTTTTCTCCGGTTCTGGCTTAAGCATGAATCCTTTATTGCGGCTGATCTGAACCCCGGAGAATAGGATGTCTGCGTATGATTTTCGGTTCTGGGGTGATATTGTTTTCAGACTGTCCGAGCTGGAGCTCCGTTGATCTTGCAGTCGAAGGGATTCAGATGGTTCGATTACAATAATAGACGAAGCATTACTCGAAACAGGTTCAGTGACATGACTGTGTGAGCTGGTATACATCTCACTTTCCACAAAATTTTGTTCAGTAGCAGTCACGAACTGATTGTTAGTGACATCATGACTGGCGTCATCAGAGCGTGTTTGTTCATATATTTGCTGACTGCGAAGAACCTCAAATAAATCCGGTTTTGAATACTGCTCACGTTCCGCTTCGTCACTGGCATATCCGAGGCCTTGCATCTTTTGCTGAAACTCATATCCAACTGCTTGTCTGTCATATTCCATCCATTCGGGCGAAACGACTGCGGCATCAGTGGCCGCTGTTGTTACAAAAGTGGTGCGTTCTATATTCTGGAAGGTCACTTGATCGCTGCTGTTAGAATAATAGCTCAGATCTTCCTGTGCGGGAATAATGCTTTCCTCAACTGGACCCTCATTTTTGGGGGATGCTTCTTCAGCCGTCGATGAAGATGATTCTACGTTGCTCTCGATTACTGAAAGGGAGGTGCTCTGAGAGCCATCTAAACTGTCCTTTGGCGACAGATTCAAAATAATGCCGGAATTGCCTTTGTCGTGAGAAGGAAGGCAGGCGCCTCGCAGAATGTCCGCATACGTGGGATTTCCCGCCCTCCACAAAGGACTGAGAGACCGGGTCACAGGGCGAGGTGGTACTGTTAGGCTGGGCTGAACGTTGGAAATATCTGGAACACTTTCTTCTTGTATCGATTGGGGAGATTTCTGGTTTCTGTCACTATCTGCACGGCGAAATTCCTTCGTTTGTGGCCGCTTTCTTAGTTCACTTCTGGTATCAACACTTCTTGCTTTTCTCATCATGTCCTGTCTCTTTCGTTTGGACGGATCTGGGTCACCCGCCATTGACCGTTTTCTGTTCAAATCAGTCCGTGCATCACCATCAGCACCGGTTCGTGCACTTGGATTACTAGTATCCATCGATTGTGTTTTATTAAAAACTCTCGTTTTCGATCGCTCCATTGTCAAGGGCACTTCTATTTTTCTGATTAAATCCTCACTATTTACAATTTCACATACATCGGTTCTAGAACTGATGTTTCCTCTTCGATGTCCCGAGACAACAGTGACAAGCGACAATTCAATTGGCCCGTTCTCTGTAGCTTCCAGCTTTAACTGCGTCAAACTGCACGCTATTTTAGGCTTGGCGCAATCTCCCGACTGTTTCTTGGCGAGTTCGTATTCCGAGACATTCTCAACCAGAGCGCACGGATCCAACTCAACCACCTGATTTCTAAGATCCACTAATTGGAAACAGACGTCTCCCAGGAATTTCCTCAGTGACTGCATGTAAGCAAAGAAAAACATGATAGTACTTGTCGCTATATGAAAACCAACCATCGTAACCAATGCAAGTTTTTCGCAATAAATCCGTTTTATAACTGAAAACAAAGCATCTGCATACAAAAAAGCAACCGAAAGCAGAAAAACTGGAAAAAGCACTTCAAAGCTGAACCACAATACATTTATACATCAACATTTTCCGAGTCAGGACTTCCCCTCTGAATGAGCAACTTAATCTTCTCGGTTCGTGCCGCAATCTTCGTCTGAATGACCTTGATGTTCTCGCGGCAGGCCTAAACCAAAGCAAGCGAAAGAAAGAGATCAGGAAACTAAAGCAATTAAACACACAAGAAACACACATACGTCATAAAAGCACGAACGAGCTTATCTCGCTTCCGCAATCTAGTTACGAAGTATAGAAATTTCTTACGTGCAAAAGATCCGAATTTGCCAACGAGACTCATAACAGAGAGAATGTAATCTTTTCATAGTGAACGATCAAAGCGAGGCTTTTGATAGGGGAAAAAAGAACTTCTCAAGTATATGGGAGGGTTCTGCCATAAAACAGAAACTGACTTCGGGTGAGAAAAGACTTCGAATCCGTATCGCGTAGACGAACGTTATAAGGGGACTCATTTATCAGTCATGTGATCAGGCAATGTCGGAGTTGAGAATCCCCTTCCTTTAAACTGAACAAGAACTAATATTAACCTTGCTAAAAAGTGATTGGCGAGTGAGAAGTGTCGATCCTTCGTCCACCTGATGCCCCCCCCCCCCCAAAGGCAGGACAAGACAACAAAACCAGCTAGCACCTGTCCACGAACCTCAAGACTTATGAAAATTCAAGAAAGTGAATAATATAATTTAATATTTTTTATTTTAAAGTTGTAATGGCCATAGTACTTAAGCCATTTTTACAAAAGACAGCTACGAGAGTGAGTTTAAGTGATTCGAAAGCGTGAACTGATATCCAAGAAGTATCCTAAATAAGCTGCTGAGGAATTCTCGGAGAATGGCCAAAAGATGTCTATAAGAGCTTACGCTTGTACGTCTGAGGAAGTTTGAGTTCCCTGTTTTATGGAACTATTAAAGAAGTAAGAATACCAGATGAATAATTGAGCTTTCCGCAGATAAAAGAGTAAACAGCACTGTCATATCGCCACAGCACATCTAACGAAGCTACACTACTCGTGGGAAACTGGAATGGGGAAGAGCAGATACCTACGTAGAGCTGAAAAGAGCTAGACTACAGCCTCATGATGTTTATTGCTCACGTTTAAGCAGCAGGAAAACAACATGGTAAATTAGATAACCGCGCTGCAGAAACCAACCACTCACTCAAAAGTACATAATCTATTAAACAAAAATACTTACGGTTGGGAGACACCGAAGAATCTGAAAGCGAGAGGCAAGCAAAGCAAACGTTAAAGCCATGCAAAAGAACAGAATCAAAGCTTGCATTGGTTAGATGTCAGACTTAAAAAAGGCTAACCGAACTCCGCTAGACTACGTTATTCAACCGGACAGAAAAGTGGTTTAGCAGATTAAAGGATGCAGAAATTACCAAACCTCTACACCTACTCCAGAAATAATTATAACAGCTTTTCGTGTGAGTACCAAAGTTGAAAATACAGATTTGAAATCCTCACCGACATGAGGCCTTAGACTAATATAGCATTATGGGCTTTTTTATCTCATCTGGCGGGTCTCAATAATTCCACTCACTTGCCTTATAAAAAGTAAAAACAAAAAAAACTTACGTTCTGTTCAGCTATGGCTCTATCCCTGTCTTTCGGTAGATAGTTAGGACTAGAAACAACACGCAGATGCTGTTCGGCAGACACAAGCTGAGATCGTAAATCTTGTATTTCCTGCAAGAAGAAAATGAAGTTGGACCAAAACTCACAAAATATTTTTTCTCAATGGTCCCTTTCATGCTGATGGAGTAATTATCTCTTAAATATCTGAAATATGAAATCCCATTCTCGGTAACGAATAAAGTAATATATGATCTCAGGAAATCTCAATACCTAATGCTACTTTCTTCACAGTCCAGATTTGGAGTTAGCGAATTAGTTTGCTGAGTACACATGCAAAAATGACAACTTCCTTATAGCAGGTACCGATCTCGATAAATAAAAATTAAGTAAACATTTTAACGATAGTCGAAATTGAGCTAGTGCGGTACTACTAGCCTTTTGTGCACCACCACTAGTCATTTGGCAGTGCTGGACATTGTAAAAAAAAAGTCTTGCAGTATTTGCTACTGGGATTAATCTTGTCTCTAAAAAGAAAATCTATCTCTAATTCGATTAATCTTATCTCAGTAGAGATAAGATCAATCCTCAGTAGAGATGAGATTAATCCCAGTAGCAAATACTGTAGTTAACTTTAATCCTTACTCGGAGAAACTTTTTACAGTGTACCACACGGCAAAAATAGCACGGATTATGCTCTTTTATGACGAAATTAATAAAGCTGAGTCACGATTCTGACGGTATCGCACGACAAAGGTGTGTTGCGCATCTCATTCCAACTGTGGGCGAACGAGCAGGAAAAGAATGAGCTAATATCACACATAAAGGTACATGCAACAATAATATTTAATCGGCCAAAAGGCAGTAGACCAGAGAGATCGTGTGAAAAAAACAAAATAAAAAAAACTGTCCTAATCTAAACTAATTTGTTTTAACGAAACCTGAAAGCTACATAATTCGAAACTTCCACGGTATTTTTTTTGTGTTTGTTATGTTTTGGGTGCTCATGAGATGAGTGCACGGTTTTCCCATTTCTTCATTTATGCTTATTTTGTCTTCTTCTTCTCTTTCAGTATTTATAGGTGATAGAAGCTTGATTTATTTTTTGCAGGCTCGTGTCTATCAGTCCAGCAACAACCTGACCCATCCCCTTGTAAAAAAGGCTACAATATCGATGTAAAATATCGTAGCTGACTTTCCGTTTTTAGCCATTGTTTTAATAGAAGTATCCTTTCCTTTTTTTCATAAAATGTAATTGCAGTCAAAGGTATTGGCTGCATGTCTTATTTTATAATGTTTTTATGTTTGGGAGAAATGAAGAAAAACGATTTTGGAATAATGGGAAGGTACCCCCCCCCCCCCCCCCCCCTCGCAACAGACTTATCCCTCAAATGAGAAAGTGGCTGACACTGGAGGAGGAAGTGTCCACAATTCTTCAGCCCTACCTTGCAAAGAGGGCAAACGTGTGCCCCCCACCTTACACTGTAAAAAGTTTCTGCAAGTGAGGATTAAAGTTAACTGAAGTATTTGCCACTGGGGTTAATCTTATCTCTACTGAGATAACATTAATCCGAATAAGATCTAAGATTATCTTTTTAGAGACAAGACTAATCCCAGTAGAGAATACTGCAACATGTTTTTGTTTATAGTGTATAACGCTTACTTTGCAGAAAGAGCAAAGGTTTGCATACCCCTCCCCGCCTTTCTTCGAATAGAGAGGGAAAACACTGAAGCGGAGCTGGAACCAGGTTTCAAAGGAAATGATCGTTGTTACTTCTTCTCCCTTGCCTGCTTTATCGCCGATTGCTGCCATTCTCAAACTTGTCCCAAAATCCCACGTCCTCTTGGCTAATCGCATGCAGCAAAGCCACTTCGATTTCTGCACAATTAAAAGTCGACACAATTTGCGTTACTTTTGTGCCAGTAATAGGTGTATAGAAGGTTTAAAGCTAAGCTGACTGTTCAAAACACAAAAAAGGGACAAAAAGGAGGCCACATATTATCTACTTATCCCTCGCATAACACCTTAGAGGGATAGTTAGCTTATCTTAAAAAAACGAAAGTCTCATTTTTTGTTTTTTCCGTAACGGGTATGATAGATAGATAGATAGATAGATAGATTTATTTGCGCTAAAAAGCCACAAGGGCCATGGCAAATGTTCCGTGATTTTCTTGACACGAGAAAGAAAGCTAAAATAATTAAGATTGACTAATTTTTAAAGTTTATTTTTAGCAAAAAAAAAGAGTGATTTAAAGTGTATTTTCTTACAATGTTATTGAATTTGTACGTCCAACTGGCTATTACACTAAGGTAAAGATGTTTTACCAGAGCTCGAGGTTACGCACGGGTTTTCTTCACGTTAAAAAGGCATGTAAGCAGCCAATCAATTTTTTCGAAAAAATTAAAAGCTATATAGAAGCTGAACAGAAATATCCCGCCAAAAGAAGAATCTTTTACTGGCGGATAAAGAATATAGCGTTATTAAGAGTAAAAAAAGGCAAAAGAAATAAGGTAAGCAAACAAAACCAAAAGTGCAGGAGGGCAAAAATGGAGGAGTAAAAACGAAACAAAATGTACCGTATAATACAAAATAAACGTAGCTTATACGACCTCTGCAATATAAAGTTAAGCACAATACTTTCTAGTAAGTTGTCTACTTGGGTTTGAGATATGGCGTAAAGAAGCACGTTGTTAATTTCCCCTTGCATGAAAATTGAAGGGTTAGCCATAATTCAGCATAACAGATTTGGACTCGGTTCTAGTCCTAAAAAAACACACCACACGCACTTTTGCGATGATAGCTTATGCTCTCCCTCAGAACGACTGCGTCAAGCACTGTTCGAATCGATGTAAGAAAAAAAGAAGAAAAAAGCTGCACAAAGATTTTCCGCGTTATTGATTCTTGACTAGCAAGAAAACCCAAACAGGTGGCGATTTGATTCGAGCTGCAAAAGAGGCAATAGGGTCGGAAAGAGGGTATTCACCTCCTGCTCGCAGTATAAGCTGATGATGATGATGATGATGAAATTTCATTTACGCATTTTAGAAGAGGGAAATAGCACAGTACAAGACAAAGAAAAGGAAAAATACCTTTCAATAATGTAGTAAATACACAAGACAATAACTGTTCAAAAATTGAAGGGTTAGCCATAATTCAGCATAAAAGATTTGGACTCGGTTCTAGTCCTAACAAACACACCGCACGCACTTTTGCGATGACAGCTTATGCCATCCCTCAGGACGATTGCGTCAAGCACTGTTCGAATCGATATAAGAAAAAAAAGAAAGAAAAAACCTGCACAAAGATTTTCCGTGTTATTGATTCTTGACTAGCAAGATTGATTCGAGCATTTGATTCGACCTGCAAAAGAGCCAATAGGGTCGGAAAGAGGGTCTTCACGTCCTGCTCGCATTATAAGCTGATGATGATGATGATGAAATTTTATTTACGCATTTTAGAAGAGGGAAATAGCGCAGTACAAGATAAAGAAAAGAAAAAATACTTTTCAATAATGTAGTAAATACACAAGACAAAAAAACTAAACATTAAAAAAAAAAGATAAGGGGCTAATCGGGTCTAAGAAATCTGCTTCCTCGATGGAATGCGGAGGCAGGAGGGCAGCAACGTGAAGGTCATGGGCGATTGAAGATAACTTTGCACAAGGGTTAGAGGGCAACAAAATCGCAGTTTGGGAATTCCTATAACGTCGAGGAATCGAGGCCTTATTATAAGAAAGACAAGCATTGTACTTACGTCTTGCAGTTTATCTAGTTGCGACACAGCCGCTTCCAACGTAGAGTTCTGACACTTAATATCACTAAAAAGCACTCCCAAGTCCTTCCGCAGGTCACTGCCGAGGACTATCACATCGGGCTCTCCATTCACTCCAGATCGTAAATGAACCTACGAAAAACAAAACGTAATCTTATCAAGAAATCAGCTCCCATCTCCACAATAAAGTAAAAATACCGAAGCGTAAACAAATTCATAGCATACTTTCTCAAAAAGTAAACATAAACATTCGTGCGGGATATCTTTTAAGCTACAATCGCACTGCCTCATTTTATTAATTAGTTTACTATATTCTCCATGGCAGAGCCCATCAGTTGCCACTGCTTTTGCTCCCCCACGTATCTCATCGGCCATCCATAGTCCAGTGGGTTCAAAGAGACAGGTATGGGGTCGTGAGCTTGCGTCTACACGGAAAATTGCAAAAATGCACGCAGCCAGTGCAAAAAAAAAATGATCTGTCGGTGTAGTTTTTACTTGCTTACAGGGATACTGAATCCACTTAAATGACGTAACTTATGCGTTAACGCACTGTGTCAAACACACTTTAGTCACGAATCTCATACCATGTTCACGGCGGGTTTATTCACTGCGTAATCCGCATGTATTTTGGAATCCGACCGTATTTGACGCACGTATTTGTGCTTGAAAAGATCTCTAGCAACAGGAACCTATTTATATACGAAACAGACCAATTTTTCTAATACATCCGTATTTCTAGAAATCTTTTCAAGCCCAAATAAGTGCGTAAAATACGAACGGATTTCAAAATACGCTCCGAGTTTACGCAGTGTGTAAACCCATCATCAGACGGGACAAATTGGCCAACTTTTCCAGCAAATCGTAAATTTCATTACAACTTTCCCCATTAAACTGGCAAATGTAAACGTTGATTGAATCATAGTTTTCTTATAAACTGTTTCTCCTCGGTTTTAAGAATACAACTTGACAAAGAAAACCTTAGGTTTGAGAAAGCAATTTCTCCACTACCTGCTGCCATTTCTTATTCTTGTTAACGTATTTATAAAAGAATCTCCATTATCTAAGAAACACAGACGACACGCAAAGAATACGGAAAAAGAGACGAAACACACACATAGGCACACTACACGCACACTTGAGCGACAAGATGTGCAATCTATACTTACGCTGTGTCAGAACTAAAAGCCGACATCCATCGTTTCTCCTAACCTCGCGTGCCTTTTAGTCAAGACTGGCATGGGAGTTTCCGAGTTAGGCGAACCTCGGTCACGCTCAACGGAACCAGGACTGGATCAATAGTGTCGCTTCAGTCAGATAAGGAAAACCATACCTGTAACTTCTCAATTGCCATAATTATCTTCGTCTTCTGGATGGTAATGTCGGCAATGATTTTTTCTCTCAGTCCGAGTTGATCGCGAAGGGGTCTCTTTTTGTTCATAGGCGATTCGAGGCTTTGGCGGGATTTTTCGAGGAAGCTCCGCACGTCCTTTAGTTTCCTTTCGCATTGATCCCACTCCTCCGTCATTTCTTGCAGTAATGCAGTCTGAAAAAAAAATCGAGTTGCAACGTGGAACGAGTGGAGCAGGGTGACGTCACCAAAGTCGATATCCAGCGAGAGATAAAAAAAGTGCCGACTTCAAACAATGAGAGACAAAAAAAAACAAGAAAGGAGACTTAGGTAATAATAAAAGCAATAGTTATTCTACTTGCAAGTGAACGACAAGACTACACGGTTACGAGGAGACCATCTTCCTTCTTTCCTTCACCGTACTTAAACATTCAATTCATTTCGATTTCCCGACTCGTCTAAAAAAGCAACTGAGAGCGTGTACCGTAATAACAGAGTGCAACAAAAGAAAAAAGAAGACAACGTATGCAGTAAGTGAACAAAACAGAAACAAAACTACTCAATCATACGAAGAGGGAAGACCTACTGTTCAAAACATAAAATGTGTGTCACCTAATATATTTATTTCGGCTGCTGCTGCTGATTGTATTTATCTCTATCAAATGAAACTAATTTTATATTTAATAAATTTAATATATATTTAATGAAACAAAACTCAAACTAAAAACAAAATAATTAATTAGCACGACATCGAAAAATGAAAGAGCTCCATGAGTGACAACAACTGTATTTCATCATCTTCATTGATCTACGATTACAAAAAATCTTTTCGTGATCGTAAATTGGTTTCGAATTTTAATGTTCAGGATAGTATTAATACACTTTTTCGTTCGCATTCAAATCTATTTTCCCTCCACATACATCCTGCCCTCTCAGCCCATGAAATTATTAGCCAGTTTTTCATTCCTGAACCCGATTAATGTGCTTGTCACAGTGTACAAATTTAAGTCTATTTAGTGTGTTTTTAATTTATATGAAAAGAATGTTGTCGTGTTTATTTACATTGTTTTGTTTAAGTGTTTTAATATGTATATTTTACTTTCGTATTTTATTCATACTCCGCTGTTACGAAAAAAGTGGGTCATAAATAAATAAATAAATAAAATAAAATTGACGTCAATACAGTCGAAGAGAAATCAGCTATACAGAAACTTCTATAAATGACTATATCTTGTCCAGAGAAGTGGGGGGCGAATATTCTGATAAATCGAAAGAAAATGAAACTAATTCGACGGAAGCTTTTCTTACTAAAGATAGTCCAGTATTGGGAAAGACACAAAACACGTGGCAGCGCAAACGCATTGAAGGGGGACAAAAGGGATTTTTGGTTAAAGCGCAGCTCTCCAGAAATAACGCGGGCATATGCTGCACTTGGGCGCTTCAGCAAATGTGTTCTCTATAGTTCTCCAGTTCAAATAGGGGAATCTCCGATTGGTAGTCGTAGGTCTAAAAGCCCGAGGGGTTTTAGGTGAATACATTCATTCATACGTTAGACTGGACTTGCTCTAGACTAGACATTCAATACGGCCGTTGCCCTCGAAGGTATGCAACGCAAGAATTTAGTTTTTCCCTTGTTTAACTTCTGTCATTAATACAGCAATTCAACAGTGATCGATCATCTACCACTATCCGTTATAACCCTCTTCAGATTCAAATTAAATAAGTAAATACAAGACTTAAAGACTTAAATACAGACTGATTGAAAAAATAAGGCATGAGTAATGGGGAAAAGACTTGGAAGATTCTATATCACGTAACCGGTTGCTTGAAGAGGTTAGCTCGGTTCTTTCTGCACTAGTGTTTTATAACACACAGACTAGTTTTATTCCCAAACTTTCAAACTTCATGAAATCTTATTGTATATACTCCGTCTCTTAAATATGTTGATAGTAGTTGAAAGATCGATGACTGACAAACCCTGGGTGGAACGGAGCAAGAACGGCAATTACTTCATTGTATAGGTATACAGGTACACTCTGGGCATAGAAGAGTTTGATTTTTGTTGTTGGAAAAAAAGTCTCTTTCGCCTAAGAATCTAATCGACTGGACCTTGCAAACACGAGCTTCTGAGAGTGCAAATAAGAGCTGAAGTCGCGCGATAATTCTTTAAGCTGATAAGGATTAGCTGGGAGGAAAACTGCCGATACAAAAAAACTGTCTAGTGCTCAGTGCCCCCCACTGTCTTTATTCTGCTGCTAAACTAATTTCAGGATGGGAAGCGTCAGACTCCCGAGCTCCATCCTCAGTGTCAGTCGAAGAACATCCTTCGCCACGTCCTGCAACTCGGACCTCCACAAGATCAACGCGTCCATCCAGTCGGAACGGAAGATGTATGAGGTGCGGCACATAGTACAGACAACTTACGACTCTTCTTGGCTACCTTTAGGTGCAGGAGCAGGAGAAACCAAAGGCGTTTCTCCGAGATCCCAGAAAGTGGTTGTGGCTCGAAAAGAGTGGTTCCGCGGTCGTTTGCGCGGCCCACGAGTGTGTTTCCACCACTAACAAGGTTTTTGTGGCTGGCTTTGTGGATCGAATTCGACATACAACAGTCGAGGTGATTCTCATTTTTGTGGCTCGAACTTGGCAGGAAATTCGAGCTGATTTTCAATTTTGTGACTCGACTTTGGCGCGAAATTTAAATGTAGTATCAAGATTTTGTCAGGATAAAAAAATGTTTACTTTATCAAGCATATTGACATAAAACTGAGGATATATTTTGAACAGAATGGTAAGAGCATAAGTCTTATTGAGATTGTATCTTCTTTTTATGCAGACTAGAAACTACCACAATAAAAAAGAGCGAGTTTCAACTTGTGGCTGGACTGTGTGGCACACAATCCTGTTTCCGCGAAAAACCCTCAGAAATGTATGGGCAACAATTTGTGTAGCGCCACAGAAAAACGCCTGAAGTCTAAAGGCGTACTCTCGCCGTTCCGCGCGGACTCCACTTGAGGATTCCCCGCGTTTTTGTTTGTCCCGGGGACTCACTCCCCGTATTCTCGCGAGTCCGCACGGACGGGGAATGCTCTGATTATCATCACCATCATCAAACATGACTCCCTTTCAGATTCGGAGGGGAATCAATTTTTGCTGGTGTTGGCGCAATGTAAAATTACTTAAAAATAATCAGAATAAACAAAACCAAAAATAAAGTGGCTCCAGACTAATTTCATCAACTGCATATCTATTTTTCGAACAAAATCCATGCTGGAAGCATTCCCCATGTTCTCGCTTTTTCTGTCCGCGGAGTCCGCGTGGAGTGACTCCCTCTATTCTCGCCGTTCGCTCCGATTCCCCGAGGAGTCCTCGGGGAACGGCAAGAATACGCCTTAAGGTATTGCATGGAGCCAAAAGAAAAACCAAGAAATCATAAAAATTCAAGGCAACTTACTCGCTCTTGAAGTAGAGACTCGACCTCTCCTCTTCCCTGCTCGACCTCAGTCATCTGGTCAAACAAAACCAAAAATAAAGTGGCTCCAGACTAATTTCATCAACTGCATATCTATTTTTCGAACAAAATCCATGCTGGAAGCATTCCCCGTGTTCTCGCTTTTTCTGTCCGCGGAGTCCGCGTGGAGTGACTCCCTCTATTCTCGCCGTTCGCTCCGATTCCCCGAGGAGTCCTCGGGGAACGGCAAGAATACGCCTTAAGGTATTGCATGGAGCCAAAAGAAAAACCAAGAAATCATAAAAATTCAAGGCAACTTACTCGCTCTTGAAGTAGAGACTCGACCTCTCCTCTTCCCTGCTCGACCTCAGTCATCTGGTCAGCAAGCGGTCCGACACTTGAGACTTGCGCAATGCGGGCCAGCTCTTTCGCCATATCCTGAACGTGGCGGTTAGCAGACTTGCAACTCTTCAGAGCAACCTGAACAAAATAGCAAATTAGGAGGTTTTCAGGAGCTTGAAGGTTCCGTTGGATTTACGGAAAGCTGCCGAGATTTACGCAATGCTTTTTGCACTCCGTTCATCTCGAAATACTAGTATGAAGTTGTACGAAAAGGTAGCATGCAGTACGAACTGATGCTACTACATGCTTCTATGCCAAGTCTACCGTGTTACTGCATTCTACTGCATGCTACTATTAGCAAGACTAGATGCTACTGGATACTACTACTTAAGATTGGCCCAGACTGAGTCCCAATAAATGATAGTAATTTTTACTATTACATATCAATACATGCAATTTTTTCGTACAACTATCATACAACTAAGTACGCTACAAATTTTTCATCGGGCTCTCGAGACCCAGGCAGCTTTCCTAGAAAGGCTTTCCAGAACTTCAGATGAAAGCTCTGCGGAAAGTTGAAAGCTGAGGCAAAACAATATGTCACATTAATATTGCAAGCACAATTTGGACGAGAGTGACTTTTAAAAGAAATTAATCTCCAGAATTGTCATGTGTAGTACAGTACAGGTATGCTTATGTGAACGCTTTTTTAACTGTTCCACTACCTTGGCTTTCTTACTTGCATATAAAAAAGTAAAATGGAAAAGAAAAATAACAAACTTGATATCAGCAAACAGCCAACTATTTCAGGGTTATCCTGGCACAAACTTGAAGCAGAAATTCAATTAACTTTCTTTGATGCTGAATTTATTAAAAAAGGTCCTTCCTCTTTTGAAGGCATCTGACGGTTCGGATCGCCATCTTCTCCATTGAAGGTGCGTTCCTCGCGGCAAACTTGTCAAATTATAAAAAGCAAACCAGAGCCTCGTTTTTGTAGCATACTGCAGGTCCACGCAAGATGCTGCAGCGCTGCCGCTTCAAGCAGGAAGAAAGTGAATCCAAAAACACATATTGTGCAAAAGCAAAGAAGTGCTGCAGCAGCGATGCGGCAGCGCTATTGCAACGAAAACGAGGCTCAGGTGTCCGCTGAGTCACTTTCATAGATGAATTAGCAAAATATTCAAAAAGGGACAAAAGCGTGAGGATTATTAGTAGTGTTTTTAGGAAAAAATGCCTGGTTTTGGTGTTTAGTTTTTTCTTCGGCGATCGTTCACTGTTTAGCAGACGTTCACATAAGCATACCTCTACTGTACTCCAGTGTGATCTTAAAGCACATCTTTCCCAGATTATAAAAGAAACGAAACGGGAAGCGGTACAAGTGTTAGTTGGTGGGAGGAGACAGTGATCGCGGAAACAACATTTTCCTTTAATAGGAGGGTAGACTGCGACTGGAAAGACGTGACCTGGAAAACAAACCACAGGGATCCAGTGTCAACTCCCAGATCATAAGCACCGGCGACTTCAACAGGCTACAGCCTTGTCGCTAGCAAGTGCGATTCGATTCAAGGAAACGCTGAAAGCACAACCTGAGGACAGGTAATCCTGGAATATCGTAGAAACTCTCCCAGTCTCGCTATTTGCCAAAAGTCTTTACTTTGACAACACGCTGTTCAAATACCAATGGCTGTCATTGCAGAACCCAAGCTTTTCAGTGGCTTCGGCGTTACGTAGAGCAAACCCAGAATCGTCTAATAATAAGTGTATTTCAAGACGGTCGGCGTCAAGCCGGGTGTCTGGCCATCGCCTGCCATGTGGCCCGCCAGCTTCTACCATCCAGCAGTGCTTCTTGGCTTGCTTTAAAGCTGATCGACCCGGTGATTTAATGAAAAGGTTAATTTCATACGTTGAGAATAATACTGGAAAATGACATGAAGACCCCTGAAATAACCTATGCGACCCGAAGACGAGGTAAGGCTATGAAAATATCTTGTGAAAATATCTAGTAAGTCGAACGAGGTGGATTTTTTTTAAATGGCCGTCGAGATTGTTTTCCGATATCAACCGAGATGGAGGAAAGTTATCAAGCATAACCACTAACTGTGCATTTACTTTTACTACTTGAAACTGTAAAACTATCCCGGTACCGGTTGGTTTTAGCTGGGACTGGTTCCGATTTTTGCAGCTACCGCTATTTTGGCTCTAACCTTTTCCTTATAGTGTGGCGGGGGTTGGAGTTCACATTGCACGGTCTGGGTTAAAATACATTGCTGGATGCCAGTTGTCTATATTTTTCTTATGTACGGTGAGTATGTGTTATTTTGTTCTAGTTTCTTCTTGTAACGTAAGATGCAAGGTATGTACGACTGCTAGCATAAATCAAAGTTATTGCACTCTCAGAAGTTTCACAACAGAAAACAGAAGGGTGAGCGGTTTCAACAGACAATGCGTAACAGACAACACTTGGGTTGTTATCTGTTTAGAAACGTTATGTATTAACTGTTGTGCATAGCAAGCATTGCCAGAAAGAGCCGAAAAACAGCCAAAAAAGCTCTTTTGTTTCTTGTCACGATGCGGGAAAATTATTCTTGCGGTTTTAGCCTTTTCCTGGAATGCTTGTTATGCATAATATTTCATGCATAAGGTTTTCTAACACAACAAATTACATCCCAAGTGTTGTCTGTTACGCATTGTCTGTTGAAACCGCGCATCCTTCTGTTATCTGTTATGAAACTTATGTTTGTGGAAACTCAAAAATTTCCAGTCGCTATCACATCAGTGATCCACTAACAGCAATGGTGAAAAAAATTCAGATGCAAGACAAAATACTGAAATGGAAAATCCCTTTGTTGTAATGTTCAAAAAAGAATTATCGGCTGTGACCGGGTTTAGTCTGGGAATAAATGTTTGTATTGGTCGATGTCTGCTCCTTCGTTTGAAACGAAACTTTGCTGCAAGGACTTATTTGCTACTGCACATTTGAGGGGATCGATAAGACCCTGAACGACTACTAAGATCAAGCCAATTCTGTGTCAGCAAACGTAGGGGGAGCCTCGGGGAAACTAGTTCGGGAAAGTTCTAGTTACTTACGTTATAATCGTGAAGCTTGTTCCTAGCCTGCTGGAGTGTTGTCAGGTACAGGGGTTCGGCGAGGAACGCTCGTTTCTCTTCAATCCAAGCACGCACAGTTTGGCAAAGAGCTTGGAACCGATTCCAAGATTCCAGTGATTCTCCAACCTAGAAATCAAAAGGCGTATAATGCAGTATGTAGATTTGTAATGAACAGTGTTAAGATAAAAGTTGATCGGGCGAGTACAGTTTAGTTTAAGCAGTCTGATATCAGTATTTATTATGAAGTTTTATATTTAGTTGTTTTTATATGGCGGCACTGCTTTAAATACATCATTATTATTATAATAGTGCCGCGATAAAAACAACAATAACAACTAAGGATTCAGCACGAAGGACCGTAGCGATTATCGTCACATCAAAGAGAAAGTCATACTTCAAACGAGGTTCCGTCAGTTCGTCCACACGTCAGTTTACGCAAAACATCAGTTCGCGTGAAAAATCCGTTATTACGCCCAACTTTTCCGACAATTCCCCTAAAAGTCAGTTTGTCCATGCTTCGGTTGGTCCACAAGTCATTTGGACAACACGCCAGTTGAACTATACGCTAGTTGGCCCCGTCAGTTCGTTCACATGTCAGTTCATCCCTTGAATGGATGAATGACGTTCGGATGACCTGACAGATTTCTGAAATAGGTTAACCCACGGTGGTCAACTGATTCAGTTGACAGTCCTATGTTACCATGTTGTATAACAGATATTCAGGAATAAATACGATGATTGATTGATGGGGAGCGAACAGAATTGTACGTCAAATGACGTATGGTCGAACTGACAGGTGGAAGTAGTGACAGTGACCCCTTTAAACCAGAGCAGTTTCGTTTTCATAGCCATTCGCATTACAAAATCCGTCAGCCAGTCATTAAAATATCACGTGTCAAAGTTACCTCTTCATCCTGAGAACTTCAAGGTAGGCAGCTATAAAATCATTAGCTTATAAAGGACAACAAGGTTTTTCTTCTGTCACTGTTCAGTGAGCGTGTTCCACCCTTCTAACAATAGTAACTATTAGTCACCATTTTTATTCCAGCCTCGTGAAAAGTTACTACGCCGAACGAAAGAGTAACTAATAGTAACTATTTGCTTACCACACTCGGGAGCGTAGTAAGCGTGGTAACTACGAATATCTTTGAAGTGATCAGTCCGACTAGCCTCTGGATCAATATTCTGCTTAAAATAGAAAAATGTGTTCCAGCCTTGACGCAAGAAAGCCAATGTTAGGAATCGCCCGATTCCGTTTATCACCCTATTTGAATACTCCGCGCTTTTTCCATTTATAACGAAATCTAGCAGCGTTGAGTAAAATAAAGTATTCATAGAAGCGCTACCAGTTCAGTTGGTAGACAGCCTTCAACCAGATTAATGGCTTGTAATATTTAAAGTGGATTTGCTGTAATTTTAAGGTAAACCTTTTTCGGATTGTTATACTAGTAATAATTAAGGTATAATTTATTAATTTGAATTGAAGTATTCATTCTTAAGTAAAATCATAAAGTAAAAGATTCATTATTTAAAGGGTTTCTGATCTTTCCTGACTACAATTACTGCTGACATTGTAAATCTGTAAATACTCGTTGTTACAATAAACATTATTTAAAGTTAGACTGGAGGAATTGGCGTGCCAGAGAGGTTTTCCCAACAGCCAGGATCTGTGACGTCATGCGTCACGTAATGACGTCAGTAAGGTAAGTAGAATGGAACACGCTCAATGTATGCAAGCCTGAAAGCCACAAGCCTTTTTCCAAAGCCTTTTTCCACACGTTCGTTTTTCCAACTTGAGCGGCTTTGAGTCTGAAGAGGACCCTGGCCAAGAAGGGCCGAAATACAGCTCTAAGAAATTCAGCTGACGTATCTGTTTTGCACTATTAAATATGATTCGCAGTGAGCTTGGGCTGAAGGAATATTTAATAACAGCCTGTCTGTGATGGCTTCACCGTTTAGTATTTAAAATCTGGAGTCCGCTGAATAGGTTGATAAAGTTCTCACCTGGAGCTTTTTCTCTTCTAGCCAAGTTCGAATATTACTCATCTGCTCGGCCAAATTGGAGAGTGTCTTGTTGATGGCTTCTTGTTCAGAATCTTTCTGAGTTTTCTGGCAGATGATCTGTCCGCTTCGGTTTACTTTGTCCAACTGATCGGACACTTTAACGACTTCGCACTGAAGTTCCTAGAATGGAAGGCTCTATTCAAAACCAGCTGTCAGTGTCTAAAAAAATCAATATAGTACCCAAGTAGAACCAGAAAAAAACGGACCTAAACCAGCGTTCACTTATAGCCTCCCTTAAACAATGTAGTTTGGATGGTCATTGGCAGTTGCTCCAGTGACGGGCGAATCCGATCACGAAAGGATCCGAATCCATGCTAGATATGAATCCGATTCCAAATCAGAATCCACCATTTCATAATCCGGAAGGGAATCCGGATTCGAATCTGACCTTAACCAAAAATTAAATCATGTACATAAAAATCGGGGTTGACAAAAAAGTATGCCTAAGGCAAATGAGACTGTTAATTGGCCAATTAAACCATATTCCTAGGTTTTCATTGTGTTTGTTATAGTATGGTTTCCCTATCGGCAACCAGGAACGAATTTCGGGCTCGTTAAGCACAGCTCGTAAACACTGGGAAAAGATTAGAAACTGGGGCGAATTCGTAAGATACAGGCTCTGGAGTCCGAGTCGAATCCGAATCCAGCCCGACAAGCAGAAGATTCGAATCCGGATTCGAGTCCGGCCAAAGGAACGAATCGTGGTCTCAAATCTGAATCCGGATTCGGATTCGCCCATTTCTGGGTGGCTCTATAAATTAACTGTCTCATCCGATGCACTTCTAAACTTAAATTCCGACGTAGTGCGTGGACATAACTTTAAGAGATTGGTTGGTCCTCCACGGAGCCGGTTCTTCCAGGACAGGCATATGGATCGCTGGAATGCCCTTCCATTCCAAACAGCGATAAGGGTCTCTAGCAATTCCCAAACGAACTCAAAGGGAACTGAGTTCCAGAACGAACTTCTACACGGAATAAGTATTTCTGGCTGGCGAAAATATACGCTATAAGGATGTTGCTTACGCCTCATGGGAAACTAAAACGCGAAAAGGAACGGTGCAGCTTTCCCGTTTTATCATGCCTTTCTTCGACAAATTCTTAGAGACCAATGCCCTTTTCAAGAAGCATGCTTTGCGTCTCCTGTTTACTGATTTGCAGAATCAGCAGTAATCCTCACATGCCACAAGAAAACAAGAATTGCATCCAGTGTGTTTATATTCTGTCGAGAGTTTGGCTGTATTTTTCAAACTAGAAACTGACATGTAAACCGATTGTCACGTAATTTTTTTTCGTCAATTCATTTACTTTCTACACTCCTCTTGTGTATTTCGGCAGAAAATAAACAATTATAATAATACTAATAATTAGCTATTCGTTTCCATCTAAAGTTCCAAGTTTTGCTTAACACAAATCTAACGGCGACTAGTGAACCTTAATATCAAAAGTATTAAATATAAATTTATAAGTTAATAGTAGAGAGTAGGCCATGTCATTGCGAAGAACCAGTGGGATGTGGCAGAAGGCTTAAATGACAAGTGGTTTGCAAAAAAAACGAATGTCTTCTTAATTTTAAATAATTATGGAATCAAGTGCGAATGTTCTAATAAAGCTGATACTTTGAAAAGAAAGTGTAGATTGGGATAGTTTATGAGCATGTTTTCAAACTGTCATGGTCAAAGGTTCTTGTTGTGATAAGAGGGGTTAAATTACATCCTAAACTCTACGGAGGATGAAATTACCACCTCGAACGCGGCGAAGACAATCACGACAGCAATAATGTCTCATGTTCCAAAATTAACTGCCGAAATTATGGATTCTGATGAATCTCTTCCAGTTATTTCCTCTTGGAAATGATGATAAAATAGACTCATAGCTGCCACGGAAACAGGGCTGAACTTGCAAAATTGGATCCCCACGTCATTAGACGTGAATCCAAACACGGTAACTAATAGTTAATATTGTTGGAAGGGTGGAATACGCTGTTTGCTGCATACTTAGTAGGCAGAATCATGTTTCAACCACAGAAAAATATGCATAACTAACGCCTAGATTTCTACGAAAACTGATCTCACATGAATGAATTCTTTTAGGGAGAATGGTTCCATAGCCGTGTTCTGCATACGCTGGTCCACATTCTGGATCCAGGCCTGGATTTGTTCGGTGCCACGAGTATACTCAGAACGGACGGCCCTGGCGTGCTTGGCTTCGTTTTCTTTTTCCTCCATCTTTCCACGAATCTTTTCTGACAAGATTTCAAGATTTCCGATCTGCAAAGGAAGGTAAGAGGTTCAGTTCAAATACGTGACGCTGGCAAGAGTTCATAGACATTCGATATTGGCACGAGTTCAAGGACATTGGAAGATGGTCGTTGTAAAATCGGCTGTCCTCCGACAAAACCTAGTATCTACAAGCAAAAATCGAATTTTAGTTAGGTGTGGACCCCACTTAATCAGACCACGAGGAATTCAATGTTGAAATCAGAATTTTTCTACGAGGCTTAGTTTCTTAGATCTCACCTAGTATCTACACAAGGTCTCAACTTTATTTTCGGGCTTTACCTAGTATCTATATACTCTAAATTTGCTTTTTCTCTAAAACCTAGTATCTGACAAACCTACACTCCGCCAGCAACACAATCACCAGCATCGTCACTTTATTGTTTACAAAACTACATTAATATGTATACGAAAAAGAAGCAGCTTTAAAAAACAACGTTTTCGCGTTTTCTCGGTAACTACTCGGGTGCAGATACTAGGTTTTGTCGGAGGACAGACGAAATGGTGTACTTCCCGCTTGGAATGTTCTTCCCTTCTATGTAACCAAAAGCAACAAAAAACAACAATGAAAAATTGTATATTGTATTTTTTTTTTTTTTTTACTGTTTTATTTTATTTTACATCCTTTTCAAATGGCTGGTCAGAAATATATTAATTACTTTCTTACCTACTTACTTACAGCGAATCATTTAATTCTGCGAAAAATGCCTTCGAGCGACATCTATTTTTGGTCATATCTTAGACAGTGTATTAGTTAATTTGTTCTCATTTTTTTGCATTTCGATGATATTTTATTCCTCTTCTAGCTTTAAGCTTATTTGGAAGTAAATTTGATTGACTGATTAATTACATTATGATTGAAAGGGGCTATGCGATGTTTTTCTATTCTCTATTAATGTTTTTTAGTTCTAATGATTACCAAAGCGACAACCCTCCATTCATTCTAAGTATAAATAATGCGACTGTGTATCTCACTGAGTCTTGCCCTAGTTGCACCAGATGCCAGCCAATGAAGGCTCTTCTATGAATATTTGAAAAATACGAGGCACTTTGTGAAGTGATCACAGGCTTTCGCTATGATTCCTTAAAGTCAAGTTGACTTAATTAAGGGGGTAAATGTTCCGTCAGCCCAAGCTGACTGCGAATCATGTTTGACAGTGGTAACCGGATACGTCAGCTGAATTTTTTTTAGAGGTATATGTGGGTCCTTCTTGGCAAGGGTCCTCTTCAGACTTAACCCGCTCAAGCTGAAAATGAACTTATTAAAAAAATTATAAAATCGAGCTGACGTATCGGTTTTCCACTGTCAAATATAAGGGGGTTAGCTTCTGAAAGGAAATAAGAAGAACTCAAGAATACTAAAGGAAGATTTCAACAATCGAAGTCCAATGAAAAAAGAAAAAAAAATGCGCTAATCGACGAGGAAAAGTAATTAATTTTACCCTCGTTCCAACTGCTGCAACTTTGCTAAAAAACTACGTTTTGCGACAAACGACGCAAATCTTTCGTCAAGCAGAGAAAAACGTTGCGTTTTGTCGCAGTGTCGAACACGCTGAGAATATTCAACTGGTCTGACTAAACACGGATTTTCGTGGGGAAAGAAAACAGAATTAGGTAATTTTTCAAGTATAAAGTTATCTATCCTGAAAGAAAATGTCAACCTAGGGTGGTAGAAACGAAGATAACTTCTGGGTAAATCAACCCGACTTTAACTAGATGCCACAAACATTTTTGTTGAAGATTCGCAAGCAGTGGATTGTCCCTAGGGTCTTCAGAAGTCATCTGAAAACCGACAATCGCGACAATCAAATTCAATTTCCAGGTGCGCCTGCGATGTGGTGTGCACATTCCCTCGATTCTGTCGTACTCTGGAAAATTAGTGAGAAGATCGTGACGCTTATAACGTATGGGCCAGGAAATGCGGCAAAATTCCGGGCACATTCGCCACACGAATGTGTATTCAAATTCTTATTTTGCGACCAGAAACCAAGAACAAATAATCCAACAGAACCTCCGTCTTTGGTTCCATGCAGCGACTATGGATACCCCGATAAAACTGAGCTGTGCTAGAGGTACTTGCTCGAGCTCTCAATTGATGCCCATTTACTTCCCTCTTCGCCACTGCGCATATCAGAGGAAAAAGTGCAGGAGGCGCACTGACCCGCTCTGCACCGCCTCACACGTGACGTCAGAATATCCAATCGGCTTTTACTTTGGAAACTTCTTCTGCGTGGCTTTAATCCGATATAGTTGTTTGTAGAGGTAACGAATCGCGATGTTCCACTTACATTCTGCTCGTTTGCATCGGGCGAGGTATAGGGATCTAACTGACTCCTCATGGTCGTATTACAGAGGAAGGAAGACAGAGGCTCTGGTTCTTATTTGTTCTTGTGGAAACGCATGATACACTATACAAAATTTCTCCGAGTAAGGATTAATGTTAACTGCAGTATTTGCTACTGGGATTAATCTTATCTCTACTGGGATAAGATTAATCCGAATAAGAGATAATATTATCTCAGTCGAGACAAGATCAATCCCATTAGCAAATATTGCAAGATTTTTTTTGTACAGTGTAGACACAGTGAAAACTAAGGACAACTAATCAAATCAGTTTCATTACCTGTTGGAAAATATCTGAAGGCATGCTTTGTTCGAAGCAGAAGTATTTTTGCCTGGTCTGATCGGCTAAGCCACGGACGGACTCAATCAGCTGGGATAGTTGGCCCTTAGAAGCCTATAAGAAAAACGGAATGTAAGAAACCGATCCGATCTGGAAGCCAATCCTGACTGACTGCTGACTCGGCAAATACGTTGTTTCAGGGTCAACAACTGAGCAAGCCATGATAATAGGATCCGGTAATAAACAAGGGTACAACAAATATTTGCTTTGCGATAAGTTTATACGTAATGCAACCTCATCAGGCCTTCTTCAGCAAACAAACGACACAAATGCAAAGAAGGAAAGACTAAGCTAAGCCCATCCAATTGCAGGTTAACGTTTGTCTTGTGACGAATTCAATGATGCTGTTATTTTTTAAGTTTAATTTTATCAACCTGCCCATTTTTTCTCCTTAAAGCACAACTCTTACTAGAATTGATCTTTTCAAGACAAAATGGCTCAGAAACATCGTTTTCAAAATACCATTACTTTCCATGAGAAATTAGCAATTTTCTTGTCAGCGCTTGTTCACTCAAGCATTCCATCTCTCCGACGCGGCGAAAGGACGCAAAATATTTGAAAACTAAACCAGCCTTGGTTAAAAAGTGGGAAAACCAAGCTAAAAAAAAGAAGCCCAAAAACAGAATGTAGACTTGATGGTCTACCATGTCTTTCAAAATGGAAAATAATAATAATACTTTGAAGCTTCTTATGTCCTTAGTTCTGAGCCTCGTTTTTGTTGCATGCTGCAGGTCCACTTCTCGGCCGATTCCGGATTGATTCTTTCTACATCCGTTTTTGCACTGCAGTGCTTCTTAGAATCACGGACTTGCTCCCCGACCAAGTCCGTGCTTCCCTGCAATGTGCTGCAGAGCTGCCGCTTCAACCAAGAAGAAAGTGAATCCAAAAACGCATCTTGTGCAAAAGCAAAGAAGTGCTGCAGCAGCGATGCGGCAGCGCTATTGCAACAAAAACGAGGCTCTGGTAGAGTCGTCGACGGACCGTGATGCGGCTTTCACACTGAGAACGCAAGAAGCTTGCGTTGCGTTTGCGTAGAGTCAGCGTTGCGTGTGTCTTGCGTCGGACCTTTCACACCGTGAAGGTTTGTGCATTGCGCTTTCAGAAAATGGCTAGTTCTGATGAAGACTTAAAATGATGCCTGGACTGAGCATGGAGCCTATAGGCAAATTCAGACAGTTTCTAGAATGTTTATAGGTAATGTTTTATTATTACTATTTGCTACTTGAAGGAGACAAGGTCCAATTAAATGTAATGTGATACAAAGTAGCGTCAAATTACCAGTCATGCTCTTGCTAAACTCCTTGTTGATGATTTAACAGATTGATAACCATGTATTATTAATGAAAGTCTTGTTGTGATAGTCAGGGACCTTTTTATCATATAGTCCAGGTCTCTCTTGAACTATTTTTACTAGTTTTTTCTTCAAAAACTTCCATTTCAATGAAAAACAAATTGAAAAATCTGATGCGTACGCGTCGGACGCAACGTAAAAATAGAGCTCAGTTCTATTCTTGCGTTGCGTCAATTTTTTAAGCGCAAGCTCCGCGTTGCGTCGTCGCAAGCGCAACGCAAGGCTTGCGTAGCTCAGTGTGAAAGGCAAACGCGTCAATGTGAAAGCAGCTTGACGCTTTCGGGGAAGTTTGCGTTGCGTGACTGTCTAAACTCGACAAGGCCGAAAAACCATTAAATGTTCGCCGGTACAAAACGAAACAATGGCGAAAGTCGGGGATACTGTAGTGGCTCTATGTCAAGCGTCGAACTATCTCTATGTATATAGCGAAGGAAATATAATCCTTCAGTCTTTCAGTTTTTAATGGCACAAGTGATGATTCGGAGCTAAATTTAAGAGTCGTTAAGTTCCAGCATGAATCATACCTTGATTCATGCTAGCTTAAAGCGCTGTACTATTTACTAGTTTTAACTGCCCAATTGAGGATTCAGCGTTAAATTCAAGAGACGTATGTTACAACATAAGCACCAAATATAGCATGAATCACTCCTTTGTTTAAGCCTCGATCTGCAATCTTCACTCGTGCGAAATGGAGTATATAAGCTCTTTCCAGTCTTAGCGCTGGGTCTTTCGTCATTCATTATTTGTCTACGTTACTCTTGTATTGAAATAATTAGTTGTAAACTTTGACAGACTAACACTACTTTATTTTCGCTATACGATACAAAGTATGGATACTAACTAAAATCAAAATCACAAGTTATACTAAAGCACGGGCACTTATTTACATTTTACATATTTAACATATTCCCGAAACTAAGTTTATTTGACAGTTACTTACCAGTCATTCATTATTTAGACTGTTGTTTTTATCAACAGTGATTGTATTTACCCGGATTGGGATTTACATTATACAGATTAAGTCTGAAATAAAACTATTTGTACGTTAACGTAAAGCCTAGTCTACTACCGCCCTTACTTCCCCACTGGCAAAAAACGCTACGGTTACGCTACCTCAAGCTATAGTGGACTACCCCCCTCGTTTACCCTAAGCCTACGGCGTAAGGTCCATCTTCAGATACAACAATACCAGAATCTTATAATCCCACACCGGAGCTAGCAATAATATGAAAGGCAAATAATAAACAGGGGTCCTATAAAAACTGACAATAGCCTACGTCGGATTTCGAATGATTTTTATGGCACTTGAGCTTACTCAAGTGCCATATAGCGATTGTAATTTCTGTCCGTCAGTCGGTCTGTCGGTCTGTCGGTCCCAGTTTTGCTAGTTCGGGCACTTCCAGATAAGCTAGGACGATGAAACTTGGCAGGCATATCAGGAACTGGACCAGATTAAATTAGAAATTGTCGCTTCCTCGATCCGACCATCTGGAGGGGAGTCGAGGGAGGGGGAATCCGGAAAAAATAGGAAAAATGAGATATTTTTAGCTTACGAACGGGTGATCGGATCTTAATGAAACTTGATATATGGAAGGACTTCGTGTCTCAGACCCTCCATTTTAAATCCAGACCGGATCCGGTGACACTGGGGGGAGTTGGAGGGGGAAACCGGAAATCTTGGAAAACACTTAGAGTGGAGGGATCCGGATGAAACTTGGTGGAAAGTACAAGCAGAAGTCTTAGATACGTAACTGATATAACCGGAACGGATCCGCTCACTTTGGGGGGGGGGGGGGGAGAAGTCCGAATTTGTAGTGATCCCGCGAGTTCCGTGCTTCCTGATGTGCTGGGACGATGGGAATTGACAGGCGTGTCTGGGACGCGACCAGACTAAATAGGAAATCGTCAATTCCCCGATTCGACCATCTGGGGGGGGGGAGTGGAGGGAGGGTTAAGCCAAAATTTGAGGTATTTTTAGCTTGCGAACGGGTGATCGGATCTTGATGAAAATTGATATTTAGGATGACCTCGTGTCTCAGACATCTCACTTTAAATCCGGGCCGGATCCGATGACACTGGGGGGAGCTGGAGGAGGGAACCGGAAATTTTGAGAAACGCTTAAAGTGGAGGGATCGGGATGAAACTTGGTGGGAAAAACAAGCACAGGTCCTAGACACGTCATTGACATAACCGGACCGGATCAGGGCACTGTGGGGGAGTTGGGGTGGGGGTCCGGATTTCTAGCGATCCCGCGAGTTCGGCATACTTCCTGATGTCCCAGGGCGATGAAACTTGGCAGGTATGTCAAGGATCCGAACAGATTGACTTGAGAACAGCCGTTTCCCCGACCCGACCATCGTGGGGAGAGTGGGTGGATGGGGAGTCCGGAGTCTAGTGGCGTGCATAACTTTTGAACGGGTGATCGGATTTGAATGAAACTTGTCTGGTGAGCTATCGCCTCGGACGTTCAGTGTCAAGTCCGGGTCAGGTCCGATACCTGTGGGGATGGAGGGGGGGGGGGGGGTGGTGGAAAACTCAAGAAACTCTTAAAGCAGAGGGATTGGGACGAAACTTAATGGATGTAACAAGCATTAGGCCTAGATGAAATTGACGGAGCCAGATGGTTTCGGGGCTCTGTGGGGGGAGTTGGAGGGGGTTTGATGGAATTCCGGTAGTCGTGAGTTAGAATAGTTCCAGATGTAAAACGACAACGAAACTTTGCAGGCATATTAGCGACCCGAATTATCTTGACTTAAGAACCTGACCTGAACCTGACACAACATACCCCCGGAAACTTCCGTTCCTAGATCCGAGCATTTTTTGGGGAGCAAGAGAAGAGAAATATGGAAATTGACTTCTATAAATTGCGAACGAGTGGTCTGATTCGAGTGAAACTTCATGGGTGATAAAAATCGATGGCCTCGACATGTAAAACATGCGTTCGAACCATATGCGACCACGATTAGGGGAACTGGGAGTGGGGGGACTTTTGACATGCACAAAAACCAAACGGATGGACCGAATGAGATGCAATTCGACAGTGCCGAGTTTATGCGGCCTAGATTTGTTATTTGGCGTCCGGGCCGGATTCGGCCAAGGTAGGGGGGGGTACTGGAAACTTGCAGATAGGCTATGCTCCAATTTCAGTCAAACTTGATGGACAGGAACAGGGAATTAAGAGATTGGGCCCGAACCGGCTCCGACAACGTTGGTGGGAGGGGGGGGGGGTACCGGAACTTTCCAAAAATGCTCAGATTCGAGTGAAACTTGATAGATGGTATAAATGAAGACGCTTTAGGTGGTCGACTTTTTTTTATTCCGAACCAGATTCGGCCACGGTAGGTGGAGATTGAGTGAGTACCGGAAATCGTGTAGCACGTCTAGGGATCAAACAAATGGATTTATTGGGATAAAAGTTTGAACAGTCATGTGCATTTGCCACAGACAATCGAGACGATGCTGGAACTGCTCAGAAATGAGTGAAACTAAATATCCTATTTCTATTTCCGAACCGCATTTTTGGATGGCGGGTGTATTTTGTGACGTTCTCATCTACTTTCTTGTACAGCCTACTCTTACAAGTGCCATATGAGCTCGTAGCTCTTGTTCAAGGAGCATAGCAAACTACTTAACAAGTGCGCAAGCGCTACGACGTGGAAAGTAAAAGAAAGAACTAAATTTCTCCCTTCCCTTAACGTTTAATATTAGTTATCCGTGAAACCAACAATTGAGCTCTCAGAGAATATCCAAACACGGCTCAGGTCATCTCTCATACATTCAGTTAGTCTCGCTATGAGCATTGTAGGTTTATTCGATTACACTTCGTTTACTACCTTGCTCTAACACCCTATGTTAGTCATAAATTTTCAAAGTGCGTTTCATCTGACACCTTCCACGCGGAGATCCTATCCTCCACATGTTCGATTTGCGGGTAAGAAGACAAGCTGAATTTATATATATCATTCTCTCACCGGACGTATAGATCGCTCGAAATCCGGCTGAAACCGGAAAATTTGTTAAAAGTTAAAGTTTAATCTGAAATTAGGTTCTATGTAGGGGCAGAAGACATGCTGAATTCGTTTTTGAGCTTTAGTTTTTTGCCAGAAATGTAGTTTGTGCGTAATCGGCCGAAACCGGAAGCTGGGCACAAGTAAGGAAGAAAGGAGATCCGATGTAGGCTCTACCTTAAACCATATGCTGAATCCATTTCTGAATATTTGACAGCGCAAAATGGATATCTGAACTTGGCGAAATTCAGCTGGCGTAGCCGTCATACACTGTCAAATACGAACTTGATCTTCTCCGATTATTACCATTGGCCTTAATCTGTTTCTAAATTTTGAAAGTAAAAATGTTTAAGAAGTCTGTTGAAGACTGAATATCTACAAGACAATATTAACATTTTTGGATCCAGTCGAAACCTTTGGTCTTGTTTTGAAAGTTTTATCCGACAGAATTACAGTGACTAATCAAGGATTCCCACAGCAAATTCCTTGAAAATTAGGCCCAAAAAATTATAGCACAAAATGACAAGAGTATACCCTCATTTTTTCACAGTTCTTGCACGTCGTTGTTTTATCTGTCGGGGAAACGTGGGGGCTCGTTTAAATTTTCAGAAGTAAACAATTGCTTTTTTTTGGCGAAGCCAGCCTTTTCCTTGCAGACTACTTCTATTTTTTGCCGCTAGATGCGCTAGCACAAAGTAAACAGTGTCACGTTACTTCTTGGTGTATACGTTTAACCAGCTTTTTTTTTTTTTTTTTTTTTTTAAATACCCGCGTAGCATCTTTCCAAACATTTTGATTGTTTACTTTTTGGGCTACGACTCCTCCTCCACTCGGTGACGTTAATATTTCCTTAATCTCTTTAACGTCACCTACTCTTTCTAAACAAAACATACACTTCAAACTTTAATAAAATTTTAACTTCTGCATTTCAACTGTATAATTTAATTTTGTTTAATTTAAATTTACTAATCTTAATACTTATTTATTCTTATTTCAATATAATTATAAACCTTTTTCTACGAAATCACCACCTCTACACATAAAAAACTTCTACAAAATAAAAACGAAAAAAAAACACCACCAAACAACTCCATAATCAATATTTTCAAACCACTCTATTTACTTTAATCGGTAACCTAGTTTAAATTTAAAAAAAATAAATAAAAATAAAATGTTTGTTGTTGGGTTGGGCTATTTTACATCCCTATTTCACCTAGCTATGTTCAAAACTATTTAAAATGCCTCTGCCTATACACTGTCAGAAGTTTCATAACAGATTGCGCATAACGCTTTCAAGAATAACACTTTTTCACTTAGAAATAAAGTGTTATGACCAATCAGGTATATACGATTTCGTGCCTATATCTCCAACAACACCTTTAATAGGTACAAATACTACACTGTCAGAAGTTACATAACGACAAGAGAAGGATGCGATTTCAACAGATAACACTTTGGGACGTTATCTGTTATGTTTCTTTCGTTTCCGTTAGTATTTTACCGATTGAAGGTGTTGTTGGAGATCTAGGTACGAAATAGTGTAAACTTTATTGGTCATAACACTTTATTACTAAGTGAAAAGGTGTAATTCTTGGAAGTGTTATACGCTATCTGCTATGAAACTTCTGACAGTGTATGTATCTCACCCAAATCCCCTCTGTTTTGTCAAACCTAAATCAAGTTCGCTTCCGACTTCAGTGCTGACCGACTGACGATGAACCGAAAGCCTAATCGCTTATTCCCCCTTCAGATAACTTATACCAAGACCTAACGTGTGATTGCTGACAAAAAAGACAAAATTCGGCTAGTCCGCGAATGATTTGAAAATAAACTGAATTGATTGTTCTCTATTGCATCTGGCGGCAATTCGTCATCGGATTTTATAATAATAATAATAATAATAATAATACAAAGCAAGAGAAAAGTCTTTCGCCTCTAAATAACTCTAAGAAATTTTGAGTAGTCGAACTGATCAGAGTTAAAAATCTCATCAACAATGCACTTAAAACTATTGATCGATTCAGCATTAACCGCATCTTCGGTAAGGCTGTTCCAAGGATCAACAATTCTGTTGCCAAAACCACACTTAAAAACGTCCTTGTGGAATCTTGATTTTGTAAGCTTGTACGCGTGCCCCCGATGATGACGGTTAATGCTGAATCTTACTAAATCAGGGCGTATTATGAGGGCGTATTCGAAAAAAGGGCATGAGATGTCTTTGACAAACCAAAAGAAGTTCGTCTACACGTCAGATATGTTGGCTTCAGAAAAACAGCAACGCAAAAGCTAATCGAGTCCTTTTTGCTTTAACAATTTAAGGCGAGTCCAAATTAATTAAATAACAAACATTACTGTTCATCACAAGTATATACATCATTGTTGCTTGCAGTATACATTGTTCTAACAAGGAACCCTAGAAACAGTACGAAGTTCTTTGAAAGATAGGTAGGCGCACAGAAACGTAGACCAACCAATCAGGAAAAAGTATCGGAAAATTAAAACTTGCCTGTATTCTTGCCTCGACTGCTTCGGTATCTTCATCAAAGGCATGGATGTCACTGACTTCCTTGAGGAGAGTCTCCATCTCCTCGAGGATTCGGAACAGGCTCCCTTCGAAATTTTCAAGGGCTTCTATCTCCGTGATGAACTTGGACTGCTTGGTCTCTAGCAGCTCAATTAACCTATGATCAAGAGCACATAAGTTTCTGTTCCCCAACTCTTCCTCTTCCTTTGCTTGAATACATTGTAATTCACTAAATGCTTTTAGTTTGTTTTCTTGTGTTAAGCGTTTTGAAACTTCTAACAGCGTAATGCCCTGGCCGTCAGTTCGGGTGTTTCGGGTTTTCATCTTCCCTAGTTGCGTTTCTGCAGATACCATGGTATCTGTTACCATGGTAACTGGATTTGCAATTAGTCATTTTGCTTTTACCGTAGTATCCGATTTACGGTTGCTCTGCAAACACGACAATTGCCGAAATTGAGCTTTTCGAAGTCATCCCCACAGAAAAACTGATATTCAGTTACATCACTAAGCGACAACCTTCTTTCCCATCAATTTGACAAAAATTGACGAAAGCGAGATGACTTTTTCAGATACCACGATCAGTTACCACGGTCGGACCGTGGTATCTCAATATCTGATACCCCGATAACTGGCCAGATACCACGATAACTGCAAAAAAACTTTAGACCGTGGTATCAGATACCATGGTATCTGCAAAACTGTCACGGCTGTCACGACACTAAAGTATTTTCTGTTACTTCGTCATTTTCGTCATTATAATAGAAATTGAATTCTGATGAAAAATAAAGAGATACCGGCACAAAACACTATCAAGCGAAGAAGAAACGAAAGATGGGATAGGAGCTTGGAAAAGAGCTGTCCTCGGCAATCAGACAGATGGACAGACATAGAGAAGAAAGCACGAATACTCATTTCGGACAGGAGACAAAAAGACAAATTCAACCACAAGATCAAATTCACCCTTTAAAATCTGTTACCTCGCAGTAGGTGGTTCACGTACTATGACAAGAAGAGGCTCAATGCCAAAGAACGGAGAGCTAAGAAGAAGCTTCATAAGTAACAAGACCAAAGGTTTCGATGTGATCCAAAAATATTAGTATTTGCTTTGACAAGTCGGTATGGTAGATGTTTGGTCTTCAACAGACTTCTTAAACATTTATACTTGTAAAGTTAACAAGCAGGTTAAGGCCAACGGTAATAATCGGAGAAGACCAAGTTCATATTTGACAGTGTAAAACGGATAGGCCAGCTGAATTTCACCTGGCGTCCAGAAATATTCAGATACGTTTTGCGTTGTCAAATATTCAGATACGGATTCAGCATGTGGTTTACCCTACAGCTTACGTCGTATCTCCTTCCTTCCTTACTTCTGCCCAACATCCGGTTTCGGCCGGATTCCGGACAAACTACTTGTCTGGCAAAAAACTAAACCTACATAGAACCTAATTTCAGATTAAACTTTTACTTTTAACAAATTAAAAGTAACAGGACAATCGCCTGTCCTGAGTTGCGTTTTATTTGAACTTCAATATAGCGGACTGTTCGCTGTCGTTTTATTTGCCAGCGGGCCGTAGGTTGGGATGGCTCGGGGTGCCCAAGGTCGTTTTATTTGCCAGCGGGCCGTAGGCTGGGACGGCTCGGGGTGCCCAAAGTCGTTTTATTTTCCAGCAGGCCGTACGCTAAGTGCAGTTTATGTCTCTGGTCAATATCCTGGCTGCGGTATTTTTATGCTAGGAGACGCTAATGAGCTACGTATTGATTCCGTTAACAGAGGTCTAGGCCTCCGACAACTTGTAAAGTTTCCGACCACTAAAGGCGGAACTGCCCTGGATGTTATTTCGTCAAACATGGCCGACTTCTATAATGAACCCTTAGCTGCCCCCCCTCCCACTCGGCGGCAGCTATCATTTTACGCTAGAACTTAATCCTAAGAGTAAGATAAAAATTGAGTATACGACTACTAAAACTACAAGTAGACCCATTACCGATGAAGGACTGCTGAAATTCGGTGAATGGCTTTGTGAAGAGAAGTGGGAGAAGGTTGTAGCAGCAAGTACGGTAGAAAATCAAGCTATGGTTCTCCAGGAAACATTACTAGAAACGTATAAAACTTGCTTTCCCGAAAAAACTAAGAAACGCTTCTCTTCGGATCGCCCTATCGCGCATACATAACGAAAAATATGGGGTTTGAGAAAAGACGCCTGTTACGGCAAGGCAATCGGGTTCAAGCCAATAAACTCAAAAATAAAATCAGAAAGATGACGAGGGCTACTGCTGGCAACTATGTTGACAAGAAAGTAAACCACATTTTCGAGTCGAAACCCAGCCAGTGGTTCCGTTGTATTAAGCAGATTACCGGTAAAACTCAACAAGGCGTGGACTTCAATCTCGATGAAAGTGAACCCAAGACTGCAAATAAGTTAAACTCACACCTTGCAACAATTGTTCAGACCCTCATTCCCCTCCCTATAGATGAAATACCCAATGTACCGCAAGACTACTTGGATTACCCTAAAATGAGTCCCGCTGAAGTTAGTCTTAAGTTAAAGAAGCTCAAGAGGGCACGTATAACCCCTTTTGATATCCCAGTAGATCTCCTTAAAGCTTTCCCAGATGAAATAAGTGGCCCTCTAATATTTACAATAAAATCACAAAACTGGGCAATATCCTTCTGTGCGGAAAAATGGGTTTGTTACACATAGACCCAAGAAGGACTCGCCTAATGCTTTCACCGGCGTTCGTCCCATTACAATGACCCCTATTTTTAGTAAAATTTATGAACAGTTCCTTTCATCGTGGTTGAAGCACAAAATTTTGAAACAGGTGGATCCAAAGCAGCTTGGTAATCTTCCAAAGACTTCAACGGCTCATTACTTAGTTAGTTTACTAGATAGAATTTTTAAAAATTTAGATACACCTGGCAATTAGATTAATCTAATTGCAATTGACTTTAAAAAAGCTTTCTATTTGATTAGCCGTGGTAAGCTCGTCGAGAAACTATTAAATAAATTTAAAATTAACGTTTTCCTTGTACGAATTATTGCTAATTTCCTGTCAGATCGGACGCAACGTACTAAATGTAAGTCAACCTATTCGGATAGCCTCCCCATTTTTTGCGGTGTACCACAAGACACTCTTCTTGGCCCTTTGCTTTTCCTTGTGATGATCAACGAGCTTGCAGTAACTTTTCAAGACAGATGGAAGTACGTAGACGACTTGTCCATTTTAGAGATATGTCGTTGTGATGTAACAAGCAGTGCCCAATTATTGTTAGATAATATTTTGTTGAAGCTGCTGCTGAGCAAATGGTTGTTAAAATGGAGAAATCGGTGGTTCTAACAATGTCCTTTTTAAAAAGTAACCCTGTTTTTTTCCCTCCAATTTCTCACTCTCAGCATGTTAAGGAACTTAAACTCTTGGGAGTTCACATAACCGCGGATCTGAAGTGGGATAGACAGGTTGAAGTTATACTAAGAAGAGGTAACATGTCCCTCCGTTCCCTCAAAGTATTATCCCGTTATGGAGTCCCACCAAAGCATGTCCTAAGAGTTTATCTTTCTTTCGTACGCCCACTTCTGGAATACTGTTGCCCTGTGTGGCACTTTGGAATTACTCGTGAACAGTCTGATTCGCTTGACAGGATACAGCTTAGAGCCCTCCTTGTAGTTTCCAAGTCCCCTAAGGTACCGTGTATTGACCTCCTTAATTTTATAATTTAGAAACCCTGTTGAAGCGCCGAGAAAAACTTTCGTTAGTGTTCTCAATCTTGGAATACACCAGCACTACCTGCTATCCTCCCCCCAGATTTTCAGCGGCAAGAGTAAGGACTGAGAGAGTGATAGCCCAGCCAATACCCAAATTGCAGCCAATTAAACATACAACGACTCGTTACCTAAGAAGTTTTGTTCCCGCGTTCGTCAACCTTTTTAACTCGCATCATTAATTTGTATATAGATTTGAATATTTTTGTGTTATGTTTGACAAGTCTTTTTTATACCCAAAGAAGTGTAGAGTTGTATATAATTATCTTTTGTATATAATTAGTGTTAATATGGACGAGAACCACCAAATCGGCTTGACCGTTGTATCGGTTTTGAAAATAAAGTTGAACTGAATTGAATTGGGCGCCCAAGGTCGTTTTGTTTGCCAGCGGGACTGCTACTTTGTACGCTGGGCGAGTCAGGGAACAGTTAAGCGTACCTTCTGGCGTAGTTGGCCAGGAAAAAACGGCTATTTAAAGTTCGGCATCCGCTCCGGCTGTACTATAAACTTCAAATAAAATGCAACTCTGTCAAGTCCGGACCATGTACTGCAGTTTTCTGTTCTCCAGACGCAGACGATAGCTACGATCAAATAGGTCACTGGTTTAAGTTTATGGCGAAATAATTACGACAAAATAAGAATAGAAAGTCAACAGGGAAACTGTTAGATAGTCAGCTGATATTTCAGATTGCATTCAGCTTATGAATCAGTTTCACTTTTCTCTAACAAAAAGCAACAATCATTCCAATTTTTAATCCTTACTAATTGCATACTAATGTTGTTGTTTTTTAATTTCAATAACCTCACTAATTTACTACAACTCTCTTTATTAAATCTATTAGACGATTACTTTTATATTAAATTGATTCATATTCATACTTTTCTATTAAATTGATTCTTTGTATATATTTATTGACCACTGTAATCCAATAACCGGCTTGTCCGCTTCCTGTTTTAGACATAAACTGAACTGAGAATGAAATACGCATTACGCAAAGAGATGACAAATACTGACCAAAGATAAAGAAGAATTGACTCAAATGCTGAACTAGCTACACTACGCTAATTAAATTGTTATGATTATGGTCTTACCTGACGTATCGGTCTGATAGTGACGAAATATCACCCTGAAGAGACAGCAGGGCAACCTCAGACGAGGTCTCTAAATGGTGCAAGATTGGCTCAGCGATGGTGCTGAGTTCCTTCTGAAGCGTCTCAGCCGACCTTACTTCAGCGATGAGCTCCTAAATAAAAAAGACTTCCATCATTATCTAAGGCAACAGCTTCAATGTTCAGTTCAAAACAATGCATAAACGGTTACGTCAGCCACGATGCTTTGGCAGCGATATTTCGACCCTTCTTGGCAAGGTATACGTTTTATCAACAACAAATAATCAGATAGAACCTCTGTCTTTGGTACCATGCAGCTAACCATGAATACGCCGACAAAACTGAGGTATTTACTGTAGCTTATTACCCGTCTACTCTAATTCCGTCTTCGCCGTTGCTCATCGCAGAGAAAGAAAATGCAGGGGGCAACTCCGTGCGCTGACCGCTCTTGAGCGCGTCCAAAGAACTATCAGCTTTGTCTTCTACTTTTCGTCGGGGTGGTTTCACGGTGATATAGCTAATTGTAGAGGTAAGGAAAGTGATGTGGCGCGAAGCTACTAACCTCCGCGCGTTCACAGTGGAGGAAGACGGAGGTTCTATCTGATTATTTGTTCTTGGTTTTATGCATTGTTTTAATATATGTTTCCCAGTCACCTAGGGCTCAAGGAGTAGTTAGCTTCAATATTAGACATTCTAAACTTTTTCTTTTCTTTCACTTGTACTATTACAGAAGAAAAAGTAAGCTTTACACTTGTCGTTATGTGCAGTATTCGGTTCCCTTAATAAATTTGATCATTTTCAGGTGCGCGCCACTGTAATAGCATTACCGTACGCGATGCTCTTCACGTCAATGGTTTTCCAAGAGGTAGCCGATTCCACATTGACTCGTTGATCCTTTCACATTGATCTACGCAACCTGTGCGTTGCGATTGCGGTGACGTAACGCAGAACTTACGCAGACAAATAAAACGCATCGCAAGAATTATTTGTTCTATTCTTGTTCTACCAAGTTCTATTCTTGCGTTGCGTCGACGCGCACACATCAGATTTCTTGGTAGAAAATGTAAGTTTCTGAAGAAAACTGGAAAAACTTACTAATGATGAAATAAATTCAGTAGAAGAAATCGAAAAAGGAAAACGAAAACTCACATCCAGCGTGAAAGCTTCTCGCGCAGGTGAGAAAGATACGCTACACACATCTTACGCGACGCAAGATACGCAACGACGCGTCAATGTGAAAGTGGCTTTATAGATGGTATGACGGACGAGTAAATATTGTCTGCATTGAAACTCTGCCAGCATTTTGGACTCCCATATACTTTCTCTTTCTCAATCGATGCCAGGAGCTTTCAGAGGTAAGCGTCTCATTTTTTAAGGGGAAAATTTTGCTTCTTCCGGATATCCTGAATAGGAGGTCGCAAAAGAATTATAACCAAGGTAGAGTGACCAAATAGACAGAGCGCTGAAACTAAGAGCCACTCAGCATCGTACTGAGGCTCCATGGCCGCATGAAAATATTGTTTTTATTCTGTTATGTGTCTTTTTGTTTTGTTACACTTATTATTATTTTTATAAGCATACCCCGCCGTTCTACGGGGATCCCATAGCGGGGTACACGCGTTTAACTGGCCCCGCGTGCCAACTTCCGCGCCCTCGCTGGCCAACTTCCGCACCCTGGCGAGCCAGGAATAATCCTGCTATTATTAACATTATCATAAAGAAACTCCCTTTCGGCTTTGATGGGGAGTCGTTTTGGGCTGGAGTGTTGAACGAATTATTTTGTAATTCTTTTGAAGACTTGTCATTTTATTTCGCTTTCGTATTTTGACGAATTGTAACTTAAACAGTAAATTGTATATATAAATAGGTTATAGGTTACAGTTGTAAATATATCCCCTGGTTGATCTTTTTAACTGTAATGAAATGTCCGGCACTATTTTTGTTTGTAAGAGAATCTATAGATAAATAAACCGAACTGAATTGTAAATTGATTCTGCTATTATCAACATTATCAGAACGAAACTCCCTTTCGGCTTCGATGGGGAGTCGTTTTCGGCTGGTGTGTTGGACAGATGTTAGTATTTGTTTGTTTCTCGGAAAAGGTTTGTCATGGGAAACAGATTATTTAATTTTTTATTTTTGTCATCATTTTTATATTTCATAATCATTTATTGCGATTATGGATACTGGTGTACCTAGCGCAACTGTGTAGTTGTACGAAAATGTTTTCGACAGGAAACAAAGTGCTCAAGAAAAAAAGAACAAACCTTAGCGTTCTTAACAGCTTCCTGTAGCTGTAGCTTCGACCTTGTTGACGGTTCCAGTCCATGGGATTTCTCTTCCAGCAACGAGTAACGATTGGCCAGGGATTTGCTCTTCTCAATCAAGATATCCCAGTTGTCTGCAAGGCTTAGGAACTCGTTCATCTTCTGGGTGATTTCGTCTTTAGTTTTATACCAACGCGTTTCCAGGTCGGTCTTCGATTTTTCAAGGTACTGGCGGCTCTGGAAATCAGCCATAACGTCGATAGCTTTGATCTTTGAAACAGTCGAGTTTAGCACCGTGTCGCTAACCTGCAATCCAATGAAACGAACAATATAGAAAAATATTGAATGCAAAAAATAGAGTAGGACTAACGAGAATATTTTTAATATTTTCCCTACGAGATGACACGACATACAGAATCGGGAGAATACAGAATCGGGAGAAAAGAACAAGAAATATTAACTCCACAACAACACAAGAATATGATGATGAGTGGATGGTTACAGCGATGAAAGATGAATGCTTCACGGGAGTTCGTCAGTCAGGAAGTTTTCAGTAAGGCATCGAAAGAGGTTTATCTAGTAAGATAACGTTTACTTGCTGCATAATATCTTTATAGATCGATAAACAGCTACACATATAAATAAATAAACATACAATTTTATTACATAGTCATATTAAATGGCGATTTCATTGCGATTTGTCACTCTCTGTTTATGCCTACATGTTCGTATAATGTAGAAAATACTGCCTGAACGAGCGCCTGTATGGGCAAGAGGCTTACGCTTTGCAAAGCACAATCTTGTTTTCGTGCCTTGTTGCATATCATGGCTGCGGCGCCTCAGGTGGGAAGGCCGTCTTTTACTTTTGGTTGACCATAGGCCATCCATGGATTTGTGGCCCCTTTTCGAGAGTCAAAACGTAAAAACGTCAATCTATTAGCACAGAATATTTTTGGTCGAGCCACACTATGAATGAATGAATGAATGTATTCCCAAATGGTCACACCTGAAAATATTTCGGTAACGTAAGTGACGAGGGTGCGTAACCTGGGTCGTAAGGAACAAGGCAATACGGCTAGCAACCATAGCCTCATTTCTTAGCAATTTACACCGGCCGCTTGGCCTCTCTATTCCCCTGGCCCCCCAGCATCGGCCTAACAGGCCTAAGGGTAAAGACGGCACTGCAGGTGGGAGGAGGTTTCGGTGCTTCCCCGACATAAATACTTTGGAATTTGGCAAATAGATCGCCTAATGTCTTTCTTTTGTTTCAATAACAATCATAATATAACTGCAGCAAAAAGACACTATGTACACTACACTGAATTTCAGCTAGGTGACGTTTTGTTTTCCACTCCACGGCCTCGGGCTCCGTGTGTAAATATATCATATCGTATTTGTCATGCTTCATCAACAACCAATACATTCAATAAAAATTATTAGTAATAATTAATAAAAACACAAAAAATATCACAATTGCCAGAGCAGCGACTTAGCTCACAAGACTTTGGCCTGCTGACTACATCAACCAATTAGGAAGTAGCAAAGCCTCTAACAGGGATCAGCAAAGTTGACCCTCTGCCCCAAAATAAAGAAAGGGATAATGGTTCCCAAGGATAAGAGTATAATAGTAATATAATTCAGTACAATAATAGAGTAGAGTAAAAATTTATTTCCACAATCATGTCTGTTTAAAATTATAGGCCTGGTACCAGGGATTTGCCTCCCGTCCTTGAAGTTTAACTGAAAAGGGCTGAGTTGGGACAATCTAGTTACCCATCACTTATTCGCTTAAATTGGCTTGAAGATCCGCTGAAAATGCGTTATTTCGCTATTCGCGAGTAATCGATTTTCAAATAGTGAAATTTCCGCGTGATTTGTGGTACCTCTATGCGCTTGTATCTATGTTTTATACCCTACGAGAAAGATTTATGATTTTTGTTTTGTTTTAGGCACTAAGCAGTCTTCACTAGGCTCACCACCGCCCACTGAAAAGCCGCGTTTGTGTTGAGTTTAAAGTTTAACCGAAAAGGGCTAGGATACGACAGTCTAGTTACCCATCACTTGTTCGCTTAAATAATCTTGAAAACCCGATGAAAAAGCGTTAGTTTGTTTTTCTGATATTTCCAAATAATCGATTATCCCATTGTGCTTGCCCCTCTTCCCGTTTTTGTGATATCTCTATGGTGCCTGGAACAGTTGGCAACAATACCAGCAGCAAACGAGTAAATAAATTGTGTATCAAATGAACAAAGAAGTGTCTGCAGTCTGGAGTCTGCAGTGCCAAAAACTAGTGCTAGCTAGTGAGGTGTCTTGTGTAGTGATAGTTTAGTGATTTTCGCGGACGAATTGTGGACGGATTCACCATGGGAAAGCGTCCACATTCCCAACGTCCCTACTGAAGACTACTGTGGACAGAATGAAAATCCCCAATAGGTGTTGTAATAATTCAAAGTATTTGAATCTAAGATGTAAAAATAAGTTGCCTGTTCAGTTAAACTTTAAAAAATCCCCCTTCCTGGTAGAATTTACGTACTGCGGACGGCTGCAGATATTCTGAACGTCATAACTAGAGCACATAGTGGAAATAAGCAAATCCCTTAGCAGAATCCAAATAATTTAGTATCTTCAATTAAATGATAAAAAAAATAAGTTGGCTTTTCAGTTAAAGTTTAAAGTATAATTATCACCACAAGAAGATCCCGATAAAGGAATCGACACATGAACCAGAATTTTATTTCGAGCTTAATCTACCCGCGACCGATTCGAGGTAATGGATCTAACTGAGGGCGAACTGCCTACCACGTCACGGTAGAAATAAAGTTTTTGATAGAAATGTGTCCTATCTGCGGTGGTGAAGAGGACATCGGTTATTTTTTAAGCCGGTGTCAAGAGCTTTCGGATCTCCGTAGGGAGATTTTTGGTAGGGATACCCCGATGCTTCCTGGTATCCCCAACTGTACGTCGGCCCAGTCGATAAGTAAGATTTGTGTATAGAGTGCTAGAATTCAGAAAGCTTTTCGTAGATTAGTGGTATCGTCTCTGCGTAAATACAACTTGTACTTGTATATGGCCTCGGGCTTTTTTTTTTAATAGGCTACAATTATTATTATTCGATCAACAAAGAAACGGGAAATCGACAAATTCAATCACTAGAGAAAACGTCAGCGTCTCAACTATCCCGTCACCCAGCTAACAACAATTAAGATACTTCTGACAAGTTTTTTTTAGGCCCATTCAGAAATTATTCCAGGTTTTTAATTATTTCTGTTTTCTACGCTGTCACATTCTGCATTTGACGAGTTACAAATAAAATATGTATCCTGAAGAAAGGTTAACTGTAAAAAACAACCCATGACCCGATAGTTCCACTTAATCTGCGCGACCGTTCACAGAGTTAAGCAGTCGTCCAAATTTTGTTCGTCCTCATCCCCTATATACACTGTAAGAAGTTTCTCCGAGTAAGGATTAAAGTTATCTGCAATATTTGCTACTGGGATTAATCTTACCTCTATTGACATAAAGAGATAAGATTAATCCGAATTAGAGATAAGATTATCTTTTTAGAGACAATGGCCCTCGAGGTTGTTAATCTTATCTCCATTGAGATAAAGAGATAAGATTAATCCGAATTAGAGATAAGAATATCTTTTTAGAGACAAGATTAATCACAATAGCAAATACTACAAGATTTTTTTTTACAGTGAATAGGAAGAAGAACTCACGTTTAGGTTGGTCATGACACTCTTCAGCTTTGCTGCAAAGGCTCTCATAGCAGCAGGATTCGTCGGAGTCTCTTCCTTCACAGCAGCTTTTGCTTCTTCCAAGACGCTATTACACTTAGCCACAAGATCATTGTAGGCCTTCCACTGGGCTACGTCGCGCTCAAGCTGCGACAGGTGAGACCTGAGGGCCGAAAGGCAGCGACGAATGTCGTGCAGAAGAGTCTCGTGTTGCTTGCTGAAGGAGGTCTGAGTGGTGTCTTCTAGGCTAGGTAAGATGACTTCATAGGCGCTCTGAGCACCAAGAAGGCTTTCCTCAACCGTTCGTTCTTGTTCGAAGCATTCCTGTAAAAGACCGATACAGTCGTCATGCAAAACAGGTAAGGTTCCACGCTCAAGTTCCTTAAAGGACCCCTCTTCCTTATTCTGACTTTTATAATATACCCAAGCTCCCTTGTGGAATTATAAGCTTCTAAAATCCCCACCTTTTTTTATTGTTTTGTTTTCTGCCTACAATTTTTTTGCACTTTTTTGGCCTTGCCGAGTTTTGCCCGTCACACAACGCAAAGTTTGTCTAAATATTCAATTTCCCCTGACAACTCATTCACACATAAGGATATGATAATCTTCTGTTTTTAAACTTCTTTTATTTGCTTAGTTTTCCGACTTTGTAACCACGGCACGTTCAGTTTTCAAATGTTTTGCTCCCAGCCGCCGCGTCGGAGAGCAAGAAGGGTGGACAATGTTGACAAGCCCTAACAAGAAAATCGCTAATTTCAGGTGAAAAGAAACGGTATTTTTGAAACACATTTTTCCGACCCCTTTCATAGGGAAAAGATCATTTATAGTAAGAGTTGTGCTTTAAAGGACACCTGTACAATGAAACCATGCTTGAACACACCATGGAGAATGCATTTACAGACATGGCCAGGGAGAGCAATCTTTTCCTGAGCGTGACGTTTTCAAAATAGGGATGTTCGTTTCTGGAGGTTTGTACATGCAGACTCCAAGGCAAAAAACGCAATTCATTCAAATCTTGTACAGCGCTGGCCGAATCGTATTGGAATTTCTTCTAGATATACGTTTGGGCTTAAATGGTTAAAAAATATTCCAGAAGAAGGGTTGATTGAAGACATTTGTTCATTTCTAAAATTTGTCGGTACTGAAATAAGGACAGGTGCAAAATGGAGCAAAACTCATAGCTTGGAAACACTATTTCGTATTTGGATTGTGTTTTCTGCAGGCAATGTTAGTGGAAGTCATACAGATAGGGTCATAGGGTCTAAATGAAGGTCTGTAATACTTCACCTCAAGATGTACGAATTTAAGAGACCATCAGCCAGGCCCGTATCCAGGAATTTATTTCGGGAGGGGGGGGGGGGGAGGGTTGCCTGCGGGTTGCACAGAAAAAGTACAAGAAAGACATGGATAAGAGGGAAAAGCCTATAAAAATGAGTATTTTTGTATGTTTCGGTGGCGTTTCAACCCCCTACCCCCCTGGATACGGCCTTGTCAGCAGCCTTACCTTCAGTTCAGCTAGTTCCTGCTCGATATGCAGGAAGTCAACTCCGTCTCCGTGACCTGAAGATTTCAGCTGTAAACCCTGCAGCCAGACGGTAAGCTTGTGAATCAAGCTGTCATAAGTGAGGCGGGTTTCGTACTGCTGGTCTAGGTAGTTGCCTCGATCCTCCATCTCAGACTGAAGCGTAGTGCACAAGACTGCCGCTTCACCTACCCTTTCGAGTAAGGTTGGAGGGAGCAGCTCCCCCTTCTCAGCAGCGTGTTTGATAGATGTGCAAATGGCTTCAAGATTTCGAATCTCGGTAAGAGCTTCCATGGCCAGTGTCTACGGAGAATTTGTTTTTAGAATTTGATAAGGAATACTCTACCAATCAATCGGTCAATCAATCAAGTTTATTCCAAATAGCTTAAAGCTAGAAGTGGAATACAAATTTACAAAACATACACGGACACGAAACAAATTAACTAATACACTTACAAGAGCAGAAGAATTAGCAGGATATGGAACAAATTGATCGACAGTATTCCTCTCGGACCGACGAACGGAAGACGGGAGGGGAGGGGGAATCGATTATCTTAGCTCCAAACTTATTTGAAAGAATACCGAACTACCGAACTATCCCACTGCCCGTTTTAAGATGTCTTTCCGTACTTGGGGCACCTTTCTCACAGTGGCTAAATACCATTTTACCGTCCGAGTGTTTAAGCGTTAGTTCCAGTAGTCCCTGCTCGTACCCACGATAACCACTTCCGATGATCAGTCTGCAGGCTATCTTTTGGATTTTTGAAATGACCTGTGACTACCGGTTGTCAAGGGATGAGTGTTGAGGTATTCCAAAACCAGGCTTGGACTTTTGGTAATGTTTTGTCAAGAAATGAAAATCTGAACCGAGTGTTTTAAGGTAGAGTTTTGGTTGGTTGTTATTCTGTAGATGGAGGAACGAATAAGAACAATTTTTTCTTTCCAAGTGAGAAATTCCGAAAAGGCATTGGAAAATGGGGCTTCAAAAATTGGATGGTGGAACACTGGAATAATCTCCCTGAAAATGTGAAAATGTGCCGAAAATATCAATCAGTTTAAAACAGGTGTGGATCGTCACCTGACTGAAATTCAATTTAGTCTACACAGTGTCTCGAGAAATTAATAGAGGCGAAAGCCTTTTTACTGCAGTTATATTATAATTGTTATTATATATTATTATTAACTGATGTCAGCTCAATATCACCCACGGGAAACATGGATCCATTGGACCTTAATCAGTGCGAATTAAATTAATTAAGGTAATAGAATAATAGGTTCAAGGAAGAGTATAAAATGTTCTCAAATCTTTTACCCTCTGACGCCTGTACGGTGTTTGTACTAAAGGCGAACATTGCAGGGGCATAAATTAAACTCTTGGGTTGGTGACTAGCAAACTTTAAGTCTCACCTGATGGGCTTTCCTTTCGGCTTCGACATTATCGGGAAGGAGTTGCAGCAGAGGGCGTGACTTGACAGCAGTTTCGATCGCATGGAGTTTGTCCAAAGAACTTTCTATACCTGCAAACATACGCTGGTGCTCTGCAACGGCTGTCTCGTGTTCTGCTCGCCTCCTCTCGACGTTTCTAAAAAGTAAGAGTGTGGGGTATCCGTTTCGACCGTCAAAGGAGGTGGTTGATTTCCATTGTTGTAATTCTGTCTTAAAATCCAAATCTCAACCTCTCTGAATGGACGAGTTCGACTAGCAGGATCTTCCAGTTGAAAATTGGCGACCCGACTACAGACTCAACAACAGATTACTGTATCGGAACAAAAACTTTTCCGAATCGCAACTGACCTGAATTACAGAGAGCAAGAAAGATAACTACAGTCAAAGAAAGACGGAACCAGGTGGTCTGGGTGACGGCACATTTAAAACTTAATTAAATAGTTGTTTGTTTGCGGATACCATGGTATCTGATACCAGGGTAACTGGAACAGCATTTTGTTGTTTTGCGGTACCTGATACTTCACAAAAATGATAATTGCCGAACTTGTGGTTCTTGAGGTGACCCCATGAGAAACGTATACATCCACTCACTAAGTCTAAAACTTCTTTCCCACCTATTTGAAGAAAAAAAAAAGCTAGTCTCATGCGTTGGTAATGATGAAAGTAAGATTACTTTTCAGATACCGCGATAACTGGCCGGATTTTCAGTAACTGCATCGATCAAAAGTTGACCGACACCACGGTAAATTCAAAAACGACTGTAGAACATTGTATCAGATACCATAGTTGCGTTGTTGCAGATACCATGGTATCTGTTACCACGTTAACTGGATCTGCAATTAGTCGTTTTTGCAGTTATCGTGGTATATTCGGTTGCTCTACAGAAACGACTATTGCAGAAATTGCACTTTTCGAAGTCATCCAAAAGAAAAACTGATATCCAATTACATCACTAAGTGCTAAACTACTTTCTCGCCAATCTCACAAAATTTGATGAAAGTGAGATGACTTTTCAGATACCACGACCAGTTACCAAGGTCAGACCGTAGTATCTGAATATCAGATACCAGGCTAACTGGCCGGATACCACGATAACTGCAAACACGCCTTTAGACCGTGGTATCAGATACACCGATAACCGCAAAAATGACTTTATAAGACCGTGATATCAGATACCATGGTATCTGCAAAAACGCAACTCATGTTCATCTGTAAAAAGACAAATGGCGAAAAGATGATGAAATTTTATAACACACTGTATAAGAAATGGGAAACAGTACAGTACGAAAAAGAAAAGAAAAACGGTTACATTCGACTATCGATAATGAGACGAACGCGAAGGATAAAAAAGGCAAAAATAGATAACAGCAGATAAAAAATTAGTAATCGGTCCTAAGAAGTAGCCATTGTGTCCTGCTCTCAAGAATATGTATTAAAGGACCCCTGGTACTATTTAATCTTCAACTTACAGTATTTTAAAATGTTTGAATACTTTGAAAGTAGGCTGTGCTTTCAACAAATAACCCACGATTTTGGCTGTATGAAGCCTTTTCCGAGACCCGTTGACTTATAGCGAAAACAGGGAAAGCATTTATATAACAGGTTTTTCTGAAGGAAAAACTTCTAATAGACAACCATCGACAGTATGATAAACATCGAAGGCAGCAAAACACGGCAAGTGAGAAAATCAGCGTGGTTTTGTCAGAGGGGTTAAAATGTACCGTACGAAATTGGGGTCTCCTGGTTTAGAACTATATGCAATGATTATGGAAGTAGGTTGCGTTAGTATTGCAGGTAAGACAGGTTCTTTAAGGTTAGACATCCTAATTACCTTCTCAGATTGGTCAGCTGTTGTTTCAAAGAAGAAATCTGGCTCGTCACGGCATTCTTGTCAGCAGCTGATCCGTCGGCAGTGATCATCTCACCCTTATCGCAAGCTTGTACCAGCAGAGCTTCGCACTCCTGAATTTTGAAGACGACTTCGTCATAGCGTTTGATCTTGTCCTGGACGGAAGTTGACGCCTTTTCGATATCCTGCACGACTTCGGTGTATTTGGTAAGGAAGGCTAAGATCTCACCAATGAGGGTCATGAATTGTTGACGAAGCAGGATTAGATGGCGCAGTCTACCGATCTAGAGAAAAATAATGATTAGAGTTTGTTCAAAAAAGGAAGACAGGTAAGACTACACTGTCAGAAGTTTCATAACAGTTTGCCCATAACACTTTCAAGAATAATACCTTTTTACTTAGAAATAAAGTGTTATGACCAATTAAGTTTACACTATTTTGTGCCTAGATCTCCAACAACTCCTTCAATATGTAAAAATACTACACTTTCAGAAGTTACATAACGACAACAGAAGGATGCGCGGTTTCAACAGATAACACTTTGGGATGTTATCTGTTGTTTCTTTCGTTCCCGTTAGTATTTATACCAATTGAAGGTGTTGTTGGAGATCTAGGCACGAAATAGTGAAAACTTAGTTGGTCATAACACTTTATTTCTAAGTGAAAGGTGTTATTCTTGAAAGTGTTATACGCTATCTGTTATGAAACTTCTGACAGTGTAGTTGCAATAAGATGTATGTGTTTTAGATATGTAGCAGTTTGGAAAGAATATGAGTGAACTTCATCTTCTTAACTAATAAGATCAACAGTTCAGACTTTCTAAAAAAAAGTTTCGGGAATATTGGGTTTTGTCCCCAGTTCATTCCCTCCTTCTATTGCTAACGGTATCCTGGTAGTCATTTTCAGGAACATACGTGTGAGCGTCTGGAATGACCTTCCAGAATCGGTCAGAGCGGCTGTAAGTCTGGCATCATTCAAGAGAATAGTTAAATCCCATTCTTTGAAAAGGAAAGAAGAGTGAGAAGAGGAAAGGGTATTTATTTAATGTTATTTTTTTTTACCACTTCTAATCACTTTGTATTATGTCTGATAGTGCAAAACAGATACGTCAGCTGAATTTTAGAAGGGCCGAAATATAGCTCTAATAAAATTCAGCTGATGTGTCAGTTGGTGATTCGCCATCTGACCCCTTATTACTGAAGTAATCAAGATCCGCCGCTAGAGGTATCTGGGCCATACAATCAGGATGGGAAACACCAGACTCCCCAACGCTATCCTCCAGTGGCATCCGGAGGGATCCAGACGAAGAGGGCGACCGAAGAACACTCTTCGCCGCACCTACCAGTCGGATCTTCACAACATCACGCGTATATCCAGCCCGAATGCGAAGATGTATGGGCAGTGACGCTTGTGAGCAGGGACGTCACGACTGGGGGGGGGGGGGGATGCCCTCCCCAATACTGTCGACCCGTCGGTTATAATTTTTCGTAAAAACAGTTGATTTTTTGCATGAAAACAGTCGTTTTTTTCTGAAAATTATAGTCGATTCTTTTCATTGTCAATTATTGTACGTTTTATACGTATTATATAGCATTATATGCAGAAACATTCGGTAAAAATTACCAGCCAGTCGGTAAATGCCTCGCCCCCCCCAAAAAAAAAACATTTTGGCTAGTAACGCCTCTGCTTATGAGAGACGACTGGCGACTCTTATTGGATGCCCTAAGCGCCTCTGGAGGTGCAGGAGGGAACTAAGGTCTAAGGGAGGATGTGTCAGTTGCACTATCAAACATGATTCGTAGTCAGCATGGGCCGAAGGAAAATTCAAGTTGTATTATTTTTTGTTTTTGTACAAAATTGTAATAGCAGCAAATTTTCAATGAATTGTCTGAATGAGTTTGTAACTGTCTTTATAATATAAATTGCTCACCTGACTTAGGCTGCTTTACTGGCTGGTTTACCGTATTTATTGCACACCGTATGCTGGTATTTATGCGGATGCAAAGACCCGAATAGACATCATTCATTACCAGTAACAAGTGAATTACAATTCGTTCGCCTTTTGAATCGTTTTACCGACCACACGACGCACCATCCAAGACTATCTCTCTTTCCGGCAAATTTGTCCCTACTTCCGGAACAGATTTTTAATTTCGCAATGATATCACACTACGTCATTCCTTCATATTTCACAAAGAAACCGGGAATAAACATATTCAGTGGAGCCGAAAATCCCACTTGTTCTATTGATGATGATGCATCTTTAAAATGCATCTTCAATAGTAGTGAGCTGTGAATCCTTACCAAAGACTGCTACAGCTGAAAACCTATAAGCTGGTCAAAATTTTGAACCGTACGGAATCTGAAATGCTCTCTTCTTTTTGACGAGCTTACGTCAACACCCACATTCCAAGAGAAACAAGATATTCACCGACGGGACTTGGGCTACCTAAAACCAAATTCTTACCTGAGATTCAATCATGTTGATCAGATCATCCTGCTGCGAAATGATGTTCTTTAGATCTTGTGAATTCCCGCTCGTTTTATTCTGCAGTTCTTCCAGCTTAGATTTATATGCCTTAAGCTCGGCCAGCAGCTCCTGGTACTTGTCGAGCACAACTTGTGCATCTTCTGGTTTGGCTCCAATGGGTTTGTTTAGTGATTTCACATCTTGCTGAATCTTCATGAGGAACTCCATGCTTTCTTCAACCTTTCCAGCTAGATTTCTTTGCTCACCAACCGTGTCGCTTAGGGCTTTCGTACGCTCAGCTGAGACGGACATAACACGCGTCAGAACATCACGGATAGAGTTAATGCGTCCTTTGACGTCGATAAGATCCGGGCTGCTAAGTGTTGACCCAATTTGTTCGATTTGGTTGTGTGCTCCGTTAAGTAGGGTGGAAATGGCAGCGCCTTCCGACTCCAAACGGTCGTACTATAAGAAAAGAGAATAATACACTTTCTGGCGAGGGAATCAGGCAATTTGTTTGAAGTGCTGAGCATTAGAACTGAAACTGTCATTCTCCTGGCAGCTAAACCCACTACCTCCCAATTCGAAGGCATCTGTTGAGAACAGATTGATATTCAATCAATCAAGTTTTTTATCCAATTAGCTTAAAGCTAGAAGAAGGAATAAAATGTATACGAAATACAAAGACTCGCATACACTAACAAATTAACTAATACACTTACAAGATCTGACAAGAAATAAATGATGGGAGGAAACTGTACAAACTGGGCAGAAGAATTAGCAGGATATGGAGAAACAAGATTGCCACAGTGTTCCTCTCGGACCGAAACACGGAAGACGGGAGAGGAGGGGGGAATAGATGGGGACAACATATTATCTTTGCTCCAAAATTTGTTGAAAGAGTATTTCTGCGGTCAGTTAATTTAGGAACGTCCAGTTTAATTAGAGCCTCTTCATATGAAATTTTATGATCACCCAGAATGATTCTCACTGCTCTCTTCTGGACATTTGTACCATAGAGTCGTTTTTGTGTTATTTCTGTTAGTTCACGGTGAAATTGAAGTAAAAAGTAAATGATAATAAACCTACCGCAGATAAAGGAGTATCGCCGAGTCGGTGCCTATTCAGAGTGCCGCTAGAGGGCCCTAAGGCATCATTTGAACCACTAACATTATTCGAATAATTTTGGCGAGCTTCACGCGACTAAGCAGTAGGGTATATAAATACCCCATAAAAAACTACAAAACAACACCAGTCGATGTCCGCATTTTCAGGTGTATTTTTCAAACAGACAATCTCGACAATCTATAGCTAATCAAAATATGACTGTTATAGTCTTTATCTAGATATAAGTTTGCTGGAAACTTTGGATTTTATACATAGATATTCCCACCGAAGTACGGAATTACAAATCGCCCATAAGTATCCATAAGTATCCGCCGACAAGTATCCATCTTAGCTGGAAAGAAGAAGAAGAGACAGGTAATTCCAAAACCAAAATGCAGAGAATCTCTACCCTTTCGACGGCCCAATCGAACAGCCGAACCAGCAGCCGTGTCCAGAATAAAATCACAGGACCAGCTTTAATTCGAACCAATTTTCAAAGAAAAAGTTTACAAAATCGGATATTGAGGAAGAATCTTTAATTGTTTTTCACAAGTTCATTTTCCGAAATATAGCTCTAAGAAAACCGTAAAAAAATGGGAATTAAAAAGTTCTGAGAATTATTGTTGTTCTATCGTCAGATTAATTTTGCAGTCTTTGTCTTCCACTTTTGGTGTCTAGAATCACCGTCAGTCAATGATATTTAATTCCAAACATCAACACGGAAACAAAAACACGACTTTTACAAGGTGTCCCGTGTAGGCATTTCCCGTTCTTTGCTTTTGAATTTTAAAGTTTCGGTATTGGTTTCATGTATGGGAGCCTGCTTAATCCCAGAGAATTTTTTTTTTAATTCAATTCAGTTCAATTTTATTTCAACACCAATTATGGACTGGCCGAATAGCAGGTGGTTAAGTCAAACAGATATTAAAAACTAACCAAAATTATCAACATAGAATAGAAAGTGGTCGAATTACATATAAAATACTGAGAACAAAGAATAGAAAATAAAAAAGATAATGAGCGAATGATATAGCGGATTCATGGTGGTTAGAATTACAGCAACAATCAGGATTTTTTTTGTCTTCAAAGTGGCCGCTAATGGTAAATTGTTTGCTTAATTTATGTGTTTTTGATGAAATTAAAAAAAATGTCTATGTAATAGACATCAGGATGTAAAATAATAACCTACTAAATTCTGTTGCGCAGGGAAACTAAGGAGGGGACAAAACTATTCTTGTATCTCACGTGTCGGAAAAACACTGGTTGAAGGGTAGGGACTGGTTCGGACGCTTGTCTTTGAGGCCTAGCTCTTTCTATTGTAAGTCAGGGAGGAAGATGTCGCGAAGGACTGGGTTCAGAAGAGTTTGGACACCTAAGTTCAAGCACAAATGTTCACGACGATAAGACAGGGTTGTCAGATTATATTTTCTGAGAAAATAGAGATAAGGAACTCTCAGAGATTTATCAGTTATTAGGAGAGCTCGGTATTGTATCCTCTCCAGAGCATCCGATTGCTGGCGAGTCACATCAAAATGCCATACTTGACTGAAATACGATATGGAAATAAAAAGACTGAGTTTTACACGATGCAAGAACAGACTCGTTGACAAGTTAGTCACCAGGCAACTGAAGCTGAGAAAAAGAAAGAATAGGCTAAACTGTTGGAACGGTTCCTCGATCCTTTCGAATCCAAGTGATTCTATTTTTGAATTTGATCATGCTGAACATGAGTGATTTCGTTCATAAGAATATTTCTTGATGAAAAAAAGTCTGGAGGAAAATTCCTTATCGGAAAATTTCTGGCCAGAACGTTTCGCCTACATCATAAAATGAAACAAGTGATTGAAATAACATGCATCGGTGAAAGGCACCAGCAAACGGATAGCCTTTGATTACGAGCTTACGACGTTCCTTTTTAAAGATTTCATTACTTTCCCCAGATTGAAAAAAAGAAGTCGACATCAATTGCGCGATGCTCGCTCATTTTCGGAATCAGGAACAGAAGAGGGTTAAGTTTGAAAAACGAGTCACCAGTCCTTACCTTGGCAATCTGTTCCACAAGTACTTCAACATTATCGGTTCCCCTCAGATCTGTAGATATGGAAACGTCTGCCTGATGTGCCCACTGTTGACACTTGTCGATGGTACCATCTATCTCCTGCCTCAGTTTTAGTTGATTGTCGAAGTGTCTGACCTTGTAGCTTACGTCTTTCTTTACCCTGTCGTACAGGTCAACGACTTCCTTCACTGCTTCTTGGAGTCTTGCCGCATCGTCATCAGTACAAGCAGTTCGAAGTTCTTCCGCTCGCTTCTTCAGAGGTGACAGCTTTTCCGCTTCGTAAACCGTCACTGACTCCTCAAGGTACTAGAAAGAGGGTATATGAGGACAAAATCTGAGACAGCGATATCACAACCTTTCAATGACATCTAAGCTTTTAAAGTCTATTCCTACACTGTCAGAAGTTTCACAACAGATAACACGAGGATGCGCGGTTTGAACAGATAATACGTAACAGATAACACTTCGGATGTTACCTGTTGTGTCTGAAAACTTTATGCATGAATGTTATGCATAACAAGCTTTATTAGGAAGAGCCAAAAAAGAATTTACTGACTTTATTCCTTATCGTCATGATGCCGGAAAACTCAGCAGATGCTTTTTGGCGGTTTTTCGGTTCTTCCTGATGGTAACGCTTATTATGCTTAACATTTTGAAACACAACAAATAACATCCGAAGTGTTATCTGTTACGCATTATCTGTTGAAAACACACATCTTCGTGTTATGATGATGATGATCATGAAATTTTATTTCCGCAGTTAAGAAGAGGAAAATAGTGCAGTATAGACAAATAAAAGGAAAAAATACAGTGAGCTTTCAATAATGTAGTAAACGCACGAGATAAAAAAAAAAAAAAAATCTAAACAAAAGAAAGAAAAGGGACTAGTCGGGTCTAAAAAATCTTCTTCCTAGAGCATGCGGAGAAATGGCCAAGGGCAGAAACGTGAAGGTCCTGGGCAATTGAAGATAACTTTGCACAAGGGTCAGAGGGCAAAAACGTTGCAGTTATAATGGAATTCCTATAACGTCGAGGAAGGTACAAGAGAAATATACAATATTTGAAATAATAAGGCCTGATACATTTTAAATCTTTTTGCCTCAGAATACCAAAAATTTCGGAAAGGTTACAGACAGAGGGAGAACAAAAACTATTGTATAAACTACCAAGGGCTTTTCTGTTATACCTTCCTCTATTTGGAACTATTTCTCCATATCCGACACGAACGGAATCGTGAACAGCTGAAACAGCGTTATCGCAGATTTTTTTTTTTAGAGACTGTGCTATGATCATGCCAAGCCATTTTAAGGTAGGGGAATTGGTGAGTCTTTCATTTTGAAAAGAAATACCGGAATCTTTTGGGCTGTTGAATTTAAGATACTGACATTTAGAAATGTTAACAGAAAGGCCAATTTGAGAAAGACTCTGAGAAATCGTTTTTATGTTAGATTCTAACCCACTTTTAGTTCGACTTATTAATAGAATATCTGTTATGAAACTTCTGACAGTGTAATATGGACATTTAGTCATGCTGGGCTGGGACATATGTCTAGTGAGGGAACTTTGGAATTATTAGTCATATGATCAGGCAATGTCAGAGCTGAGAATCCCCAGCCTCTTTAAATGAAGATTAAGAACTAATATCAAACTTTGGGAAAAGCAGCTGGCGAATAAGAAGTACCGGTTCGTGCTCCCCCTGGTCGTCCAAAAGATAGTACGACAAGACAACAAAACAAGCTAGTACCTGTCAGAGGAGGTCGTCCCGAACTCGGCACCACTATCACCGGACACTTTCGGCAAACGAAAAAAAGGACCCCAGGAAAACAAAAATGGGAACCCATCTGGCTAACAGAAAAAAAGGCCCTTTTAAAAGAAAAAAAGGTCCAAAGTCCACATGAACATAATACGAACAACACAAAAGGGGACCCATAATTTTAGTGAAAGGGACACAACCGAATACAACCAATTGTACCTGTGATGAACCATCCCATGTGTGTGTGAGGGGGGGGGGGAGGGCACAGATTTGGTGATAAGGGGTCTAGGTATGCGGTGTTCCGTTTTCGCGAGGATGTCAGAGGACAGACGTCAAGGGTTAAATGAACTAGTGCGTATTAATTGGACAGAAGAAAATTGTGAAATTGGGCAATCGATTATACTAGACTGGGTGTAAAACGAAGTAGTACAAATACGCAGATGCCATACCTTCAACTTTCCAAGGCATCGCTCTGCCGCCTCTGGCTTCAGAGGAAGGGTGGCGAACTCCCGACAGTCACTCAATTTTGCATTAAGCGTCCGATCGACTTCTTGGAGTTCATGCTCAAATGCAACCCGTTTATCTATTTCCTCAGAAAGCGTCTGGTCTTCAGTGTCAGCCATCTTGCAGAGCCCGTCGTAGGCCTCGATGGCATGCGCGAAGCCACTCGAAAGCGTTTTGTGTTCTTCTTGGTCGATGTCAGCAGAGATGGTGGAGATTCTTCGCTCGAGACTGTCTAATAAGACCTTCTCGGAGTCAAACTCCTTCCTCATAGTCTAAAATAAAAGATTAAAAACTATTAAGTAGCCTACGCTTTCATTACCTTGGACATGGAGAAACATCAAATTCAAACATCAATTTTCTACCGTAACACAACGTTTTAGTTAATTGATTAACTTCTATCGGTTAGGCGCAGCACAATAGCTACACAGAGTTTCCTCCCATGAAGGGAGGAGTTGTTAGGAAATTTTTCGTCAGTTTTCTTGGTGTAATTGAAAGTACCTCCCCATGCAGGGGCATTACGTGTGGTGTGGGGGGAGGGAGACGCCCCCCCCCCCCAATGTTGTCAGCCAGTCGGTAAAAAATAACCGAGTTGGCACGAAGCGCCGCGATTGTGAGCATTGGGGTCTCTTTTTACTTGTTGCGGGTCCCAAACCCCACCCCCACTTGGTTCAGGGGCAAGTGGGACGAAATTGCCCATTTTTTAATGTTATAATTTGACAATAAGTGGGGATAAGGCGATGAAATTCCTTTGTGCTTTAGGATCATAGGGACCGGGGAGAGTTGATCCACCCCCATCCCCGTTCATGGGCAAGTGGGCCCAAAATTGCCCATGAATAAAATTTTTGACCCGTGGAAAAAAGGTATAAATACGCATTTTGATGGGTACCGACCCCCCCCCCCCCCCCCTCCCGTTCATGGGCAGCTGGCCCAGATTTTTCATGAGTTAAGTTCGTCTACTTGTATATTTGGGGAGATATATCTATGGATGAGGATTTGGTATAACATCAACAAATAAAACGACGCGAAGTACTTTAATCTTTAATGAACAGATGGAAACTGGACTTGTTTTGTCATATGATCGATGATATGCCGTACTTAATCAATTGTGACAAAGGGGGCATTAGTCTGCTACGAACTGGTTTATTGCACTTGTTATTACCTTGCTAATGAACAATAGGTTTAAAGGGTGAGATTGGCAGGTAGACCATTCAGTGTTCGAACAAGTACTATTTGTGCAAGATCTTCAACATTTCTTTGGATTTATACTGGCTGTTTGTTTATATTTAAAGCTTTTAAAGGGGGTGGTTACACGGTTACTTCAATACTTGTTTGGTTATTGGCGAAGAGAAATGTCTTGGTTTTAAAGCTGTTTGTATATAAATGTAATAAACATATTACTTTTACACTCCACCCACTTCTGAGCGCTTACGCACTTGTTTCTTAGAAACAGTCGATTTTTTTTAAATACAGTCGGTCATTTATTCTGAAAAAATTTCGTCACAAGAGTCGTTTTTTCTTAAAACAGTCGGGTTTCTTGCAAAAAACAGTCGGTAAAAATAACCTGCCGTAAATACCTTGCCCCCCCCCCCCCATATTTTGGCTAGTAACGCCAACGATGTCGGCTAGGTAGGACATTCCTTAGATAAAATGTTTACAGGAAAAGTTGGGGGAAATGATTTCGGTGAAGGATTCGAAGTTTGGTAGCATTTTGTATCTTGAAATACTGCATATTGCCCGTGAAACTTTGAAACACACTTGTATATATACATATATTTAGGCTACACTGGCTGGCAGTAGCATCATTATTTTCTCGTTCCTTCTGGTAGATAAAGAATTAGACAATAAAGAGCAAAATGGTACTTTTAAAAATGCTCGCTGAACGAAGCAGTCGGGTAGAGATTTAGATGATTTAGATTTAGATTTAGATTTATTGTATAATTCAGGTACAAAATTTCGTAGTTGTCCAACCAAATTGTTTGACCTTTGTCAAGTAATATATACAACAATTGTTAAAATCAAATTCGTAATAAAAAAAAAGGTAAACCATTGAAGTCAACAACCGAAATAAAACTCATAACAAAATAACTAAGACAAAATACCATTATTGTAAAAATCAACAAATTTCGGAATGAAGCTATTACAATATCTTTCCCGGTTACATGCGATCGGCATGAGCTTCGGGACTTTGGTGGATACTTGCCTTGGTGGCCTTGGGCGTTCAACCTCAAAATCCGGGGGTAAAAGGGATCGGAGAGTTGGGTGTTCAAGGAGTTTTAGTCCAAAATTTTGACACAACTTCTGCCTCCTATTAGACAGCGCATCCAGTCCAAATAAAGAAAGAAGGCCAGAGTACGGTATTTTAGGGCCCCTGTTCACAATTCTTAGGGCACGTTTCTGAATATTCTCTATACGATCAGATTCATCCTTCGTAATACCATAGTGCCAAACCGGACAAGCATACTCCACAAGAGGACGAACAAACGTACAATACAGACGCAACATCTTTTTTTCAGGGACCTTAAATTTAGTTAGTGTTTTTAACATAACAATAGACGCATTAGCTTTTCTAATCATGCTATCAGTGTTTTTCTTCCACGAGAGATCAGACGAAACGACGACTCCAAGGAGATTAATTTCCTCCGAGAGGAGGCCATCATCTAACTCAGGGTGGAAACTTGGCTCATCCGATAAGAAAAGGTCAAAACCGTTGTTTTTTCCGCATTTACAACCATATTTGAATTTTTTGCTTCCGTTGCTACATCCTGGACTATTGTCATTGCTTGGCTTTTAAAAGATCGATGCAATACTTCCACAAGTGACAAATCGTCCACGTACTTCCATCTCTCATCAGCATCAATAGCAATATCATTTATCATAATCAAAAAACAAAGAGGTCCCAACACGGTTCCTTGTGGGACACCACAGTATATAGCACTAGTAGATGAATGAAGGCCTTTATATTTTACAACTTGCTGCCTTTCCGTTAGAAAACCACGCACAATTTTTAAAATGAAATCCGGAATATTTTTCTGTCTCAGTTTTTCCAATAAAATATTATGATCAACTAAATCAAAAGCTTTTTTAAAATCTATTGCAATCAAATTTAACCACTTCCCTGGGCAATCCAAATTTTTCAAAATAAAATCAATCAAGCTAACAAGGTAATGTGTTGTCGAAGTTTTTGGTAAATTCCCAAATTGTTTTTTATCAATCATTGAAAGGAGGTGTTTTTTCAACCATATTGCAACAAATGATTCATAAATCTTGCTGAAAATTGAAGTCATAGTAATCGGTCTCACTCCCGTAAAATCATTTGGACATCCTTTTTTTGGGATTGGTGTGACAAAACCAAGCTTCCATTTCTTTGGATACTGGCCAGTTTTAGAAATCATATTATAAATACTCTGGAGAGGTACAGCTAACTCCTCTGGGAAAGCTTTTATGAGTTGAACTGGGATGTCAAAAGGTGTAATTGATGTTTTTTTCATTTTTTTTAATTTTGAAGCAATCTCAGCCTTTGATAGCTCTGGAACTGCCAAACCAGAACCTTCACTTTCATCTTCTGGAGTACTTTCAGGTGTCGGTCTTAAAGGTGGGTAAGTTTGTACTATAGCTATCAGGTGAGCATTAAGGGCATTTGCCGTTTGTTCTGGGGGCTCATTAACATTAAAATCAATACTTTTATGTGATTTTCCAGTCATGCTTTTTATTTTCTGGTAATACTTTTGAGGTTTTAGTTCGCATAGATCATCCACTTCACGACCATACTGTTCCTGGGTAGAGTGCACCATTTTCTGATCTTCTCTTTCAAACGACGGGCCCTTGGAAATCTGAGCGCAGCTTGCGTTTGGGGGTAACTGCAGATTGGAAAATAATCTTAACATGGTTTCAGATAAACTAATTTTCCGACTGGTTCAGAGGCATTTCCTTCCGTTAGGACAAGACATTTTCTTCATTAGCTTCCATCCTCAAAATCTCCGGGGTACAAGAAACTGATTTTCTTTTACAAACCCTAGCCTCAGTGGTTTAGTAGAAAGCTATTTCAGAGCCATATGCGATGGTCGCTCAAAGTTCATCTTGCCAAAATGCTTCATAAGTAATTAAAGCTTCAGCGACCTAATGCGCTATTTCTCCACTCCACCCCTCCCCCTAGTGAAACTGCTTTCATCCGAAACCTTTTAAGATAAAAAGTCCTTTATCTCGAAGTTAGCGGTGATTTCACGGTGATCGTCAGATTGCCAGTGTTTCCAAGTTGTTACTCGAATTTATACGTTGCCGCTACGTGAGTTTCAGAGAACTTGCTGTTGCTGCGTGGCAATTTTCAAACTCTGCAAGCGCTGGATCTACTTGGCTCTGTGTTTTGAGTAGAAACGACTTTGCTTTCAGTAGTGATATGTCTAGGACAGTGCTTCCACTTCTGCTTATTTTGGCAGTAGAATACCCTTTAAACCCTTTCCAATGTCGTTGTCTAAGTCAGTGAGTGAGTCATTTTTATTATTACTGTATATTGGCTAAGCTTTACCTTTAACTGATTTTGGCGATCCTGTAGTGGTTTGCTCTCAAAGCCAAGAGGTTCTCGGGCCCGTAGGACCTTAAGACGAGTATTGATCCAGTCTTCAGCCGCTCCAATGTCGGAGCTGACATCACTGATGCCTTGTTTTGCCATTTGCGCAAGGTTCTGTTTGCGACTGATGCGTTTCTCGGTATCGGTGATTCTCCTTTCGGCCGCGTGGACGTGTTCGTCAATCTGCTGTGCGTCGAGGGATCCGAGCAGCGGAGCGATGTTTCGAGCCTGAGACACAACACAAATTAAAAGCATGAAAGTCCCTTTCTAGTCGAGCAGTTGCCATTATGCAACTGCAGTTGTCATTATGCAACTGCAGTTGTCTTTATGCTACTTTGGTGCAAGCGCAGAGTTATTTTGATCATTGTTGAAGACAGTGAGTTATAATTTTTAGTTATAATAACGTAAAGCGAAGATTAAGTGGTGGCCTATATTCACCTGAATACAAATCTTGCCTGAAAACGTTTCTCTTGAAGGGATCGACTAAAAAGAGGCACGGCACGGCTTGGCACAGGGGCACGAGTAATAAAAAGATATTTGAGACTGAAAGAGCCCTTTTAGTTTTCGTCCCTCTTTTTAGTAGTCATCCTTCCTCCACTATGTCGTGCCGTGCCGTGCCTCTTTTTAGTCGACCCCCTTTTTCAATACAACTTTCCGATTTTTACAGTAATTTATTTTATAAGATTTCAATGACTATTTCGTTGGGAAGTACGTTCCAGACGTGCTCGATACGATTTCAACTGACCTACGTCCGGTTTTATTCAAGATGACGAGGTTCTCATCCACTATAAGGCAGAAGTTATCATCTTGTATGTTCAATAACAATACAAAGTAACAGAAAAGGTTTTCACCTCTAAGTACTTCTGAGAAATTTTGAGTAACCGAATCGATCAGATTTAAAATCCCATCACTGACGCACCTGAAATTATCGATCTCGCATCTTGGGGAAGGCTGTTCCAATGATCAACAATTCTTTTACCAAAGCCACACTTATAAACGTCCTTGTGGAATCTTGATTCTGCAAGCTTATATAAGATTTAAAAATTAACTAAATCATTATAACATTTTGACAGAAACATCAAGATAAGTTTGTTGTATAATACGTACTATTTGTATGCACAGCCGCGTCAAAAGTCAATTGGCTAGTACTAGAGATAAATCCAACAAAACAGAGACTTGCCACATATAAACTGAACAAACATAAACCAATTTTCACGTAAATTTGTGTTCATAGTACCTTTTCTTTGACCTCTTCCAGTCTGATCCTTCCAGTTCGGGCCTCCTTCATAAGGTCATCAAGAATGTCCAAGCGCTGTTTAGTACTGAGTCCTCTCCCACGATCTGCGCTATCTGATTTCTTTAGAAGCTGATCACACCAAGCGTACAGCTCTTCAATGAGGGAACGATAGTTTGTAATGTTAGCTTGAACATCTCCTCTTTTGTCCAGAAGGTCGTTGACGTCTCTGTTTAGGGCTGTTAGATCATCTCGGATATCGTCGACGGAAGCGGAATCGGGAACGAGACTCATCAGTCGCATTTCTATATCCGATATGTGCTGAAGTTTTTCATCCAAAGCTTGGCGTAGGTCTTGAACCTATAATAAAAAAATAAAGGGGCAGGTATACAACAAAAATACTTTCTTGGTTGAGTAAGTAAGTAGTAATTTATATATAACCGCCATTCTGAAAAAGCAGAATAAATGAAAGAAAATAAATAAAACACATAAACACACAGAAAAAGACACTTGGCCAGGAAGCAGTGGATAACGTCTATAGCTACGAAGAAACATCCAAGAGGGTAACACTTGCATCTTGAACTTTTGCATCAATGTGTAATTAATTAATAATTTTATTACCCATCGTAATGTATAAATACACAAAAAATGGAGTAGGAAAAATAAGGAAAAGCTACACAATACACAACACTGGTTGTGACATAAGGGTATGAAATATATTTGTTGTTCAATGTGACATAGCCGCTTGGCCACTGGGGTAGCTGTAACCTATGACAGATTAGCTCCTCACGGCGTGGGTTGAATTGCCTATCTATTAGTTTGTGTTATTTTTTTTTATTTTTTATTTTTTTTATCTCTTACAAGTTAGCACAGCCTCGCAAGCCACGCTTTTGTTGTGCTATTGAAAACAAATTATTAATTTTCAATAAAACTGTTCTACTACTACTACTACTCAACTGTTTGACTGCTTCTCCTTGGCACAACAATGGTTTTGAATGCTCCTCGTTACTGTTCTTTTCAGTAAAATATTCAACGAAAACATAAACTGAAAAAAGTATGTGTTAATCTGTATTCCTTAGAACTGAGATTTAAAAGAAAGCAATGGAAAAATAGTACTATCTATTTCGCTGAGATAGGATTGGAAAAAATTACTTAAGCTCCTACAGAAAATGGACCCTGCTACAAAAACGATGAAGATAGTATATTGACACTTACGAAGAACAGCGGAGTAGCAAAATAAATAGACAATGGATATAAAGCAGAACGCGTTTTTCGTCTCAACGCTAATCTCACTGGAACACGTTTTTCGTCTCACCGCTGATCTCACTAGGACCGACCTACCAAACAGGTTCTGGTTAGTCCGCACCGATGAGAAATAAAATGACACTGGTTCGTTCCAAAACAGGTTCTAAGAGTACAGCATTTTTCAGTGAACAGAAAACATATCAGTACTCTGGGGACAAAAAACACAGCTAGACTGGCAGATGCTTCGTACTGAAGAGATGAAAATATCACTACACTTACCTGTTGGACTTCCATTTGAGCCGCTTCGGGACGCAACTTGGCTTGCTTTTGATTAAGTGCTGTCAAGTACATCTTTTGGTCAGCGATCCAGTTACGAACAGCATCCTTTTTGCCTGTCAAGGTCTCCACCTCTTGAAGATTACCAGTGGCGCTCGTATGAAGTCCTTGAACCTAAATAAATAAGTCGGATAAGCACACTGGAACAAAATGAAAGCCTCCTTAGTCGTACGCGGTGTCATTGTACGTAGGGGACACCTAATCCGCGTTCGATTAACCTACAATAATCCATCTACTGTATCCTAAAATTGACTATAGTAGTTTCTTCACTGGATAATGACGTCATTCTCAACGGAAATTTTTCTTTTTCGTCAAACGAATCGAACGATAACAGAGACGAATGATTTTTCATCAGTACAATTTCGACAGAAATACTAAAAGGAAAAGGAAACTTCCGCCCAGAATTTCGAATATTATCTGACTTTTTCGTAGAACTACGACTACAGTTTTCAAACAAAACAACAACAGCGCTACACCGTAGTTGAATCAAACAGCATGTATATAGGGCTGGTGGTAGACAACAATGGATAACTGTTGCTGAATCGAACGCGGCATGAGTCACGGGTTAGGATCAGGCTTGTCGTTACAACCAAGTTGAAGTTGTAAGCTTCGCTTGGTTGGTTGGCCTTTTCCCACTTTCTGACTCTTTGCCTGTTAAATCGGTAGCGAATTAAGGACAAAAGGCATAAAACGATGGTGTGCAATAGCGACACAACAGTGTCCGGGTTCAGAATGACCACAGCTTGACCTTTGAGTATCGATTTTCAGGCGTAAACCACGATTTATAAGTTGCAACTTGCAAAGCGCTTCTTTCAAAGTTGGCGCTAAACATTACTCAAGTCAAAAAACCACGAACTTACACGTTAAAAACAGCGGGATTTGACATAAGAAACCTAGCGGAATTAGTGAAGACCCCAAAATACAAGCTGACAGTTGCTAGTCTTAATCGGAGGCAATAGAACATTCACGATGTAGGAGCGTGTTCCACCCTCGTGCCAATAGTAACTATTAGTTCCAACCTCACCAAAATACCCAAAAGTTACTACGCTGACCGTTCCAACCTTCTCGAAATAGTAACTAATAGTAACTATTTGCTTACCACGCTGGGGAGCGTAGTAACTACGGATATCAGAATCGTGATTGGTCGGATTCGCCCGCGGCATGATATTCTGCGGGAAAATAGAAAAGTCGTTCCAGCCTTGACGGCAAAAATCCACAATTTTTGACGTCATGCGTAGTAACTACGGTAAGTAGGATGGAACATGCTCTAAGTCTTCCATTCAGTATTTCTCCTGAAATTTCGACATTTTCACTCTTGGCTAATAAATTTCCTCCCCCTTCCACTGGAAAGGATTACTTCCGGCAATATGATGACTGCCCCACCATACCCCGTTGAAAGTTTGTTCATGTCTACCTTTCCTTGGTGTGATCCATAAATACTACTCCATGAGCCCCAAGATGCAAACGGTACTCCCTTACCTTTCTGTCCAGATCATCGGACCTGTATTCATACTGGCCCTCCTGGATGCGCTCCATCAGGCACTTCAGAAGGTTATAAGGCTTAGCCGGGGCACGCTTTAAAACAAACACATGCAATTAGCACTGGACAAAGCATGCAATAATACAAAATTCAAAGGACTAGGGAAAGGGCAAAAGAGGGTGTGCACTGTCAGAAGTTTCATAGCAGATTGTGCATAACACTTTCAAGAATAACACCTTTTCACTTAGAAATAAAGTGTTATGACCAATTAAGTTTATACTATTTCGTGCCTCGATCTCAAAGAACACCTTCAGTAGATAAAAATACTACACTGTCAGAACCGCGCGTAATGCGCGGTTTCAACAGATAACACTTTGGGATGTTATCTGTTATGTTTCTTTCGTTCCCGGTAGTATTTTTACCAACTGAAGGCGTTGCTGGAGATCTAGGCACGAAATAGTATAAACTTAATTGGTCATAGCACTTTATTTCTAAGTGAAAAGGTGTTATTCTTGCAAGTGTTATACGCTATCTGTTATGAACTTCTGACAGTGTGGTTGAAGTTCTAAGGTACTTCCAGTTATACTCTTGATGACTAGCTCTTCATACCGATGCAGAATCACCAAGTACCCAGCGAAGAGCTAGAAACGTCACGACAACAAACGTTGTTGATTGGTGTACACGCGATCTGAATCAATTTTGAGGTTTCGTTTGGATGGCGATTCTTGTTCTTAACGAGGTTCACTGGCGTCTTTCGGTCATATAGAGTATCTTCATATTAGTTCACAGATACAGCTCTAGCTCTCTAGGTTGAAGGGATATCATTTACTACTGACTATCTCATATTTAAGATTAGGTGTTTCAGAATTAATTAAAAAAAGAGGTTCAAGGTTTGTTTGCTTGACAAAAAATAAACAAACAAATAAATTTCTTAATAAATAAATTTTCATCTTTTAATGTTGAAAGTTCATTTTCGTTTAATTAGTGAATTGTTTTATCATGTACAAACGAGATTGTATATAATGTCCCTATAAAGAAGACATATCTTTTTTTTTTTTAATACCGTACGAAACGTTTATGAAGAACAGCGGTTGGTTGGTTGATTGATGAACAAGCAATGCCCAGAAAGATAATTTGCAAAGACATTGCTTGTTTAATAATCTCATAAGAAGACAAAAACAAATTTGAGAAATAGTTCCTTTCACCACTAGAACTGATAATATCAACTTGAATTCTTTGGGCTGAAAGTTATCATGATTGAGACCCCCTGAGATTTCTGCTAATAGACTCGGGCACACACACATTACATACAACAAAATCCTGATTTCGAAAAAAAAAGGACAATGAGAAAACGTCGAGAGTGAAGATTCAGACTGTACTTCAACATACTTCAGACTCAACAAGGTTGGTCATGCAACAAGATGCAAACAATCAAATTAAAATAGTCACCTGATCCAAAGTATCTTCAAGTTTGGTCCTCACCAAAACCTCTGTCTCTGGGATCGGGTGAACCGTCGGGTCGAGTGGGCTGCTGGGACGCGAGATGGACGCAGCAGCAGCTTCGCACGCAGCGACAGCCGAAGCCAGACGACCTTTCTCAGTTAGGAGACGGTACGACATGTTGTTAATGCTCTCTATATGCTTCCGCCAATCTTCAGTCGTTCGGAGGTCTTCATCTTGTATGGCGTTAATCTCTCCATCCCAGGAGTCGAAGTTCTTCATGATGGAGTCCAAAATACTCTCGTATTCTTCAAACTTGGCTAAACTTTCTTGGAGTCTCAGCCGAATTTGTAGTGCAGTCTGGAGGAGGCTATCATAGCTTTCTTGAATGTTGAAAAGCTGATTTTCGATCACTCGGTCAATCACAGGGCAAGAGACGACGTACCTTCCAACCTGAGTGTGACCCTTGGCTTTCACCTCTTCTAAGTTCTTTTTGTAATCGTAGATATTCTGGATCAGATTTTCGTGGATGTTGAGCTGCTCTTGGGTCTGGTCTTTGTTGCTAATATACATCGAGTTGTGTGCCATGAGCTGGAAAGAGGTTTGCAGCAGCCATCTCTCGCATTCCTGGAGGGCCTGATGATAAGCCAGATAGTCTTGCACTTCCAGATCAAGCATCTGTCGGATCTCCTTGCAGCTATCACTGACTTTTTCCCGACGACCTCGCGCTTTAGCAATGCGAACCAGTGCTTTGTCATTGCCTGCCCAACTGGCCAACGTTTCTGCCTCGGTCTCAAGGTGGACAATATCCGTGATGTGCCTGTCAATTTCTTGTTGCATGTATTTGTACCTTTCAATAAGGGTCTTCATCTCACCAAGCTCTCCTCGCGACTCGGGCTTCTCAGAGAGAGCATCTCCAATTTCAGAAAGCCATCTCTCGAGGCGACCGACTCCGTCGTTAAATTCTTCCCATCTTGAAACAGCATTCTTCAGCGTCGACAAAGAGTTCGAGACATCCACATTGAGAGCATCCCAGTCGGCTCGGAGGGTTGAAATGGCAACTCGTCCTTTCTCTTCAATACCGTGAGGAACAGACTGCAGGGCTTTCGTATAGGCCTCTACCATGACGGTCTGCAAATGTTGGCCTTCCGTCAAGCGCGTAGCAACCAGCTTGACTGTGTCGTAGTGCTCTTTAGTCGAGGCTTCGTCACTGATAATGCTTGAATCCTGGACGGTGCCGCGTGATCTTTTCAACCACTCCGAGAACTCGTCGCGGGCGTGCTCAAATAAGGAGTGATCACCCATTGTCTTTTCTGCACGAGATGTAAGGGACTGCAAGGAGCTAATGGCTTGGGTGTAAGCCGTCTGAAGAGCTACAGTCTGGTCTCGAACCGGGTTGTATGCACTCAAGTCAATCAGGAGCTCACACTTGTCATTAAGATCTTCCATAGCAAACTTTTTCTGGTTGATCTCCTTGAGCATCTGTTTGTACTTTTCGAGGTCTGGCTTTCCTTCCTCTGCGTCAACGATGCTCTTCTGAAAACCGTCGAGCCAAAGCTTGATCGCATTATAGACAGTATTAAAGTCAGTCCAAGCTGTGGTGCACTTGGACAGTCCCTTCTGCGTTTCGAAGGCAAGGCTCTTCATACTATCCCAGTCGGATCTTAACTGACTCATTTCTTGGCGGAGAATATCTTGACCTTCTGAGCTTGTCGTTTCGGTAAGCTCGTTGGAAAGTTCTTCTGTTTTCGCAAGTAGCTGCTCGCCTTCTGGGAAGGTTTGAATGATTGCGTGAAGTTTCTCTTGACTTTCATCTACCACAACCTGTTCGCCGTGAATGACGGCATATTGCTGGATATCCATCCGGGTCTTGCGAATCCAATCAATAGCGTCATTATACGCATGCCAGTGAGCTTCGTGGAGCTTGACTTGCTGGGCAAGCGTTTCTATGGTGGATGCCAACATCGATTTCAATTCGTCATACTTTTCAAATGACGGTGCGTACTCTTGTTTTGATACGTCTTCATCAGCGTTAATCTTGCCCTCCAGACGCTGGAAAATATCAGCGTATGAGGTGGCGTCTCTCTGCAATGCCTTGAATTTTTCGAAGGTAGCTTTCTTCTCGCTAAGATCGGTCAGAACGATACGGTCGTCTTCACGTGGCACACTTGACGTTTTGTTAGCCATCTCTTCCAACCAGTCAACAAGCATGCGATGAGATTTGTCTATTTCTTCAAGCTGCGACACTCGGTTCGCCAAGTCGTGGCGTAAGCTTTGAAGGTCGGAGACAATCTTGTCAAATCTCTGTCTAATGGTGTCAGTGTCTTCCTGAATCCTGGCAGCACCAGCTTGCTCTGTATTTAGGATAACTCTTTCCTTCAGTTCATTCATGTAGCGTAGCTTGTTTTGCCCTTGCTCGGTACTGAGCTTGATCTGCTTTACTTGTTGCAGCTTACTCTGCAGTTCAAACAAAGAACCAGACAGACCTGTGCAGCTCTCTAATTTTTGTCTGGTTTCGTCGACCCAATCTTCACATTCTTGATACAGCGCCAAATGCTGCTGGTGCTCCTGATAATGCATTTCAAGCCTTCGCATGATTTCCTTTGCAAGTGAGAGCAAAGCATTGTATTTGGTAGTGATAGCTGTAACTGCATTTGATACTCGGGAGTCAGCGCAAGTTTCAAGAAGACCTTGGGCTCTCATATTTAACCGGTCCAATTCTCTCTGCCAGTCGAAGATGTTCTGGAGGTGAAGCTGGAACTGTTCCAGGATATCCTTCTTGTCTTGGAGGGTATTCTGAAGCTTATTGAAAGCCTGGACGGATTCTTCAGTCTGGGTGAACCACTCAAGCGCTTCTTGATACTGATCTTCGTACTCAGTCCACTTAACCAAACCAGTTTCGACAAGAGTTTTTGTTTTAGTCAGGCTGTCGATGTAGTTGTCGAATTCTTCCTGAAGTAAAGCACATTCTTCTTCGATAATCTCTTTGTTCTCGTCGTTTGCATCTTGACAGGATGCTTCGCCCTTAGCGAGAGCCAAATCTAGCTTAGCTTGTCCGTCATCCTTCTCGGCAAGCAGCACCTGAAGCTGGGTAATCTTGCTTCCAAGGGAGTCCTTGTCGCCGATTGGCTCAGAAACTTTGCTGAGCTTCTCTTTTGCTATGCGCACCCATTGCATGAAGTCGTTTCCGGCGTCAATGAAACCTTGATGCTTTTCAACCGAGTCTTTTTGCTTTTCCAAGATATCGTGTGCTTGCTGGCTGAGAATTTTGTACTTGCTTGAAATGTCAGTAGCTGGGTTGGACTGCTGAAGATCTTCGGCTTTCGAGGTTACGGAAGCAATCATTGGTTCAAACGAAATAATATCCTGGACAATGCTGGATGTTCGTCGTAGATTAGCTCGCCTTTCTCCAAGACTCAAGAGCCTAAGGCCTGGAGTTAGGCCCTTGCGAGACATAGACACTTTCTGTTCGCAGACCTGTTGCAGCTTTGCTTCGCGATCAGATATCCATTGTTTCAGCTGAGAGTATGAAGAAGAATAATCAGCCCACTGCAATAGTGAAGTTTCAAGTGAAACCTTGGCAACAGACATCTTTTTGATCAGTCTGTCCCAGTCGGCTTGCAACTCCCTCAGCTCTTTGTTGATCTTTTCTTTACCATCAGAACGAGTGTTGCGCAGAACCTTTTCTCCAAGGTTGACTGCAGAGTGTACCAAGTTCTGTCCTTGATCTTGACGTCGTAAGAGCTCCTGCGCTTTCTCTAGTCCCGTCTGTAGAACATCACGGTTTGTCTCGGCAGACGACTCGCTGGACAAGCGAATGACTTCGCGAGCTTCTTCAATCCAGCTTTGGGCTTTGCCAAGTGTAGCGTTGTACTCGCTGTGTTGCTCAGCATTGGTCTCAACTTTCTTCAGCACGTCTTTCGCTAAGTTGATCTGCACTTGGTACCTTGAATGTAAGTGACGCAGTTGATTCGAAACGTACGTATCAAGGTGGGATTTTAGCAACGAGGAAGCCGTGGATTGGAACTTGTCAATTTGTTCTTTTCCTTTCTCAAGTCGATCAAGGAGGGACTTCGTTGTTTCAACCTGTTTCGCTTTCTCAGGGTAAGTAGCCAGCATAGCGTTCTTCTGAGCTTTGACTTCAATGTCAGCCTGCTGCAACCAATCGGAAAGCCGTTCATACTCCTCTTTGTAATCGCGCCACTGAACAACAGTCCTCTCCAATGTCGACTTCTGGGCCACAATCTCTCGGAAGAGGGTTTCGAAGGACTCATTTAAGGCTCTTACTTCACCCCTGATAGACTCTTGTCCAGGCTTGGAGGTGGAAGCGAGAACCACTTCACAACAGTGATTCAAAGATTCCACTTTCAGCTGACCTTGGCCTTGCTTGTTCAGAAGTCCTTCCAGAGCGTGCACAGCTGACTCGATAGCTAGCCTGTCTCCGAGAGATCTGTGCTTTAAAGCCGGAATCTTCTCCCGAGCTCGATTCATCCAAGTTATCAAGTCATCCTGTGCATCCTTGTAAGCTTTGTGGTCCACAAGCTGCTCTTGGCGTTTGATACGCAACGCACGAACTTTCTCCGACAGCGTCTCGTACTTCGAAAGAATATTCTGCGCCTGAAGGGCAGCTGATGCCTGCTGTCCACTCGAAACCATTTCGTCAGCCTTAACTTTAAGGTTTTCAACATCATACTTGTCGCAGCGTATCTTCTCCTCGAGACTCTGGAAAAAGAATTACAGATTGGTACAAGCTCGTTTGACCTTAGTCACGAGTGTCTTGTCAGGTCTAAGACAAAGACCACTGAAAGCATTCCACGAAAAAGAGGTAGACAGATGGGTTTATTTATGACCAAAATAAGTCGTGAAAATAATTTACAATTAAAATCACGCAGAACACTAGCCCAAATTTTATTAGAAAAAAAAACCAACTAACTCGTGTTGAACGTAAATAATGCTCATATGGGCATTCCAGAGCAGACTACAGCTGACCGAAAACCATAATGGACGTTGGGGGATGACAACGCCTGGTCCGAATACAAGTAAAAGTAAGTGAATGTCTATGGAAGTGTATTGCAACACTAACTGAAATAAAACGTCAAGCCATGACACCTATATTTTAATACTCTTAGTGAATTGGTTTCGCTTCAAAATGTTAAAGAAACAGGTTTACGTTCCACAAGTAGTACTAGGCTATCAACCAACCCGTCAAAACGTACCTTCAGTTTTTCAAGCTGCGCACGCTTTTCATTCAGGGTAGTCTGCAGTTCATCAGACTCAACCACCCCTTTGCTGACGGATTCAACCGTTCTGTTCAACTGGTGGATTTGTTCCAGGAATCCTGCCCATCTTTGTATAGTGTCATCAAGGTTCGCCTTGGTCTCAATCATTCGGGTCGCAAGAACGGACCATTCCTCTTGAAGCTCAGACAGAAGAGCGTTGATTTCACCGTGACCAGCAGGAGCGGTGTTAGCAAGAACGCTCTGAGCAAGCTCCACTGTAGTCTGTACTTTAGTAAATCCTTCTTCTTTGTACAATAGCAGATCCTAGAACAACATAGCGTCAATAATGAGGGTAGAGCGATGGACTCTCGGCTTGAGTATTTTTTTATTTATTTAGTTATTTATTTCAATTGTTGAAATTCAGGGATTGGGGGAGATTGGTGTGGTCCTGGACTTGAACTTTGAAGATGGAGCGAGCGGTAAGTGACAAAAAAAAACTGTTCAATTGTTCTTTTTTTATTTTATGTCAACAGTGAAGAGACTCGATTATTTGCTGAATATTTTGGTATTAACCCCTATCTAACGGGCCTTGCTTTGTAGGGATCGAAACTTATTTTGTTCGAGTGTTTTTTTAATTTAAAACTCACCTGAACTGAAGATGTGTTTCTCGTAAGAACAGGATGGAGATTGGATGCGTTAGAAAAGAATTGAGAAAATGAAACTTGTGTCGCGACTCGCGATAGACCCCTGCATTCAATAAGGTGGATAAGCAAGTGTCTTATTTAGTAATTTTTAGTAAATAGTATAGCCTACTGTAGGCTACAGGACTTGCGTTCTCTAAGGTGTGTTTTCGTGTTTTCTTTGGTAGTGTTTTGACTTGGTCGAATAAAATACATTGTAGCCTACCGTAGGCTATTGATATGAGATTAGTGGGGAGTTACAATTCTAAAGAACATTAATAGTTCTGTAGAGTTTGCAGCTTTATACAGAATATCGCTGAATGAATAGTAAGGTTTCGAATAATGTTCCAGTCCGTTGTTTGCTCCTTCAGGTTTCACCAACCTTCATCTTTAGTTTTACGTTCAACTTTTATAATTTTTAAAATAAGTTTAAAATAAAATAAAGTGTGCGAACGAAAGCATGTTTTACTTCTTTTAAGATTTAAAGCTGAATAGAAGTAATAGTGTTTTATAGATCCTATGCTGAGCAACTGGCGAGTTCATTTCAGTTAAAAGCTACCGATTGGTTCAATTTGAGCTGACAGAGATGGCGTTCACCTCAAGTACCGACGTAGACCCTTTAATCAGCCTGGCCTTCTATTACCTACCCCAAATCCAATTATCTTATTCAAGGGATCAGTATTGCGGTCAGTGTTGCCACCGGTCGCGGAATTCTGCGATTTTTCACAAGTTTTAGACTTCTCCCCAGATTTACAGCTGTAAGAATTTGACACGGGAATTCGCCCTTTTGAGGCAAAAAGAATTTTGGCCAATTTTTCGGGGAAAGGATTTATTTGTTTTACGAATGGTAGAATATTAGCTAACTTTAGGGTAAATTGTGACCTCGGAATCCACGATTTTTGTTACTGAAAACTGAAAAAAGGACGGATTTTGTAGGTGCCAGCATGTCGCAGATTTTCGTTCCCAAATGTCACAGGTTCGGTCACAGAAAGGTGTCAGCACTGACTGCGGTACCTTGCCATGTACACTATGTCATTGTCACTGAAGAGCACACCTCCAGGAGCAATTAGTGCATTATGTAGATTTGTGTTGAAAAGTATTAAAAGTTGACCGGGTTAAGGTTCAAGGTTCAAGGTTCAAGGTTTAATTTACACTTCTGTATAAAATCAAAATAAATAGGGTCAAGCCGGGGACACAAGGTCGATTGACAAAAACCCGGTACAATATATAACAAACATATTTTACCTATAACTAATTACATAAATAAATGTTAATAATTCCATGACTCATCACCAGACGGGAACCCGCCCCACAAACCCACCGACACTCGGCAAGATCAACCCGAAATCCCAAAAAAAATAAAAAAAAATAGTGCAGTTTAGTCTATGTAGTGCGATATTACAAGTTATTATGAAGTCTACATATGGCCGTAAGGTTTTGAATACAATATTATGTGGTGGAATTATAAGAAAGACTTACCTGTATGGTAGCAAGCTTTGCCTCTAGATCTTCACGAGACGACGCACTGAGATCAGAGCAGTACTTCAACTTGTCCGAGACCTCTAGCAACCAGCGACGCCCCTCGTCAACCCGAGACAGGAAGTTTTGGTGATTTGCAACGTAACTTTGCCACTTGCAGACAAGATCCTGTAAAGAAATGTCGAGCTAAAAAAAGCAAAAGTAAACATGAACTAATAAGAAGACTCATTTCGAGCAGAACAGGCTAGCTTAATTAACATTATATAATATCTAGGTCGGACTAGACAGAGTTGCAACTAATAAAAGAAGAAATCAAACCAAGAAAATTCTCGAATCAGTAAGAAATCGGCTGTTAAAGAGTTTTCTTTTTAAGTGTTCACATTATTTCTTGAGTTCTGTACAAAACCAGAAAATAATCAAAGTTTAAAAAAAAAATTGTCATTTACACAAACCCCATAGCCCATTTCCCTTTTTTCTGGAAATAATCAATTTAAGATAGCGTTACTATGGATCCAGGCTTAATTTTGAAAAAATGTGCAAGGTTTACCGAATATTCACATTACAAATTCTGCTATCTATTTTTCTTTCCGTTTACTCATCAGTCATTACATTACACAAAGCGTGAATCCAGACTAGAACAGAATTGTCTAACCTTAACTCGGGTCATAAGCTGCTGATACTTCGTGCCAAGCTCAGAGACTTGCGACGGCCTGTTTTGAGCGGCACGGTACAGCTGCTGAGCTTTCTCCATAATCGCGTCCAACTCCAGCTCTTTGGCTCGCACTTCTCCTTGCAACTGCTTCAAAGTTTCGAGCTGTTTTTGTTTGAGCTCCAGAGATGGCTTCAGATCAACGGCATGAAGCTTGTTGTCTGTTTCCCTGAGCCATGCCTGGCATTGTTCACGGAGAACCTCATAGTTGCCCCACTGCTGCAGCTTTTGTTCCAAGGCCAGAATAGCAGACCTAAAAAAAGGTTTATATTTTTTTTAGTTTATTTTAGTTTTTTCTTTAGGTTTACAAACCAACTTTTGAATGCTAAACTATATGAACAAACCTTTTGTAACGCTCTTACCATCCTTTAGACATGTGGCTGATACCTCTGACTGCAGGCCTGTGGGAGCAGTCAAAGGCAGAGATCATATGACATCATGACTGATAACATCACTCAATATGTTTTCCCAGTGCTAATACTGGGTGTGGAACGGTCTACCCGAGGAGACGGTTGCCCAGTTAAAGGACCTGTCTTACTTATAATACTAAAGTAATCTCCTTCCATAATATATTTCTAAGCTCGGAGACCCTAATTTCGTAAAGTACATTCTAACCCCTCTAACAAAACGACACTGGTTTTCTCACTTGAAGTGTTTTGCTACCTTCGATGTGTATCAAGCTGTCGACGGTTGTCTGCTCTCGGAAAAGGCTAAACACAGTCGAAACCGTGAGTTATTTGTTGAAAGCGCAGCATAGGTTTAAAGCATTCAAATATTTTAATGTATTGTAAGTTAAAGAGTAAATAGTGCGAAGGGTCATTTAAATTTACTGTTTACACGACACCAAGCCGAAGCATTGTTCAGCTGTAGCGCGTCCGTGAATCCGTTTTAGTGTGTTAGCTGATTGTAGCCGTCTAAAGTGTAATGCTATAAACAATAGTTGCGTTTTTGCTGATACCATGGTATCTGCTACCACGGTCCAAAGTCGTTTTTGCAGTTATCGTGGTATCTGATACCACGGTCAAAAAGCGTTTTTGCAGTTATCGTGGTATCAGATGGTCCGAGCGGTCCGACCGTGGTAACTGGTAGTGGTATCTAAAAAGTCATCTCACTTTCGTCAAATTTTGTCAGAGTGATGAGAAAGAAGTTTAGCACTTAGTGATGTAACTGGATATCTGTTTTCTTTCGGGATGACTTCGAAAAGTGCAATTTCAGCAATAGTCGTTTTTGCAGAGCACCGTGTATCAGATGCCACGATAACTGCAAAAACGACAAACTGCAGATCTAGTTACCGTGGTAACGGATACCATGGTGTCTGCAAAAACGCAACTAATATAATCAGTAGGAAGAGAAGAGTCAGCTTAACCACTTCTTTTTGTTAATAAATATGCAAAGTACCCTATCAGTCAAAACACTAGGTCCGCGCAAATGACCATAATCTCTAGATTTGTTGTTGGTTCAGAGCAAGGTGTGTGGCTTTTATTCAAAGTGTATTTTCAATTTCTTCTTTTCTATGTTTAAATTTGTGTATGGCCCTAGTGCTGCTTAGAAAACAAAATTGTAATGTACACTATGTTATTAGAGAGGTTATTAGATGTTTGGGATTTTGTGTAGGTTTTTGCATTTAAAGGACCCCTCGCACTATTTACTATTCAACTTACACTATTTTAAGATATTTGAATACTCCAAAAATAGGCGGTTCCCGGAAACAAATAAAGCTGTTCCTGTCCTTGACGAAGGTTGACTGTTTTTGGAAAAAAAAAGAAAGAAACTAACTGATCCTTCAAAAACGAGAAGTCATGACTTACTCGATGGCGGTCTGCACTCCTTGCCACTCTTGCATGGATGTGTCAATTTGTGCACGGACATTGATCTGACCGGCTTCATTGGTGCCTGGAAGGACTCTTTCGCCGACTGTCTTAATAGCCTCAAAATGAGGCTCCTCTTCGGGTAGAGTAAGCTGAAGACTCTGAAAATCATCGATTAAAGACGGCTTGAAAATGCGCTTTTTCTTCTTAAGACACGTTCTACTATTCATTATCTGTAAACCCTAAATTTCGAAAAAGATGTCATGAAAAATGACAAGGATGGACCTTTGGTTCCAGCTCCAAACAAACTCATTACCACTCGGTTTTAGAAAAAATGGTGTTTGAGAGGAGGAAAAATAGGGATGAGTTAATCAGTGATAATTACAGGTGTGCGATTTGTCTTTTTGGAGAGGACACTGTTGCCGACGTCCTAGGGCAGTGCCAGGAATCTCCTCTACCGGACCAGTTTGGGGGAGGGTAGTTCATTCCTGGTATATCGAGATTGACAAAAGACAACGTCATTAAAAATGGTGGTAGAATATGTGAGTGGGAATTTAAATAGGAGATAGTTTATTTATGTGTAGTAGAATTATTATGTTTTCAATGAATTAGTATATCTGTATGTCGTGTATATAAAAATTTGTGTATGGCCCATTTGAGGCTAAATAAACACTATCTATTATATGCTATTCAAACAGTCACTTTGAACTCAACCCCTTCGACTATAGCTTTTGTGGGTAGCAGTGTTCCACAGCCACCGTGGTCGACCGCTACCGTGTGTTACAGAACAAGTTAATGCTGGTAGCGCAGGTAGATAGAGCAGGTGGTCTCAGCTCTAATTCTTGAAATGCGAAAAGGGTGTTGACCGCCCAATCTTACGTCCGCAAGAGGGTAAGTATGTCCAGAGAACTGGAGGAGAGGCTTTTGAAAGTTAAAACAAATGTACCGAGGGAAAATCTTCAAGAGAAGTATCTTTGCGGGAGATTTCTCACATTCTGAAATGCCAACAGTTTTTAGTTGCATGTTTGTTCAAGTCGTACAGATTCTTTAGGCTAATTTGACCCAGAAAAAATTCTGTCGATTCGTTTGAAGCATAAGTCTAGTTTTCATATTAGCAGGATTAACGCGGAAATAGCATTGGTGGCGTTCAACATCCTCTTCGAATTCAAGGACTTGGATTTGAAATTACGTGCACCAGCTGCACTAATGGGTTCTGATCTGGTAAAAGGTGAACTAGCGGTCGACCTACCTGAGCTGAGGACTAGATTAGGACTAAAAAGTCCAAGTTCAACAGTTTAAAAAATTTCCGATAGAGATTCCAATGTAGCAGTGGCTTTCTGTTTGTCCTTAAGGCTGCAATAGCTGTGGCTCCAAAGGATTATAAAAAGAATCACCAAACTTAGATAAAAACAATAAAAGTTGGATTATTACCTTCAGCCTGTCGAGGTTGGCATGGAGGGAAATCCTTTCAACATATGCGTCTCCCCAGAGGTCAATGGCGTGGTGCGTTGCTTCAAGCCATTCCGTCTGCTCCATGACCGCCTTCATGTACTGTTGGTGGGCACTGACAATGGCTTCGTATTTTTCCACGAATCCCTAAAAGACATTTGCAGGTATAGGTATCCTGTCAAACAAAAACTAGTATTGTTTAGCAAAAATGTACTAACATATCATCAAGCACAGCCTACAGACGAAATAAAACTGATCAGTCTCCCAGTCTATCAAACTAGGACGTGGGGCCGGGCAAATAAGACTGAAAAGTGCGGTTCCAAAAACGCAAAAGTTAGAGCTGCCTGCGATACACTCCTCCGAAAATTTGTTTATCCTTATTTTACGAAATTAGTTATGAAAGTTATAGTGACATGTCAACATACATTTTCACTTTTGTAACAGTCGCTTTTATAAGTTTTATCTGTCTTGATTTTCGAGTTTTCTAAATTAGCTGATGTTCTTCTTATTATGATAAGATAAGATTTATTTCCAAAATCTTCTTATTGTGATATAGGGAATCACAATTTTTTAGCTTCAGTTTTTTAATTGACCCCGATTGTGCGGAGGTCTGTGCAATAATCCTGATAATTTTGGATTACCATAACTGGCCCATCCCCAATGAAAAAACTGTAGCCTGTGTAATTGTATGATAGTTGAACGAAAACGTTACATGTAATGTAATAATAAGGAATACTATCATTTAGTGTGCCTCAGACTAGGCCAATCTTAAGCAGTAGTATCCAGTTGCATCCTGTTTTACTATAATAGCTTCCAGTCTTGCTAATAACAGCATTGATTTAAAAAAAAAATACATCGGATAGCTGCCCAGTGTTATTTCCATGTACAGATACTGCAGACGGAATAAAAGATATATTTGTAATACCTGTAGAGAGATAAAAAATTTTATAAACAAATGGATAAAAACTCCGGTATGACAACCACCCGAAGAAGGAACTCTTGGTCTAGGGAGATGCAAAAAAAGAAAATCCACCAAATGTCCCAAAATACTGAAAAAATAATCAACTTCAAGTGGAAGTCAAGTTTAACGACGAACGATATGTGAAATAATACTGGCGGTTTACGACAGGTGACCATAGAACGCTAATTCGCGTTCCCCTACGCGAATGTGACGTCACTAGCAGCAAAAATTCGCTTCGCTAGGCAAAAATTAGTATCACGTTTCGTAGAGTTATTTTCGCGTTGCCTCAGTTCGCGGTGAGGAGACTTCGTATCCACTTATACTTATCTAGTCCAGGCGAATTGGTGTATGTATTCGCTGCCAGTGGGGTCTCCGAAACGTATTTGCTGAGAGGCGCGAAAGGACAACATTTTTTGGCGGTAAAGATTCGCGTTCTACCCTAGCCTCGTTTTTGTTGCAATAGCGCTGCCGCATCGCTGCTGCAGCACTTCTTTGCTTTTGCATAGTATGCGTCTTTCTTCTTGGTTGAAGCGGCAGCGCTGCATTATCTTGCAGGGAAGCACGGACTTGAGCCTCGTTTTTGACATCCACTTCCGAACCGCTTCCCAACCGATTCCGCAAAAAGGCGTTTTTGCAACTGAATTGGAGTTGCTGCTTCATCGGAATTTTGCTTCGAAGCGTTTTTGCGCAGAAGCACATCACTTCAATTCGGAAGCACTTCACATCTTCCTAGGACTTGGTCAAGGATCAAGTCCTAAGTCACTTCTCTTCATAAAAAAAGTTTATCAAAATGGAAAATTGGTATCTTGTTAATTATGACAAAAAAAAAGAATTTACTGGTTCTTCCGAAAGAAGGTAGGTAGCCTATGCTATCAGTGAACTGTCACTATGCTATGGGACTATAACAGATTATGTTATGGGCCCATGGTGTAATGAAATTGATCTTCGTGACATTTTTTGTTGTGCCTGTCATCCAGCACGCATCATTTTATGAACGTCTCTTATTATGTAGGCTATACTGTACTTTTCATGATTTATTTAGTGCAAGCAGTCCCAGCTATCACTGAGAGATTCTAATTTAAAATCCCCCATCTCTAATATTGCACCCACCCACAATGGAGAGGGCTTTGAAACAGTGCACGGGCAATTATTTTGTCGCCCTCTCTCATGGGCTTATTCGTCTGTTTGACTCCTAAGTATATTTTGTGTGTATGTGTTGTGTTAATTTCCCTAATTGTTTTCATATTTTCTTTTGTACTCAACCGTTTTCGTCTTGTACGATTTGTGGGTTAAAAATAAATTATTAGTATTAATTATTGCGCACACAAAAATAGAAACTGACAGGAAAGGCTTGACTTTATGGAAAGTCAGGGGGCAGCAGAGACTCAAATTTCTGACATGTAGCCTCGGAAATGGCACTTTTCGGGGAGGGGGGTACCCACCACCCAATTTAAATTTGGACATTGCAATTTTGTAAAAAGACCACCCAATTTTAATTTGGACATTTGGTTTTCTGAAATTAACCACCCATTTAAAATTTGGCAATATTCGTGACCAAACGGAGACCACCCCAAAATAAATAGAAAAAGGACGTTTACATTTTTTATTGCAGAATTTTTTGCTTATCAAGTACAAATAAAGAGAGAAAAAGTCATTTACATATTTTTTCAACATTTTTTTTGAAGATTCCGCTGGTCTCAGTATTGTTTCTTTAGGGATTTCAGAAAAGAATCCCGTCAGGATTTGAAATAATCCTCAAAAGGTGTGCGAATCACTCAAAAATGACATTTACATACAGATACAGATATTAAAGAAGAGTGAAGGTACTGTATCACTTATGATTTATGTGTATACCGAGGAACTTGACTAGGCTAAGGATTCCCTAAGTTGAGCTAGGACTAGCCTATATGGGTGGTACCCGACCTAGAATTTCTATAACCTCGAACTTGACCTGAAAATACTACAAGCAAACTTCCGCACAGTCCTAAATTTATCCTAGGTCATTCAGGGTGTCTTTCTTGACAGTTAAGACCAGGTTAAGACTGCACTGGTCTTTCCTCTTATTATTTTTAGGTACAAGTTTGAGGTTGTATTTGACAATTTGAGGTTTGGTACCTCTCCTGTAGATTTACAACAAGATAATCTGGCAAAGCATCAAGCATGCACAGTTTTTTATAGTGCAGGCAGGATGACAGGAAGTATGAGAGCAGTAATAGTTATCCAAAGGTGCAGTAATCTGAATGCATCCCAGCAGCAACAGGCTGTCACAGGTCCAACTTCCATTTTCCCCTACCCTAATCTGGGAGTTTTTAGAATGTCTCGAAAAGAAAAATTAAGTAATAACAATGGAGAAATTTTAATATCAGTATGCCTTAATTCTTATAATTTCAGGGTACTGAAATACTGAGTTCTTGGGAATAGTGTCCCAACGTCTGAGCACATGCCCCAATGCATGGGTATGGTGCTCGTATGTTGGGGCACCATGCCCTGCAGCAATGCCATGGAACCCCCTTTTTGAATAGCTAATTTCTATTTCAGATTTTCAATTCAACAGATTTTCATGGGGTATCGGGCCATTCCTGCAGGGCATGGTACTCCCAATGTATGAGCACAATGCCCATACGTTGGGGCATGCCTAGAGGTTGGGACACCATGCCATAAAAAATGAGGATTTGTGTGTGACTGGCTTGGCTCCTGCACTTAAAGTTCACTTGCTTCACTTGAGCTTGGCAAAGCAAAGGAATTAAAGATTGATTTCTGCCCATTTGTCATCATAAGCCTGTCCACTAGGCTAGAGGAGATTCGCTGTAGTTTTAGCATGAAAAAAACGAAACAATATGTATCCTAAGGAAGTGACCATTTAGTCACCATAAAAGTAGTTTCACTTGAAGAAGAAAGAGTCCATAAGATAGCTTGATAGGTTTGCAGATCAAGATCTGCAACAATTAACATAGCTTTTGTCAGTTTGTCGAATCCACAGCTGTGTGAGAATTTTTATTTTAGTCAGTAATGTGTGAAATTGTTACATCCACTGGGAATATTTCTGGTACTTGTCTGCCAACTACCTGCAGCCCAAACCTAGGCAATCTGGCACTATCTTATCTAGTTATGAATGAGAGTCTCTTAAAATCTCTCAAACTGCTCGTCCAGAATGACAAAATATTGTCTTATACATTTAGGACTTTCCAAAAATCCTGAAAGAAATGCACTTTGTGTACCAGAAAGAGATTTACAGATGGCAAAATATAAGCATCACGAGAGCAGGCAATGCAGCTCACAATGTCAGACAAACAGACAAGAGTTTGTGAACTTAGCAATTCTTACTTCTGAGTTTAAGGAGAGGATGATGCTAATATACCTACTTCCTAGTCAAGCATGTAGTTATTGTAATGTCAGAATAAAAGTAGTTTATACCTTGAAGCTTGAAAGAGTCCATATATTAGCTAGATAGGTGAAGAGTAGGTTGTCACCATAAAAATACTTGTAAAACCATACAGTAGCATAAGTTTATTATCTTCTGAAGTTGGCTATTTGGGTCTAACTTGATGTTCTTTCCAGGGCATAGTCAGTGATCAAGAAACAGTACCGCCTGGACTAGCATCATCGGTAACTCAGTGGTGGATAAAGAAGTAGGCTATCAGGTAGTGTGACTAAGAAAGTACGAGTTGAAAAATTTAAAATCATGTGGAATATATAGAAGCTCTTAAGTGTCTGCATGAAGGAATAAGGGACGCCCATTCAATCATCAACCAATGCAGATTGAAGTCCAAATGTAATATTTTCCCCTAAAGGATCTACATATGGAAGCTCTGCCTTGTCAGCAAGAAGGAGTAGGTGAACCCCGTGCACTGTTCGTTATTCATTGGACCTTTAGGCCCAGCGCCAATAAGAGCACCTGACCAGGAGTCAAGTTCCAATGCTTAAGAATGTCAAGTATGCTTATAGTGTAAAAAAGGCAGAGGTGGAGTATTAAGCGCAATCAGTCTATGAAACAGGTGTGCAAAGGAATTATACTCAGCTTCCAGATACCATCACCACTTTTTCGTTCCTTCTGGGAAGCCAGGAGTTCGAGGTTGGTTATGGAAGGCTGCGTCACAAGAAAGTGTGTTGGAGATATTTCGTGCGTTAGAGATATTTCGTGTTCGTCTCTTTGGAACATATAGACTGCAAAGGGCTACAATATGATAGTGCTTTTTATGACAGAGAGTCAGGTGTGCGACACACATATGGTAAGACAATCTTTCAAGCTTCTAAGTAACAAAGAGGGGAGACCGTTGACAGAACATACAGTGCTAAGATCCTGTGCACTGTTATAGACTTCAGATAAATCACAGACCATACACCTGTATTTAAAGCCAGTCTCGTAGAGCAGGATGTCCAAGAACAGAGAGGTAGTTTTGGCAATGTCTGAAGAAGAATAGAAGCATCTCCTTCATCTTTTGACGGAGGGTCGACCTTGGTCATGGACCATGCTACAGATTTCAGCACCAGTGACCATGACCTTGGATACCCGATCGCACTCATCGATGTCTCGCGAATGTTTAGTTGCCTAAGTAAGGAATCTTATTGATGCATACCAGTGTGGTCCTAACGTAAAGTGATCGGCGGAACATATGTGCTTTAATAGTCGGAGCTATTTCATGTGAACTTTCACGTTCTATCTGTCATAAGTGCTTTTATTCTGCCAAAGTTGCCTTTAAATACTGTGTTGCTTTTACTTTTTGTGGTCTTCGTGACAGAAGATTCCTGGTGTAAAATAAAATCATCCTTTAAACCAAGCCAGATCGGATTTCACTCCCTACAAACAGACAGATGCTTGACTGTATGTTTGAGTTGGTATAGGTGGATAGTAATATCATTTAATATTCTGATTGACACGTCTACGTTTCCCGTCAAGCCACTCCAGTGCACTTGCTCTCATTTAGCTGGATTATAAAGTTTATCGACTGGCCCGTTGGTTGGTCTTACCGTGATTCTTGCTTGATGTTACTTAACGTGCTCCTAAATATTGAATTTGGTGTTACCTAATTCGTTGAAACACAATTAAATTACCCATTTTCAAATCATATTTTGTCTTCCATACCCAGGTGTGAATTGCGTACTCACTCACTTATATCCTAGTATGAGGTCACAAGCCGTGCAAGTCTCCCTAGCGAAAGCAGCTGACGAACCAATAATTGCAACGAATTTTGCTCTTTCGTAAAGGGCATCAGGAGTTGAAGCTAGGAGGGATTTCACCTGCTTCCGTGCCGGTGGAAACCTTCGATGTGCTCGAGCTTGTTTTTGGCGTGCTCAGGGGTGTTACATTTGCCTACGCGGGCAAGGTGTTTGTCCGCAGTTTCTTCCATCCGGGCAGCGGGGTTGCGAGCAAAGCCTTCTTCACTTCGTCTCTAAGGTGCAAATTACCCAGTTTTTGTTTCACAAAGTTTGAAGCCAAGCTGACCATCTAACTTCATTCGTTTTAGGGTCCAAGGTTTCAACGTCCAATGAGACAGACAGTGAATCCTGAGTTCTTCGTAACTGACCTTGAAATGCAACGCCGGTCTTCAGTGGGGGGATGTGTATATTCAAAAGGCAGAATTATTAGGAAAACAGCAGCTATAAGTTCATATGGTACTTGCAAGCTTGTTAGCATGTATTCAAGTTCTCGTACTGGGATGTGAATGAAGAAGTTTCGTCATCCTAGCACACCTGGAAGTACCTTAATTTGCTATCACCAGAATTCCTGACCCCCTTCCAACTGCCCCCACAGTGCTCGAACCCGGTCCGGTTCTGTCACTGATGTATCTAGGGCTTGTGCTAGAGACTTGAGCAAGAAACGGGCAAGTGAAGCCCCCGTTTCACCAGAGGGGGGAGCACAACTTATTCAGGCCTCCCCCCCCCCAACATTCATCAGATTACATCCGGACTTCAAATAGGGCATTCGAGACATGAGGTCTTTCCAAATATCAAGTTTCATTAAGATCCGATCACCCGTTCAAAAGTTGCAGATACCTCAAGAATCAGGATTCTCCCTCCCTCCACTCCCCCCCCCCCACGATGGTCGGGTCAGGGAACCGACTATTTCCAAGCCAATCATGTCAAGTCTCTAATATTCAAGCCAAATTTCATCGTCCTTGCACTTCTGGAAGTACCTTAACTTGCGATCACCTGAATTCTGGTCCGCCCCCCCCCCCCCCACATTCATCGGATTCGGTCTGGACTTGAAATGGGACATCAGAGGCATGACGTCTTTCCAAATATCAAATTAAATTCCGGCTCCCCTCCCTTCCACCACGATGGTCGGATCGGGCAAGTGACTATTTCCAACTTAGTTTGGTGGGTTGCCTAATACGCATGCCAAGTTTGATCGTCCTAGCATATCTGGAAGTACCCTAACTCGCAAATGCCGGAATAACCGACCGACGGAAAAGTGATCAGCATATCGCTGTTGATACATCTTGTCTAATATACAACTTTATTTAAGGTACTTTGGTTGAAATATCACTAAGATTAGGCCATATCGGCTAAAATGTTGTTGAATTTAAGCTAAAACCCTTTTATTCTCACAAAAGACCACCCAATTTAAATTTGGACCTTTTTATTCCAACAAAAGACCACCCAATTTTAATCCGGACTTTTTTATTCTGGCCAAAAGACCACCAAATTTAAATTTGGACCTTTTGATACTGGTAAAAGACCACCCAATTTAAATTTGGACATTTGCTGAAAAAGGGACCACCCCACGGGGGGTTGATGTCGGGAATTTTAGTCTCTGCTGCCCCCTGTGGAAAGTCCACCAAAAGGCGCTTCATTTGCGCAATTTAACCAAGAGGCGTTTTTGCTGTTAGTGAAGCAGACTACTTAAATTGGTGCGCAAAAACGCCTTTTCTATGGAAGTGACGAAGCAGGTCGGAAGCACTTTTGAATTACGGAAAGAACAAAAACGAGGCTCATTGGTCGGGGTGCAAGTCCGTGATTCTCGAGAAGCGCTGTCGTCTTCCTCGGAAGCGCTGCAGTGCAAAAACGGATGTAGAAAGAATCAGCCCGGATTCGGTCGAGAAGTGGACCTGCAGCATGCAACAAAAACGAGGCTCCTATCTTTACAAACCCATTTCGCAGTAACGTTGTGTTCAACAGTAGAATGCTGCTCACCTGGATTTTTCTCAGGGTCTCTTGATGTTTATGACCTGCTTTCTCAAGGAAGCTTTCGACGTCCTGCTTGTCTGTTTCGGTAGCATCCGGAAGATTCGAGGCTTTATCCTTGCAGTCGACCAACGCCTGCTGGTGACCAACGACATCATGAAGCAAAAGCCGGTAAGTCTGCAACTGACTCCTCTTTTCGTCCAAAGTCGATCGCAGTTCTACGTCCTGAGTTAGCTGACGCTCAGTTTCGCGAAGCCACCGCTGAAGATCCTCTCGAGCGCTCTCGAAGCTTGTCCACCTAAACAAGACAAATTTCTAAAACACACGTCACAAAAAATCAACGAAGAAACAAACGAAAATAGGGTCTGTACAGGCCAACGAATATACTGAAATAAGAGGCGAATATTTCGCCTTTTCTTTCTGTCACTCGCTAGTACCGAGCGAAAAAAGTCGTAATTGTTATCCGCAGGACTATGTAGCTCCACATTTAGGGGTGGGGGAGGGGGTTCAAATTAAGGGACAAACAAAATATTTGTAAACAGCGAATGTGATAGTCGATTATGGGATAAGAAGGCATGCTGAGCACGATAGTGAAAACCATTTTCTCGCCGGACAAGTAGTTCGTCCGGAATCCGGCATAAGCCGGAAAGTTGGTTAAAAGTAAAAGTTTAATTTGAAATAGATTAAATGGTCGATTTGGGCGTAAGAAGACATGCTGAACACGGTGGTGAAAAGGTACTGGTGAGTGGCTCGCTGTCTTTGTTTTAGGCTTTCAATTCTTCCAATTTTGTTTTAATTTTGGGTTCTTGTTGGTTTTCTGCTTTGTTTTGATTTTCTTGGTTGTTGATCTTCATCCTCGTTTTGGCATTTTTCCTCGAAATTTTCTATCTGCGCTGAATAAGGGAGGCAGTTGTCCTCCCGAAATATTCGCCATTTAGTTCAGTATCTTCGTTGGCCTTTACAAACCCGGTTTTTGTTGGTTTCTTCGTTGATTTTTTGTGATATGTCAGGCTAGTGCGGTTTACGAAATTATCTTCTAAAACACGGGCTTATAATACGTCATTTTGCTCATCGGTTGTGAGATTTGGTTGGTCATTAATACTTAAAATACCCCTCTTGCTGATTCTGCCTTTCATAATATACCTAGCTCTCGTATGGAATAATATGCTTCTAAAATCACCAACTTTCTCCATTGTTTCGTTTTGTACCTACGAATTTTTAGCGCTTTCTCGGCCGTGCCGAGTTTTGCCGGTTACACAACGCAAAGTTTGCCGGAATCTTGAACGTCCTCTGGCAACTCTTTAACACACAAGGATATGACAATCTTCTGTTTTTTACTTATTTTATTTGCTTAGTTTTCCTACTTTTTAATCACGGCGCGTTTAGTTTTCATATGTTTTGCCCCCCGCCACCGCGTCAGAGAGCGGGAAAGCCGGATAGATCGACTTTTTCGATTCTGACCCGTTTCATAGGGAAAAGATCATTTCTAGTACGAGCTGTGCTTTCAGTATCGATAAGATAACAGAAGTGAGTATATTCATATTTTGGAAATTATAATATACGTACAAGAATTCCCATTTCCCCTTGAAGATTTGTATTTTTGTTAAGCATCCTAGATGCTGAAGTTTATAATATCCGTGCTGTCACAGGATGTGTGCAAAACCAAAGGAAACTGTAGTAGTGGAGAAGCGGGAACAGAAGAGCTGGTTTTGTGAGATGCAAATTAGAGTGTAGCCCCCCCAGAACAAGCTAACACTAAGGAGTAGTGCCAAGACTTGACAAAATTGACACACTCTAATAGCAGCGATACTAGCACCACTAGCGATAGGGAACGTCCCTACTCAAACTCACTCAGCCGTTCACCAGCGCTGGCTCCGATAACTTCATATTCTAAACAGAGCAAAAAAATGATACAGCCTCCTTTGTTTCCTTGGTGTGTGCGGACCGCACCTTTGCTTTACCAGAAATTCATAAACCTGCAAGTTTGTCTCGCTTTAAATGCCGCAAGCGGAGTGGGTGGAGCTACGAATATGGCCCGTTTGCAAAGCATGGAAAGCATAGGTCTTGCCGCTACTCCTTAGTGTTATTTTGCTTTGGCCAAGACAAACCAATTGGAATACCTTCAATATTTTGTAAACCGAAAGATTAATATAGTAAGCTTAATCGAACTACCAAACGAAAAACTGCGATCCCTATACATCTTCAGAGAGCTGAGTAAATTCCCCACCGCTCGACGCTACCAGGATTAATCAGCCTTAGGGCTTCGGATCAGAGCACCAAGGGGGGCAACACGCATCATTTCACGGTCGTCATTCCTCCCCCTGACTCCGCAATACTAGTTTCCGAAAAGCCATCTTATGATCATAATCTTTCATCTCCGAATAATTAGCAATGTAATTGTTGCGTTTTCGCAGGTATCATGGTATCTGTTACCAGGGTAACTGAATCTGCAATTAGTCTTTTTGCAGTTACCGTGGTATCTGATATACGGTTGCTCTGCAAAAACGACAATTGCCGAAACTACACTTCTCGAAGTCATCCCAAAAGAAAAACAGATATTTAGTCACATCACTAAGTGCCAAACTTCTTTCCCACCAATTTGAAAAAATTGATGAAAGTGAGTTGACTTTTCCAGATACCACAACCAGTTACCACGGTCAGACCGTGATATCTGGATATCTGTTACCACGATAACTGGCCAGATACAACGATAACTGCAAAAAAGCCTTTTTACCGTGGTATCAGATACCACGATAACTGCAAAAACGACTTTAGACCGTGGTATCAGATACCATGATATATGCAAACACGCAACTAATATCTGTGAGTCTTGGATGTCAACAAGGAAATACTTAAATGACAAACCATTTTAAACCTTGCTCGAAGCAGGTTGCCATGAACAGTGAATACAGATATGGATATATTGCACAAAAAAACCTAGGGCCGTGGAAACAAATAAGGAAAAAACACAAGTTAAGATTTCAGGGAATTCCTAGTAAAGCCCTATAGAGAACTTTATGTGAACCTGAAATCTTGCTTCGTCTTAATTTTCATTTTCAATTCAGTTCAACTTAATTTCAAAAAACTTTCCATGGACATGCCGAATAGCAGTATTGTCGTCAATACATACCTTCATGGTGATCTTCAACCAAAGGTATGAGAAGAAAGCTGAAGATAGAAGTTAGACTACAAAGTCAAAGTTTGGATCCACTTCATTTTTCAAAAAGAATCAGATTATGTCGGGATCGACTAAAAATAGGCACGGGACGGCAAGACGTAATGTAGGAGGCACAATTACTAAAAAGAGGCTCAAAAACTAAAGGGGTCCTTTCAGGCTTCATAATGAGGTCGAGAAACAATGTTCCAGCGTCCTTGGTGTAGGCTACGGAGTTACGAACTCTTACTTACTTGTCTATATCTACTACTTGCAATCTCTTTGAACTACTCGTGCTTCGTCCGCCGTTCCCTGCCTCTTTTTAGCGGATCCCGTTCTTGTCACCTACAGATGAGTCAAAGAAAACCGAAAGATCGTCAATCCTTTTCGAATGAAAAGTCAAGCAATCAACCAAAGATGCGGTTACCCTTAAGAAATGATTAGCTGGTCTATCGTGAATCACTTACCTCTGTAGTTTGCTTTGCATTTCTCTCTCCATTGAAGACACGTTGTCGAAGAAGGTTTCCATGTTGGACTGAAGATCCTGCAGTTGTACCCGAACGCTTTCCTTGCCACTTACTGATGTGCTCATGTAGAGTTTCTCACCATTCTCTGTCGAAGCGTTCAGAAGTGACATACCAGCCTGCTTGCATTGATACACCTCATGAAGGGTCTGCAGTTTGACTTCAATCGAGGCTCTGTTCCCAGGTACGGCGCAAGAGGTTTCAAACTTTTCTTGTACTTTAGCCAGCCACAACGAGCACTGGTTGAACTTGTCCAAGTAAGCCTTGTGGTCTAATGTGTCTTGTTCGCACTTCTTCAGAATTTCCTTAGCAGTGACTTGCACTGCCTGGAATCGGGAAGTAATCCGCTGAACGTGATTGGAGAAACGAGTTTCACCAGAAGCTTGCATTAAGTCACATGAGTCTTCACTCATCCTTTCGATTTCACCTTCATTCTGCTTCAGAGAATACATCAAGGCCTATAAATAATCGATTGAATCAGTTTATTACGCGAAACCTGTAGGGGTTACTACCTAACAGGCTGTGCAACGAATGCACAGCCTGAAAAAAAAACCCATCTTCATTAGTGTTTACATTTGTATATACTGACGATTTCGACAAATTTGGTTCTTAAAATGATAGTTCCAGAAGAATAAAAGCGATATCTAGCTATCTATCTAACATCGGTGTTCAAGAGCGGCGAGTCCCATTATGACATCCCTCGCGAAGGGACAGTGATTTAGAGCGAATAGCTGCTTTCAACAGAGGAGTGGGCCGAGACCGGATAGGTGCGACCTGATGAACAAGCTACAGGGTTCCAGTGATAATGTCCATACACAATTCACTGGAACGGTCAACTTGCAACTGATCTGTGTCGCTAGTAAATACTATTTCGGTTAATTTAGGGTGAATAATCAAACAGGGGTAAAAGTAAGGTACCGTAAGGTATCAGCACCATCCTTGACAGACCTTACCAGAGCTGCTGATCCCCGTTTCTCTGCCCTAGGGCAGGAAGTGTAGATTTCTCTAGGACTTGATGATGGGTCTACTTTAGCTTGTCTTACAGGGTACGCCAGACCAAAAGATAGGCACCCCCGAGACTCGAACCTTCGCCCCAAGGGAATCAAACAGGGAACAAATTTAACAGTAACAAGCTGTCTTATACTCGACAAACTAGCCATCTTCAACTACATCGCGGAGTGAATAATGGTGGGCAGTGGGTAAACCTGAGGACATACCACAGAAGTTCGGAGCAAAGGACTTCTGTCACACAAAGGCTAGCCTTGGTGAGGAAATGTACAAACGGATGAGTAAACACCGCAAACAGAAGAATGGGTAGGAAGAAAATGTAACAGAAGCACTCGAAAATTAACACTGATACTTGGCAGTGGACCAGAAGGAAAGCAGCACACCGCAACCAGTTCTTACTTGTTCCAAATGATCGGCAAGAGCGACAAAATCTTGAACAGCACGCATCTGAGCTTCCACTTTCCTCGCGAACTCCTATGAGAAAGGACGACATGCTTATTAATTAGCCCTCAGAGACTACGTATGACAAATGCATGGCTAGACATTGGTTAACACAACTTTCCCTAAAGGACTAAACCAGTGGTTCCCAACCTTTTTCGTACCGCGAATTCTTAAGCAAGGTTCAAAAAAGTAGCGTGCCCCTTCTTTAACGGATCTTTGTTTTACTATTTGACTATATTTATTACTATACCAACGCTAAGCCATAAACGTATCTCTGAAATTGCGTACGATGGGGTATCTGATCTTGAGGAAAATATTAAAATAATTCAGATGACTCGCAAACTATTTAGGCGAGATATTAAAAACCCAGACTAGCACGTTTTGGGACCTTCAGAAGGTCTCTCGTACTCCTTTCAATCAATCAATCGATTTCTTTAATTCGTTATATTACAACCACATATTGAAAGTTAAACTAACACAGGACTATTCTTTACTAAATATACACAATAATTTCATCCAATCGGTGGCTCGGGGCAATAGCACAGTCGACGGAAAAGGCGGTAGAAATGGTCTCTCGTGGTACGTATGTGTACCATCGGCTGGGAACCACTGAGCTAAGGTGTGCTTAAGCTCATGCAGCGTTCATCGGTCTCTGCTTTCTACCGATTTAAGCAATCTCATGGAAAAAATAGGGCGATTCTGGTGGTCTCAACAACTCCGCTAGCTGGATGTTCATGCTGCTGCGACTTTTCCCAAAATTATGCGTTTTTCTCCATACGACAAGGTATGCGACAGGTAATGCAAACGGCAAACTATGCGTTTTCCAAGCCGACGGAATGCGTTGAAATAATTCAGCTTGTCCGACATAACGAATGCGCTTTATGAGAGGAGAGAAAATAAAAAACGAAAATTAGCTGATTATTCAGTAATAAAAGGTGCCAACTTTTTTTTATTTTTAATCTTGTAACCCTATGGTGCTGAAGCACAAAATATCTTATGAGCAAACCTTCATCTAACGCGATTTGAATCAAACGACCTGATGAACTGAAAATTCCCATGTAGTATGTCCGCTGGATCTTCAGAGGACATCTTCGGAAAGGTTTCTAAGAGGGTTACAATCATGACAAAAAGACTTTTTTGTACTTTTTTGACCGACCCGCAGGCAACCCCCCCCCCCCCCCCCCGAAAAAAAATCCTGGATACGGGCCTGACCGCCAGAATCGCACTTCACGAGCAAAGGGTCATTCAGAAATGTTCAAGCAGTTAGAATGACAAGGACATTCTAAGATAGCCTGAGGAGTTTCAGAAGCGGCTAGAAATCTACAATTCAATCTTCAATTAGTATGGATTTTTTTTCTTTCAAATTAGCACTGACTATCGCAGAAAATCAGCTGATGGTTCCCTCTTCAAATGAACTTCTAACACTCGGATCCAAAAGAACGGCTTTTCAACGAAAGACACTGGATAAAGGGATATATTTTTGGGTTTGAGTTTGGGTTTTGCTGTGGTTGACGCTACAGTCGCAAATATTCAACATAGACTGTGGGTATCAAAATCTATGGGTCGTGCTAGACCATCGGCACCCGTGTATTAATTCTAATGAACAATGTTCGTTTCAACAACCAAGGAACTCGGATCACCCCAATATTAATACCCTAGATTCCACGTCTAATTTGGTTTCTTTAAGCAGACACTACAATGAACCCCCTGAGAAGTGTTAGCTAGAGCGGTGCACTTCAGAAACTAAAGTGGGGAAAGAATTTTCAGGCTGTGAGGAAAATCGCGCGATTTTCACCTGTCCGAAGTAAGGGATGCTCACCTGGTATTTTTCAAGTTGCTCTTGCTTGCTTTCAAGTGTAGCTTTGGGTGTATAGTCTTTCAGCGTTGCCTCTGCTTCCGAAAGCCAGTTAAGCAGTCTGTCAAACTGTCCTTCATATCCTTGCCACTGTTCGAGGCGCTCTTCAAGCTCCCGCTTTACGTCAGCAGCACTTGCATTGAATTTATCGAAGTCGAACCTTCAATGAAAATGCACTTTTAAGACCCAACATCGATTACACAACACAAACTGCCCTGGTCTTTAAAGCAACCGTTCCAATATCCATGCCCATCATCGATTTTCTCATCGCCCGTTGTGTACTTGTAGTCATAAAGGACCTATCATACTTATAATGCCAAAGCAATGCCTTGTGTATTGCCAATAAGATCCAACCGTTAAGGACAATTCATGCTCGGTACAAAAGAAGTTTTGTCCTCTCCTTTTTGAGTTTTTTCAACGCGAAGCTTAAAGAAAAATCCTTTTCCTTTTTTGTGATAAGTCTTTAAGTTTAGCGCTTTAATCTTTGCAATTTTTGTTGTGTGTAAACAATAAATATTTGACTACGTAAAAATAGAATTCTATATATTTGACGGCGCAAAAGGGATAAGTCAGCTACATTTTATTAGAGGTATTTTTCGGCCCTTCTTGGCAAGGGTCCTCTTCAGGCTCAAGCCGCTCAAGCTGGTAAATATAGCTGTAAATATAGCTCAAATAAGAAGTCGCTGACTTATCCGTTTTGCACCGTCAAATATGATTTACAGTCAGCTTGGTCTGAAGGACTATCTAATTGTATATAGTCATGTGTGACGAGAGAACAAATATTCTTTTTTTTGTTTAAAATAGGAATGTTTTTGAAGAATAAAGATTGATTGATTGACAATGACCCTTCGTAACTGCATTCATTAATTCTTAAACCTGGAGACCACATTTTATAATTACATTCTGAACTCGATACCGACACCTACTAATCTTTGCACTTGCCACGATTCACTATTTTCCATGTGCATTATGCTCCCGACTACTGTTCGCATATCACGCTACTGATGCGTCAAACCGGTTATCTGAATTTCGCCATGTTTTTGCTAGAAGTTAATGGGTCTCAGAAAAGGCTGCAAACAGCCAAAGCCGAGGATAGTTTGTTAAAAGAAGAACTTAGTAATTAAGTAAAATAAGTAAGTTATTTATAACCTGCCATTTTGAAAAAGAGGATTAAATGAAAGTAAATAAAATACATAAACACCCAGAAAAAGACACTTAATTTTCAATCTTCGGCCAGGAAACAGTGGATAAAGGTTAGTTACAGATTATTCTGATAGTTTTGAATACTGGAACATACACAGTCAGCAGTTCGAGGTGTGCTTTAAATTCCATTTCTACACCGTGCACGTGGTTAATAAAAATATTTTGGAAGATCGGGATCGAACCTTCGTTCATTAAATGACGTCAAAGACCACAGGGTTTCTTGACGGAGCCACATGACTAACACGAAGAAGGCTGAAGTTCTAACTTCAAGGCCGTATCCAGGGGGGGTTGACCCCCCGCCCCCCCGAAACAGACAAAAATAATCGTTTTTATATGCTTTTACCTCTGATCTATGTGTTTTTTGTACTTTTTTGTCCGATCAGCAGGCAATAACCCCCCCCCCCCCCCGGAAACAAATTCCTGGATACGGGACTGGCTAACTTACGTTAGGTTTGATAATTCCCGCTCCAAGGTCTCCTTGATTCTCTGTGGCAATCTTTCCATCAGAACGGATATATGGGCTTTGATCATCGCGATCTGAGACTCGCCTTCGGAGGCAGAGTCGACCAGGTCCTTGACGCGGTCACGCCTCGTAATCAAAACGTGCTTGGATCCTCCTTGATCTGCAAAAAAAAAGCAGTAAAGATTCAAGAGCCAACTGGAACACAAATTGAAAGTAAAGTGATATCGTCGGTGTCAAGCGGAAACCCCGCATCTGATCAAATTTGCCACTTTTTGACACGTTCTACTCGACGAAAAATTTCCAGAAATCCAGCACAGCGCTCTAAAACAGCCTCAATCGGATCTTTATTCACATGATTTCGTGTAACTCGTCGAGTACGAGACCACAGCGGCAACCCAAGCAGGAATTTTGTTATGATCATTGCCATTGTGCTAAAAAAGCATCATTACTACAGTAATATTCTGCAGGCTGAAGTTTGTAAGCCTCAATAATCTAACGAGAACTGTTCTTTCGAGAAGGAAACTGCCCTGAGCACTGAAGTTGCGCTTCAAAACCCAGTTTTAAGCATTTAAAGGCCGACTAAAAAGAGGCACGGCACGGCGCGGCGCGGCACGGCATGGCGCGGCGCGGCACGGCACGGCACGGCGCGGCGCGGCGCGGCACGACACGACATAGTGTAGGAGGCAGGAGTACTAAAAAGAGGCCCCAAAACTAAAAGGGCCGTTTCAGGCATCGAAGTGAGGGCCAGGAATGATGTTCTAACGTGTCCTCTTTTAGGCTCTGCAGTTACGCACTCTCACTTACTTGTCTACTTCTTTTACTTGCTAATCTCTTTTTATTCCTCGTGCCTCCCACGCCACAACCTTTGCCGTGCCCTGCCTCTTTTAACTTGATCTCTTTGAGCGTGTTCCACCCTTCCAACAATAGTTACTATTAGTTACTATTTCCGTTCCATCCTCACGAAAAGTTACTACGCTGACCGTTCCAACCTTGTTGGAATAGTAACTAATAGTTACTATTTGCTTACCATGCTCGGGAGCGTAGTAAGCGTACTAACTACGCATCTCTGTAACATGATTGGTCGGATTCGCCCCTGGCGTGAGATCCTGCTGGAAAATAGAAAAATCGTTCCAGCCTTGACGCCAAAAAACAGAATTCATGACGTCATGCGTAGTAACTACGGTAAGTAGGATGGAACACAATCTTTATGATCAACGGTATATCGACAATGCTTTAAAGCTCTTGGTGAAAGATAGTAATAAGAGGACAGGAAAAAAAACAGAATTCAAAAAAAAAATCGTGATAATCTTACCAGAACAAAGGGAAAGGCGATCCCACATCTGTTTCTGCCAGTCACTTTGTCCCTTGACCATCTGCTGATGTTGCTGAACATGTTCGTTGGCCCACTCCATCAGCTCACTGTTTGACTGAAGCTTAGCACATAGAGATCCGTACTGTAGCAAAATGTCGTCTATCTTGCTCGAAACCGGTTCACCTCTCTGAATACCCGATAGAGCTTGTGATCTGTCCTTCAAGGAATCCATCAGGCGTTTGTGTGACAGAGCGTCTTGGAGAAGATTCTGTAAAACATGTAAAGGTGTGACCATCCGTGTGACGCTTACTTGCTGACTTCTGTCACCACCTATTTTTTTTTCACCACTATTTTTTTTTTGTAAAAGATATTTATGGATAAATAAACCGCATTGTAATTGTAATAGCGCTTTCCATAGGGATTAGCCTCTTTGCTGCCTACACTAATACTGCCTATCACAAAAAAAAACAACGAACAAAAAAAACAAAAATGGGGTTTGTAAAGGTCACTCGTTAGTACCGAGCGAGAACAGTCGTAATTGTTATTCGCAGGTATTGGTGAGTGACTTGCTGTCTTTATTTTAGGCTTTCAATTCTTCCAATATTACTTTAATTTTTGGTTTCTTGTTGGTTTTCTGCTTTGTTTTGGTTTCCATGGTTTTTAATCTTCATCCTCGTTTTGGCATTTATCTTTGAAGTTTTCAGTCTGCGCTGAAGAAGGGAGGCGGTTGTCCTCCCGTAATATTCCCCTTTTATTTCAGTATATTCGTTGGCCTTTACAAACCCCCTTTTTGGTCTTTTTTCGTTGATTTTCTGTGATCAGGCCAATGGGGCTTACGAAATTATCTTCGTAATGCTGCCTATTTGGGGGACGTTTTCACGTGGATGGCTGTAGAGCTGAACGGGTGCGAAAATGAGAAAATCAATCGGTCGCTGAACGGCTGAAGAAGATGGGTTCCGTCTACAAGAAAATGCACATTCAGCTGGATAGGAGCATATGAGAGGGAAGGTCCACACAATATCCCCGTTCAGCTCAACGCTGCCCTCAGAGCGGTGTTGAACGGGAGGCTTCCATCGAGCCGGATGGCCCGTTATCCGTACACGCGAAAACGACAAAAAGATCGACGGCATCCACGTGAAAATGTCCGTAGAGCTCGACAAGAGGTCAACGGAACCAGAGTCATCCACGCGAAAACGTCCCCTTGATATTAAAGCAGGAAACACTTTATTTATTTATTCATTTGTTTCCCTCAGAACTGAGGAGTATAAAATAATGTATAAAACAGAACAATGCCTAAACCATCTGGTCCATTAAATGACAGCCTTCCTGCTTTACTTCTGCCAAATTTGCGGTTTCGCCCGAATTCCGAGCGAACAATATTCCAGCAAAAAAAGAAAATTCAGAAACGCATGCAGCGTATCTCCTTATCCCTATGAAGAACATGTAATCAGCATTAAATAAAAATTGACTTAAAAAAAATGCGGGTACAACCGGATTCAGGACTAATTATATGTCCGGGTAAATAATGATTGTCATAATACAGACTCAGCGTCTCTTCTTACCCCTAAATCTAACATCTAATCAACTTCAGATAAAACTTTTGCTTTTGACATATTCTCCGGTTTTGGCCGGATTCCAGGCGAACTAGTTTTCCGGCGAGAAAATCGTTTTTACCATCGTGTTCAGCATATCTTCTTACCCCTAAATCAAACATTTAATCAACTTCAAATGAAACTTTTACTTCTAACCAACTTTCCGGTTTTTGTCGCATTCCGGACGAACTACTTGTCCAGCGAGAAAATGGTTTTCATCATCGTGTTCAGCATGTCTTCTTACCCCTTAATCAAACATTTAATCAACTTGAAATCAAAATTTTACTTTTAACAAACTTTCCGGTTGTTGCCGGATTCCGGACGAACTACTTGTCCGGCGAGAAAATGATTTCCACCATCGTGCTCAGCATGTCTCCTTACCCCATAATCGACTATCACATTAGCTGTTTAAAAATATTTTGTTTGTTCCTAAATTTGAACCCCCTCCCCCACCCCCAAATATAGGGCTACAGAGCCCATCTACGAACTCGACCTTAGCCTTGACCCAAACAATCCTCACACCAAGTTTCATCAAAATATCTTATTCCCTTCGAGAGTTATCGTGCTTACAGACGGACGGACGGAAGGACGGACGGACGGACAGACGGACGGACGGACGGACGGACAGACGGACGGACGGACGGACGGACAGACGGACGGACAACTTTTGCGATGTCATGGCTATCGCTCCACTTACGTTTTGGGATCCCAAAATATACATGATTTCGGCAACTAAATTACAATTATTTTACGCACTATATTATTCACTTGATAAAAAATGTTTGCATAAATACATTTATGAATGTTTGCGCAGGAATTAAAAGATTTTTATTCACGCACTATATTATTCACTTGTTAAAAAATGTTCGCAAAAATGCATTTATGAAAGTTTGCGAAAGAACTAAAAGATTTAAGGAGGGGCGGTTGATACGAAGGTTGGGAGAAAACTCTTTTCTAGGAACTAAAATTCTTGGAAGGTTTATCTGTCTGGAATGAAGCAGAGGGAGCACTTTCTATAGTCTTTTTGGGATCCCAAAACGTAAGTGGAGGGATACCTATGACATCGCAAAAGTTGTCCGTCTGTCCGTCCGTCCGTCCGTCCGTCCGTCTGTAAGCACGATAACTCACGAAGGGAATGAGATATTTTGATGAAACTTGGTGTGAGGATTCGTTGGGTCGTCGGACCAGTCAAGTTCGTAGATGGGCTTTGTAGCCCTACATTTAGGGGTGGGGGTTCAGATTAAGGGGCAAACAAAATATCTTGAAACAGCTAATGTGATTGTCGATTATGGGGTAAGAAGACATGCTGAGCACGATGGTGAAAACAATTTTGTCATCGGACGAGTAGTTCGCCCGGAATCCGGCCAAAACCGGAAAGTTTGTTAAAAGTAATATTTTATTTGAAGTTGATTAGATGTTCGATTTAGGGGTAAGAAGACATGCTGAAGACGACGGTGAAAACCATTTTCTCGACGGACAAGTAGTTCGCCCGGAATCCGGCCGAAACCGGTAAGTTTGTTAAAATTAAAAGTTTTATTTCCAGTTGATTAGATGCTCGATTTAGGTAAGAAGACATGGTGAACACTTATGTGAAAACAATTTTCTACCCGGACATGTAGTTCGCCCGGAATCCGGCGAAAACCGGAAAGTTGGTTAAAGTAAAAGTTTAATTCGAAGTTGATTAAATGTTTGAATTATGGGTAAAAAGACAGGCCGAACACGATGGTGAAAATCATGTTCTCGCCAGACAACTAGTTCGCCCGGAATCCGGCCAAAACCAAAAAATTTGTTAAAAGCAAAATTTCGATTAGATGACAGATTAAGGAGTAAGAAGAGAGGCTGAGTCGGTATATGACAATGGTTTTATACCCGGACATATAATTATTCCGAAATCCGGTTGTAACCAGATTTTTTTTTTAAGTCAAACTTTTATTCAAAGTTGATTAGATGTTCTTTATAGGGATAACGAGATACGCTGGTTTTGTTTCTGTATTTGTTTTTTTTTGCTGGACTAGTAGTTCGCTCGGAAATCGGCAGGAAGTCTCGGTCAGTATCGTCAAAATAGATATGGCTTATAGAGGTATATCTGAAATTGGTTTTCTCTGATGATTAGCCTGTCCAAGACTGGATCTGGCGAAGACAAGACTCGATTGTCTGAATCAAATATTAGATTTTTGGGATCCCATCGACACCTTTTGTCTTGTTGTGAGAGAGACTGGAATGAAGAATGGATGGTAAGGATGATGAAGGATGAGTATTTTCTTACTGAGCAAAAACTATGGCGTTACTTGAGGCTTACGATGGGCATAGAATGAGATTTTTAGAATAGGAGCAGTGGTTGTTATTTCTGTGAGTTAGCGTACTTGTACAATTTTTGTTGCCATGGAATTTTTGGTAGTCTATTCTATTCTATGTGAATTTCCTTCTTTTTTTTAAGACTTTTCTTCATTTATATAGCATGGCCGTTAAGGCTTAATCCAAACTAATAAAGAACATAAAAACATAATAGGTTACTGCTATGCGGTATGTAAAGTATATCTCGTCAGCCACGAAATTGAGTCTCAGAAATCGTGGGACAAACTATTACTGGCTCTCCGACTATGCGCTGACCACGAGATGACAGACTGCGAAAAAGTCAATTCAGTATTAAATTAAAATATAGCGATACTGAAAGCCAGAGCAAGCATTTGAGGATAAGCTGTACGACGGCGAACGGAAACAGAAAAAGATTAGGCCTTCCGATAAACTGACCCCGTTTAGGTTCGTATTAGTAGTGAGAGGGGAATTAGGTTTATTCTCTTTAAGAAATGCTAGGCTAGTAAATATGATAAGATTTTGGGAGAGAGTGATACATATGCCAAGAATAAGATTACTAAAATCAGCGTACCTGGAGGCTCTGAAGGATGATTCACCAAAAGTGTGGCCGCGGTTAATCAGACAAATTTTGCAGGATTGTGGTATGGATGAGTATTGGAATGGGGGGCTAGGGACAGATATGGAGGTTGGAGAATTAGGAAAAATGGTGAGTATCAGGTTAAAAGACCAAGAGATCCAAAGCTTCTCATCCGCTAATTTTTAAAAGATTTATTGGCGGAATTTGAAGCTTTCAGCGAAATCTGTGCCCCATGACGGCAATTTCAGAAGGGCATTCCAGTGTCCCTGCGTTTCTTCGAGGCGGCCAAAGAGACTTGGGGCGAGGGAATTATATTTAAAGCAGGGTTAAGTAAGGAGGATATTAAGCATATTATTGAGATGAGGGCAGATAGTTTACCACTTCGGGGAAGGAGAAAATATATTGGTAAAGTAAACGAGAGAATTGGTCCTTACTTCTGTCCTATGTGTGGTCATGAGGACGAAAGCGTAGTACATTTGATGTGTGATTGTGTGGAATTGAATGAATGGAGAAAGGGGGTATTTGGTGAGAGAGTGTTTAATGAAGAATGGATGGTAAGGATGATGAAGGATGAGTGTTTTGTTACTGTAAAAATACTTGGACGTTTCTTGATGCTTGCGATGGAGCATAGAAGGAGATTTTTAGAATAGGAGCTGCGTGTTAGCTATGTAAGTGAGTGCGTTTCTTAGAATTTTTGTTGCCATGGCCCTCGGGCTTTTTTGGTAAATTATATTCTATTCTATTCTATTATATAGCACTGCAACCCCTTGGCTGTTGAGTGCCTGTTGTTCCTGACACGAATTGATAAACTGACAAAAATTAACCAACCTTATTCTTCACCAATTTGGAACGAATATCTTGCACCGACAGCCAGTTGATGTGCTCGACGGAAGGCACGGACTTTTCAAGAGATTCGATCCAGGCAGACGAATTCGTCACAGTGTCCTGATACGAGCTGAGCTGTTGAGACTCGATCTCTTGCTGTTTCTGCTCGTCTGCGAGCCTCACCTCTATGGCATCCCAACGTTCTCGCAACGTTCTCAGGTCGAAGCGGATCTTCTCTCTTCCAACGGCAGAGGTATCGGGGAACACCCGTTCTCCCAGAGATGTCAACGAGCCAAATTTATGAGACGCGTTGTCGCGCTCTGTCAAGAGCTTTTGCACGACCTCATTCGCCCTCTCGGCAGTCGCACCTGCAAGCAGACCAGTCGTTCATACCAAAACTGTGAAAAGTCACAACGCCCAAATTTGCAGGAGACGAGAAAAGACATTAGTTGCGTTTTTGCTGATACCATGGTATCTGATACCACGGTTTGCAGTTATCGTGGTATCTGATACCACGGTCAAAAGGCGATTTTGCAGTTATCGTGGTATCTGGCCAGTCATCGTGGTATCAGATATTCAGATATTACGGTCCGGCCGCGGTAACTGGTCGTGGTATTTGAAAAGGCATCTCACTTTCATCAAATTTTGTCAGACTGGTGAGTAAGAAGTTTAGCACTTAGTGATGTACGGTAACTGGATAACTGTTTTTCTTTTGGAAGACTTCTATAAGTGCAATTTCGGCTATAGTCGTTTTTGCAGAGCACCGTGTATCAGATACCACGATAACTGCAAAAACGACTAATTGCAGATCCAGTTACCGTGGTAACAGATACCATGGTATCAGCAAAAACGCAACTAAAGTTTACTGCTTAAGAACAAAAGATGGGTGGGGATGGATCTAGAAGCACCTGTAATTGGCTTCTAGATTCCAAAAGAGTTTGCAAATCGAGCTGTCGCTTGGACTTTAAGCATATGCAACAATGCAACATTCATCCCTTTAGTTTTGGGGAGTCCTGACCCGCGATCCCAGGATCGCCTGTGAAAGTCCTGTACGAAGCTACCACAAATGTAACAACACTTTTCTGCTGTATCTGACTGTATCACCGAAAACTACTATTTTTCGCTTGAGCATGCCACCAGTCCATCAGAGCCAAAATGGGCAGGGGCGTCCCAGGGGGGAGGGGGAGGGCGCAGCACCCCTTAACTTTTTAGATTCGGTAAAATTTTGGTCCCAAAATTTTACTAAAATTGTTCAGTATTTTTTCGATACCACAACTATTCGGTATATTTACAGGGATTCGGTTGTTAGACAGAATCCCAGATAAGCTATCGGCAGAAACCTATTCAGATAATGATCGGGATTCGGTATAATTGCCAAGATTGTGTGGTTATCATGAATTGGGTGATCGAATTTACTGAAATTATTTGGTAATTTTTCAATGCCAGTTCGGTAGGAGATTCGATACATTCGGTAGAAGATTCGGCAGTTACGCTATACAGAATCCCGAATAGGCGATCATTCCCATATTATCCGGTACCGTGATTGGGATTCGGCATAATTTTCAGGATCCGGTAGTTACCACGAGATTCGACGAAATTTATACCAAATACGAATCTAATTCGGTGGTTTTTCGATACCAAAACTATTCGGGGATTTGGTAGCTATGCAGAATCGCTAATAGGCCATCGATCTGAACTATTCGGTGTTATAACTGGGAATCGGTAATTTATTTGGTAGAATTGCCAGGATTCGGTAGTCACCATGAAATTAGAGCAGGTAGAGTGCAAAATTGGTCGCAGACAAAAGGAGTGATCTATGATGTCATCGATAGTCCTTTCTTTTATCCTGGAACCTAAAAAGACGCTCTAGTCAACAATGTTTCAAAAATTGCACCTGCGCGCTTTTTGTGATATTCTCTATTTTATGGAAGGGCGCGTCATTTAACTGGGGTTTTAAGCTAGTTTCAGGATTGGGATTTAGGAACGTTAAAAGCTAGAACCAGCATGGAAAAAGTTTGCTTTGATAGGAAAAAATTACCAAAAAATTACCAAAAAGTTTGCTTTGATAGGAAAAATTTACCAGCATGGAAAAAGTTTGCTTTGATAGGAAAAAATTAAATTAAAAAAAGTCGGCTAGCGGCGTTCACTTTATTTTATCATGGATAGTACTGACTAGCCTACAGTATAGCAGATAAATTGTAATCTATAGGAAAAAACAGAAATGGGATTTAGACAATTTTCGCCGGCGGCGCTCAATTTAATTTTATCTTGGGTGTAATAAATTGAAACTGCTACCGCAATCGTGCCCGGCAATATATTGTCCAGCGGGCTTCGCAGAAACGACGATTAGTAGCTGGCTAATCATCTTTCCGCCCTTCATGTAACTCTTTCTCCGTAATTCTTTTTGTTCAGTAATTTTTAAAGCACAATGGAAACTTCTAATGCTTTACTTTGTATTAAATGCTTCACAAATAAACATTTCCGACTTCCTTTAGAATGCGCTACGAAAATCGGCAGTTTTCTTGTTATCCCTTGTCTCTGGCATTTCGGTGATCCAAAGGCGTATTCTCGCCGTTACCCGAGGACTCCTCGGGAAATCGAAGGGAACAGCGAGAATAGAGGGAGTCACTTCGCGCGGACTCCTCGTACAGAAACAGCGAGAACACGGGGAATGCTTCCAAAATGGATTTTGTTCGAAAACAAAATATGCAGTTGACGAAATTAGTCTCGATCCCCTTTATTTTTGGTTTTGTTTATTCTGATTGTTTTCAGTTATTTTACATTGCACCAACACCATCAAAAATTGATTCCCCTCCGAATCTGAAAGGGAGTCCTTGTTGATGTTGGTGATGATAATCGGAGCATTCCCCTTCCTTGGGGACTCGCGAGAATACGGGGAGTGAGTCCCCGGGACAAACAAAAACTCGAGGAACGGCGAGAATACGCCTCAAATCTCCGGAGCTGGGATATCGTGGCAGGAAGTTCAAAAACTCCCAGCAATGCTTGATAGAAAAGGCTATATTTGAGATGTCACCAAAGTCAAGCCGCAGATGCAGTTTACCTGATTGTTCTAATGTTTCATCAGAAGTTCCATGGCTTAAAGTGCCTATTAAAAAATTTCTTTGTGGAATAGTGTTGTGAAGCTTGATTAACTTGCTTTATAAAATGTACCAGAATATGCAATAAGCTTAAAAAATAACATAGCTGCGAAAATCATTCAAAAACAAATAACCTGTTCCAATCTGAATTATAGAAGGTGATTTGCGCATAAAATAAAGATCTACTTAGTATTATAAGAAACATCACTTTCATCTTTGTCCAAGCTAGTAAATTGAGAATGTACTGGCCCAGAAAATGACGCTTTGAAATATCACAGAGAGGAAACTGTTGAAAAAGCTGCTGATCTAGGAGGTAAGCATTGTTCCTAGGTTGTTACAGAGTGGGATTGGGGTAGTTTGATGTGCCCATTGAAGTTTAATTAATTTAAAGCTCGAATTCACAGTTTCTAAGCCTCGGTAAAATTTTTGCTCTGTATCCCGCCCCCCAACAAAAATACACTTGCGACGCCCCTGAAATGGGATCAACTAAAAAGAGGCACGGCACGGCACGACATAGGAGGCGCGAGAACTAAAAAGAGGCAAGAAAATTGAAAGGGCCCTTTCAGGCTTCAAAGTGAGGGGCAGGAACAATGTTCTTACGTTGCCTTCTTTTAGGCTCTGGAGTTACGAACTCTCATTTACTTGTCGACTTCCTACTTGTTAATCTCTTTTTATGACTCGTGCCACCTGCGCAGTCGATCCCAGCCAAACACACGATTCTTATGTTACACGACAGTTCTTAATAATAACAATAATATAACTGCAGTAAAAAGGCTTTCGCCTCTATTAATTTCTTGAGACACTGTGACAATTCTTAGGTTATCTAGTGTTTTTTCTTTGTTTTTTTTTTGTTATTTATGGCATTTGTGCTGGAATAAGGCTAATTGATTGATTGATTGAAAATGCCTTAATCAAAACCTGAAAATAAAACTCAGGTTTGCTCCCTTTCCATTGTTTTCCTATTATTTGCTCTGATGAACATCATCGAGTTCCACGCATTAAATACGTGAAAGACACTTAATGACACTGATGCCGCTTTATGATTCAGTTTTGTTTTTATTTCTGTTTATAGTCTAACGCAGTTGAGGATTAACGGCCAACTTACCTTTCTTTATTTCTTCAAGTCCATCTTCAAACCCAACTAGCCAAGCCACGACGTCGAAGAACCTATCTTCATAGGCGAGATGATCGAGAACCATGCCTTCCCATCGGGAGATACATTCTTTGCTCAGAATATGAAGACTCTGGTACTTGTTGCTGGACTGATTGATGAAAGGCTTGATACGATCAACGCTACTCGTCAGTAGAAGCATATTGGCCTGGTCAATGAACCCGTCCATTTCTCTCTCAAAATTGATAACTTCTTGTCTACGAGCCTTGAAAGTCGCGAGTTGCGATTCTTTCTCGTCAAGTGTGCTGACGAGATGCTGGTCACGGAGCGCAGCTTCTTTTTCCCTAAACCACGAACCAAGGGACTCTAGTCCACTTTCAAATTTGGTCCATAGGGTGAGGGCATTGAGAATCTTCTCTTCCGATTGGCTCAAATAGGAAATGTGCAAGGACCACATTTCCTCAAGGTCTTTTGCAATCTTCCTGAGAGTAGCTCCGCCCTTTGATGACGTTGAATGGCACACCCTCTTGGTCAGTACCCTGATGGTTTCTAGCTGACTGTCACCGTGCTGCTTGCAGGAGCTCAGTTCTTTCACACCCGACATTTTCCTGTGAAGATCCGCTCTTTCGCCAGTTGCGTCATGGCAGGTCTGATGCTTATCTCGCTGAAGCAGAGCCCAATTCTGAAATTCATTGATGAGGGCCAACAGTTGCGCATGGTCGTTGATACAGTTTTCGAGTTTGTCCATAAGATCCTTGGATTTCTTGCCAATATCTACAAACAGCTGTTTGATCGATGTGATGTACATGTGTAAACTCTTATCCTGTGTCTGGTCAACAAGCTTCTGTGCCCGATCGCACACGGCTTCAACAAGGTTATGATGGCTGATAATTTCTTGGTGAACCAGCCGATGGTTTTGTAGCTGTGCCTTCTTTTCCTGCAACGTTCCCTTTAAGTCGGTTTGCTGCTGCATGACTTGCTCAATTTCCCTCAGCCAGCGGGTCAGCTGCTCTTGGCTCACGCTGAATTCACCAAATTGTTGGAGACAAGCATCCATTTTCTGAAGTGAGAGCTCTACATCCTCGCTATACAGCTCCCAACGCTCCCTCAGCGACCGGAGCTGTTGTCGTATCAACTCCCTCCCTTCAGGAGCAGTGTGACTGTAGAGCTTCTCGCCAAGTTCAACGAAGTTGTCAACGCGTAGGGAGGCTTCACTTCTCTCATCATTAAGTTCAGCAAGTTTGTTTCGTTTTTCAGAGAGGAGCTTCAGGTCTCCCACTATGGCACTACACATTCTCAAGAAAGACTCTGACTGGTCAATCAATGTGAGGGTCTTGACATATTCGTCGTCAAATAGAACGTGCTCCTTGACATACTGGTCGTAGCGCTGAATCATGTCCTAAGAGAAAAATAAAAGTTTCAAAGGAGTAAGGTGTCGGAAAAATGTGATTGAGATATTAGTGGAAATTCTGGTAGACATATTCGTCGCTTAGAGAAGAAGGGAGGAATACAACAAATTCGGAATGCACTGTTCTTACTAGCAATTGCGTTTCAAGGTAAAATGATACAGAAATATTGTTTGTTAGCTCATATTACCGATATGCAAAATTCCTCCTTTTCCTACCCCGCTGGTACAAACACAGACATCTGATTCCGCGTAACAAGCTTCCGGATATATCGCTGAAACTTTCGGCCCTATAATTACAAAATTCTCCACAACGTCCCATCTCAGCTTCCGCGCACATCACAGCTTGTCCTTTCTTCTATAGTGAACTTTAGTGTTTTTTTGTGTTTTGAGTTCATTTCATTGTTTATACTCCGCTATTCTGTCTTTTCAGCGGGTTATAAAAATAAATAAAATAAATACAAATGCTTGATTCGTCAAATTAGGGATTCTCTTGTTGGTGCCGACAAATCTTCGTTTTTTCTGGCTAAAAATTTAAAAGAAAGGCATGCCGTGGTTGGATGGTGCGTACCGGGGGCTATAAAAACAGAGAAATCAGATTCGAAGACGCATGTTCGATGACGTATTTAGATAAAATAAAAGTTATTGTCTGGCAACCCCGGAAAAACTCGGCTAGCACTGAAAAGCAAAAATTTCCAACAAAGTGACACACGGATTTTGTGAATAGAGGTTGAGAGGAGTGCGTTGACAGTAATCAAAACAGACGCGAGGGTAAAATGTTTATTTATTTTCCTAACCCGCTAAAAGAGAGAAGACAACGAAGTACACTCTCATTTTATGTGCAGTCTCAACTGCATCAATCCATTCGTTACCTAAACAACTGACTATGTTTGTCTTAGTATAAGATATTCTTAACAATCTTGGAAATTTTAACTTCAAACCACAACAACGTAACGATTGTATGCAAACAGAGAACAAAGTTTACTTACTTTACAAATTCCTCTCAGAGACTGGTAGCGCGACATCATTTGGGTTGTCTGTGCCATCAGGCTAGGTTCACACTCTAGAGTTTGACATGCTTCATAGATGGAAGAAAACTCAGGTCCCTTGGCAGCCAACGTTGATTCCAGGGATTTAAGTTTCTCCAAGTGTTCCTTCTTAGCACCAACAGTTGGCCTTAACGTTTGATCTTTTACTTGATACTCCATTTGACGAACCCAGGTCCATAGATTTTCTGCGTCGACTTCCAGTTCGGCAATCTTTTGGGAAGCTTTGGAGATCTCTCTGATCCTTGTCTCACACTCTTCTAAGAACTTTTCCCAACTTCTACCAAATCCAGAAAGCTCTTGGTTCAAGCTGTCATAGATATGAGAGTCAGAACCGTTCAGAGCCTCTTCCATCATTCTATTACATTCGGCAATCATTAAATCACCCTCTGGTCTCCGCGCCACGATTCTTTCAATCACGTCAATGTCTGGATTTTCAGCTGACATTTCACTTCCTGTGTCAGAAATGACAGATAAGTCTGTCCTCAGTCCGGTCAGCCAGTCTCTCAAAAGCTCAACTTGTCTGGAACAGGCGTCAAAGTTAGCCACAGATGACTCAAGACCAGCGATTCGTCTCTTGGTCTCAGTTTGTAACCGCTGATGCAGACCAAATATCTCTGCAACTTTGGCAGAAGCCTCAGGTTCTTGTATATCTTCTAGTCTCTCATTCAAGCGGTTAACGATGGTATGATGAGAGCTGATATCCTGGAAGATTGCGCGTAGATTCTGGACGTCTAGTTTCATATCCTGTACAGTTTGATGGTCCTTGTGGATAGCACTGAGCTTGGCCTCGGTATCGTTTATCCATGTTCGAACCTGACGACAACTATCGTCAAAGGATGAAAGCTGAAGAAGGATTCCTTCAACTTTCTTGAAAAGAATGTTGAGCTTATCGAGCTGTGATTCCCATCTGTCACGCAATTCTCTCAGCTCATTTCGTATACGCTCTCTGTCTTCGGAAGCAGTGATGGGAAACAGAGCTTCGCCTGACTCATGAGCTTGGTTCAACAATGACTGTGCATCATCTTTCTTCTGAACAAACTCTTTTAAAGCTTGGAGCTTACTCTGATAGACGAGAGTCGGTTTAGCTCCTGAAGAAAGGGTCTCGCGTTCATGATCTGCGAGGCTCGCAGCGTTAGAGTCTAGCCAGGATCTGATGTTCTGAACGACGCATGAGTATGAGCCATACCCGCTTTGTAGGTTCTTCAGCTTCTCTAGGTGATCTGCGAAAAACTTCTTGACTGCGTTATATCGCATGGTCAAGTGATGGACATACTGCTCGGTATGAGAAAGTGGGTTGACTTCGGTTAACTTTCTAGAAACCTCTGAGAGCGATTTCAGATCTTCACTCTTCTTACCAATCTCGGACAAGACAGGTTCAATTTCAATCAGTTTCGACGGAGTGTCTCCTAGGCTTATTGGTGCCACTGATTCTTGCCTAATGTCGAACTCCGTGTCCCTCAACCAGGAAGCAAGACGATCGCTTAGAGTTTCATATTCTTGCCAAAAGTCGATCTGCTTCGCAAAGGAATTGACTCTCTCATCGCATAGCTGACGAAGCTCGTCGATTCTGCTACCAACTGCGGCACAGGATTCATCAATCTGGTTCTTTAGGTCTGGATCTACAACATTTTTGAAGAAATTTGCAGATCTCATGAGCTCTTTGAATCTAGCGTCAATACCGGGAATTGTTGACTGTACATCTTTAAGGGTTTCTAATTTGGCATTTACGGCATAAGCATCACTTGCGTCGTCTGAGTCAGACCAGTTGACTTTTTCAAGCCCTTGGTTCAAAGACCTTTGAATGCTTGCTGAGACGTCGCTGTATTTCTTTTCGAGGAGTGCATAGAGGTTTCGGATGACTTTGTCAGTAAGTGCTGTTAGTGAATCGTAGCGCTTCTGGATGCCATTGGCTTCCTTGATCAGAGCCGCTACATCAGACGTGCTGAAGTTCTCCTTCAGTTCGACAATCTTCTCCCTGACCTCCTGGAACTTCTCCGGGAAGGCCGAGAGCTCGTTCTTGAATTTGCGGCAGGTCAAAAGACGTTCAACAACCTTATTCTCGTCGCCACTGACGTCTTCGCACTTGGAGACGGTGTCGCGTAGGAAACCAAGGAGATCTCCAAGCTGTTTCAAGCTGCTCTTGATGACGTACTCTTGCTCACTGAGGTCCTTCATAGTTCGTGCAAGATCGGCTGAAACATCGTCCAAATCTTGTAGCTCGCTGTTGAGAACAATGCTCCAAGACTTCAAAGCTGGTATTGGTCGGTTGTTGTTCAAATGAACAATTTGCTTGACCTTGTCACCAATACCTACAACAAGAGCGTGATAATTCGGTAAGTCGTTTCGATATTTTCCAATCTTTGCGTTAACGATATCTTGCTCAGTTAGATTTCCTTTTGCCTCGAGTATTCCTTCTTTGGTCTCGCTGATCCAGTTTAGCACTTCATCTTTCGTCTGTTGGGCTTGACGCCAGACGACAACTTGAGAATCGAGACTGTGTGAGAGAGTACTAGAATCGCTAAGGGCGTTGCTATAGAACCTTGTAATGTAGTCAATTTCGTCGACAAGCTCTTTGCTATTAAAGCTATCAAGATCAGCCAAGGTTTTCAGCAGAGAGTTCAGCTGAATCAATGTTGATTCAAAGGCAGGTCTCTGCGACCTGATGGCATCGTTTATTTTCTTTGCTTTGGTTGCAAGACTGACAAGTTCGGGGAGATCACTGGGAACAGTGTTCTTCACTTCCTCGAGAGCTTCCTTATACGGACTTACGACTGACTGGAAAACGAGCTTCGAGTCAAAGGCTGTCTTCCACAGGCGTATTGTGCTCTCAAGCTGTTGTTTCTTCTGCTGTAATAGTTGAGTCTGAGCGTCATACTCAGATATGTCTTTGGTTATCTGCTGGATCGTCTGACTGAAACTAGAATCTGAGCGGGTAATTTCTCTACCGACTGTGTTTAGAGTGTCCTTATAAGCCCCGCTTAGACAACCCTCTTCGAGCAAGCCGTTCAGGCTTTGTAGCATTTTCGACAAACCGTCAAGGGAGCTTTCTGGGACTATTAGCTCGTCAATCTTCTCCTGGCAAGCAGTCACCCAGTTTGCAAGTTTGTCTTCTGCTGCTCGGAGCTGAGCCCATTTTTCGTCGAGGCTCTTGATGTCTGATATCTTCTCGTTGATCATCTTCTTGGTATGAAGTATTTCATTGTCAATATCATCAACAAGGCACTTGATAGTCAACGGTGAGCTGGTTGAACTCTTTTTTACTATTGTCTTCGTCTGTTGCTGAAGGCTCTTCAGATTGTTATCTTCTTCAAGTTTTAACTCGCATTCGGCCATGAAGTCATCTAGGTCGGACGAGATCTGAGCAAGGTCTGCAACTGGAACCTTGTGCGTCTCCAATTGTTGTTTGACATGCTTCAGATGATCTTTAGAATCCCTATACCAATGACAGGTAGAAGACCACGTTTTCAACAGCTGGATCTTGTTCACCAACTTTTCTGTGACAGCTTCGGCATACTCCAAGAGGCCATCCCCTGTCGATCCAGTCGAGCTTTTCTCTGCATCAATCTCTTTGAAATTAGAGAATGAGTCAGTCAGTGACTGAAGAATCATTTGGTTCTCTTCCAAAGCTTTATCGATTGAGTCTAGATAAAATTCTTCCGGTTCATTAAACTTCCTTTCCTGAGAAGAAAGATACAGCCGAGCTTCGTTAGCCCGACCCTCGAGGTTCTGGCGCGTCACAACTGCGTCAGATACAATGTTGATATCAGTTCGCGAAGATTCTGCTACTTTCGAAACGCGACTTTTCAGGTCGGCAATGTTAGTTCGCACGTTGGAAGCGCCCTCAGGAGATAGGTAGGGGATGATACCATCGCAGTCAATTGTCAACGTAATCAGTTGTGCCTGCTGCTCAGACGCAGCTTTACTGATGGCACGTAGAGATTCAAGGTGCTTCTCCAGCTCTTCCAGAGTAGGTAGGTGAACGTTTGGTAGCTGCGTGCCTTCAGAGCTCTCAAGCCACTTAGCTATCTCGATAGTCTTCAAAACGATCCTATTCCATGTGATCGATAATTCTTCCAGTCGCAACATCTGCTGATGGAGAGAATCGTGGATGCCGTTCCACCTAGCACTAAGCGCTTCTGCATCATCCGGAGCACTCGTTTTGCACTTGATCTTGCTGCTTGACTCAGTAAGAGCTCTAAGATATACAAGCTGCTCCTCACATTCCTTCTGGAGCTCTTCGGTCTTTTCGACAACCTCACGGACCTGTTCAACTTTGCTTAGCTTTGGAAGGCCAGCGCTGACATGAATTTCAGTCTGATCGAGCCAAGGGCGAATCTCTTCAGCACTAACTTTGTACTCTTCCCAGTAACAGAGATCTTCTTGGACCGCTACAGTCTGCTCGTCTACTGTGGACTGAAGATCCTCAATGACACTTTTCAGTGCTGTTACGTCATCGATTGAGAGTCCCGAAACGGGCTCCTTGGCAGCCTCACAGACCAGCTTTGCCTTGGATTCCATTTCATCGACTTTTGTTAGTTTGATAACAATCTGTGATTGCAGTTCAAGAGTTCGGCTGACTCTTTCTTCTGGAGATAGGTCCATGCTCAAAAGCTGGTCGATGTTCTTCCGGGCCACTTTCATCCAGTTTCTCATTCCTTCAAGTTCTCCAGAGAAGTTCTGCAGCTGACTGGTTAGCTCTTCCAGTGATGTAATCTTCTCGTTGGCAAGTTGTTGGATGTTGTCAATCCTGCGTTCGACGTGGTTTATCTCCTCCACTAGATCTCTCTGCACATCTGAGGACGTAACTTTTGTTAACGCTTCCAGTAACTCGCGCAGCCTCTTTAGGCCATCTTCAGTAGCAACCCGCATCTGAATGCTGGCGTCTTTCCTTGCTCGCAGTTCAGCGACTGCCTGGACGGGGTCAACTCTCTGGAAGTCGTTACTGAGTTTGTCCTCAGCCTCTTCAAGAAGCTTCTTTATTTCCTCTTTCTGCTCATTGAACTCGTACCAGACCCTCTGAGATCCTGAAAGAAGTCACCATTGGAAAAACAACTAAGTAATTTACTCCGCAAATCTGTTCAGGGTGGATTACATATCCAAGAAAGGGAGACTTTTAATCCTATAACAGATAGATGAAGTTACTAAAACCCGACATAACCTAGCAGTGAAGAAAAATAAGAAGAGATATACAATAAACTCTGAAATAATAACTCGACCGAATAAAATCTCAATATCCGAAACCGCACTTTTTTCTCGTGAAATTTCACAAGAGAGTAAAAAGAATACTTTGACCTAACAGAAGAATATACAATTCGCTTGCAACTGTAAATTGTAAAGCGCTCGTTTTTCAAAGGTATAGGAAAGACCAAAACATTGCCGAAACAAAACTCCATCAAATGATTTAGCACCACAAAAGGCATTTGCAGTCTATTTGGGCTGAAGGAACACTTTCATCAGAGATAGGCGAATTTGATCCCATTAAGTGACTATATTAAAGACATACACAGTAACATGCGACAGGTGTTGTCGTACCCAATTCGCCGACAAAACACCCACAAAGTTCACAAATTTAAATTCCCAATGCACCCTTTTTATCTTGCGACAATTTTTAATTGCCTCGTAAACATGGAGAAGCAAGTCCAGCAGGTGATTTCAGTAGTTGATAAGAAATACTTCCGCCTTTTCTGCTCGGCGGTAAGGAAATGCTTTTCAAAGTATACGGGCGCACGCCACGGCAAAGATGTGCATTCTATGTATCCCGAACACCGTACTGACAGAGTTGTAATTTGAATTACTATGCCCTTGAAAATCTTAAAGAATTTAGCGTTAATGTTTAACCGAATAGGGAACGTGTCCGAAAGCTCCGAAACGAACGAAAATGCTGAATTAATTCAGCATTTTATGCAGCATTTCGCTTTTGGACTTAAATTTTCGCTCAATTAATGCAGTATTAATTCAGCATAAAATTCATCGAAAAATTCAGCCAGAATGCTAAATTTTATGCTGAATTTTCAAGAAGAAAGGGGGGAGTACGGCGATTCCCTCAGTGTTTTCCGCGGCAAAAATAACAAAACATAAACAAAAAGACAACTGACAATTCGGCAAACCTTTCGAGTTCTAAGACAACTGGCGATCATGGCCAACGAAGAAAGGAAAGATAAGAAGATAAGAAGGTTGGATATCAGTAGCTGATCCATTTTGTCAGCTTTATACAGCTAATTCTTTTTTCTTCTTCTTCTTCCTGACTCAAATTTTGGTATTCTAGAAGTGTCAGAGAAGAAAAAAAGGTAACAGCTTTCGGACAAAAAAATAAAAGAAAATGCAGCATTAATGCAGCATTTACAGCACCAAAAAGCTTTCTGACACGTTCAGGAACGAGATCCGAAAGTCCAGTTACACGTCACTTTTTCACTCAAATAAGCCTGAAAACCAGATATAAATGCGTTAATTCGTGTGTCCATTATCCACAGACAATCAATTTCATCAAATTAACTTATTCTTTCAGATTTGTGGTACCTCTGTATGGTTATCCTTCTTCGCTTGAAATATTTACCACCTATATATAAATGTAAGCCATTACTGTATAAAATTACAATGTCGGATTCCTTGCAAGACATAGCTTAACACCATTTTCCTACTTTCTATACAGGCGTAACTTTTCCCAGCTCAGCGTCTTTAACCCTGGAAATGAAGGCTGTTCTTAAAATTCAAATTTCACGCTGCTGGATTGTCGCGCTTTTACAAAACCCATGATTCAAAATATTTCAGTGTACCCAAATATCAGATGAAAAGTTATGCAGTCTTTTTAGGTCAACTTTAACTGGATATTTGGTAAGGTCCAACGTTTATTTTTTCCCAAAAATCAAATGCTACGGTAGGTCTATCCTGATTAATATTCCTTGAGCCCAAGTCGACTCTGAAACATATTTTGAATCGCTACCAAAGCATCGTCGCTGACATATCTGGTTTATACATTATTTGAAAATATGTCCATCCTGAGGTAAATTTTACAATGATGATTGTTGTTCAAGTTCACGTACGACAAAGAATAGATGTTCCTTCAGACCAAGCTGACTGCGAATCATATTTGACGGTGCAAAACGGGTAAGTCAGCTCCATTTTATTTGCGCTATATTTCGGCCCTTCTCGGCAACGGTCCTCTTCAGGCTAAATATAGGCGAAATATAGCTCGAATAAAAGTAGCTGACTTATTGGTTTTGCACCATCAAAGACAAAGAATAGTTAGAGAAGTATCAAAATAAGCAAACCTCTGCTATAACTAACCGTGATAAGAAAGTGTAATGTGAATAAATATAATAATAATAATTATAATAACAATAATAATAATAATAATAGATAGTCCTTCAAGCCCAAGCTGACTGCGAATCATAACTGACGATGAAAAACGAGTAAGTCAGCTACGTTTCATTAGATTATTTTTGGCCTTTCTCTTGTTTGTTCTTTTACGAAGAAAGGAATAAGCGAGCTGCGTATTGCGTACAATGATATTTTTCGATTTCTTCATAAACTCCCTCGTTTTACAAGTGCTAGTGAAGTGTTTTCTGATCATAATGTCCCGAATTTTTATGAGCTGCATTGGCTGTGTCGTGAGTCTCTGAGAAAACGGCTTCTTGCAAGCGACAATACCCTTATTTGTCAATTGAGTACTTCGCTCCTACGGCTTTCACTTCCAGTATGGAAACAGTTATATGAGCCTATTGATAGAGGGTAATATGGTCTTGGTTTTGTTTTGTTTTTCATTTTATTAGTGTCGTTATGTGTGTTCTCAAATTATGGTCTTAGTTACCGGAATAAAATGTATTGAATTGAATTAGAGCTGGGTCCTTTTCAGGCTCCAGCTGGAAAATGAACTTGTGCAAAAACAATTAAGACTCTTGCTTAAATATCTGATTTTGTGAACTTCCTCTGTGAAAACTGGTTGGAGACGTTGGATTTAAACCTGGTGCTGTGATTTCATTTTGGACATGGCTGCTGTTTTTGGGATCCCAAAGGGATACCTATGACACCGCAAAAGTTGTCCGTCCGTCCGTCTGTCCGTCTGTGCGCGCTATAACTCTCAAAGGGAATGAGATATTTTGAAGAAACTTGGTGTGAGAACTCTTTGGTCAAGAGTAAGGTCCAGTTCGTAGATGGGCTCTGTAGCCCTAGATTTAGGGGTGGGGGAGGGGGTTTAAATAAAGGAGCAAATGAAATATTTTTAAACAGATGATGCGATTCTCGATTATACGGTAAGAAGACATGCTGAACACGATGGTGAAAATCATTTTGTCATCGGACAAGTAGTTCGCTCGGAATCCTGCCAAAACCGGAAAGTTGTTCAAATTAAAAGTTTTATTTGAAGTTGATTAGATGTTCGATTTAGGGGTAAGAAAACATGCTGAACACGATTGTGAAAACCATTTTTTCGCCGGATAAGTAGTTAGCCCGAAATCTGGCCAAAACCGGAAAGTCTTTTAAAAGTACAAGTTTTATTTGAAGTTGATTAGATGTTTGATTTAGGGATAGAAAGACATGCTGAATAGGATGGTGAAAACCATTTTCTCGCAGGGCAAAAAGTTTGCCCGGAATTCGGCCAAAACCGGAAAGTTTGTTTAAAGTAAAAGTTGTATCTTAAGTTGATTAGGAGTAAGAAGACATGCTGAACACTTATTTGAAAAGTATTTTCTACCCGGACAACCTGTTCGCCAGGAATCAGGCCGAAACCGGAAAATTTGTTAAAAATCAAAAGTTTTGTTTGAAGTTGATTAGATGACAGATTTAGGGGTAAGAAGACACGCTGAACCTGTTTATGACAATTTTTTTTTTACCAGGACATTTAGTTCGTTCGGAATCCGGTAGAAACCGGATTTTTGTATAAGAAGTTTTACTTGAAGTTGATTAGATGTTCTTTATATGTATAAGGAGATACGCTGAATTTGCTTCTGATTTTTTTTTTTTCCTGGACAATTATGGTAGTTCGTTCGCAATTGTCTGGATCAAGTATTAGACTTTGCCAAGAAGGGTCGAAATATAAACCGAATAAAATGTAACTGACTTATCCGTTTTGCACCGTCAAATAATAATAATAATAATAATAATAATAATAATAATAATAATAATAATAATAATAATTATAATAATAATAATAATAATAATAATAATAATAATAATAATAATAATAATAATAATAAAAATAACAATAATAATACAATTACACCCAGGGGCGTCCCAGAGTAAAATAACACTAGGGAGCAGCGCCAAGACCTATGCTTTCCAAGCTTTACAAATGGACCATACTCGTGGTGCCGCCCACTACGCTTGCGGCATTTAAAGGGAGACAAACTTCCGTGTTTATAAATTTTTAGTAAAGCTAAGGTGCGGACTGCAGAAACCAAGGAAACGATGGAGGCTGTACTTTTTGCTATCTTTAGAATATTAAGTTATGAGAGCCAGTGCTGGTGAACGATTGAACGAGTTTCAGTAGGGACGTTCACTAGCACTGGTGGTGCTAGTGTCCCTGTCATTCGAGTATGTGGCACTTTTTTCAAGTCTTACCGCTACTCCCTGGTGTTATTTTGCTCTGGGGCGTCCTGAGGAGGAGGGGGGGGGGGGGGGTATTCTCTCACCTTTCAGAAGTCGCAATTTCTCAATAGCAACTCTGTGCGCTTCATTCCACAAGGACTCCAGTTGCTGGACAGCTACTCTTAAAAATTCTGGAGCGGTTGCGTTACGCTGAAGGTTTTTGCCTCGTTGGAGAAGCACCAACACTTTTGTTCTCTGATTTTCCAAATCCTCGACGATACCCTCTTGCGCGTAAAGCTCGCTGGTAAGGAGGTCAAGCTTGGCTTCGGCAACGGGTTTGACCGAGTGGGATCTAATACGCTCAAGGACTGACGAAACCTTAAAAAAATATTAGTTTCAATAAAAATAATAGTCAGAAATAAAGAAAATTTTCTGGAATAAGGACGACAGCCTGAATACAGAGTTTTTATACACGAAACACGAAGACATTTAATCTAAAGGCTGACCATCAATGAACAAGTATAGCCAGAATTATGCATAATAATAATAATGTACTTTTTAGCCTGTATTCTACATGCTAGCATTGGATTCACGCAAATTACACATCACACAGTTACACAAACTGAATACGTATATGCATTGAGTCCAAGATGACAAATAAAACTAGTGATCGAACATGAAGAGATGAGTGTGGATGGTAAGACCGTGGAAGAATGCGTGGTTCTTGTCTAAAAGAAATTTGGATGCTTTACAAGGCAATAGAGCAAAGAGCCAGGTCTCTGGAATAGGATCTACTGTATTAAGATTGGGTAAAAATAGATTAAAATTAACGTCACTGAGTGATGGAGGAGTAGCCACAAAAAGTACGAAATCTGATTTCTTAGTTTTTAAATAATATAAAAATAAATTAAATTACAAATGATGCTACGGGAAAAAAAAGAAAGAAAAAAAGATAAAGACATTATCTTGATGTTTCTATAAATAATTCCACCAACGACCTTTTGTTGCAATAAACAAAACAACCGAGAGGGGCAACACTGATTCTGAAATCCGTTCAATGCGCACAACCATTTCCAAAAATCCGCCATAGAGTTGAGTGTGTCAAAGCGTTGCCGGAACCACGCATTACGACTTCTTATGAAAGGATATGAGTTTTTTCAACCTATGGCGTCTTCTCGCCGTCCCCCGAGGACTCCACTCCACCGAGGACTCCGATGAGTCCCCGCGTTTTTGTTTGTCCCGGGGACCCATTCCGCTTATTCTCGCGAGTCCCCACGGACGGGGAATGCTCCGATTATCATCACCATCATCAAAAAGGACTCCCTTTCATATTCGGAGGGAGATCTATTTCTGGTGGTATTGGTGCAATTTGAAATTAGATAAAAAGAATCAGAAAACAAAACAAAAATATAGTAAATCCAGACTAATTTCGTCAACTGCATATTTTTGCTCGAACAAAATCGATTTAAGAAGCATTCACCGTGTTCTCGTTGTTTTCCGTAGGCGGAGCTCGCGTGGAGTGACTCCTTTAGACCGTATTCTACAGGGGGTTTACCAGACGATGAATCTATCTTAACTATCACACTCACTTCACTAATTTCTTCTTTACAGCCATGGGACTTGGACAGGAGTTCATACCGGCCGAGAGCTACATCCACCTCTGGTATGAGAGACTTGTAACGGGTGATCAGCTGCTCGAGACGGTGTTGTTCTTGGATAGCTTCGGATTCGGGTTTATGATTGACGAGCGAGTCTAGCTGTTGGACAAGCCACTTCATTCCATCTCGGCGCTTTTCGATATCGCGGCAGCACTCCTAAAGACAAAGTTTGTAAACGAGTGTTCGATCTTTCAGAGATAGAAGAGTCTATGAAACTAATACCGCAGCGAAGGTTTTTCCTAAAGGCATCTTGGATTAAGTAATGGAAAGTTAATAATGAAGTATGATTTATTCCAGTTTATTTTTTTTTTGCAATTGACTTTTGTTGAGTAATTAAATCTAATCTAATCTAATAACACTGACATAAAATGAAGTAACAAAACTAGAGCCAATGTTACGAACAACTTTCATTCATTTATTTATTCGTACTACACAAATTACATAACATAAATATAAAACAAGAAACAAGACCCCCTGAAGCTATCTTATAGGGGATAGACCCAATGTTACAAACCTAACGCTAAGAATCATCCAAGCCGGTTAAATCAAAAACGGCACGAGAAGAGCTTCGTCCCCAATTCCGTAAGAACATTGATTAGGATATATGTAAATAGCCATTACAAATTTGTCACTTACCTTAGTGGATGTGACCGGCTTTAAATATAAATAAAAATCAATCAATCAACCAACCAAAATTCGTCACCGGACTAGTTTTTAAATTAGCCAGATTGCACGGCTTTTCGGGCTCTAGGATTTTTTTTTTCAACCCTGGAAGGGTTTTGAGAAATCTTCGAAAAACAAAAATTTCTTAACCCATTACCAGTCAAGTTCTTTCCTAAAAGCTTCTTGGGTTAAGTACTGGCATTAACGTAACATAAAATAACAAGAGCTAGAAGCTCAAACGGCACTTGAAAGGCTGGCTCAGAGGATGAAAGTAGGAATTTCCCTATTCGTGATTTTATTGTGATCATCTATAAGCAAAACCCTTGAGATGAGAATAATCAAGGGCCCTTAAAAATCACGAGAATGTTTCGTTTGGTAAGTATTTTATTTTTGCACTTGGCTATGATGATGCGCACTTCAAGGGCACTAGAAATTCATCCGTAAGCAAAATCCTTGAGGCAAAATGATGACGGGCTGGGGATCATGAAAATGTATATTTAGCTCAAAATGTGTTCCTTTAAGCCGCGTTCACAAGCATGCCTAACCAAGAAAAGATGCCTAGGCACGTGCCCAGGCTTTGCCAGGCACAGAGTTCTAGAGCCTGGAACTCCGTGCCTGGACCAAAATCTGTGCCTAGGCATGGATGTGAGCGGTGATGCTAGACACGTGCCTAGGCATCGGTGCTTGTCTAGGCATGCTTGTGAACGGGGCTTTAGGAAACTCTTATAAGCAAACCCCTTAAGGCAACACCGGCCCTTCGGGATCATGAATATGTAGGCTATCGTTTGGTTAAAAAGTTTTGTTTTTTTTCACTTTTCGGTTAAGATGCGCATTTTAGAGGTTCTGGAAATTTATTTTTAAGGGGTTCTGGAAATTAATTTTTAAGCAAAACCCTTCGACACAAAATCATGGGCCCTGAGGGGTCATGAAATATATCGTTTGGTCAAAGATAAGTGGCAGTGCAACAAAAGTTAGTCGCCCGTCTCAAAAACGACAGATAAATTAATAAAAGTCTAAAAGCTAGAAAATGTCACACAATTCTAGCAAAATATCCGCTCAATCGTTGTGTGGATGAAAAAAAGAGAAATCCTTGCCAAACAGGGACATTGGAGACAAAAAAGTCCGAAGATATCGAGGCCTTGTCTTCCGTCTAAAAAACTAATCGGAGTTCGGCAACAGCTTATGTAACAAGTCGTCTTGAGAGTTTAACTTTCAACTTTTTCCACATTTAAAGTAACTTGATGTCGTCAAGAAAGATTGTAACCTGAGATAACAACTGCAGCAAACTGACCTGGAACTTAGTTTTCTCTACCTCGAAGTCTGTGAGAGTTTCGGGTTCTTTGTCAACGGCATGAATTGCACTTTCAAGGGAGTCCATCCATCTGCACATCTCGCTGAACCTAAAGGAAAAATTTGAGAGTACAGTTCGCCCGTTAAGTTAAGATAGTCTCTCTGTGACCATACTTGGACGCTATAAACGTAAGGACTCTTTGCGCATTTGAGTGGTTCGGGTGAGGAATATGAGCACGTTCTTGCAACAACTGCTCGGTTATCAATATCCAGCAAAAAAAGGTAAGGTAAAAAATACCCCTCCCAATCGGATTCTCCACACTCAGATTTGAGCCGCGTTTTTGTTCCAATAGTGCTGCCACACCGCTGTTGCTTCTGCACAAGATGCGTTTTTGGTTTCACAGCCTGCAAGATTTCTTCTTGGTTGAAGCAACACCTTGCAGGGAAGCACGGACTTGGTCGGTAAGGAAGTCTGCGAATCTCGAGAAGCGCTGCCGTCTTCCTTGCATGTACTGCAGTGCAAAAACGAACGTAGAAAGAATCAGCCCGGAAGCGGGCGAGAAGTGGACCTGCAGCGTGCAACAAAAACGAGGCTCTGGTTCCCTCTCATGCAGAAAGCAAGGCAGATTGCCAAAGCGGTTCTGTTTCCTCCAATCATCGTAGACTAGCCGTGACGATCCAATGACCAAGTCCAAAATGTCTCAAAAATAGTCGATCAGGGAAAAGGCCGGAAAAAATGCCGTTCGGGAAAATAGAACACAAATTAGCTGACTAATTTGTTCAAAAACGCACAGCAAAGCAGAAACGCAGACATACATCCGTACAAATGTAAAACATTGATGCTGATGACGAGTTTAGCTTTAACCTTACAAAAGGAGCACAAAGACGGAGTAGACAAGACCAAACGTTTCGATGGGATTCCAGAATTTAACATCTGATCCAGACAATTTTGTCTTGTAAATATCCGGTCTTCGCCGAACTCCTTGAACATTTTTACTATTAATATTTAGAAACAGAAGAAGGTCAGTGGCTAACCATCTGAGAAAACAAAGTTCAGGTTTGGATTCACATTGTGTACACGTCATATCTTTTTTGACAAAACTGATCAAATCTTCCGGCCTTACTTTTGCCAAATCTCCGGTTTCGACCGGATTCCAGGCGAACTACTTTTCTGGCAAAAACTAAAGCTTAAAAACAAATTCAGCGTATCACCTTACCCCTGTATCGAACATCTAATCAACTTCACATAAAACTTTAACTTTTAAAAAAAATTTCCGGTTTCAGCCGGATTCCGGGTGAACTATATGTCGGGGCTGAAAATGATCGTCAAAAGCGGATTCAGTATGGTGTCTTACCCCTATCGTGCATCTAATCAACTTCGGATAAAACTTATACTTTCAACAAATTTTCCGGCTTCGGACGGATTCCGTGCCCACTACTTGTCCGAAAAGAAAATGATTTTAATATAATATGCTCAACATGTCTTGTTACCCCTAAATCGAACATCTAATCGACTTTATATAAAACTTTTACTTTTAATAAAGTTTCCGGTTTTGGCCGGATTCCGGGCGAACTATGACTATCTCATTAGCTGTTTAAAAAAAAATTGTCCGCCCTTTAATATGAAACCCCTCTCCCACCCCTAATTTTGAGCTAGAGAGCCCATCTACGAGCTCGACCTCTCCCTTGACCCAAAGAGTCCTCAGACCAAGTTTCATCAAAAGATCTCGTTCCTTTTGAGAGTTATCGTGCTTACAGACGGACAGACAGACGGACAACTTTTGCAAAGTCACAGGTATCCCTCTACTTCTGTTTTGGGATCCAAAAAACATTAGCGAGCCTTTTCAGTAGCCTACAGTAAACAAAACTGCTGTACAAACATAGACATCTCACTAAAGATAATTCTTACCTCGTTTCATACTCTTGCCACTGTTGGGGGATGGCTTGAAGTTGTTGACTCAAGTCAGTGATCCTCTGCACCAAAGTAGTCCAAACCTCTCGAACTCTCGAGAAATCCATTTCAACTGAGCGGTCGTCCGGTGACTTTGTGCGATATGTGACTGATATTCTAGTAAGGCGATCTACAGTCTGCTCTGCACTTTCCATAGTAGGTCCATTGTTGAAGAAGTCCTAAAAGTGAATAAGAAAACATGAACAAAAGGTCATAACAGGCCAAATAGTAAACACACTAGATGTCACTCGAGAAACCCACAAGAGACATGGTACGATAATAGTGTTCTGTAAGTTAGGGATGCTATTTCATTTTCACTATTACTTTCGAGTGATATCAATGGTATATTTCATAGGCTGAAGTATAAGTAACTAAGTAACTTATTTGTCAACCGCCATTTTCGAAAGCGGAGTATGTCAAAGAAAAGAAAGAAATTAAACAAAAAACAACAAAAAACAACTACAAATACTACAATACACAATTTTGTATTCTTCGGCGAGAAAAAAAGGGGAGAATGTCATGTGCTTGCTGGGCCCAATTGCCCATGATTTTTGGCAGAGCCGACGAAATTTCCAAAAATATGACGCTGTCACCTTCAACTAGGAACTGCTTCTTAGTTCGGCAAAATTTTTCTTGATTGAGTTCTGTGAAATTATTTGTATAGTGATGGGAAAAGCAAAGGATTGTATAATTGCTGGGTAAAGCTTCTGCGCTTTCCCAGGGAATTGGTAAATTGTAAATAGATAGAGAATTCAGAACTGTAAACTAATCACAGATTTGTACATATACACTTTTAACACACACATTTTAATATTCGTTATTTTATTTGAATTTGTTTGTCGTTTCAATCCGCATCGTCCTTCTGGTTTTTAGTTACATATCGTTGTATGTTTTGTTGGTTCCGCATAATTTTTCTGTTGGTGTTGTGTTGGATTTTATGATTTAGTTGTTTGTTGTTTTCGCTGAGGACGGTTTGCCGGAAGCGCAACCGAAATATCCGAATTTATATTTATCCCTCGCACATCATCCTAGAGGGATAATTAGCTGATCAAGAAAAAACCCCGAAAATCACGGTTTTCTATGTCTTTCGTAATGAATGGTCAGCTTGGCTTCAAACCTTACATTAGAGCCGAGGAAGCTGACTGAACAGTTTCAGTTCAAAGACTTATGACCGAGTTGAGGGTCTAATTTGTAAACATTAGACAAAGGTTGGGTGGGGAGTACAGTTGTGCTTGAGTACCTTTTGAGTAAACTTATATTTAAAGCACAATGGACACTTCTAATGCTTTATTTTGAATTAAATGCTTCACATATAAACATTTCTGACTTCCTTTAGAAGGCGCTACGAAAATCGGCCGTTTTCTTGTTATCCCTTGTCTTTACCTCTCTGGCGTTTCGTCGATCCAAATCTTAGGAGCTGCGATATCGTAGCAGGAAATTCAAAAACTCCCAGCAATGCTTGATAAAAAGGATATATTTGAGATGTCACCAAAGTCAAGCCGCAGGTGCAGTTTCCCTGATTGTTCTAGTATTTCATCAGAAGTTCCATGTTTTAATTGCCTATTAAAAGTTTTTCTGTGTGGAATAGTGTTGTGAAGATTGATTGACTTGCTTTATAAAATGTACCAGAATATGCAATAAGTTTATAAAAAATAACATAGCTACAATTATCACTAAAAAGAAATAGCCTATTCTAATCTGAATTATACAAGCTGATTTATGCATAAAATAAAGATCTGCTACGTGTTGTAAGAAACATCACTATTATCTTTGTCCAAGCTAGTAAATTGAGCATGTACTGGCCCAAGAAATTACGCTTTGAAATATCACAGAAAGGAAACTGTTGAAAAAGCTGCTGATCTAGGGGGTAAGCATTGTTCCTAGTTTGTTACAGAGTGGGACTGGGGTAGTTAGATTTGATGTGCCCATTGAACTTTAAGCCATTTAGTTTCAACAATCGGAGACCCTCGAACCGCTGTGTTAAAAGTTTGATGTCGCTGTCAGGATTTTGTAGCACATAACTAGTCACTAAATGACCGTGAAAAATTAAAGTGACCGCAATGCTCGGCGGACCTGAAATGACTCCAAGGCTCTCACCTTCTCAGCAAAAAGAAGGCATGAAGACAAGAGTAGAAATATCAATGTATTTTGCGTTAAGCACTGCTTGCCGCCATGGCCTAGTTTGTCCATAATATTATTATTATTGTAACCTCGAATATACAGAGACTTACCGTGTGTCTTTTCAGGATGTGGTCACCGTTCTCTTGTCGGCTAAGGGCAAGCTGTTGTGCGGTGAGTTCCTTTTCGATGTCTCGTACGTATCTGTAGAACGTCTCTTCATCGAGGCGGAATTCCAGCCTCATAAGATGCAGCGGCGCAAAGGAGACAATGTACTGAAAAAAGGGACAGGATAGAAAATACAGGCTGTCGAGATTACTGTGAGGTGAATGGTTCTTAAAATGCAAGAGAAGGGGATAGAAAAAACAGGCTGTCGAGATTACCGTGAGGTGAATGGTTCTTATAATGCAAGAGAAGGGGTTAGAAAATACAGGCTGTCGAGATTACCGTGAGGTGAATGGTTCTTAAAATGCAAGAGAAGGGGTTAGAAAATACAGGCTGTCGAGATTACCGTGAGGTGAATGGTTCTTAAAATGCAAGAGAAGGGGTTAGAAAATACAGGCTGTCGAGATTACCGTGAGGTGAATGGTTCTTAAAATGCAAGAGAAGGGGTTAGAAAATACAGGCTGTCGAGATTACCGTGAGGTGAATGGTTCTTAAAATGCAAGAGAAGGGGTTAGAAAATACAGGCTGTCGAGATTACCGTGAGGTGAATGGTTCTTAAAATGCAAGAGAAGGGGTTAGAAAATACAGGCTGTCGAGATTACCGTGAGGTGAATGGTTCTTGAAATGCAAGAGAAGGGGTTAGAAAATACAGGCTGTCGAGATTACCGTGAGGTGAATGGTTCTTAAAATGCAAGAGACGGGGTTAGAAAATACAGGGTGTCGAGATTACTGTGAGGTGAATGGTTCTTAAAATGCAAGAGAAGGGGTTAGAAAATACAGGCTGTCGAGATTACCGTGAGGTGAATGGTTCTTAAAATGCAAGAGACGGGGTTAGAAGATACAGGCTGTCGAGATTACCGTGAGGTGAATGGTTCTTGAAATGCAAGAGAAGGGGTTAGAAAATACAGGCTGTCGAGATTACCGTGAGGTGAATGGTTCTTATAATGTAAGAGAAGGGGTTAGAAAATACAGGCTGTCGAGATTACCGTGAGGTGAATGGTTCTTAAAATGCAAGAGAAAGGGTTAGAAAATACAGGCTGTCGAGATTACCCTGAGGTGAATGGTTCTTAAAATGCAAGAGAAGGGGTTAGAAAATACAGGCTGTCGAGATTACCGTGAGGTGAGTGGTTCTTAAAATGCAAGAGAAGGGGTAAGAAAAGTGGTACAAAACAAAAGCGGTATACTCACATCCCATCGTTTTTGCGTTTTCTCAAGAACCTCCTGAACGGTCATCCTTGAACTCTCTTCAGGTAGCCACTTCTGCAAGTCCGAGGCGGTGCTTCTAAGGTCTTCAAGGATGCGATCGTTGATATGGCAAAAGAAAGCCTGGAAAAGCAAAAAGTTAGTATCAACCAAGCAAAGCCCATTAAAATAATAATAATAATATAACTGCAGCAAAAAGGCTTTCGCCTCTATTAATTTCTCGAGTCACTGTGTACACTAAATTGAATTTCAGACAGGTGATGATCCACATCCTGCTTTGAACTGATCGATATTTTCGACATTTACGACATTTTCAGGGAGATTATTCCAGTATTCAACTATCCGGTTTTTGAAGCTCCATTTTCTAATGTCTTGTCGGAATTTCTCACCACGAATTTTCAAGCTGTGTCCTCTGAGACCGTTGTGAACCAAATTACGTACAGATGTGACTGAATGTGACCCGCGCATAAGTTTACAGTGACTTCGTCCTATACTAGACTCTGGTGGCCTTCAAAGCTTTGCCTGGTTCAACACTCTTTTGCGAAAAGATTTATCGTTGTAGATCCCGGACCCAGTATTTTGCAATCATAAAAAATACAGCAGGCTTCATGCAATTGAATGGTAAATAAGCATACAACGATTGCAATCCGCTACACTTTCCGCGCTGAATTCTAGAGCCAATGCATGGAAATGCAGTCCGTTGTGTTCACAAAAACTATGAAGACATACGTGATAGTACAAAACGGATAGCTGAATTTATTACAGCTATATTTCGGCCCTTATTCCAACAAGTTCATTTTTCCAACTTGAGTGGTTTTGAGCCTGAAGAGGACCCTTGCCAAGATTCGCAGTCAGCTTGGGGCTGAAGAATATTTATACTATGAAGACGCTTGTTAGCCACCCATTTTTGACAGAAGGGAGAAGGGCCAACCCTGGCAACGTTTTACAGACAAACTGGAATGCCAACAAGAAAAAGAGCCAGTCACCTTATGCATTTCCATTGCTTGCTTGCTGTCGATTGTCTTTTCTCCAGCCAAAGACTCGGCAGTGTGCAACCAAGCATTCACAGCACGAAGACTTTCCTGGTAGTTCTGCCAGCACCGTATGCCTTCTATCAGTACCTAAAATAAATCAAGGGTAAAAAAAGGCTCTGTAGTTCAACAAGAACTACACTGTAAAAGGTTTCTCCGAGTTAGGATTAAAGTTAACAGCAGTATTTGCTACTGGGATTAATCTTTTCTATACTAAGATAACATTAATCCGACTAGATATAATATAATCTTTTTAGAGACAAATTAATCCCAGTAGCAAACACTGCAAGATTTTTTTTTTTGCAGTGTGGCGTTGTAGTCTCCGATTTCGATTTTGGCCCGCTGAACGAGTTCAGCGGGCCCAAATATCTTCGGATGGAAAATGTAGATCAGTTTCGAAATTCTACCGTGACCCCGTCTTTTAGGTTGTTTATTTTGTCACCACCGCTGGCAGAAGAATTCAACACGGAGTCAAAACTGCGAAAAGTAGATCGCCTGTGTTACGGAGCGTTTTCGTATTCTGGGTCCAAGCAGTTTTTCCCGGGAAAGGTTTCTTGAAGGATAATGAAAAGCTCCGCGAAAGGTTAAGAGTTTGGGCAGAAGAAAAAAATTCTCTGCAGAATTCTAATACAAACCCCTGCTGAAATCCTTAAAGCACAATGGTAATTCAGTAATGAATCAGCGCTCGACTGAGTAACACCTCAGGGTGCGTGCCGCTGCTCCGGAATAAGTTAGTGATTGATCCATGAAATGAATTGAAATGCCGGATGCTAGCGATCGTATTGTGGAAAATATAATGCGAAACTAGCTATTGTGGATGACCATTTAAGGATTGGATTAACCGTCTTACTGGCTGTTGCTGAGTTGCGGCTACGAAGATTGTTGGAGCTTGTGGTGTTAGCCGTGCCCTCAATTAACGGCTCTGCGTACAGCACGTTCACACCGACGTGGGTAAAATTTGTGATGGTTCTTCCGGTAAGAAAGCGTATTTTTCATCTTAGTCATGGGTCGCCGAAGAAAGGTAGCCAAGCAAGATCAGATTGCGGACGCAGGAGAGGCTCTCGACAGAAATGTTTTAAACTCTACTTTGTCTTCCGAGGGTAGTTCTTTGGATCAAACTTCACTGAAGAGTTTAGCTGAGAACTTTTCACAAATGCTTACGATTGTCCGGGAGAACGGTAGAAAGCTTGACAATATCAATGCTAAACTGTTTTCTCTCGAAAGTAAAGTGCAATCTGTTGAGGCTGTCCAGTCTGTGCTTCAAGAAGATACGAGTCGGTTGGACACGACAGTTACAGCATTGCAAAGTGAAATTGTTAGTTTGAAGGGCCAGCTTAATGTGGTTACAGGTGCAGCTGAATCATATGCTGTTAAGAATACGGAATTATCCCATCGTTTAATGTCGCTCGAATACAGGCACACCGAGAACAATCTCATTGTTTGGAATGCTCCGTGCGATGATTTAGTCCAGGCAAAGGGGGTCTTCGAAACGATTTGTACAGATGTTTTAGAACTTTCCCCCGTTCCGGTATTTTCTGTGATATTTAACAACAAGGAACGCAAGTTTTTCAAAGTTAATGTTGGTTCACAGGATATTAAAGTTTCGATTCTGAAAAATGGTAAGAAACTGAAATGTAAAATCATATGTGACTTTAGGGAAATTTCTGTGAGTGATGATGCCCCTCCATGTGTTCGTGCAGCTAGAAAGAAGTTATTTGAAAGGAAGTCTAAGCTTGCTGCTGTTGGTATTGCGTCTTGGGTGTCGAACTCTGTTCCGCCTTATATCCAGGTTGACCGTGGCAATGAAAATTCCGTCAGATACAGTGTTGATGGGCTTATCCCGGAACTATGTGAGGTAGCATCGATGGCTGTCGGTTGATGGTGAATTTAAGAGTATTTTTACTGTTTTTCTTCATTGGTTGGTTTGTCCAGTGAGCGAGCGGCATGCTACAACAGTTTCTTCTTTAAGTGATGAGTTGTGATGTGTCACAATTCTCTGTTTGGACTACAAGTCCACATTTTGTGCTTAAGTTGGTTGTGGGGTTATTTAGTGTGCGAGGTTCATCGCCACTTTGTGCTTTTGTATTAATGTTTTCAGTTTACTTTGCCTTGAATTTTGTTTGTTCTTTACAGGTTTCTGTTTTTTCTTTCTTTTGGAGCTTGGTTCACAATTGGTATGGGATGCTCGGAGCCGGATTCGGTAAGTTATATATTTTCAACCTTAATCACCTCTACTATCCTGGTTCAGTTTCATTTACGTTAGTAATCACCGGTTAAATTGGCTTGAGAGTAACGCATTGAATTTAGATGATTTGGGGCTTGGTGTGTTGCATAGGGATTTTGATACAGGTGCTCGGGTTAATGAAGATTTGCAGCCAAAAGTTAATTATAAGTGCCCGATTGATTTGTGTCAGAGTCCTAGTGTAGATGAACTGCATCTGTTCCATTTAAATTGTCGAGGCCTAAATAGTACGTTGCCGCATCTTAATGAACTGTGCATGTTTTCGGAATTTCATATTTTAACACTTACGGAAACTTGGTTGAGGGATAATACGTCAAGTTTATTAGATATTGCCAATTACAATTTATTTATTCGTAACCGTGAGCTATATCAGCATGGTGGACTTGGAATGTATGTGAGAAGTGATTTTGATGTCAAGTTACGAGATGATATTCGAATAAATAGAGAGATGGTTTTTGAGTGTATGGTAGCTGAAGTCTCTAAAAATGGTATTTCTTTTATTGTTGTTGTTATATACCGCCCACCTTCAGGAAATATTGATAGTTTTTTAGAACTGTTAGAGGAGCAATTAGATCATTTAGTGAATAGTAACATGCCATGTTTCGTATGCGGTGATTTTAACATAGATCTTAATGTTATTGTTTCGAATCCAAAGGCCCGCCAGTTTCTTAATTTGATGCTGGGATATGGAATGCATCCTGCTATAAACATTTGTACCAGAGTGACTGAGAGTTCGGCATCGCTAATTGATAATGTATTTTTAAATGTACCTCACGGGTCGGCTAATGTTGTTCTAAACGATGTTTCGGATCATTTTGGTATTTCGGTGATTGTTCCTCGCCTTCTGGAACGGGTTATTGGTACTAGTAATTCTATTAGTCCTAACAGGCCTTTGATTGATTCGTCTAGTATATTAAGGTTTAAGAATAAGCTGGAGTCTGTTAATTTTGATTGTTTAAGTCAAGAAGCGGATGTTAATCGGAAGTTCGAAGTTTGGTATTCTAAATTAAAGAATTTGTTGTTAGAATGTTGTTCATCTGTGGCAGCGCAGGCAAAGAAGCTGATACCAAAGAAGCCTTGGATATCGAAAAGTCTTGTTGCGTGTATTATTAGAAGACGACATTTGTATAAATTGTCAGTTCGTAGTAGTGATTCAAGTCTGAAGGAATCGTACAGGGCTTATAATAATACATTAAATTGTGTTCTTAGGCGAACGAGGCAGGAATATTATAAGAAGAAGTTTAAGGAAAGTGAGGGAAACCCTAGTAAGACTTGGAAAATAATTAAGTCGGTGGTTAGTCCGAAGTCTCGCCCTGTGTGTCCAGATAATATAGGCCGAGGGGAGGACGCTTCTAACCGAATGTGTGATCATTTTGCAAACATAGGAGAACGCATTTCTTCAGCGATAGATATGCGTAGTGATGATGGATCGTTTCATCAATTTTTGCCGGAAGAGAGTGACGTTTCAGCGTACCTGCAACCAGTGACGATGTTGGAGCTATCTGAATGCGTAAAGGGTATGAAAAATGGAGCATGTGGAGGAGATTTTATTTCGTTGAAAGTTTTGAAATCAGTGCTGCCAGTTATATCTTGTCTTTTTCTTAGTTTAATTAACGATTGTTTGAAATCTGGTATTTTTCCAGATTGTTTGAAATGCGCGAGCGTGATTCCGCTGTTTAAAGGAGGTGATAAGAATTCGTTTGGTGATTATAGGCCGATTTCGCTTTTACCGGTAATTTCCAGGGTATTTGAAAAGCTAATTAACAATAGAATTGTGAATTTTCTGGAAGATAGAAAGTTTTTTAATTCTCATCAGTTTGGTTTCAGAAAGAATCGTTCGACGGAGCAGGCTGTATTAATACTTACGACTTTTGTTAATGATGCTTTAGATAAAGGTATGAAGGTTGCATCTGTTTTCTTAGATATTGTTAAAGCGTTTGATTCTGTTGATCATGATATTTTAATTCAGAAATTATTTAATTGTGGCATTCGAGATGTTTTTCTTGATTTGGTTAAGTCATTTTTACTTAACCGTTCCCAGCGTGTGGTATTAAATGGAATTGCTTCTGATATATTTCAAGTAAGAAAAGGTGTTCCACAAGGGTCAGTTTTGGGTCCATTGTTGTTCTTAGTTTACATAAATGATCTTTGTCGTGTATCCAGTCTTATATCGTCGACAAATACTTGTGTTAGTGATGATGTTAAAGCGATTTTGCCGTGTTTTGCTGACGATTCGCATTTGACTGTAGCTGCTAGGACCGAAAATGAACTATTAGAAGTTACGGCACAAAATATGCAATACATTGAAAAGTGGATGAGAGTGAACAAGTTGAAATTGAACCATACGAAATCTTGTTTTGTAATATATGGTAGAAGTTCGAATTATTATCCTTGAATAATTGATATAAAAGTTGGTGGTCAAACAATTAAACGTAGTGCAAGTACTCGTTACCTTGGAGTTATTATTGATGAATGTTTAAGTTTCAAAAATCAAATTGCATGTATTAGTAGTAAATTAGCCAGGAATGTTGGAATTATTAGAAAACTTAAACATATTTTCCCTCAGAATATATTAAGAATGTTATATTTTTCAATGGTGCATCCGTATCTGTTATATTGTTGTCTGGCATGGACAAAAACTTTTGTAAGCCACCTTACTCCTTTACGTGTGATACAGAATATGGCAATAAGAGTATTGTCCGGTGATGGTCGTAATATTTCCGTAAGACACCGTTATCAGGAGCTTCACATTTTACCTTTTGCGGGAATTTGTAAGTTTTATAACGCTTTATTTATGTACAAACATTACAATGAAGTTTTACCCCAGTGCTTTTCTCAGTATTTTTCCCGTGCGTCATCTTTTCACGAACATGGAACTCGTAGTTCGCAGCTCATCCGTAGGCCGGTTGTAGTAACTAGTAGATCGAGATTTAGCATTAGACATGTTGGGCCTTTAGTATGGGAAGGTTTGTCGACAGAGTTAAGGTCATGTAGTGTTTTACTAGATTTTCGTAGCATGTTAAAGGTTCATTGTTTTGCTGTATATGAATTTGATGCGTTATTCTCAGCCGTTTAAGTTGTGTTTTATCATTAAGTTTTTGTTTTGGATAGTTAGTGGTGATTCTGGTTGAAAATGAGTTGTTGTTTTTTGGTTGATTTTCTGGTTGGGCGTCCCAGACCGCGTAAGTCAAGCTCCTTTCTTTCTTTCTTTCCCCTTTTTTCCTTTGTCTTTGTTTTTGTCGAAGTTTTGTTTTTATTACTGTTTTGTTTCGAGGGTAATTAGTCCCTTACAGGTTAGCCTCTGGGCATTGAAGATTCCATTTTTTTTTAATAAACCCTTCATTCATTCATTCAATGCTTGTATTAGAAGAGACTTCTAATGCTTGTATTAATGCTTTGTATTAAATGCTTCACAAATAAACCTTTTCGACTTCCTTTAGCAGGAGCTACGAAAATCGGCCATTTTCTTGTTATCCCTTGTCTTTACCTCTGGCATTTCGGCGATCCAAATCTTAGGAGCTGGGATGTCGTGGCAGGAAATTAAAAAACTCCCAGCAATGTTTGATAGAAAAGGATATATCTGAGATGTCACCAAAGTCAAGCCGCAGATGCAGTTTACCTGATTTTTCAAGTATTTCATCAGAAGTTCCATGGCTTAAAGTGCCTGTTAAAAGTTTGTGTTTGTGGAATAGTGTTGTGAAGCTTGCTTTATAAAAATGTACCAGAATATGCAATAAGTTTATAAAAAATAACATAGTTACAAAAATCATTCAAAAACAAATAACATATTCAAATCTGAATTATACAAACTGATTTATGAATAAAATAAAGATCTACTAAGTATTATAAAAAACATGACTTTTATCTTTGTCCAAGCTAGTAAATTGAGCATGTACTGGCTGTCACGGACAGCTCCTGTTAGCAACTGTACGGACGGGTCTTAGAGCTAGCAACCCTTTGCCAACTCAAGGACTGTTCTAGTGCTGGGCGATATTCGATATCGATATATCGGACCAAATATCGATATCGAAAACGTGAATGTCGATTTCGAAAACGATATTTGTTCAGTCATAATTATTCTAAGAAATTCAACATAACTTACATTTCTGGATCCGAAATGGGAGCAATACATTTTCCGTAATTCAACTCTATTTATTCGGAGTTCGAGATGATGCAATATGCTATTTAACGACCATTTTGTTCTTAAATTTTGGCGAAACGAGACGTATCCTATAGTGAAAAATTCAAATATCGCCCAATACTAGACTGTTCTTCTAAGGCCGCCCGAACCTCCAAAAATAAGCCCTGAAAGAGAGTGGTTAAAACACTTACTGTATTCAAAATAGTGCTTCTTATTCTTATTTACATTTGTGGACACTTCTAGACTTTATACTAATTGTAGCAGAACACGAAAAGTAGACCCACATTAACTTCAAACCAATGTAACAATTTATGTATTACACTTAAATACGAAAAGACTTCAATTACTAATAGTAATATGAAAGAAGATAATTTCGTACCGAATACTTTTCTATAAACTATTATGTTCAACACATAAGAACTTTAGTTCCGCTGATTAATGGAACTTTTGTAATTCGAGCTCTGTGACACTGGTCCAAAAAATTACGCTTCGAAATATCACGGAGAGGAAACTCTTGAAAAAGCTGCTGATCTAGGGGGTAAGCATTGTTCGTAGGGTGTTACAGAGTGGGATTGGGGTAGTTTGATGTGCCCATTGAACTTTAAAACTGAAAATGTCTACGATGTGAATTAACTTTCCTTGGATTTTCATTCTAGATGGAAAGGGAATAAGAGTCCAGGAATAGGACTTCATGGTTTTCGCTTACGTTCAAAAACAGTCTCAAAATCTCACAAAACCGTCTTTTACGTACACAGTTCGGCGCTTCCAAGTGGAATAGTTTCTGTAAATCTTCCGTTGTCTAATTATCAACACTTTTGATAAATATGGAGCGTGTTTCACCCTACTTACCGTAGCTACTACGCATGACGTCACGGATTCTGGCTTCTTGGCGACAAGGCTGGAACGTATTTGTCTATTTTTGGCAAAATACCGTGCCACCGGCTAATCGGACCAATCACGCCACAGATATCGTAGCTATCCCACTTACTACGCTAGCGTAGTAACTTTTGACGAGGTTGGAACGATTACAGTAACTAATAGTTACTATTGTTAGAAGGGCGGAACACGCTCCTAGTAACATAGATCCACGAGTTGATGAGTAGACCATCTGCGATTTGCTTCCCCATCACTGGAAGTTTTGCGCTCAATCTGGAGCGTGTTCCACCCTTCTAACATTAGTAACTATTAGTTCCTATTTCCGTTCCAACCTCACTAAATGTTACTACGCTGACCGTTCCAACTTTCTCGAAATAGTAACTTTGCTTACCATGCTTGGGAGCCTAGTACGCGTGGTAACTATGGATCTCTGTAGCATGATCGGCTGGATTATCCTCTGAAGTGATATTTTTGCGGAAAAATGAAAAATGCGTTCCAGCCTTGCCAGGCCTAGAAGCCAAAATTCGATTTTTATCAGAGTTAATAAAATTTTATTATCTCTCCATCACAAGGGTTGATAATGCGCGCTAAATTGGAATAACGCAAATTCCCGTTCTCCGGGTTACAGACCCTTCCGGATGCAAAAAAGCAATCCAGACCCTGAAAGACTACGTACCATTTCTCGCTGATGAGCTTTTGCTGTGACATTTTGAAGTCGTTCTTCCAGCTCCTGAAGTCTCTCCTTGAAGACTCCCGTGTCGACACCAACAGTGGCACCAAGAGCTTTCAAGATACTATGGAAGATCTTGTTCAAACTATCCAGCATAGACTTATAGTACAACATCCGAGAGAAGAATCCTTGGTGCCTCTCGTAGAGTTGCTGGATGGCATCCTGGCCTCCATGGCCGTATGGAACCTCAAGGAGAGCTTCGGCGTCGTCCAACCAGGTGGTCAGGTCTCGGATTCCAATATCCAACGCCTCCTGTTGAGCGGATACCTGGTGGCACAACTGCATACGTGACGGTATGGTGGATCGGATCCTCAGGAGGGCTTCTATAAATAACTAAAATCAGTACAGGAAAGCAAGACAAAAATAACGTTCTGAAAAGAGACTCCAGCCAAAGGACAGCAGCCTGCTTCCATCCATGTAAGCAAGTAAGTAAGTATTTTATTTCTGACCCGCCATCTGAAAAGCGGAGTGTGTAAAGTAAAATAAAAGAAATAAATAAAACACAACAAAACAGAATACACAATTTGAATGTGAGATCCCGTCAGTATGAGAACAATTTCGTATAGTGTACTTTTTCTGTTCATTTCAAGTAACGACGGGAACTGGAAATTCAGATTATTTTCTCTATAAAAATGGCTTCTAATTCTTAGAGAGGTTAGCAGGGGGCTAACAAAATTCATGGCTGTGTCCCTTAAAGACCTAGTTGAAACATTCTATTTACCTTCTCTTACTGATCGCAAGCAACCAGTTTATTTGGATTTGAGCATGATGTTTTTGGCTCGAGAAAAAATCCACACAGAACGTCTTCTTTCCCTGCAGATGACGAAATTTTCACGTTTGATAAGCAAAGAATTACAAGGTTTTCTTAGAATTTTCTGATGACAGTCGACACATCAATACGTCTTAGCACCAAATGCGACGAGAAGCTCTTACTGGCCAACCCACCTGTTCCGTACCAGGCAATCGCAAGCTGTTTTTCCCCTCACTAAAGGTCTTGAAAGCTTATTTTTTTTTTATTTTTACTTTTTTAGACTTTCTTCATAAGCCTATTCTGTTCAATCTCTTTGTCATACTCCCCCCTTACAAATTTGGTATGTTTTCAGATAGATGACCTGCACAAATTCTGGTTCTCTGCGCGTTATACATTTGACGGATAGAAAACTTATTTGGCATCGCAAAAAAACAAAACAAAACGGAGTCCCATGAATGAGGTACTTCGTTCTGTTTGAGAAAAAAAAATAAAGCCGCCTAAATAAAGCGATACAAAGACGGCTCTATTAAAGGGCAATAATGCAATAAATAAGTAAGTTATGAACTTCTTATTGTGGACCCTTGTAATCAACAAGCTGGTTCGATGCCTCCCTCTTGTAAATTCTTCTGAGAGTCAACAAGTAATTCCTTTTCAAAGTTATTTTATCGTACCCACCTTTTTGTTTCTTCATCAGCTCGTTCATCTTGGTCAGCTCTTCTGGCATCAATTCGGGAATCAGTAACTGGAACTTCTTGCTAGAATTTTTCCACAAGTTGTCCATCTCTTCCAGCTCACTTTGAAGGTTCTGAAAGATGAAGGTAGTTATTTCTTGCCATTGACAGCTAAAACGGGACGAAGAAGATTATTCTGTCAAGAATTTTCAGGTCAATTACATTTTCAATTCAGTTCAATCTATTCTCAAAACCGATACAACGGCCAAGCCGGCATGGTGGTTCTCGTCCATATTAACACAAATTATATAAAAAAGATGACTCTACACTAGTTTAGATATCTAAAAGACTTGTGGAACATAACACAAATATTCAAATCTATATTCAATTAATGATGCGAGTTAATAAGGTTGACGAAGTTGGGAACAAAACTTCTCCGGTGACAAGTCGTTGCGTGATTAATTGGCTGCAATTTGGGTATTGGCTGGGTTACGACTCTCTCAGACCTTGCTCTCGCTGCTGAAAAATCTGGGAGGAGGATATCAGTTGGTGCTGGTGTATTCAAGATTTTAGTTCACGGCATTTTTTTCACGTTCAACTGACGTGTATGACCCTTTGGGTTGTCTAGTTTTTACAGTGACACAGTTCCAAGAGTTCAGAGTAAACATACACACTAAATGGCATAAAGCTTCTGTGTAGCAGAACAATTTCACTTCACTACGCCCCGAAAGTCTGAGATATGCTCTCGCTTACCCATTATACTGCAACAGAAACTACTGCACTATCCCCTCCTAGAAACGCTCACGACATCTGCCCTATGGGCACGGCAGTATGGAACTCGGGACGCCAGATGCGCACGAGAAACAATAACAATAACACGGTAGATCTTGGTAAAAGTTATCTGAAGGGGGAATAAGCGATTAGGCTTTCGGTTCATACCAAGTCGCGCATTATACCGGGATCGTCTAAAAACAGGAAGGGAAGGGAACGCGAGAAAAGCAGGAAGGCATACTAAAACCAGGAAGGGCATACTAAAACGAGGAAGGCTGCCGCCAGGATTCGCAGCACCGTTCCCTTCCTCTATTTAGTATTATTTGAGGGGTCGGCAACTTTTCAAATTCAAAGTTCACCATCCCTTCCTGGTTAGTCGCCTACCGTCAAAACGAGAAGTGAAAAGGTGAATTACAATTTTTATAGTTGCCGACCTATCACTGAACTTAATGCCTACCCATGGCAGGATACTAAAACGATGAAGGGATGGTGAACTTCGAATTTGAAAACTTGCCGACCCCTCAAATAATACTAAATAGAGGAAGGGAACGGTGCGACGAATTCTGGCAGCATCCTTCCGGGTTTTAGGATGCCATTCCTCGTTTAGTATACCCTTCCTGGTTTTAGTATGCCTTCCTGCTTTTCTCGCGTTCCCTTCCCTTCCTGGTTTTAGTCGATCCCCATTATCCCCGTGGAGAAGTCAACCAGCAGTCAGCACTGAAGTCGGAAGCCATGACTGACAAGCTTAATGAAGTTTGACCGACCAGAGTAGGGTAGAGCACACATAGAGTCAGAAACATTTAGACAGTTTTAAAAATGGCAAAGTCTGTCAGGAACTGAAAATAGCCAAACAGTCCTGTTTAAACGTACACTAAGAAGTAACGTGTCACTGTTTACTTTATGCGTCTAACGGCCAAAAAATAACTAATCTTGGAGGAGAATTCTAAGAAGGGTGTATACAAGTCAGATGGTACAAGAGCTATCGGAAAAGCACCCGCTCTATACTTGCGAACACGATTGGCTTTAGACACACACCGTTATCGTTGCCGTTCCTTGGAACTATCATATCGCATATGTTTTCAAATGTAAAAAAAACGAACTTTTGGAATGCTGCAACATATTGTCTTTGAAAGAAACATTTAACAAATCAAATTTTCTTGTGTAATTTCTGTAACTTTGTCTCTCTAAAATATTCGAAAGAGGTAAACCCCTAGGCTTTATACCTAAACCGATTAATACAGCAGCAACACGCTACCATTCAACTCCTTTTAACCGGGAAAGTGATGTACAGTCGTTAGAACAGGTCTAATTATATCAAACAATTTAAAATGGGAACTCCAAACGAAGGAAATGGTAAAGCCCAAGTTGTACTTTTCAACTGGAAATCTAACCCGGCCGTAACAGTACGGCTGGGAAGTGTTCATGTGAAGCCACTGGATTCCCTAATTTACCTGGGGTTACCTATTGGAAAATCCATAAAAGAAACCCTTGCACTACTTATAAAGCATATACGTAAAAGAATTGCAGGTGCATACGGATCTGTCGTATCGAATAAGCTACGTTTTCAACGTCCCATCCTCGCGGCTATCTTCAATTCAGTCGCCCTACCCCACATCATGTATACTGCACCCTTCTGAGACTTTTCACCAAATCAGACAAAAAACAAATCCGGTCAACATTTTATCGTTTTGCCAAACATATATTGCGCCTCCCCCCTTGGACGAGAAACTCTAAAATTTCCAGTCGTTATCAAATTAGTGATCCGCTAACAGCAGTGGAGAAACATACAGCCAAAATATTGATCATGACTGGAAAACCCTCTTGCTTTAGTTGGATAGTAAAAGTTATACTGTGTATTTTGTAAGTTATTCTCTTTTGTCTTTCCCTTTCTTTTCTCTTTTCTCCTTATTATATAAATAAATAAATAAAAAAACATAAATAAATAAAATCCTCATCATCAAAGCGTAGACACACCGGCCTTCATATGCTGAAATTACTTGCTAAAAATAGGTTCCCTGAACAAGATTTGCTCCGTTTTTATGTTTCTTTTATACGCTCGGGGCTAGAATACCTGGTGGAAGCTTGGCACTTCGGCCTTACTGAAGACCAGGCTTATCGGATCGAAAAAAATACAGAAACGTGCCCTACTAATTATGTCACGATCCCCCAAAATTCCTTACAATGAGCTCCTTCGGAAATTTAAACCCGAGTCCCTTGAGTCCCGTAGGTTGAAACTGTGCATGGCTTCCGGTAAGAAAATGCTTGAGCACCCTATCCATAGGTATATAATTCCGCCACCGTTCAATACTGCTCGCGAACGACCTGCAAGAGCGGCCTCAGTGGTGCTCCCACAACTCCAACACGTAAAATGTGACCATGTACGATATTTGTACCGTCTTTCGTTAAAATTTTTAACCTTATTTAGTGTTTACTTTTATATATGACTTGAGATATTTATATATGAGTGTCTAAACGTATATATGAGGATTTTGACAAAATTGGATTTCACCACGATAGTTCGAAAAGAATAAAAGCGATATCTATCTATCTATCTCTACCGTTAGAACAGCCTTGCGGAAGATTCTCAGTTTGAAGGATTACTTCGAGCAATGAGAGGCGAAAGCCTTTTCAAACGGATTATATTATTTTATTGATGTTATTATAAATACCGTATTCTACAGTATCGTGCCATTAACAGCGAGCGGCGAAAAAACAGTAGTGACGACCGGCTTTATATTAGCTATGTTCGTTGGCCGGTGTCTGCTCACCAATGCCTCGTTTAACGCGTTTCTGCATTCACCACTGACTGCTCTTCGATCTTATAACCCGTTTTCGGACTAAGCAATGTCTAATTAGTGCCGCGAAACCAACTTTATTGGGACCTTTTGGAAGTTGAATATAACCAATAACCTTACGCCCTAGTCAAGTTAAAAAGGCCACTGAAAGTAAAACTACTACCACTTGAATCAGAACTGATAAACCGGTGCAGACTAATCACCAACCTGTTCGGGAGGCAGATTCTAGTGACGTCATCGGTGAGACCAAAAGCGCGCAATAGGACAAGAACCGAACACCGGTGAGGAAAAAACAGAGACAGCCCGTAGTGCAACGAACGCACCTATTAGCTGCGTTCTTTGTCACGGGAGTTCTCACCGGGGGTCTCCGGTTATTCTCATAAGGCGTTTTTGCATCCACCGCTGACTACTCACCAGTCTTATACCCGTTTTTGAATTAACCGGTGTCCGGTTTTATCTCACCGGTGCGGACCAGCCAGAACCTGCTCGGGAGCCTGGCTTTACCGAGAAGTTAGCAAGTTTTCGTCAATTGACGAGGTTTTGCGGAAAACCCAGAATTTAGGCCAGAATTTTACCCATCGGTGAACCAAAAAACGCGGTACAAGAGAAGAACCGGACACCGGTGACAAAACACCAGAGACAGCCCGGAGTGCAACGAAAGCAGCTATTAGTTGCATTTTTGAAGATACCATGGTATCTGTTACCACCACGGTAACTGGATCTGAAATTAGTCGTTTTTGCAGTTACCGTGGTATCTGATACACGGTTGCTCTGCAAAAACGACTATTGCCGAAATTCATTTTTCTAAGTCATCCCAAAGGAAAAACTGATATCCAGTTACATGACTAAGTGCTAAACTTCTTTCTCACCAATTTCACAAAACTTGATGAAACTGAGATGACTTTCCAGATACCACGATAACTGCAAAAACACCTTTTCACCGTGGTATCAGATACCACAATAACTGCAAAACGACTTTAGACAGTGGTATCAGATACCATGGTATCTGGAAAAACGCAACTATTGTTTCTTTAGTGCTCGGTGAACAATAACGGTAAACAAATTGTCACTACAATTGGCTAAAATTCCTCTGGCATTCACCAGTCTTAAGGAAAGGCTACTATTCAACAAAGTCTTCAACCAACTTTTTCAAATGAAGTGACGTGTGGGTCAGACCGGTGTCGCCTACAGCTATTAAATGTGAATTAGTCGACTTTAGCAGAAACTTTTTTCGACGGACTAAATATAGCTCTCAATCTTGAGCCAGAACCATCCATCGTAAAATTGACACAAAAAACAAGGAAGAGCTGCATCTCATCTAATCTTGTCGGGGACGTGAAATGTCATTTCTAGCAAGGAAACGCAGACAGTAGCAAATTACGTCCCTTATCAAACCTCAGAGATGGAGCTAGATGTATATTTATAGAAATGATAAAAACGGCAACATCAGTTACGATGCTTTGGCACCGATAGTTCGAAAGTCTGACGAGGACCCTTGCTAAGAAGAGCCCAAATATCACGGGCAAAGAATCTTAGCTGACTTTTTCGTTTTTATCCATTGTATGAATGTGTGTTTCCAAGTCAGCTTCGGCTCAAGGAGTATTTATGAGGGATATGTAACTACTTAAAATTACTAATGAGAGAATACGAGTTAATGAGAACGTTTTCCCATACAGCCCCTAAGAAAAGCAAAACAATTTCCATCTGGTAAGTTCCCGGGGGGGGGGGGGGGTTAGAGGGCAAATACCACTCCTTCCAGAGCGGTAGGCCCAAATAGCATCACAAACAAATAATCAGATAGAACCTCTGTCTTTGGTGCTTCCGTCTTTCCAGTTGCTCATCGCAGAGAAAGAAAATGCAGGATGCGTACTCTGCGCGTTGACCCGCTCTGGAGCGCAAAAGAACCAATCAGCTTTGTCTTCTACTTTTCTTCAAGGTGGTTTCACAGCAATATAGCTAATTGAAGAGGTGACGAAACGTGATGTAGCGCGAAGCTACTAACCTCTGCTTGTTCACAGCAGAAAAGTAAATACTCGACTCCGCATAGTCATAGTACAGAGATAGGGAGACAGAGGTTCTACCTGATTATTTGTTCTTGGTAGCATGTAGCTAATACCTGTAATTGTATTCCGTATGTGTGGAGCGCTTGTTGGTTCAGCATGTCGGCGCTAGACAGAAGTGCATCCGCTTTACAAATCCAAGCGTCCAATGAATTGGAGCTACTCTGGTAACCCCGACGATTACGTTTGATTTCTCCTGCATGCAAGTAGTGTTGAACATTCTAGAAAGAAAAGTACAAATTTGAAAAAACGGAAAGAAAAGCTACGAGAAACCAAATTCAATTTTTTAGCTTATTGGTTAACTTATACCATAACAACCAATGTCTGAAGTACCCAATTCACAACAAGAAGCGTTTCTTCTTTATACCGTTGCACTTGGTTTGAGTTAATTCGAGAAAAAAGCCGAATTACAAATTACTTTTAGAACCAGATTTTTGAAGCTGTTTCTTATTAACTTACGGATGGAGTTAATACTTATTCGATCCTTTAACTGTTGTTGTTGACTATCCAAAAACCACCAGAATCAAATTCAATTTTTAGCTTATAATTGGTTAAATTATCGTATCACAACCAACAAATTCAAAATGAAGCAATTCGTCCTCTATACGTGGTCCCTGGTTAGAGTTAGTTCGAGGTAAAGCCGAAATAGCAAAGTTCAGACTACTTTTAGAGTAAGATTTTTGAAGTTGGTTCTTATTCCAATCAATGTTGCAGTCAATACTTAGTCAACTGTTAGCGGTTGACTCGTACAAACCCACCCTTCTGTTTGTGGGCCAGTGTCAAGGCACTGTAGAAAAGTAGAAAAGACATTTAAATATTCATATGTATTAATTGTTACATATTTTCAAAAATTCCCCACGGACGAAGCCAAACATTGAATTTTTTCGTCATGTACATCCTCGTCGCATAACTCAACAATTAAAAACAGCTATAACTAGTGTTATTCATTTGGTCAATGTACATGTGTCTCTCAATAAACTCTAAGTAAAACCTTATAATCATACGTAACATGTCAACGTAAAATGCAACGAAGTCGGAACTGGTCCGGCACACACTAATTTCTTGACCCGAAATTCGGCTCCGTTTGCAAAATCCTGAGTCTTCTTCGAGCGCTCACATGTCGGATTTTTCTTTCGGCCTCCTCTACTAATCAGACTTTGATATCTTACCATGAACAAGAGTTCCCACTTGCTAACAATGTCGACATAATTATCATGCACCTCCTTTGCAACGGTATTTTCGCAAGTAGCAGCCAAAAACGTTGAAGTGTCGGTGAACATCTGATATTTTTCTTTCCACGATCCCAAGTCCTATAAAAGAAAAGAGAGAATTATTAAAATACGAGAAACATCGTTCTTTCTTGTTGGCTTTCCCTTCTGGACCATCACTTGTACCTAGTCAGCTTCATCAACTTGATATTTCGTGTTACGTGCCAGTCTCGCCGCTCAAGACAGCAGAGGTGAACGTGATCGACTAAAAAGAGGCACGACATAGCGTAGGAGGAAAGAGTACTAAAAAGAGGCAAGAAAACTAAAAGGGCACTTTCAAGCTTCAGAGTGAGAGGCAGGAACAATGTTCTAGTATACCATCTTTTAGGCTCTGGAACTGTCATTTGGTATACTTCTACTACTTGCTAATCAATTTTTATTACTCGTCCCGCCTCCGCCATTCCCTGCCGTGCCTCTTTTTAGTCGTTCCCGAACTGAACCGTCTGTATTTTGTATAAGACAGCGCAGATCCATGAAGTAGCCAACCCTAGTCAGCAAATAGAAGAATTTAAACACCTGAGTTGCGTTTTTGCGATACCGTGGTATCTGTTACCCACGGCACGTTTACCACCAGCTGCTTTCTATCTTAAAATTCGAACGTTCCTTTCCCCAGGATCCCTGGCAACTGATTCGATTTCAAACTTCACGGGGCTTGCCAAATTTTCGAATCATTTCATGTGACCTGTCGGCAGACTGACCAAATGAACTCCCAAGTATTTGGGAAAATATCATCTATCGGCCAGCATTACTAGCCAACAATAAAATTTAACGAAGTAGAAACACGGTGTTGGTTAAAAAGATCGTCAAAAAAAAAAAAAAAAAAAAAAGATCGTGAGGAAAGCAGGGCCTGTCCCGAGATACATACCACGGGAACCAGGCTATTGCTCCAAGCTGTTTTACAGCTGATATGATTAAACACTAATATTACCCGGCCTCCGGTTACTAACTTGAATCGGCTTAAGATAGTTTTGTTCGTATCGAACGGCTCTGCTCCATTTTTTCCAAATTACAACTTTGCCGCGAAAAAGTCGGCTCAGAAAGTTAGTGCAACGATTATTAGCCCTATTCGGTTAAAACTCATATATTCAAACATATTCCCCTTCCAACAACAATCAATCAATCAACAATCAATCACGTTTATTTTCCAAATATTAAAGTTAGAAGAAGAATACAATGTTTACAAAATACACAGACACGAAACAAATTAACTAAAAAACTTAAAAAATCTGACCAGAAATAAATTATGGGATGAAACTATTTAAAAACTGTGCAGAAGGATTAGCAGGATATGGAGAAAATTAATTGCCAGTGTTCTTCTGGGACCGATGATGCACGGAAAACGGGAGCTTAGGGGACGGGGGATCTGGGGACATCACATGCGTTATCTGGGGACAATACATTATCTTTGGTCCAACATTTTTTGAAAGAGTATTTCTGCTGTCAGCTAATTTAGGAACGTCCAATTTAATGAGAGCCTCTTCACATGAAATATTATTTCAGATCAAGACTCCCACAGGACTAACCGGGTAATGGCGGAGATACAACAAAAGCGGGGTTTAATACTGTATCTTACCTGGAAAAATTCCAGCCTCTCTTCATCTTCTAAGACTAAAGCTTCGTGGGCTTTTGCCAGCCACGCACTAAGCTCAGAAAAGCCCGGGGTCCACCGGCGCCAGTAGACTAGCACCTCTTCCAGCATCGTCTGGACACAGCGAAGTTCGGTGGAAACAACCCGCCACCTTTCTCCAGAATCGTAGGTAAACTGGATAATGTCTTCGACATCTCTCGAATCTAGAAAAAGACCAAAATATAAGTTGCGATTTTGCAGTTACCATGGTCTCTGATACCACGGTCTAAAGTCGTTTTTGCAGGTATCTTGGTATCTGGCGAGTTATCGTGGTATCTGATTTTCAGATGTCCGACCTTGGTATAACTGGTCCGTGGTATCTGAAAAGTCATCTCACTTTCATCAAATTTTGTCAAATTGGTGAGAAAGAAGTTTAGCACTTGTTAATGTAACTGGATGTCAGTTTTTCTTTTGGGATGACTTCAAAAAGTGCAATTTCGGCAATATCATTTTTGCAGAGCAACCGTGTAATCCCGAGTTTTGCCCGTTATACAACGCAAAGTTTTCCAGAATCTTCAACGTCCACTTACAACTCTTTCAAACGTAATGATCTGAGAATCTTTCGTTTTTTACCAATTTTATTTGCTTAGTTTTCGTACTTTTTATCCACCGCGCGCACAGTTTTCAAATGCTTTGCGCCCAGCAGCCGCGTCAGACAGCAGGAAAGCTGTGCAGAGTCGTCGACCCCTAACAAGAAAATCGCTAAATTGAGATGGGAAGTAATGGTATTTCCGAAAAAAAAAAATTCTGATCAATTTCATAGTGAAAAGATCATTTCTAGTAGGAGTTGTGCTTTAAAAAAAAATTCGTAAGCTTTCAACAATCTGTTGCAAATAAAATTCAAAATAAAAGCCTAAAAAAAGAGAAACAACGTGATTAAAGTACGATTTTTCATTTATTGTAGATCTCGTCAAATGACAGCCCCTTCCAAGTGCAGGAGACAGTGGAATTAATTTTGGGACTTCATGGGATTTTTTCACATTTGACAATGCAAAACGGATCTGTCAGCTAAATTTTACTAGAGCTATATTTCGGCCTTTCTTGACAGCTTGAGCCTGGAAAGGACCCTTGCCAAGAAGGGCCGAAATATAGCTCTAGTAAAATGTGGCTGACGTATCCGTTTTGCATTGTCAAATATGATTCGCAGCCAGCTTGGGCCGAAGAATATCGTTTGGTAAGGGTTATTTGAATTTGTCCACCACTTTCGCTTACCTGATGTTCCGGCAAAAACAATAATTTGGGGCAGTAAAAGTGCGCACACACGATCAGGAATTTCCGTCCGGATTTCCTGTACTTTCATCCTCAAGCTGAAAAAATTTCAACTTTTCCATATGGATGTAAGTGATGATGGTGCCGAAAATCCGGTCAGGGAATTCCAGACCGGGAGAACCCGATCCTGATCGTGTGTTCAGGGCTTAAGGGTAGAATCACTCACCAAGCTTAACCAGCTTCCTATATTCATCTGCAACCTGCTGCATTTCCTGGTAAGCCTTTTCAAACTCCTGGAAAATTTTGTTCCTCGACACGAAGGAGCGATATTGTTCCAACAGCTGTAGGATCTTTTCTTCCCGCCCATATTTAACGGTCCAGGCTCGAAGCTTGCTCTCAGTCAGGTGGAGGAAAGCAACAATACAGCACTGAAAGTAAAAAAAAAAAATCAGGGGAGAAATGGTCGAATGCGAAAAAAAATGTTGTAGCATGGTCAGTCCAACCCGTTATCTATGTCGAAAGAGCGCCGCCACTCTCTTTGCTGGCATCTAGCTCGATTCGGAGAATTACCTATGACATCGCAAAAGTTGTCCGTCTGTCCGTCCGTCTGTTAGCACGATAACTCTCGAAGGAGTTAAGATATTTTGATCAAACTTGGCATGGCTCTTTAGGCCAAAGTACAGTTCAAGTTTGAAGATTGGCTATGTAGCTTTATATTTATGGGTGGGGGAGGGGTTTGAAATAACGGGGAACAAAAAATATTTTTTTAAAGCTAATGAAATAGTCAAATTAGGGGTAAGGGGACATGCTGAATCCGAATGTGAAATTTATTTTCTTCACGGGGCAAATAGTTCACCCGGAATCCGGCGAAAACCGGAAAAATTGTGAAAATTAAAAGTTTAATATCAAGTTGATTGGAGGTTCGATTTGGCGGCAATAAAACGTGCTGTGTCCGAATATGAAAAATTATTTCTCGCCGGATAATTAGTTCGGCCGGAATCCGGCAAAAAACGGAGAATTCGTTTAAAGTGAAAGTTATATTTAACTTTGATAAGATGTTCGATTTGCGGGTAAGAAGACATGCTATATGACAATCATTTTCTCACCGGACGTATAGATCGCTCGGAATCCGGCTGAAACCTGAAAAATTTGTAAAAGTAAAAGTTTAATCTGAAGTTGATTTGAGGTTGGATGTAGGGGTAAGGAGACATGCTGAATTCGATTTTGAGCTTTATTTTTCGCCGGAGTAGTAGTTCCGGAATTCCGCCGAAACCGGAGAATTGGCAAAAGTAAGGCAGGAAGTTTCGTTCTGCTTCGTCAAAATAGATATGACTTAAAGGGGTAAACACACATGCTGAATCCACATCTGAACTTGGTTGTCTCATATGATTAGCTATTTGGCCTTAATCTGTTTCTAAATTTTAATAGTAAAAGTGTTCAAGGATTTATTCAACCAATGTTTACAACGGATACGTCAGCTATGATTCTTCATCAGCGATATTTCGGCCCTTCTAAGCAAGGGTCCTCGTCAGGCTGTTAATCCTCTGGTTCAACTTCGGGGAAGGAAACAAACCTGTAAGCAAACCTGTGACGTATCCGTTGTAAACATTGTTTGAATAAATGTTTCAAAGTCAGCTTGGGCTCAAAGAATATTTAGTGTTCAAGGAGTCTGGCGAAGACTGGACCAGGCGAAGACAAGACCCAATTGTCTAGATCAAATTTGAACTTTTGGGACTCCGTCGAAACCTTTGATCTTGTTATATAGTGTCCCCTTCTCGGAAATCTTAATGATGAAGACAAATCCAAACCCTCTAAAAATATACTTTAAATATCATATTTGACGGTGCAAAACGGATAGGTCAGTCACACTTGATTAGAGCTACGTTTCGGCCTTTCTTGGTAAGGAACCTCTTCAGGCTCAAGCCACGCAAGCTGGAAAATAAATCTTGTGGAAAAACAATTAAAGCTTCTTCCATAAATATCTGATTTGGTGAACTTCTTCTCTAAATTGATGGGAGTTCCACTGGTGCTGTGATTTCATTATGGACACGCAGTGATTTGCTGTGATTTTCTTAGAAGAAGTTCTCAAAATCAGATATTGAAGAAGAATCTTTAATTCTTTTTCCACAAGTTCATTTTCCAGCTTAAGCGGCTTGAGCCTAAAGAGGACCCGAAATATAGCTCTAATAAAATGTAGCTGACTTATCCGTTTTGTACCGTCAAATTTGATTCTCAGTAGCTTGTTCTAAGTAAGTAAGTAAGTAATTTATTTATGACCCGCCATTTTGAAAAGGCGGAGTAAATGAAGAAAATAAAGAAAATAAACAAAACACATAAACACACAGAAAAGGACACTTAATTTTCAATTTTCAATCTTCGGTAAGCAAGCAGTGGACGACGTCGTGCGCTGGTTGGGCCCTGTTGTCCATGATTTTTTAAAGCGATGAGGAAACAAAAGGGTAACACTTGCATCTTGAATTTTGAATTGCTCCGCAACGTATGGTTAGAAGGAACTAAGTCTGCAGGAATATTTACTCTAAATATGCAAAATTTCTACTTGGATTCTCGTCTTGGACTAGAAATAGACGACTAACTAGACAATATGGTCTGCGGAAACCAATAATCGAAATAGCCGATCGTTTTAAGCGGACGACCTCGCTCGATGTTCGCCGTCTGAACATCCTTGGAAAGGCATTATTTTTCTAGCTATTGTGGATGGGTAACAAATACATACATACATACATATTATACCGATTTTAAATTCCCTTTATTATGTTATTTAATTTCCAGATTCAAGTGATTACGTATGCGAAACCTGTCAGGTATCTTTACGTACTTTAAGAATCCGGACACCCCAACCTATCATTCTAAGCAAATCGACCTTTACGTTTTCTTGGTCCCTGCCGACATTATTAAGCGTATTTTATCCCGCCCACTACTCAATCCCACACCTTGTACCAAGACGTCAAAACATCTAAACATGTCTAACGGCTCGATAAACAAGAGGAAACGAGATCGACTTTGAGTTCTTACTTTACCGTAAAGCCAACGGATCCCTAGGAACAGGTGGAGCGCATCCATGAACCATGAGATGATTTCAGGGCCTATTTTTGTTCCCATTATTTGGCAAGGCTAGTCAGAAGACATAATTAGCCGATTTTTTACGAATGGGAAATGCTGGTACAGTCCGAACGGGAAAGAATAGCAGAAAGTCCAACAATCTAGTTGGTACACAATCAAAGCAAAAACACATCCTTTTGATCTTGGCAAAGTTACACGAAAAATAAGCTAGCCGTTCGGACATGTATACGAATTCAGGATTCTTTGTTTTGTTGAATATAAAAAACAACTCGGAACGGAAATGTCAGCTAAGATATTCTTGAGCGATTTTTGTCTATTCTTGATGAATCTTTGTATTCACAAAACAAGATTGTATATTTGCTAGAGCCACAGAAGCTTTAATCCACAAGTGAAAGGTACCTTACGAGTGGACATGATGGGGTGGTACAAATGTGGGGAAGGGGTAGTCAGATTGAAGGTGATGTGTGTTATAATCTAACCTACTGTGGGGTGGTATAGAGATAAACTTTTCGGCAAATATCGATGTATTGCTTAAATTATAATTAAGTGGAAATCAGACCTAATAACGTGGTGTGTTGGTATGCGAAGTAAGGAGGGGTAGTATGGCTCAGGTGGGGTCATCAGGTCACAACCACTGCTTGGATATTGGTATATATCGGGTGTACGGATTGGCGGCGCAATCTCAAAATTCTTTGAGATAGGGAAAATATACAGGAGCATAGATTTTATTTATTGCAGGTTCATATAGGACCATGCCAAAAACATACTGGCTTATCCGTTTCTACGGTTTCCGGTCAACTTGGGGTGAAGGATTATGGCATTGCTGTTCTTTATTTATTAAAGAAATAGGGTGTTCTTGTACGCCAATCGGACTACTAAATTTACGAGTGATAAAAGATGACCAGTGCTGTTGATTCTTTGACTTCCTACACGGATATATCAGACCTAATAACGTGGTGTGTTGGTATGCGAAGTACGGAGGGGTAGTATGGCTCAGGTGGGGTCATCAGGTCACAACCACTGCTTGGATATTGGTATATGTCGGGTGTACGGACTGGCGGCGCCATCTCAAAATTCTTTGAGATAGGGAAAATATACAGGAGCATAGATTTTATTTATTGCAGGTTCGTATTTTCCGGAAGAGGACCATGCCAAAAACATACTGGCTTATCCGTTTCTACGGTTTCCGGTCAACTTGGGGTGAAGGATTATGGCATTGCTGTTCTTTATTTATTAAAGAAATAGGGTGTTCTTGTACGCCAATCGGACTACTAAATTTCCGAGTGATAAAAGATGTCAGATATACAATAAAGGAAGAAACTGCCGGATCAAGAATGCTAAATACTTTAATCGTACCAGGCACGGAATGCTAGCGTTGCCAACAAAATCGCGATGAGATCATCATCATACTTGGCAATCGGTTTAACTGCCGAATGCACGAACAGCGCAAGTAGAAACTCCCTGCAATTATTTAACTGTATACCAGAAATCGTCCGATGTATAACGAGTCTACTCCCGAAGCTTCAAACTGCTAAACACTGCAATTTAAAGCGATTATTCAAACGATGCCATTACAAAAAAAAACGATGCAAGAATTCGTTGGACTAGTCGTGAATTAAAGTACAAAGGACCAAAAATCCACGAAGAATTAAAGCCTTCCGGAAGTTTCTCGCACCCAGATACAGAGGACCAAGAAAACAAGGAGGGGAATGAGAGGGGCAGATGAGGCGTATACTAGCTTGTAAGTTGAAAGGTCCGATAATAGGTGCGTTTTTTGTCTCTGTTCTGTTCGCTGTTTTCTCTCTGTTTTATATTTTTCCCGTTTTTGTACGCTGTTCTGTGTTCCGTGTTCTCTGTTCTGCTGTCTGTTTTGCAAAACACGGAACTTACTCTCCTAGCATGTTTTATCACTGTTCAGATAGAGAATTGCAGAGGTATTCACAGATAGAAAAGAAAGAATTGCAGAAGTCTGGAGGATAAAGCTGGATCCTAAAATATGGTCGTTTTGGAATTTAATTCAATTTAAAATTAATTTAAAAACAATTTAACAGATTTTCCGTTTAAGACATGCTCAGGATCCTAAATTTGTGTTTTCGTCAGAACAGCGACAAAACAGGAAACACGGAACAGCGTAAGCAAAACGCCGTTTTTTACCCAAACCAGACAACTGTGAACATAGAACACGGAACAGGAACCAGAGACAAAAAACGCAACTAATGATATCAAATGTGAGTCTGAATATTTTCGAATTCAACCGAAAGTTTAACTGTTTGACTGGGAAGCACCAGAATCTTCCACAGACACTAACCAACCTACCATCCAAAAATCATCACCATGTTCAATGGGATGGAACATCCTTATTTCACTGCAAGTTGTTATTCAGGGTAATTTAAGAAAAAATCGATATGACTAGGTCAAATTCGGGTTTTCAAACTCGCGAACTGACGTTGAGGTCCAACGACGGAATTCCATCTTCGTATCTGTTTTCAAATTTGACCTCACCGCGGTTTATGACAAGAATAGTCTTCTAACCTTGTGTTCTAGGTAGTTGAGTCTAGCAGCCCTTTGGGCGGATTGTTCGGGCAGGACAGCGAATCGCGCAGCCATCTGCTGCATCTGTTCGATGGAGACGTTCGTTATAGTCGGTTTTACGTCGTCAAATCGTTTCGTCATTGCCGGTAATTCTTTGAAGAAGCTCTGGAAAAAAAAAAATCATTAATTCTGGGTGGGCGATTATAGGTATGTCATGGCGACTTGTATCTGACGGCCTCGCATCATTCTTTTCAGGAAAGTAGCCCTTAACACTAAAAACGAAAAAAAAAAGAATTTTCATAGAGAACTGATTTTGTGGCCCGCGTTACCCCCCCCCCCCCCCCCTTCCCAAAGTGTAGTGGAGTAAATGATTAAAAAAAACAGAGAAGGCGATTTTATCTTTGTTCCATTGGTCCTTGGGTTCTTGGGAAAATTAAATCAATTTGGCTAATAATAGACTCAGTTATTATTTCATAACTTTGAGAGCTAACAAATACCCAAACTCTATGGAAAAGAATATTTTTTACTCTGGACGAACAATAACAATCATCTCTTGTATTTGTTTTTTGTAGAGTTTTATTTAATCTCTTTATTTTATTGCACATCCTCCACTTTTGAAAATGGCGGGTCAAAAATAAATTACTTACTTACTTATTACTTAAATTGTATTGATGGAAACAAGTAAACTGTCTATTATATTTTACGAAAAGATATTCGTGGGGCACAAGCAACTACCTACAGCCAATTTTGAAGATTAACTAAAGTTGACTTCCAGAGATTTTTTTATTAGGCTACACATAGTCGATTACTAACAAATTACAAAAACAAATCTAGACTTTAAGACCAAGTCGCGGTAGAAACAGAGTAGCCTAATCCAACATTGTGACACACGGGACTCCTTTGGTCGATGCCGTTTTTTGTCTCAAAAGATTCCCGATGAAAAATTTATCTCAGAATACTAATTTGAAGTTGTACGAAGAAGTACCATGAAGTACAAACTGATGATACTACATGCTTCTACTTCAAAGCTACCGTGTTACTGCATTCTACTGCATGCTACTATTAGCAATACTGGATGCTCCTAGAGCAAGACATACTACTGGATACTACTACTTAAGATTGGCCCAGTCTGAGGCACATCAAATGATAGTACTCTTTCCTACTACATATCACTAGATGCAACTTTTTCGTACAACTATCGTACAACTACGCAGGCTACAAATTTGTCATCGGGTTACAAACCCTTCCTGGCTGTTTTTGGCCTTGCTTGGCACCCTTGGTTCTGACGAAATACATGGAGATACTTGCATCACCGACTATCCTGACCAATGACTTTCTCGGAAAAGATAAGCCGGGGCCTGGACCGCCCCGAAAAGAGACAAAGACGAAAATGCAAAATCAGTGTAATTTCGTTCGAATTACATAGGAAGTTTAAATCTGGGAAACAAAAATGAATGGAAAGATTAGGGACTGAAGAGTTAATCAGTAATAAAGTTACCGCGGGTTCTTTGAAGACATGTCGTACTTATGACGGAATTTCATTCTACTTCAGTAGTATTTCCATCCATTCTCGTTCCCAAAGTTCTTCACTTCATGAATGTAGTCCATCCCTCATATTGGCAATACACTGATTATCGCATTTGCCATGTTTGTTCTCTTTGCGCGACGTATCATGCGCCCGATAATTGTTTCCGATGAGCTTATTCGTTCGGAGACCGGATATGCATATTTTGCCAAGATTGTAATCCAAGACATGGCAAAGAGGCTACAAACAGCAAAAGCCGTGTGTAATTTTGTATAAGCATAGCTTAGTTGTAAAGTGGTCAACTATTTCAGAACATCTGAGCAGAAAAACTGTGTAGTGCGAGTTGTCCTTTAAGGCTCTTGCCTTAAAGAATTGGAAGAGACAAAACTGGGCCGAACATCCACAAAAAGCAACCACATTAGGCGGTTTCCCGCCTCTTGTGTATTTATTATTATTATTATTATTATCACTCATTTTGACTGACGTCAGAAGCAACTGATGACACTTGCGGAGTAAAACATAAGAAAACAGAATACGGTACGCTTTAATTTCGCAACCCAAAACATAAACACAATCAAACATACGGAGGAAAGTAGGGCGCGGTCTTCAAGTCTTCAAAGAAAATACTACCGCCAACAACAAGAGGTTCCCTTCCGCCTAGGGAACTTCCCTCACGTTTACTAACTCTTAAAAAAAAAAAAAAGCAATGATGCCAACATTAAAAACTCTACGCTACTTTTCAATCATCGCATCATCCAAAGATGTGATTGCTATCCTAATGCAAACGACTGCTCAAAAACAAACTTTCGCCGACATAAACAATAGGACCTTGCCAAAAATCACGAAATAAAGTCCAGGACAAATAGTACTCAATATGCAGTAACTGTGACAAAAACACAATCCGATGCATGCGAGACAATTGACGGTGTGTGCCCTTTGGTTTTCATTACAGAAACCATGCCAAGCAAGATACGTTTTTGTACAGACGCAAACAAGGTGTGTCCTTACGCATAAGTATTACTTTTCCGTTCATACTGTACGAGTATTTTTGGTCTTTTGTTGGTTTGCTCTTACAGTAAACAAGGGATAAGTGAGCTACCTGTGGCTTACGATGATAATTTTCGATATCTTCACAAGATACCTCAATCGCAAGCGCGACATAGGTTTTCGGTGATTTCGTGTACTTAATTGCTACCAACTCCACCTATCGTGTAAAACTTCGCTTAAAGAGCGTTTAGTTGAATCTGATAATGAATACATCCTTGTGCTTTGTTCTCTTTGGTTCCGCCTGTCTCTGCCAATTTGGAAGAAGTTGTATGAGCCTGGTTAGTATTTATGATTTTTGGGATCCCAAAACGTAAGTGGACATCGTAAAAGTTGTCCGTCTGTCCGTCTGTTAGCAGGATAACTCTTGAAGGGAATGAGATATTTTGATGAAACTTGGTACGAGGACTCTTTGGGTCAAGGGTAAGATCGAGTTCGTAGACGGGCTCTGTAGCCCTACATTTAGGGGTGAAAGAGGGAATCCAAATTAAGGGGCAAACAAAATATTTTTAAATGGCTAATGTGATAGTCGATTATGGGGTAAGAAGACAGGCAGAACAAGAATATGCTAAACATTTTCTCGTCCGACAAGTAGTTCGCCCGGAATCCGGCAAAAACCGGAAAGCTAGTTAAAAGTAAAAGTTTCATCTGAAGTTGATTAAATGTAAGATTTAGGGGTAAGAAGACATACTGAACAGGATGGTGAAAACCATTTTCTCGCCGGCCAAGTATTTTGTCCGAAATCCGGCGAAAACCGGAAAGTTGGTTACAAGTAAAAGTTTGATTTGAAGTTGATTAAATGTTCGGCTAAGGGGTAAGCAAACATGCTGAAAACTTATCTGAAAAAATTTTCTACCCGGAGAACTAATTCACCCGGAATCCGGCCAAAACGGGAAAATTTGTAAAAAGTAATAAGTTTTATTTGAAGTTGATTAGATGACAGATTTATGGGTAAGAAGAGACGCTGAGTCTGTATATGACAATAAATTTTTTTACCGGACATGTAAATCCGGAATGCGGTTGTAACCATTATTTTTTTAGAAGCTAAAGTTTTATTTGAAATTGATTGGATGTTCTTTATAGGGATAAGGAGATACCGTACACTGAATTTGACTCTGAATTTCTTTTTTTACTGGACAAGTAGTTCGCTCGGAATTCGGCCAAAACCGGACATTTGGCAGAAGTACAGCAGTAAGTTTCGGTCAGTATCGTCAAAATATATATGGCTTATAGAATTATATCTGAACTTCTCTAACGATTAGCCTGGCGAAGACAAGACCCAGTTGTCTGGATCAAATATTAGATTTTTGGGATCCCACCGAAACCTTTGGTCTTGTTGTCTATGTGCTATTAACCTCCGTGGATGTGGGATGGTTGAATGATGCGTTAAAAATCTCATGATTTAAGCGTGGGTAACCGGTATTTTTTAAAAATTATATAATAAAAATTCAAATTTTTGGTTGGTTTTGTTGTTTTTGTTTTGGGCAGTCAAAGTTTCAACCTGATGTTTTTTAAGGAACTGAAGTGATATTTAGAATCTCCTTGCTAGTTTTCCTTTGTTGTAAAGGAAGGAGATTTTAAATCGGGAGTTTGGTTGTTGGTTTTTGGTTGTTTTTTTGTAGGTGAGTAAAGGAATAAGTTTTAAGTTTTTTGTTGTTTTTTCATTGAAGTAACTTTTTGCCACTGTAAGAGAGATTCTCTAAGGACGGTAGAGCATCTTGAAATAGGTAGTGCGTGAGTCTAAAATTTTTGTTTTTTGGTGGTTGTTTATTCCAGATCGAACCTATAAAATTTGACTGCTTGATTCGAAGTGGAAAAAATTGTACATATTTTGGGTTGCCAGGTTTTAAAAATATGAGTAGATTAGTAGTAAAGAAGAAAATATATTTAATGGTTGTAAAATATGGTAGATAAAATTTAATATTGTTAGAAAAATGAAAAAAGGGTAGATTTAGGTTGTAGGTTTAGACTTTATGGAGAAAGGGTTTTTGAATGAGAGAGTGAGTTTTGATGAGAATATTTAATATAAAAATTAAAATTTTGAAAGGAGAAGTTAAATTTGGAGTTGATAAATTACAAAGATAATAGGTTTAAGACGAAAGTGTAGGTGACGTTAAAGTAGGGTAAACTTTTACGTAAATTTTGTACTAACGTCACTGAGTTGGAGGTGGAGACGTAGCCACTTGTTTTGGTTCAATCCAAAGGAAGAACACATGAAAAAGAAGCTACGCGGGATTAAAAAAAAAACAAAACAAACAAACTACGGCAACATTTGGCAGTGTCTATTAATTTCAGTGACTTTTCTGAGGACTGTACATAGGCCCCTGTCCAGGAATTTATTTCGGGGGGGGGGGGGTGCCTGCTGGTCGGACAAGAAAGTACCAGAAGCACATAGATCAGAGGGAAAAGCATATCGTTATTTTTGCATGTTTCGGAACGGGTTGGGGCAACCCCCTAATCCCCCCCTCCCCCTTGGATACGGCCTTGACTGTACATCATTTCTGCTCAACAATCAGTAATATTTCAAAGAAGAAAAGTTATAACCGATAAGCTATTCAACGCTCTTTCATCCTCTGAATTACCTTATCAGCCGACCAGATTGACGATCACGTTGTCTAACGGTTGAATTTGGTTTAATGGATTTGCGACTGGTGTTGGCTGAGATCAAGAATTTACAGAACAAAAACGTTATGTTATATTAATTAATCATTCTTATCGAGAGACAATGGTTCCTCTCGCATTTCCGCTCGTATCAATTTACCTCTTTAATCGCAGTTTACAGGGCAAGCGAGAGTAAATAGTGAAGTACGGTTGATGTCGTAAACCCAGAATCGGAGGAACGCCGGAACAGAATATATATTATTATTATATTTACACATGCTGTTACATATTATTACAGGTACCGCGGTCAGGTCTATATCGCGACGTGATTATTTTCTGGTGAAGTAGCCTAGAAGATGTGTGCGCTTATTTTCTGTTTTTGTCATAGCCCGACAAACATGTCTAATAGTTTGTGTTGTTGTATTTTCATTTGCGCTTTTTACTTTCTTTATTCTGTATTACTCCGCTGTACCTTATAATTGGGTCATAAATGATGAGTTTTGACCAATTAGTTGCGCCGAGGCTTGCGTTTTTTGTCTCATCCAACTTTCATTTTTAGTTCCTTTCATTCAAATATAAAAATATTTTACGTCCAACGATATTCCATTTAATTGATTAGCTGAATAAGTATTCCTTCAGCCCAAGCTGACCGCGAATCATGTTTAATATGCAAAAAGGATGCGTCAGCTGAATTTTCTAAGAACTATATTTTGGCCCTTCTTGGCAAGGGTCCTCTTCAGGTTCAAAGCCGCTCAAGTTGGAAAAGCCGAATTGCGGGAAAAAAGAAGGACCGAAATAGAGCTCTAATAAATTAAGCTGACGTATCGGTTTTGCACTATCAAATATGCTTAGCTGAAGTAGTGAATAATACATAGTTGGTACTTTATACAAGGGACTTGTACCGTGACCAATAAACCAGAAACAGTTTTTTCGAATATGATTTAGAAGTTTACGACTACATTGTCGAAGCCACGTAGACATACCAGGACCCACAAGGCGGGGTCTCATGGTGAAAAATAAATAGAGCCAAATATATAATTTCAATGGGGAAGACGCCCTTGAGATGGAAACATCTTATAAGTAGTGAACTGAAAGACAGAAATGCTCCTCAGCCGTGATTTGAACCCAGGACCCTCTGCTTACAAGGCAGGCGCTCTACCAACTGAGCTACCGAGGGGCTTGAGAACAGAGTTCGCAAACCACTACAATAGTCGGGTAGAAGCCGGCCATAGGAACAGGGATCCCGCCCGAAGGCAAATTCACCTAACCAGTTCACATCCCCATGTCACGGAAATTGATAATAATATATAGATGTCAGTTTACACAAGGGCCTTGTACCGTGACCAATAAACCAGAAACAGTTTTTTTCGAATATGACCCTCGGTAGCTCAGTTGGTAGAGCGCCTGCCTTGTAAGCAGAGGGTCCTGGGCTCAAATCCCTGCTGGGGAGCATTTCTGTCTTTCAGTTCACTACTTATAAAATGAAGTAGTGGAGATCCCTGCTACAAGCTTGACTGAAGGCGATGATATTTACCTTATGCTCCTCGATTTTCATAGACAGGGTAGTAGCTGATTCCTCATCCAAAGCTATAGGGATGTCATCCGTGGCGATCAGCGCTTCGGCTTGGTGTAGCCACTCTCCAAGTGAGCCAAGGACGCCCGGTAAATTCGTATCCAGTAACCACTGCCAATGGCGAATCTGCAAGAGGTTCCATTTTAATTAGTCGTAAAGCTATATTTTTACGATACGGAACAAAGGCGAATTCCATGCGGAACGATGAGAAGGTGATGTGGTTTTGACCACCCATATGAAAAGAGCACAGTGAATTATTCTTATTTTTGTTTATGTCCAAAAAGTCGTGCTAGCATTTCAACGCCTCCCTCATTCTAAAAGCTGTGCCAGTTGCTGTTGCGGCCTTTCTCTGGCGGTTTGGACCGTGGCTGTGTTAATACTTATAATTTATCTACTACCCACAAATTCTAGAAGAAAAAAAACGGATTGAAGACACGTTCTATTGGATATAGTTTCGGTTGAGTTTCAGTCTTCTTTTCTCAATACTTCGTCCAAAAGTTTTGCTTCGTACTGGCTTCGTACCTTTTTATTTGTCCATTCCAGATACTGTAGTTTTATAACGAAATCAAACGTACTTCAAACTACAGTGAAACCAAACCGGAACTACACCCAAAACGCAACTTAAAAAAAAACAAAAAAAGGACGGTAATAAAAAATATTGCAATTTGCTGTTGTTGCAATTTTGCAACTGCTGTCTATGGTTTGCAGCTTTAGCATGTAACATACAAATAGGGCTTCAACGCTATTCATGGTCACAGTTCCATTTAATTTTGGCAAAAACATAAGATACCTTTAGTGAAAGACTCAACGATCAACATGCTTCAACGAATACCTTCTCTGAATTGTAAACTCTTAGCGAGTTGCATAGGCAATAAACTAAGAGCTCCACGTCATCTGAAAATTTCAATAGTCACCTGAGTTTCTAAGCGCTGCCAAGCCGTTTCAATCGGGCGCCAAACATCAGGGGTTATGGCAACGGTGTCGTGCTTGGCTTCGACGGTGTTTCGGAGACGCTCGTAAATAATACTGTGCTCGTCAACTTCTGCTTTCTGACGTAGATATTCCTGATTAATAAAATCAATTATCAGCTCAAATGTAAAAAGGCGATGACGTGACCTAGTCAAATTAAAAATATAACTGAAGATTTTGGTTTAGATGGCCTGGAGAGCGAGGGAGAAAGGGCCAGTATATCCAGTAGGCGAGAACGCTAAGATGGTTAACGATAAGCTAAAACACGAGGAGATTCAACTGTGAAGTTGCGGAGTACGGAATTCATCTTGTTCGGAGTGGTATGGCTTGTTACAAGAGGCATGGGGGGGGAGGAATTGTTTTTAGAGGAGTGGTCCTTTGAATCCACTATGGCGAGCACTGTGGCAGCATTCGGTTTTCGGTTTCCGAGTTTTCGGTTTTCACCTTATTTTGTGGAGCTCATAGCTCGTGACCACTGCAAGTATCAAGTTCAAGCTTGGTGCACTTGTGGATATACTTTTGGATATTGGGGTCTAGTTGTGCCTTTTAGGGATCCCACCCCCCACACCGACCCGATTCACGGGAAAATGGGCTCAGATTGCCCAGTGAATAAAGTTCATAGCTTGACCAGACCTTGATACAGGACGATGAAATTTCTTGTACTTGTAGATCCTAGGGCTGGGGAATTACTTTCAAAGTTGCACCTTCCCCACCCATCCCGTTCATGGGCAACTGGGCCCAGATTGCCCAGGAGTGAAGCTCGTTGCCGGTGACAGGTATCAAGTTGAAACTTGGTAGGCTTGTGAGCATTGGGGTCTCTTTTTACTTTTTGTGGGCTCCAAACCCCACCCTCACTTGGTTCAGGGGCAATGAGGCCCAGATTGCCAATTGTCTTATGTTTTTTAATTTGACAATAACTGGAGATAGGGCGATGAAATTCCTTTGTGATTTTGGATTGTCCGGTTGGGAATATATATGTGGAATTGAACCACTCCCCACTCTCTCCCCTTAATGGGCAAGTGGGCCCAGTTTGCCCATGAGTAAAGTTTTTGACCCGTTACTGGAACCAAACTCTAAGTTGGTATAGTGGAGGATATTTAGGTCTAGATATTATGCAATTTGAGGGTCCCGACCTCCCCCCCCCCTTCCCGTTCATGGGTAACTGGGAGATTTCCGGTGAGTTAAGTTCATCTATGAGATGTCTCAAGTGCAACTCTTGTATACTTGTGTATATATATGTATAGATGCGGATTTTGGTTAACAGAACAAATAGGACCACGCGGCATACTTTAATCCGTAATAATGAGTTGGAAACTGGACAGATTTGTCATATAATCCATGATATGCCAATCTTAATGAAGTTGTGGCAAGACGAAACGACCAAATCGTTTTATTGCCTGATACCCTCATCAGGCAATAACCTGATTTGTTTTTATTACACTTGTTATTACCTTGCTAATGGAAAGAGGTTTAAAGAGTCGGACTGGCCATCTCATTTTTTTTTTATTATTGGGGATGTGAAATTTCTTGGTTCTGACGCTGTTTGTACATAAAATATGATAAACATTTTACTTTCACACTCCACGTCTAAGTGCTTGCGCACTTGTTTAAAGCAGGGACTATGCCAGAGGAATTGAAACGGACGGTAGGTTTACCAGTGGATTATCTCCCATTGGGTGAAAAAAGAAGATTTACAAGGAAAGAGTTAATTATTCCATTGGTTAATTTTGCCTGATGTGCGGTTCACAAAGGGGGGGGGGGATATTTTTTGTTTAATGCTTCGCTGCGAGGAGAGACTCGAGAAGGTAGATTCCTGGGCGATAGATCGTGAATGAATAGTAGTTGATTAAAAATATGGCAAAGAAAAAGTTGGGTGTCCTTCGAGGAGTCCCTCTGGCTAGGGGTTTTTCAATTTCGGTGCATAGACTGAGTTTTGTGAGTGTTTTTTTCTGGCCATGGCCATGTCATTTCATTCATTGCTAGTGGGAATTTTTATGCGATACGGACAGCTTGAAGTGAATTAAGCCTCGACCTCCTACAGCCAGTACTCAACGACATCCTTCTGTGTGTTGTTGAGATAATTTTTGCATTTATTTTACCGCTGCTTTGGACTTCGAATTAAGGCAAAGTTCAATAAGGTACTAGGAATTAGAGGGAAGAGTTGGTTTTAAATATTTGGAATTTGAAACCGTCTTTAAAGTTTAACTGAAAAGCCAACTTATTTTTTGTCTTATTTAATTGAAGACACTCTGCTAAGGATTTTTTCATTTTCCCCTATGCGCTCTAGTAGTGACGTTCAGAATATCTACAGCCGTCCCCATAACACAAGTTCTACTATGAGACAGAAAATTTGAACCTCGAACACAAATACGACGTTTCAGTGGCCAATGGTGAACTTGGTGAAGACTGCTTAGCGCCTGAACACACATTTTCGTTAAATATTTCACGTCGAGCATACAACACAGATATAAGCGCATAGAGGCACCACAAATCCGACTGGGAATGTCCACTATTCACAAATCGAGTAGTCGTGAATAGCCAAGCGACGAAGTAACGCATTTTCATCGAGTCTTCAAGCCTTTTTCATCGAGTCTTCAAGCCTATTAAAGTGAATAAGTGGTAGGTAACTAGATTGTCCCAGCTCAACCCTTTTCGGTTGAACTTTAAACTGTTTTTGGTTCAGAATGAATGGGGGAGTCAGCGTATTTTGTAGGATTGCAAATATGATAGTCCTGAGACTTAAAACAGACTTCTGGCAACTGATTATCCGTTGAGTCAGAATATTCTCACTATAGCCGTCTATATACTGTCGCCTATTCGGGCGCTTATCCAAATGACCGCAAATCGGAATGGTACCGTCTGTTAGACGAAGAGACTGCCAAAAAAGCCCGACAAAACTTTCTCACAATAAACAGCGTTCATTAGCTGCTATTGCCAAAAATATTCGCACAGGTGTACCAAATAAGTCAGCGTCACGTACTTGACAACCAATATTTTTGGAATATAATGTATGAACAGCGGGTGATTTTGGAATCGTGCATGGAATTTTTTTGTTACAAACTTTAGACTAAGATGGAAGTCTCCAGCTGGCTACATCAATTTCAAGCATACAGCCATTCTCTACGATAAGCGTACTTCTTGTCGCTATCTAACAATTCTGTTAGAACTATGATAGCCTTTAAGACATGGGAGCGCATCCCTGTGTTAAAATTTGTTTTTATAAGTAGTGAACTGAAAGACAAAAATACTCCTCAGCCGGGATTTGAACCCCGGACCCTCTGCTTACAAGGCAGGCGTTTTAACCATTTGAGCTACCAAGGTGCTTGTGAACAGAGTTCGCAAACCACTAAAATAGTCTGGTAGAAGCCGGACATAGGAACAGTGATCCCGCCCGAAGGCAAACTCATCTAACCAGTCCCTGTGTTAAAAGTTATGACGGATGCCGATAATATTTACGTAATCACTGCTGATGTTGTATTTTCGCGAGGCGTAACTCTTAAAGCACACCTGTTACTAGAAGTGATCTTTTCCCTACAAAACAGACCAGAAAAACGATTTTTTAAAACACCATTACTTTCCACCTGAAATTAGCGATTTTCTTGTCAGAACTCGTCGACTCTATGAGGGCGAAACGTTCGAAAACTGAACGCGCCGTGGTTAAAAAGCTGCAAACTAAGCAAATAAAAAAAAGTCAAAAAGAGAAGATTATCATATCCTTATATATGAAAGAGTTGCTAGCGGGACATTTAAGATTCCGGCAAACTTTGCGTTGTCTGACAGGCAGAACTCGGCACCGCCGAAAAATCGCTAAAAATTCGTAGGCACAAAAGGAAACAATGAAGAAAGGTGGGATTTTAGAATCTTATACTTCCACAAGGGAGCTAGGTATATTATAAAAGGCAGAATAAGCAAGACGGGTCCTTTAAAAGTGCCATTTTCTCAGTATTCAGATAAGATTTAACACGAATTTTAGATTTTAAGATTTAACAAGCGCGTCCCTGTCTTTAAAGTTATGACGGATGCCGATAATATTTAGGTTATGACATTTTATGTTATCTTTTCGCAAGAGGTAACTCTCAAATACATTCGCGATATTCATCATAACATTTAACTCGCGTATTGGCGCCCATGTTTTTAATATTATCAAACTTCTGAAGAGAATCATTTCTACTTCCCCGCATGATATCAACAAACTTGACGAAAAGAAAAACACTAAAATTACTTTCTGGTTCCCTCAGAGCTATTTCGGTCCCGTTCTCACTATGTTTTGTGCATGAACAAAACAATTAAAACTGTCCCGACAATGCAATTAATATGTCTTTACTACAAAAATGTTTTTGTAATTCAACTTCGAACACAAGTTGCTTCTTGCCAAAAACTTTTCGGGTGTAATGGGCAATATTCCAGGAGCCTTTCGTTGATTTATTCTGCTGGAATGGCGACAAAGGTCACACTCGTCGCAACGTAACCTAAGCGCAAAATTGGGCAAAAATGAGAGTCAAATCGTTTTGAACAGACACCTCGACTAAATAAAATGAATGTAAGCATATTAGCATGGTTATTTTAAGGCCCGAATCGAGCAACTGATGAGATTGCACATATAAACGTCTTGAATCCAGTAATTAAATTCTAAACAACGATAAACTGTGAACATAATGCTTCAGTGCTCAAGTGCGGCCGCGCTTCATTCGAAACAGCGTTGTAGCGTGATGAGCCGCAGCGTTCTTTGTATCAAATGATTGAGGTCCTGTCCGTCAAGTTCCGTCCCGATCCCTCCAGTCGAAGCGAGCAACAGGATTTCCGGTATCTCGCACTCCAACTCTCCCAAGTCGCTGGACTAGTCCGGACATATAAACGGAATATCTATGGCATGGATATGGCATGTGTTTAGCACCTTTAGAGCCAACATGCAACTGAGAATGCATGAAATGTAGCCGAGAAAGTTGGAAAGATAGCCGAGAATGCTGCATTTGTCGTTGAGAGGTTTTGAACGTACCCGAGATAGCACAATTTGTCACCGATGTAGTCGAGCTCGCTGCGAAAAATATCTCGGTAGTCTCGGCGACGTTGGTTGCCATATTGGCTGCATTTTTATTCTTCTCGGCGACAGTTTCTTCTTTAAAGTTTAACTAAAACGCCAACTTATTTTTGTGTCATTTAACTGAATACACTTAAATATTTGGATTCTGCAAGGGTTTTTTTTCCGCTATCTATACAGTAGTTATGACGTTCACAATATCTGCGGCCGTCTCCAACGGCAAAAATTCTACTATGATGCGGGAAATCTAAAAAAAAACGCGGCTTTTCAATGGGCAGTGGTGAGATTGGTGAAGATTGCTTAGTGCCCGGACAAAAAAAAAGTAATAAATCTTTCTCGTAAGGAGGCAAGCGCATAGAGATACCACAAATCACACGAAAAGTCCACTATTGGAAAATCGATTATTCGTGAAGAGCGGAACAACCAAGCAACGCATTTTCCGCGGGTCTTCAAGCCAATTTTAGTGAATAAGTGATGGGTAACTAGATTTTCCTATCCAAGCCCTTTTTGGTTTAAACTTTAACAGATCCATTTTCAGCAATCTCGGATTTCTGGGATTCTCAGGTATATAACTGTGACCGTCTGGGAAACTACAATGATCGTTTTGGCTCCATTGTTGCGTCTCTCGGCGACATTTTGTGCGGCAATCCCGTCTACAAAAGCGTCAATCTCGACAACAGCAGTGATTTCTCGGATAGACTTACGACCTCTCAGCAATAAATGAAGCATTCCCGGCTATGTTTCCGACATTCTCGGCTGCCTTTTCTGTATTCTCGGCTACTTTTCGGCTCAGAATGGTGCTAAATCCATGCCATACATGTATTCTTGAAAACTGTTACAGCTCGATGGGGTTATTTTGTTCGATAGCCGTGCAAGCCATAAGGTTTCCGGAAAATTTCCGGAACGCACTCTTTGAGGACTAAAATGTCATGCTCGGTTCTTCACAGCGAAACGTGCAAGTCAGAAGGTTTCCGGAAAGTTTCTGGACCGCTCTCTTTGAGGACTAAAATGTCACGCTCGGTTCTCCACAGCGAAACATCGTATTTATTAACTTTCTCCTTGTTGCACATTTTAACTCTAGATTCAATTGATTATACACACAACCTGTCATATGCCGACGTGCTTCAGAGAAAAATCTGTTACTCCCAGGATTACCCCCTTGGGTCCGAACCGATCTGTTTATTGCCGGATCTGAGCAAATTACGCGTTTTATCCTATCGTTTGACGCTAGTCACGCACTTTAGTGGTAGCAGTATTTTAACGCCACCGCTGTTTTTCGCCACCATATGTTTTCCACCAACTTTCAATTAAGGTACTGCAGGTTGTCTGTGCAGGTAGTTTCAGATTTAAATCTATAAACGTGAAAAGGGTGTTTACCGCCACCCAGGAAATCTTACGTCCCCAAGAGGATTGGTTCCTCTAGAGGGTAGGGTCAAATCTTGTCAGACATAATATTCTGATGGGATTTCGAGAACCAACCGGATTGAGTATCACACCAATTAAGGGCTCTCGGCTAAACCTGATCCAAAACGTTGCAAAGTCTACAGAGAACTGGAGGAGGCTACTGACAGTTAAGATTACGTATCAAGAAGGAAAGTCTTCAAGAGAGCCCATCTACGAACTCGACCTTTCCCTTGACACAAAGGATTCTCACACCATGTATCATCAAAATATCTCATTCCGTTCGAGAATTATCGAGCTCACAGACGGACAACTTTTGCGATGTCATAGGTATCCTCCAATTACGTTCTGGAGTGATTAGAAAGCAAAGATAAAAGCGACAAGCGAAAAAAACAGGAAGAGTACTATTTTTTTATTTTTTTTTACATACTTCAGGATATAATATTATTTATTTACCAAATGACCAAGTATGCTCTATTACAATGTCTGGGAACTTTAATTCGTACCCACTCAGAACAAGGGCTGGCAGCTCATATGGCACTTGCAAGGAGGAGCACTTCTGCGGGAAATTTCTCACCGTTTGAAATTTGAATAGTTTGGGGGCCTTGAGTTGTTGAAATTGTACAGTTTCTTTAGTTGGACTTAAATAGTTATTTGAAACGTTAAGCTCAGTCTTCGAATTAGCTAGGACTAACGTGGAGTTGGCGTTGGTGGCGGTAAACCCCTTTTCGCATTTAACGTTTAGATCTCGGATTACATACAGGCGCTACCTGCACTAATGAGTTGGCGGAAAACATACGCTGGCGGTGGACCTACCAAAATATTTGACCATGTCGTCGGACCCAACTAAACCTCTTGATGATGCAAGATTTCCTGGGTTGCGGAAAACATACGGTGGCGTTAGGACACCCACTTCTTTTTAGTGCTATGTTGCCCTGTATGTAAATAAGAGTGTTGACAGACTTATATACAGACTTATATGTTTAGCCTACACTTTGCTTGCTTTTGTTTCAAAAAACGAGGAAGAGAACGAAGACAGGAGCCCTGCTTTGACTGAGATAAGAAAGGGCAGGCTTTTGTTGTCTCTTAGGATATATTCCGTCTGTGACTTTTGTCTCAAAATGGGTCAAAAAATCTCTTTAATTCATTTTGGCTGCACTACACAAAGGCGGACTTTTTAAAGTTTAACTGAAAAGTCAACTTATTTTTGTATCATTTAACTGAACGCACTGCATTTTTGGGATTGTGTTAAGGGATTTTTTTATTTTTTAAATATTTCCTCTAGAATGACGTTCAGAATATCTGCGGTTGTCCTCACAAAGCAAATTTCTACTATGACATAGAAAAACTGAATCTCAATACATACGCTGCGTTTTATGCATTGGCCAGTGATCAGCTTACGGAAGCTCACTGCGCGAATACCTATTTTTCGTGATCGTTTTCGTAGAGCATACAACAGCTTCCTGGCCGACGATTGAAATTAAATGTCTTTTTGTGTATGTTTATGTGTTTTATTTATTTTCTTCATTTACTCCGCTTTCTGAAAATGGTGGGTTATAAATAAATTACTTACTTACTTACTTACAGATACAAGCGCAAAGAGCATACAAAACAGACAAGGAAATTCCACTATTTGAAGTGAATAAGTTATGGGTAACTAGATTGTCTTATCTAAGCACTTTTCATTTAAACTTTAAAATTCCTAAACCCGGAGACCCCAATTTCGTACGGTACATTGTATCCCCTCTAACAAAACCACTCTGATTTTCTCAATTGCCGTGTTTTGCTAACTTCGATGTGTATCACGCTTTCGACGGTTGTCTGAGAGAAGTTTTTCCATCAGAAAAACCGGTTATGTAAATTGTTTCCCTGTTTCCGCTACAAGTCAACCCGATGAAAAATTTGTAGCCTGCGCAGTAGTATGGTAGTAGTACGAAAACGTTGCATGTAATACTATGTAATAGCAAAGAATACTATCATTTAATGTGCCTCAGACTGGTCCAATCTTATGTAGTAGTATCCAGTAGCATCCTGTCTTGCCATAGTAGCATCCAGTCTTGCAAATAGTAGCATATAGTAAGCAGTAACACGGTAGCCTTGAAGTAGAACCATGAAGTAGCAGCGTTAGTACTGCATGCAACTTTTTCGTACTACTTCATAGTACTATTTTGAGATTAATTTTTCATGGGAAACGGCTTAAAACAGCCAAAACCGTGGGATGTTTCTTGAAAACAAAGCCTAGTTTTAAAGTATTCAAATATTATGAAGAGTAAATAGTGCGAGGGGTCCTTTAAGGAGTCAAACTTACGTTGTAATCCAACGGGAAGCCTTTCCCCCTTTGCAGTTGCTCCAGATAAGCATTCTTGGTCGAAAGCCAGCCTGTCAGCTCTTGGTAGTCTTTCTGAATCGCTGACACCGAGTCCGCAGCTCCGTTCACCTGTAACATGCCAGCTATAGAGGATATTTCCGGGAACTGGGGAAAATTTATGGCCTGATGACACACAGATGCGAACAGACTGTAGCATGATTGGCAATATGAGAGTCATCCGCGGTGAGTATGTTGTTCCTTTAGCGTAAACAAAGTGCAAGACGGGACAAGAGTGAGAAATGATGTTCAGAACCTTGTAGGCTGGTTGTAGAACCTGTCGATGGGATGTGATAAGTAAAGCCGCTATCACACTGACGCGTCGTTGCGCTGCGCTACGTATGCGTTTATATTGCGCTGCGTACAGGTTACGTAGCGTATCTTTCATACCTGCACGACAAGCTTTCATGCTGGATGTGTATTTACGTTTTTCTTTCTCGGTTTCTTATACTGAATTTTGGTTTCTTTCATCATTACTAAGTTTTTCTTCATCGTTAGTAGGTTTTCTGCAGTTTGTCTTCAAAAAATTTTCACTTAAAGACCTGATGCGTTACGTTTTATTTGTCTGCGTAAGCTCTGCGTTGCGACACCGCAAGCGCGACGCAGAGGTTGCGTGGCTCAGTGTGAAAGCCTCAACGCGTCAGTGTGAAAGCGGCTTAAAGCGAGGTAAATCTTATTTGTCATCAAGATTTTAAAGAGCAAATGAAACAGTAACAAGACCAAAGGTGTCGATGGGATCCCAAAAATCTAAGATTTGATCCAGACAATTCGGTCTTGTCTTCGCCAGGCTAATCATCAGAGAAAATCGAGTTCAGATATTCTATCTACCTATCTATACCTCTATAAGCCATATCTATTTTGACGATATAGACCGAAGCTTCCTGCTTTACTACTGCCAAATTTCCGGTTTCGCCCGAATTCCGAGCGAACTACTAGTCCAGCAAAAAAAGAAAAATTCAGAAACGAAGACGGCGTATTTCCTTATCCCGATAAAGAAATCTAATCAACTGCAAATAAAATTTTCACTTAAAAAAAAAGCGGGTACAACCGGATTCCGGACTAATTATATGTCCGGGTAAAAAATTATCATTATATACAGACTCAGCGTCTCTTCTTACCCCTAAATATATCATCTAATCAACTGCCGATAAAGCTTTTACTATTAACATATTTTCCGGTTTTGGCCGGATTACAGGCGAACTAGTTGTCCGGCGAGAAAATGGTTTTCAATATCGGGTTCAGCATGTCTTCTTACCTATAAATCAAACATTTAATCAACTTCAAATGAAACTGTTACTTTTAACCAACTTTCCGGTTTTGGCCGGATTCCGGACGAACTGCTTGTCCGGCGACAAAATGATATTCACCATCATGCTCAGCATGTCTTTTTACCTCTAAATCAAACATTTTATCAACTTCAAATGAAATTTTTACTTTTAACCAACTTTCCGGTTTTTGCCGGATTCCGGACGAACTACTTGCCCGGCAAGAAAATGATTGTCACCATCGTGCTCAGCATGTCTTCTTACCCCATAATCGACTATGACATTAGCTGTTTAAAAATATTTTGTTTGTCCCTTAAATTGAACCACCTCCCCCACCCCCAAATATAGGGCTACAGAGCCCATCTACGAACTCGACCTTACCCTTGATCCAAACAATCTTCATACCAAGTTTTATCAAAATATCTGATTCCCTTCGAGAGTTATCGTGCTTACAGACGGACGGACGGACGGGCAACTTTTGCGATGTCATAGGTATCCCTCCACTTACGTTTTGGGATCCCAAAAGGAAAGAAAAAGCTTGAAGAAATAAAAGTACAGAAATACAGATACAGATATAATACACTTTACATATTATAAACACCCAATTAAAGGGGAAAAGAGACTTTCAGGTGGGATTAGTAACTCGATGTACGTGTGGCTATTAAATAACTTGACATTTCCGTTGTCTTGATGACGCAAGCTGTCCAAAAGTTGAAAAGGTGCAAAACCCAATATGTAAATCCTCTTTATATAGATTTATTCGTGAATATATTGTTTACTTTTCGTTCATATATTGTTAATCACTTGAATATTTTCGGTCTCACCTATGTAAAATTTACGTCAAAGAATGCAAAGAGGGGCCGGGATGTTGCCGTTGCCCTCCCCCCCCCCCCCATAGGTTTCCGCAAAATGACGCCTCTGTTGCCAAATTGGTAGCTAGCTGGTGTTGCCTAAATTACCAAACGGCAATGGGATTCCAAACGCTGTAATGCTGTTCTAGTCCCACACAATTCGCTCTGGTGTCGCATATGTTCTACGGAGGAAAGAGTTGCAGAAGATGAGAAGAAGTTATTTTAAGTATGCGAAGCACCTGCTTTATTTGCCAAATTTATACCACAGCCACATGCTGACGGAGCGTTTCCAAGTTAAAGATACAAACGTCACACTTTTGGAAATTTCGTCGGCTCTGCCAGAAAGCATGCACAACAGGGCCGAGATAGGACATGACACTCTACAATCTTTTCTGGCCGATGAATGAAAAATTGTATATTGTATTTGTTGTGTTTTATTTAATTATTTTATTTTATTTACATACTCCGCTTTTCAAATGGCGGTTCAGAAATGAAATTACTTACTTATTACTTACTTACTTACAACATGTTATGTACTCAGCATTCTTTTGGATTTTCTCTGATTATCTGAAAACGTTACACGGTTTCCTAGTTTTCTCATGAACGTTGCATATTATGATGGATGAAAAGTTTGTATATTGTATTCGTTGTATTTTGGTTAATTCTTTTATTTTATTTTACATACTCCGATTCTCACACGGCGGGTCACAAATAAATTTTTTACTTACTTACTATTATTAATAGTCGTTCATTCTCGGCAAGGTTTAGAATTTCGTGCTTCACGGGGGGTGGGGGCATCCTTTATACTAAAGTGCAAGATAAAGTACTTACGGAGGCAGATGGATCAGGATACTTATGTAAGAACTGGGCAACGTAGGTCATCACAGACTTCTCGTCTGGACGCTGGACGTCGACGTCCTCCGCGTCCAAAAGTCGGGCGATTCCAAGATGAGATTCTGCGGCTCGGAAGGCAGTTTCAAGTCTGGTTTTGCTGGTACTATTAACCAAGCTAGAGGCGTCGACGGTACCAGGTCGAATGGAATTGACTAAGGCGACGAAGGCATTGCCATCTCTCCAGCTAGATCCAAAGTCGTGCACTTCAATGCTATGGGTCCTGGAAAAGAAAAAAGTAAGCTACGAGCTCGTTCGAATTAGATACCGAGAAAACTTTGACGATTTTTCTTTTATTTTGATGCATTGTCTCACAAGAAACTTAGTAAATATGGTAATTTTAACTAGGCGTTATTTATTTGTTGAATATGTGTAGTTAAGTTAGGAGGGATGCAGAGTAGTGCAGAATTAATTAAGAATTAATTTCACAGCAATGGTGGCAAATTTGCATTTCATGTCAAAAAGCTGAAACATTTACAACAGATTTGCCGATGTAAAATATACACAAATTTAAAACACAATCAAATTCACAATTTCAAATTAAACAACACTATTGCTGGTCTTGAGAATGTTATTTGTAGTATCTAAAACAAAACGCTGGACGGCATAGAATTAAATGTAATTCAAATTTATTCTAGGCCAAACTAGAGGAGAAGGGAATTAAGGACTGGGGCAAAGAGAAGAAACTATAGTTGCGTTTTGCTGATACCATGGTCTCTGATACCCCGGTCTAAAGTCGTTTTTGTAGTTATCGTGGTATCTGATACCACGGTCAAAAAGCGTTTTTGCAGTTATCGTGGTATCTGGCCAGTTATCGTGGTATCAGATATTCGGATACTACAACTGGTCGTGGTATCTGAGAAGTCGTCTCACTTTCATCAAATTTTTGTCAGATTGGTGAGAAAGAAGTTTGGCACTTAGTGATGTAACTGGATATCTGTTTTTCTTTTGGGATGACTTCGAAAAGTGCAATTTTGGTAATAGTCGTTTTTGCAGAGCACCGTATATCAGATACCACGATAACTGCAAAACGACTAATTGCAGATCCAGTTACCGTGGTAACAGATACTATGGTATCAGCGAAAACACAACTTATGGAATTTTTTTTATTTTATTACAGGTTCGTTTTTCAGGCAGAACCCTTGCCAAGAAGGGCCAAAATATCGACAAAAATCAAACTTTTTCCGTATCCGTTCGGTAACATATCCGTTTACCGCAGTCAAAAATGTGGACTGAGCTTTTTTGTTTGGTTTCGTGTGTTTTTGCTTGTATTTCATCTTACAATAATGTTCTGAGTACTGTTAGCTAATTTTCGCTAACTGAAGTTTTTGTAAAATGTAAAAACTAAAAAAAATTATTTGTGAAGAAAAAGTTAAATTAAGAATGGAAACAGTAAAGTTTTTAGAGTAATACTTAAATAGTAGGTGTCTCTGAGAGGGTCACTAAGAGGAGTTATTTTGAAAAAATGTCAGAAACAGAAAATCAGAGCTGGGGAAAAGAAATAACCCAGCCTATAGACTGCAATTTCTCCCAAATGTTATCCAAGAATGCCTTGAAACCTGCCGAAAATTTAGAGGATCAAAGAAATATTAAATAAGAAACATCAAACAGATAGCCTATAGGTTTCACTATAGCTGAGCTTGGCCAGAATCAACACATCTCATTCCTCTGCCTTTACCGGTGGGTGCGAGAAGAAAATATATTGGGAGAATTAAGTGCGGTTCTGGTCCTTATTTTTGCCCGTTATGCGGAAAGATGGATGAAGATGTGGAACACTTGGTTTGTTCTTGTAGTGAGTTGGGGGATCTGAGGAGAGAAGTTTTTGGTAAGGAGGTTGTTCAAGAGAGGTCTTTGAAAGATTTGATGGGTAGTAAAGTTTTCCAAGAGTTGCGTCGGTTGGGTAGATTCCTGAAGGTTGCCATGGAGCACCGTGAACGTTTTATTGTAGGTTGATGTTGTGGTAGGTTGATGTTGTGGTAGGATAGGTGTTAGTTTGTTTAATAGTTATTTAGGTATTAGAAGTATGAGTTGAGTGTTGAATATTTGGATGGGTACATTGCAGTTGGAGTGCTTGTTTATTTTTATATTTTGTCCCACCATGGCCCATGGGGCTTTTTTTTGGGAATACATTCATTCATTCATTCATTCATAGTTGGCATCATCAGCTCCACGTCGAAATGACACATAATTAAAAACCTCATTATTTAATTTAAAAAGGTTCCAAAATTTGTCTCTAAATGATTTTTTGTCTGTTAAGTAAGAGGAGCAGCCTTGCTTGGACATGTTTGGGCATCTTTTTTCGACATTGGGTATTAGTACACTGCTTCTACTGCGATCTCCACCACAGATTTGCATCATCTATCTTCTCTGAGACGATAGCTACTCTCAAGCTCGGAGAGATGGAGATGATATTTGGCACCGACATGCTGAATAAGTTTCCTTTCTATCAAGGAGAGTAATACCTAATAATAGTAATACTTAATAGTAAGAGCAGCCTCTGCAAAGGCGTATTCTTGAATCGCAGAACCTATTGCTGGTTGTCATGGCTGGGGCGCAACAGTGTTGCCAAATCGTGGTAAAAAGAAAATAAGCCCCAGCCTTTGAGAAATACGCCAAAAATACACCAGAAAAAATCTACACCTCCCAAAAACTCAATTACTATCAACACAAAACACAGACAGACTTTCCGACCTTCGGCCATGCCGATTAAAATGACGTAAAAAAGTCGATTTTTCTGAAAAACAATCAATTTTTCTGAAAAACAATCAATTTTTCTGAAAAACAGTCGGTTTTTCGTAAAGGTAGTCAATTTTTCACATCAGGCCAGTTAAAAACAGCAACAGCCATGTTTTACGCCACGCGCCAGTTGCACGAATATTTACGCCAATCTCAGGCAAAATCAGCCAATCTGGCAACAACGGGGCGCACATTAGCTGACGGACGCAATTAGGTTGTCCTAGGGGAAGTTCTTGTTTTGCAGTTTTCTTCGGTTTGAGTACTTAGTGCTAATTAATCTACAATTATTTATTTTTGTTGTCGACGTCATATATGGCCCCTGGTGACCGCTGATGAGTTAAAATAAAAATAATAATAATAATATCCTGTAACAAAAAGGCTTACGCCTCTTCGCGACTCAAAGAAACTGGAAGTAGTCATGTACTGAGTTCAAAATCTTCTCTTTTATACGCTTAAAAATTTTAATCAATTCAGCATAATCCGCATCTTCGTTAAGGCTGATGACTATCTTCATGAATAACCATCCTCCCTCTTCCTATTTTTCTTATATAATCTCTACTGTTCCGTACCGATTGAGACTTGTTGCGAAACTTATTGAGCTCCACGTTCCCGACAGACTGGCTCTGACGCTCATCGCTACCACGTCAGAATGAGATATTCCCGTCCTTAGAGACAGGATTCCAGGACCTCGGGAGATATGCACTGGAGCTTATTCGTCCGCGTACGGTGACAGATCGAGTGGGAATGACCTTCTAATGGGTTAATAAATATTCCTTCAGCCCAAAGCTGACCGCGAATCATGTTTGGTAGTGCAAAACGGATGCGTCAGCTGAATTTTTATTAGAGCTATATTTCGGCCCTTCTTGGCAAGAGTCATCTTCAGGCTCAAAATCACTTGAGTTAGAAAAACGAACTCAAAGTAAAGATTATAGCTTAGCGTTAAATACTTGACTTCGTGAATTCCTCTGTGAGAGTTGCTAGGAGTTAAAAAAGTTGCTGTGATTTCATTTTGGACATGGCGGCTATTTTTGCTGCTCGATTGAGTCGTTGATCGGGTACAGATTTTTCTGCATTTGTGTGGACTGGTTTTGTTGGAGAGAAGAGCTTGGGGTCTGAATTTCTTTTCGCTGATGATGCCGTTCCATGTTTCTGGTAGTGAGTATTCGTCTGTGTCTCTGTTAATCCCTGAACGGTTTTTCTTAATTTCAGCGGATCTCACAACGGAGTTCACGAAGTCAAATATATAGCGCTAGAATCTTTACTTTGTTTTTCTACAAGTTCCTATTTCCAACTCTAGCGGCTTTGAGCCTGAAGAGGGCCCTTGCCAAGAAGGGCCAAAATCACTATAAAAAAAGAATGGCTTAATGCGTAGAAACAATTGACAATCCCGCATACTAAGTGCTTATAGAATGCGGGTTCGGGTCGGCACAGGCGATTGTGGCGACATCAAAATGAAATAATTCGCGATCAACCCAACGACGATAACTATTCTGAGTCGCGCAGCGAATTATCCGGCACATTTTCTGGTACTCGCAAATAAGTTAAAAAGATAGCCATTTTTTTTAGGGTGTATTTTCAGATCCTAGGGAGCAGCTTCTACATGAGTAGAATTAAAGTTCCTTGATCTTCTGGGGACCAAACTAGAGCTAAAATTGTTAGGATAGGGAAATCTTAAAGGGCCTTAAAAAAGAAAAGGAGTAAGGTATAATCCTGTAATAGGCTTTTAAATTTTAATACTCGTAAGAAGTGTTGCCAAGTGTTTGCATAATGTTTTGTAGGGCCATCTGTCAAAGATTTCAGACACATTCACACATTTAAACAGCTCTGTCAAACATTGCATCTGCTTTTGAGCAACGGAAAAGGTGCTATTTCAGTTTAAAAATATACAGAAATGATTGCATGAATATTTGTATTGCCTACTTCTATAAAATAAGTAGAAGAGTAGATTAAGCAAAAGAAAGAAAAAATAGAGAAACAGCTTGGAAAAAAAAAATTACACTTCAAAAAAAGGATGAGACCGCGGTCGGGAAAAATCGCAGCAACCCCCGGCTTTCTATAGAGCTCGTCAAATTTTATGGTTATATTAATAAATGAACAATTATGCTAATTTTACGCTCTTTATACCAAATTGGCAAGAAAAGAAGGAATTGACAACATCAGAAATAAGAAACTCGAATAGGTCTCAATCCGTTTTCTTTACAAGGGATCCAGAAAGATAAATGACCGAATGGTCACAAAAAGTGGCATACATTTGGCTGGCGATACCATACTTAGCGCAAGATTTGCTTGTGCAGAAAATACTAGTATCAATTTCTATTGTTTATTCAAATTGAGCCACGATTGACCAATGATACCGTAGTGGTATTTCCAGGACTGAATTATGCTAGCTAAGTTCTGAGATATAGTTGCGTAGTAGGTAATTTCCGTCAAGCAATTTTCTATTCCAGAGACGGTCAAACTGATGGAACTAAGATGGGCATAGACGACCCTAGATAAATTGTCTGGTGGCCGATGTAACAAATAAAATGCGGGATCAACAAAAGGCAAAACCTTATGGACAAGTTTGTCCTGCTTTTAACTTTTCAGTGGTACATTTAACCCTAAGCTCGGTAATAAATATTCGGTAACAAATGGCGCGATCGCCAACAGCGCTAACTTTAGGTGGTTGCTATGGATAAGTCTGTCCTGCTTTCAACTTCTCTCAACTTTTCATTGGTAGATAAGTTTTAACCCTAAACTCGGAAATATCGGTTACAAATTCTGTAAAAATCCAGTAACAAATGGAGTGCGGGATCGCCAACAGCGCTAACCATAGGTGGTTGATATGGACAAGTTTGTCCTGATTTTAACTTTTCACTGGTAGATAAGTTTTAACCCTAAACTCGGTAATAAATATTCGGTAATAAATCTGGTAACAAATGGAGTGCGGGATTGCCAACAGCACCAACAATAAATGGTTGGTATGGACAAGTTTGTCCTGCTTTTAGCTTTCTATTGGTAGATAACTTTTAGCTTTTATTCGGTAATATATATTCGGTAATAATAATAATAATGATGGATATTACCCATCATAATGCAGAAATGTACAAAAAGACGGAATAATTAAATGAAGATGAAGAAAAAGAACAAGAAAGAAATGAAAAAAAGGACATTACTGCCAACAGAAATAATGGAAAAAACACAAGAAACTTAAAAAGAAAACCACACACACTGATTGAACTTACACTGAGTAAAACATCTGCTGAGCTACATCAAGGCTGCGCTTAAGGCGGTCTCGCTTTTCCGGTAATCCGGTAAAAAGAACACAAGCAAAAACATAGGAGAAAACGCAGGAAAGAGGGGCACTCACTTTGAAATTGTGGTTTGGACCCACTGGAGCATAGCTTTCTTCGCGCCACCTTGACCAGGTCCCTTTTGCTTTTCAGTGACTGAAATCCTTTGGGCCTGGAGGGGAAGGGGGGATCCAGCGACGGGCGATGACGCCCCCGATCCATACCGCTCCGACGCCAAGTTAGAGGCATAAGAGCGACCCACACTTTCAAGACTCACAGTCGAACCTCCGAAACGCTGCCCGAGTTGTTCCAAGACTCGAGTGTTCTCTTCGATCTGAAAAGATGCGAATCCAGTTTGATATTCATAGTAACGATAACGATGCCCTAACGCCCCATGTGGAATGTTGTGAATACTCTATATGACTAAGTCCAAAACACACCATTGATCCCCAGGAAGAAGGAGTAAGCGTGTCCGTACGACTCAAACTCAACGAGTCAAACCCTGTGTCAATCAATCACCGCGATCTTTAGGAGCGGCTGTGAAACCACTTCTGCCTTTCTTCCGCTAGCTACCCGGAGAGGCCAGAGATTTTGCATCGCCAAGAAGAGGGTCATCAGATAGTGTGCTTTTGTCTAATCTGAACGTTAATAAACAAAACTAAACAAAACTAGACTATGTAGTACATACGTTTAAGCAAGAGTATTAGCGATGGAACTGGCTAATAACTAAGATAATTATCAAATAATAACCAAAACTTTAGAACTTAAAATCTCTACCTAGGCCATAGCTTTTCTAAACTATACTTTATACCTTCAAGAAAAAAAAAAAATTCATGATACCAAATTTTATATACAAATACCTTTAGAACCAAGAAATTTCTCATCCCCAGTAACCAAACAAGTATTGAAAAAAACCTAATTTGTAACCATCCCACTTTAAATGCTTTAAAAGTAAAGAAACCGCCAGTAAATCCATAGAAATTTTGAAGATCTTGCACGAATAGCTTGACTTCAAACACTGAGCCAGTCCCACCCTTTGAACCTCTTTCATTAGCAAGGTAATAACAAGCGCAATAAACCAAATTGAAGCAGTCAAATGCCCCCTTTGTCACAATTCATCAAGAACGGCATATCATAGATCATACGACAAAACAGTCCAGTTTCCAACTGGTAATTAAAGACTAAAGTACGTCGCGTCGTCTTATTTGTTGCTGTTACATCAAATCACCAAATCCTCACCCATAAATATTTCTCCCCAAATATACAAGAGTTGGACTTGAGACCTGTCAAAAACGAACTTAAAGACGAGCGGGGGGGGGGGGGGGGATCGTCACCCATCAAATGCGTATTTACACCTCTTTTTCCTCAAGTATACCAGCTTAGAGTTTGATTCTAGTCACGGATCAAAAACTTTTTTAATGGGCAGTTTGGGCAAACTTCCCCATGAGGGTGGGGGTGGTTCAACTCTCTCCAACCCCTATGATCCAAAAGCACAAAGGATTTCATTGCCTTATTTCCAGTTACTGTCAAGTTAAAAACATTGAAAAATGGACCATCTAGGCCCAATTGCCCCTAAACCAAGTGGAGGTCCGCAAAAAGTAAACAGAGACCCCAATGCTCACAATCTTACCAAGTTTCAACTTGATACCTGTTGATTCCTGTCACGGGTAACGAACTTTACTCCTGGGCAATCTGGGCCAAGTTGCCCATGAAAGTGTTGGGTGGGGGAGATGCAACTTTCAAAGCAATTTCCCATCCCTAAGATCTACACGTACAACAAACATCATCGTCCTGTGTCCAATTCTGGTCAAATTATGAACATTATTCACTGGGCAATCTGGGCCCATTTGCCCCTGAACCGGGTGGGGGTGGGGGGTGGGCGGTGGGGGTGGGGGATGGGACCCTCAAAAGGCACAACTAGACCCCAATACCCACTGGTATACCAAGTTTGAACTTGATACTTGCACTGGTTCACGAGTATGAGCTCCACAAAATACGGTGAAAACCGGAAACCGAAAGCTGCTACAGCGCTCGCAATAGTGGATTGTTCCAAGGAACACACCACTAAAAATTACACTATCATTAAATAACGTTCAAATAAGCACTTCTCCTCTGTATACAAACTATCCGGAAACAAAAACGTACACCTCGGCGGCCTGAGCCCACGAAATTACTACAAAGGCGGTACTTCGCAAAGCCAATCTTAGCACCGCCTCACCCGTATACGAATTCAATAACATTGCATGACCGCTGTCTCTATCTTTAATTACAAAGCGATCTTCTTCAAAGTACGAATGCTGGTTATACAGGGGGTGATTAATCTTTTCTCCGATTACCATCACGTCGATATTCGTTGCAACGCCAAGAAAGCACCTAGCTTGAGCTTCTTGTGTTTTCTAACAGAGATGTGTTGAACTACTGCTATGGTGATGGATTTTGCGAGCCTTGAATTTCTTATGAATGAATGAGTTTATTACGCAAATCCCTAGGGCATAACTGCAGTACAACAATACAAACAAATATAGGAAAAAACCAAAGAAAAACACACACATTTTCTAACAGAGATGCATACAAACTACTAGGCTTACTGCAGAAGTTGAATCGTCGGCGATATGATTTTCTTGAGCAGTTAAAAGTATAATTTCTCATAAAACCCTACCATTTGTGTTGTGATGTTGAACAAGTCGTGCACAAAACTTCAATTTTTGAGCAAACTGCATGCAACCATGGCATGCCCCAACCGTATGACCAAGGGCACTAAACCCCCAGAAATATCGGATAAGCAAATTTTCGTTTCAGATTTTCACTTCAACAAATGCTTATGGGGGTGCATACTGTTCCCTCGCTTCACGACATCGTGTCCCAAGTCCCAACATCTAGGAAATTCCTTGACGGCTCTTCAAAACTATAGTTTCAATTCACAGTATAGTCGCGTTTTATTATAGGATAATATGTAATATTGTTGTTGTTGTTTTTTTTTCACTTGTTATTACACTTAAAGGACCCCTGAACAATGAAACCATACTTGAACACACCATGGAGAATGCATTTACAGACATGACCACGGAGAGTATTCTTCTCATGAGCGTGACGTTTTCCAAATAGTGATGTTCGTTTCTGGAGGTTTGCACATGCAGGCTCCAAGACAAAAAGCGCAATTTATTCAGATTGATTGGGGACATTAGTTCATTTCTAAAATTGTTATGTACTGAAATAAGAACAGATGCAAAATGGAGCAAAAATCATAGCTTGGAAACTCTATTTCGTATTTGAATTGAGTTTTCTGCAGGCAATGCTTGTCGCCATCACTGCACTAATACAAACGAATTACAGTACAAACAGAATCTGATTCTGACACATTACAAAAGCAAACAAATTTTCAGACTGCACACTTCAACATTTGGACGCTGCCTGAATCTACTACTTCTACTGATAAAATGTTTTACGGTTAGTTAAGTCAATTACCTTATTGACGAACTAACACTGGTCAAAAGCTCACTTTCCTTAATCCTACTTAATCACAGTTGTTCGGGTGGGGATGAAACTGGTAATGAGTAAATATTAAGGATTCTTGTTGTGTATAGTGTTCACGTGGCTAGTTATTTATTTATTAGGTACAAGTAGTATTAATAAACTGCAGCAGAAGTCCTTAGGACTTTCTTTTTGCTGCAATAGGATTTTTGTAATGTTATTTTATTTTATGTTCTATGTTTTGGTTAAAAATAAAAAACCTACCTACCTACCTACCTACTGCTGAAATGCAACCGCTTCCAATGACTATGAGCGTGTTCCACCCTTCTAACAATAGTAACTATTAGTTACTATTTTCTTTCCGACCTCGTAAAAAGTTACTACGCTGACCGTTCCATCCTTCTCGAAATAGTAACTATTTGCTTAATATGCTCGGGAGCGTTGTAACTACGGATCTCTGTAACGTGATTGGATGGATTACCCCGTGGAGTGATATTTTAATGAAAATAGAAAAATGCGTCCAGCCTTGACGCCAAGAAACCAAAATTCGTGCAGTCGGTAAGTAGGGTACCACTACGGTAAGTAGGGTGGAACACGGTCTATATTTTTAGTGTATAAGACTGATTTAAGTTGATGCCCGTTTACTTCCCTCTTCGTCGTTGGACATTTCATAGGAATTAGTGCAGGAGGCGCGCTGATCCGCTCAACAGCGCGTCCAGACGACCAATCAGCTGTAACTTTGGGAATTTCTTCTTCGGGGCTTTACTGCGATATAGCTGTTTGTAGAGGTAACGAATGGTGATGTTTCGGGTAGCTACTAACCTCCGCTCGTTAAGATAGGGCAGGGTATAGGGATCTATTCGACTCCGCATGATCATATTACAAAGACTGGGAGACGGATGTTCTGGTGCTTATATGTTCTTGTTGACACGCAAGAATGATATTTACATATGACGACGAAACAGAAAGGAGTCTTGTTCTCCCTGTCATTTACTCAAACACTCTTCTGAGCCAGATCGTCATAGTAACAACGAAACATAACAATCTCAATTACTTACCACAATCCTCATAAGCTTGGAATGCCGCTTGAATATGTAATGTACAGTTAATGTATGTGTCGGCCAAAGTAAGAATTATACATGGATTCGCCCACTAATAGAAGCCCTTCGCCCAGTGCTGTGACTAGTGGGCCTAAACCTGTGCCAATTGAATGGAATGATCGGTTGACATTTGTGAATATTTATGGCTAACAGTCGTCTCAACGGCAATCAACTTCCTTCCCAGAAAACTTGGCCCGACCCTACAGCCGCCGATGAAACATCGTGCACCATGTTAAGAAAGAACCATCCCCATAAACCACCATGCCCCACTCTCCCAAATAACAAAGGGCGGAATAATGTAATAGCGTAGCCGTCATCCGTAATGTACTCTTTTTATTTAACTGGCTGCGCGACTGTTATTTATCCTTGCTCAGATACTGCCCCACTAACAGCTGAATGCTTGTCAGTCTTGTGCCAGGCTTGCCTTTTTTCTTCTGGGGCACCAAGGTAAGGCCCTATTCAAAATACTCCTCCTTGGTGAGTGTTTTTCACAGAATTCAAAAGACAAATGCAAAGCCATATCTTACTTAAGGTATAATTGAGAATCACTTTAAATTTACGTTTAAATTAAATTTGAAAATTTATTTTTATTTGTCCGTCCCCCAAGTTTGACAGAAATGTCGCGACTATGCCAGTTGCTGGATGGTCAAACAACGCTGTGTATAAACACTGGTTCTCACAGCCCGGATTATGTTTAAGTTTAGATACAAAAAAAAGTCTAGGAGAATAAGACCAAAAGTTTCGATGGGATCCCAAAAATTTAATATCTGATCCAGACAGTTGGGTCGTGTGGATATCCGGTCTTAACCAGACTGTTTAAACTTTGACTATTAACATTCTGAAACAGATTAAGGCCAATGGCTAATCATCTGAGAAAAACCAAGTTCGGATATGGATTCAGCATGTGTCTTTACCCCTTACACGTCTTATCTGCTTTGAGGAACTGATCAAAACAACCTGCTTACTTCAACCGAATTTCCCGTTTTGGCGGGATTCCAGGCAAACTACTTGGCTAGAAAAAAAAAACTAAGCTCAGAAACGAATTCAGCATGTCTCTTTACCCCTACATCCCACCTGTAATCAACTTCAAATTGATCCTTTGCTTAACAGAGTTTCCAGTTTTGGCTGGATTCCGGGCGACCTATATTGTCCGGTGAGAAAGCAATTTTCATATACAGATTCAGCATGCCTTCAAACCAGTACACCAAACCTCTAATCAACTTCAGATAAAACTTTTACTTCTAACACGTTTTCCCGTTTCGACCGGATTCCCGGCTGACCATTCGTCCGGCTAGAAAATAGCTTCGCCGTGTCTTCTTATCTCTAAATCGAACATCTAGTCAACTTCAAATAAAACTTTTATTTTTTTTTTAAATTTCCGGTTTGGGCCGGATTCCGGCCCAATGAGAAAATGAAGTTCAGTTTTGGATTCTGCATGTCTCCATAGCCTTAAACCGACTCTCGCATCAGCTTGGACAAAATATTTGCTTCATCCCATAATTTAAAACCCCGCCCCTAAATATTGGGCTACAGGGCGCATCTGCGAACTTGACCTGTACTTCGACCCACTGGATAATAATAGGTATCTCTCCACTTGTGTTTTGGGATCCCAAAAAATGCGGTCATTAATTCTAAATGTAAGTGATGACGAAGACCCGATTAAAGCCTTGATCAATAGACGGAAGTTCAAAAAAAATATTACTGAAGGACCATCGCCTTTGGTTACATGTATTTCGTATTCCTCAGTATAGTTATACATGCTTACGTCCCTGAAGTATTTCTTCCTTCGAAATCGCCCTGGTCCCACCTATTGTTACTGGGCACAATAATTTCAGCGGCCAGAACGAGGTTATTATGGAACCTGGATGAAGTGGGTGTCCCAACGCCACCGTGCTCCAGCACCACCGTATGTTTTCCGCCAATCAGGAAATCTTGCATCATCAAGAGAATTAGTTGGGTCAGACGAAAGGGTCAAATATTTTGGTAGGTCCATGTTTGTTATATGTTTTCGCCAACTCATTAGTGCAGAGAGCGCAGGTAGCTGGTTCATGTAAGTCCGGACCTAAATCCTTAAATGTGAAGAGGGGTTTACCGCCACCAACGCCAACTCCATGTTGATCCTAGCTTATCCGAAGACTGAGCTTAACGTTTCAAATAATTATTTATTTAAGTCCAACCAAAGAAACTGTACATCTTCAACAAGCCCCCAATTTCTTTGAAGCAAACATAGCAAATATTGTCATTATTCGTGCTCTTGAGCCGAAACGAGAAACCGTCAGCAGTGGAAATGTCATTTTCTTCCACATTCTTTCTTTTAACTATTTCCATGATTATTTCTCTTGTCACTTAGTTCGGGTTCTATAGTTATAGTTGCTCTGATAAATACCTTTAGACCAGTTGGTAATTGATAATCCCTTATATCCCTATCCTACTTAATCCGGTAGGCGCTCAACACCCCATCAGAATACTAGATCTGACAAGATTTAACCCTACCCTCTAGCTAGAAGGACTAATCCTCTTGGGGATGTAAACTACCCCAATCCCACTCTGTAACAACCTAGGACCAATGGTTACCCCCTAGCTCAGCAGATTTTTCAACAGTTTCCTCTCTGTGATAATTCAAAGCGTAATTTTTTGGGCTAGTACATACTCAAATTTACTAGCTTGGACAAAGATTTACTAGCTCGACGCAGAGGTTTCTTATAGTACTTAGTTGATCTTTATTTAATGCCTAAATCAACTTGCAGAATTCCGATTTGAATAGGCTATTTGTTTCTGAATGATTTTTGAAGCTAAGTTACTTTTTATAAACTTGTTGCATATTCTGGTACATTTTATGAAGCATGTTAGCCAAATTACGACCGAAGAAGAAGTGGAAGAAAACCATCGAAGGTTTAAATTATATATGACTAGAATATTTTGGAGATTTAACATGTCTTCTAATGATTCCGATTCCCGATTTGCACCCTGCTTTGGTGACATCTCAAATATATCCTTTTCTATCAAACATTGCCGGGAGTTTTTGGATTTCGTGCCACGATATCCCAGCTCCTAAGATTTGGATCGCCGAAATGCCAGAGAGGTAAAGACAAGCGATAACAAGAAAACGGCCGATTTTCGTAGCGCCTTCTAGAGGAAGTTGGAAATGTTTATTTGTGAAGTATATAATACAAATTAAATCATTAGTGTCCATTGTGCTTTAAGATTTAAATCTGAAACTACCTGCACAGACTACCTGCGCTACCTGAATTAAAAGGTGAAGGAAAACATATGGTGGCGGAAAACCACGGTGGTGTTAAAACACTACTACCAACCTGGATATATAATTACACACTAAACATTGGCAAAGATGATTAGTTGGCTTACCTGGAAGTATAAGATGATCGTCCAAATAAGGCCAAGAACGACGGCTGGGCGCCCATCGACTACGTCAGAGGCGTTGATGTTGACTAGCTTGATCTACGAAAGGAGATGAATGAGTACTTATCGATCACAAGCTCGACCTTGGAGGTAAAAGCACTTTAGAGATGTCAATGGGGAAGAATGTGAATGAAATCATTTTCAATTATTTAATATGAGAGGTAGGGTCTGAACGGTATTTCGAGGCGGCGGTTGTTGTTACAGTACTGACGCCAGGCACTAAAGATAACAGCTGCGTTCTTTGCCGCTTTTTTAAATTTAAATCTGCGCGGTGGTTATATGTTTTACACCGCGAAAAGAAACAAGACCGAAGGTTTCGATGGGATCCCAAAAATTCAAATTTGATCCAGACAATTGAGTCTTGTCTTGGCCAGATCTAGTCTTCGCCAGACTCCTTGAACAATCTTACTATTAAATTTGGAAATATATTAAGGCCAAATAGCTAATCATATGAGAAAAGCAAGTTCAGATATGAATTCAGCATGTGTGTTTACCCCTTTAAGTCATATCTATTTTGACGAAGCAGATCGAAACTTCCTGCCTTACTTCTGTCAATTTTTCGATTTCGGCGGAATTCCGGAACTACTTGTCCGGCGAAAAAATAAAGCTCGAAACAAACTCAGCAAGTCTCCTTACCCCTACATCCAACCTCTAATCAACTTCAGATTAAACTTTTACTTGTAACAAATTTTCCGGTTTCAGCCAGATTCCGAGTGATCTATACGTCCAGTGAGAAAATGATTGTCATATTCGAATTCAGCATGTCTGCCTACCCGCAAATTGATCATTTTATCAAATTTAAATAAAACTTTTACTTTGAACAAATTCTCCGGTTTTGGCCAGATTCCGGCCGAAGTAATTGTCCTGCGAGAAAATAATTGTTTCTCTAAATCGAACCTCCCCTCAACTTCATATTAAACTTTTACTTTTCACAAATTTTCGGGTTTTCGCCGGATTCCGGGTGAACTATTTGTCCGGTGAGAAAATAAATTTGATATTCGGATTCGGCATGTTCTACCCCTAATTCGACTATTTCATTAGCTTTTAAAAAATAAATTTTGTTCCCCTTAATTTCAAACCCCTCCCCCATCCTCAAATATAGAGCTACATAGCCCATCTCCGAACTTGACCTGTACTTTGATCTAAAGAGTCCTCATGCCAAGTTTGATCAAAATATCTCAACCGCTTCGAGAGTTATCGTGCTAACAGACGGACGGACGGACGGACAACTTTTGCGATGTCATAGGTATCCCTCCACTTACGTTTTGGGATCCCAAAAAGCACCATTTCGAAAGTCAATCGCTTCCAGAGCATCGTAGCTGACATTTCCGTTTTTAGCCATGGTATGAATATATGTCTCCAAGCCGAAACACCACATTCCCTGCGAGACTCAAATACCACGACAGTGAAAACCGCGAAATTCGACATTACGACATGTGGACAGCTATACGACAAAGGTACCAATCCAATTCCCGCCCGGATGTTTGTACTTTCTAAGTGCGGTTTTGAACTCGGTTTTGACATTCGCGATATTTGCCTGTAGAAGAAATGAGCAGTGTTGGTTATTGCAGTTTTTTCAAGCACGGTTTTTGTTTGTACAGTACCCACGGTAAGCGCGTCGGTTAAGCTGTCTGTGTGGCAAGCTTGGTGGGAAGAACTCCACTATAGGTTTGACCAACCATGATTGAGCTTTGTGTGCCTCGACTGTTGGAGGCTTAATGCCTTCCACACGTTTTTCCTAACTTTTCCGTCGGTCGGTCTGTCTGTCGGTCAGCCCGATGATCGCGAGTTAGGGTACTTCCAGATGTGCTAGGACGATGAAACTTGGCAGGTAAATAAAAGAAACCCTACCAAATTAGCTTGGAAATAGTCACTTCCCCCATCCGACCCCGTGAGGGGAGGGGAGGGAAGGGAAGTCTAGAATATTCATGTATGTATAACTTTTGAAGGAAGGGTTGAGTCTAAATAAAACTTGATATCTGGAAAGACCTCAAGTCACGAACGGATCCGGTAACTTTGGGTGGATTTGGGTGGACGTTCAGAGTGGACGGATGGAAATGAAACTTGGTGGGAAGAACCGGTGATCCAGAGTTAAGGTGCTCCCATGTGTGCTAGGACGGTGACACTTGGCAGACTTATCAGGGACTCGACCATTTTAACTTAAGAACAATCGTTTCTCAGATTTGACAATCGTGAGGGGGTAGGGTATGGAGGAAGTAGGAACACGGAATGTTGAGGTAGCAAATGTCCAACTTTCGAACGGGTGATCGGATCTTAATGGAAGTTGGTTTTTGGAAAGAATTCATGTCACAGATGTCCCATTTCAAGTGTGGACAAGATTAGATCAATGTGGGAGGAGTCGGGGGGGGGGACGGGAATTATGTGGCACGCTTAAGAGTGGAGCGATTGGAATGAAACTTGGAGGGAAGAAAGGGATTAAGCCCTAGATACATCAGTGATAAAACCGGACCCTGTTCAGGCACTGTGGGGGAAACTAGGGCGGGGGTCCGATATTCCAGTGATAGCTATTTAAGGTACTTCAAGATGGACAATGAAACTTGGCTTGAACATTAGACACTTGAGAAAATGGCTTAGAAGTTGTCAGTCCCCCGACCCAACCTTCCCTTAAAAGGTTTAACGTACGTAGTTCTGAGCTCCACTGAAGTGAAAATCTTAAACGCCAAGTAAAATAAAGACTTTTGGTTGCAAATGATCACAACAAACCCACGCAAATTTCTATTTGCATTGCAAATGCCATATGAGCTTCTAGCTCTTGTTTGTGTTCGTATATATTGAGATTTAGGTGTAACGTAGCAACCGCAAAGTACAAAAAGTACTTTAAGCAGAATATACATTTGCATGATCCCCATGAGCAGGCCCGTATCCAGGAATTTATTTTTGGGGGGGGTTGCCTGCGGGTCGGACAAAAAGTACAAAAAAGACATAGATCAGAGGGAAAAGCCTATAAAAATGATTATTTTTGTATGTTTCGGGGGGGGGTGACCCATACCCCCCCCCCCCCCCCCCCCCCCCCCCCCCCGGATACGGCCTTGACCATGAGCCCATGATCGTTTTTTACTAAAGGGTCTTGCATAGAAATTAGTTGTCTTGCATAGAAATTAGTTTTGAGCTCCACTGAAGTGAGAATCTTAAACGCCAAGTGAAAATAAGACTTTTGGTTACAAATGATCACAACAAACCCACGCAAATTTCTATTTGCACTGCAAGTGCCATATGAGCTTCTAGCTCTTGTTTGTGTTCATATATATTGAGATTTAGTTGTAACGTAGCAGCCGCCCTTTCACTATATTTTGAAATTAACAAGGTTCTACGATCAGCAAGGCCACTACCAGCTCATATTCTAATGCCCAGCGTCTACCCTTGCATGCCTGCGTTTTAATACTATCTCTTTGGCCGCTTGAAGCTTTGATACAAGACTGGGTGTATCCAAAACTGTCTAATTATTTGAAGATGAAGGTGTGTACTTAGTTTGCATGTTTAACAGACACATTACATTTCGGGTGGCAAACAGCTTTTCTATTGCACATCTCTCTTTCGACAGCTAGGTGGTGCCTGCAACCTCAAGTGCAGCAGAGAAAAAATGTGTCAGAAACTGCAAACAAGATATTTGCATGTAATCGCTGTGACGGCACTGTAAAATGGCGGCGCACAGCAAAGACTTTGCGCAAACACTTCGAAGCGCTGCCTATGCGACCGCAGACGTCTGCCCACGGAGTAGCTGGGGAGAGGGGTAGGGGGGGGGGGGCAAACAACGACACACTGGCTTATAACATAGGTCCGAAAAAACATAGTTCGGAAAATGAGTGTTTTATTGTTTTCTGTTTTCAAACGTATGCGATTCAAGCCTGCAACAGAAACCGGCGATACTAAGCCTAAATGTATTACTTGCGGAAAAGGTCAAATCCAATAAAGTAGCACCGAGATTTAATTTGATTTTTATTTGGTTTCATCAGTGTTTGTGTTTCTTTTTGTCGTTTTGTTTGGACTCAACTATAGTTGTCCATAAATCTGTTTTAGATCTACATCAAGGATTGGGATTTTGTTTGGGTCTGAATGAGTCAAACATGTGGCTGTTGAGCAGGCGTTAAGCCCCTAGTCTGATCGACGCTTAAAAAATTACGATCCTCGATCGAATTCCAGTTCATATCGTCCAGACTTTCTTTTTTTTGTGACCTTGCTTCAGGGGTAATTGTTATACTTACACACACAATCTGCGTCGCTATGGGTAAACGCGACTGTGAAAAATTGGACCGTATGGTTGCTCCCATCTTAATTTTACTTAACGTGTCAGAGGATTCTAGAATCCGACATAAGCCCTAAGCTCAGCCCCCTTAACAGCCAGCTTGTGAGATATACGCTATCCCTACTACCTCCTACCATATCTTACAATGACAATTACTTTTGTGGAGGTTGTTACGACCTCTTATCATCCTCCGGAGAGGCTGATACGAAGCCGTATCAGCCTCCGCAGATGTTCATCGAGCACTTTTCCTCAAAAACTGAAATCATAGAGCACTTTTCCTCAAGTACTGAAAAGTAGAACCTGACCTCCATAAATCATATAAATAAAAACAATACTTTCAATTAAAAAAATACTTAAATAGTTCTATAAAAATAGAGTAAAAAATAAAATAAATATTGAGAGATGACAGAAATCTCCCTCTATTAGGCAACCAGCCTATGCCCTAATCCAGCATGTGAACTGGAACCCGAAGTCCGAAATCTGAATAATATGAATCCAAGCAACAACAAAAAACACGATTTGAATTTTCTTGTAAGCCTCGATTAAGGTTCAAATTCAACTCCTTCCTGACTTCCCCGGTGGCCTGTACACTTCTGTTCTTAGAGTTATATAATCTTGTTCGCGTGACTTTCACATTCGCTTCTTCGCCCAAATATTATGTAGCATGCTATGCAAGGACAGCATAATAAGATTCGTTACATCGCAAGGCAGTTTTTACAAGCCACGCTGAGATCATCCTCTTGAAATCTGACAATCTTAGAAAACAGGTTCTGGGTAATGCAATTATACACCGCACTGTTCCAGTCTTGATCATTTCACAGCCTCACAAAAATACAGTGACATGGCAAAACAGACAACCCGTTGTAGGGGAAGAGAATAGTGAATGCGAGTGCCAGGGAGTTTCTCACTTCCCATGGATTTTTCAGCGGAAATGACAAAAAAAAACTTCCGAGTTGTATAGACTTGGGTTGGGAGGTTTGTTTGTTGATTATTTAAACTGATCAGATGGCGAGAAAAGAATTATTTAAATAAGCTACTCGGATTCAGCATGTCTCCTTACTACTAGATCAACAATCTCATTAGCTTTAACAAATATTTATTTTCGTACCTTAGTATGAAACCCCTCCCAAACCACTCAATATACAGCATATGGGCCCATCTACGAACTTGACCTGTACCTTGGCAAGAAGAATCCTCGCGCCAAGTTTCATCAATATATCTCATTCCCTTCGAGAATTATCGTGCTTACAGACGGACGGACAACTTTTACGAAGTCATAGGTATCACTCCACTTAGGTTTTGGGATCCAAAAAATGCAGCTAAACAGTTAACAGAAAAAACACAATGGATAAAATTACCATTGTTCAAAGAAGGGGAAAAGAATGCGGTATGCAAAGTGGAGCCGTCGGCTCTACTCGTTTCCCCACCTTTTCACAAATTACTTCAAATCAATCAATTAAATTTGACGTTTGGTGTTTTATGATTCATTTGTGTCTGTTTGGCTCCTTACTTTTTTTCTATATTTTGCTATTAAGTTATCGTTGTGTAAATTATTTTGATGCTGATAGCTATTATTGTGTGTTTACTTATTTTCTCCTTTTTGCCTATTATTTAGCTTTTGCTATTGTGGCAATTTTTTCATTAAAACCTTAAACCTTAACGATTACTGCCGAATTTTTGTACAATAAACAATGCTTCTTCCGAAGTGTTACCATCGGGCCTCTGACTTTACATTTCGGCACTAGCTTTGCATTACTTAAACTGACGGTGAAACAAAGAGAATTTTACAGTATTTAATGCAAGCAACTTTTAAAGATATTAAGCTGCTTTCACATTGACGCCATGATGCGATGCGTTCCATATGCGTTTATCGTGCGTAGCGCACAGGTTGCGTAGCATATCTTTCACACCTATGCGAGAAGATTTCCGGCTGGACGGGTATTACGTTTTCCTTCCTCGGTTTCTTCTGCCGATTTTCGTTTCTTTCATAATTAGTAGGTTTTCTTCATCATTAGCAGGTTTTTTCTAGTTTTTCTTCTAAAAACTTCTTTTTTTTTCACTGAAAAATGCGACGCGTACGCGTCGACGCAATGCAAGAATAGAACTTAGTTCTACCGAAAGAACAGAACTGCGTTCTATTCTTGCGTTGCGTTTTATTCGTCTGCGTAAGCTCTGCGTCGTGTCCCCACAAGTGCGACGCAGAGGTTTCGTCCACTGTAAAAAAAAATATTGCAGTATTCGCTACTGGGATTAATCTTGTCTCTAAAAGGATAATCTCATCTTTAATTCGGATTAATCTCATGTCAGTAGAGATAAGATTAATCCCAGTGGCAAATACTGCAGTTAACTTTAATCCTTACTCGGAGAAACTTTTTACAGCAGCTCAGTGTGGAAGGCTCAACGCGTAAACGTGAAAGCAGCTTTAGGTCTGGCTTTCAAAAATTATGAATGATGCGTAGGCTGCATGGAAAGCAACGTGACGGAGTGTGACGATTATGTACAGACAAGCTAAAAGTTTAACGCCAAACCTTACAATAAATAATTTTTTTTTTAGTAATATTAGGCAGGAAATTTCTAAGCAAAGTGGAAGAGGGGATACCCAGATATGTCAGGATATCAAAAGAATGGACAAATACCCATCACCACAATCCCAAAAAAGTTTAAAGGTAACTTGGAAACTACCTGTACCTTTTTGAGAGTGTTTTTAACGGAAATTTAATGTCGAAGAGAACGGAGCATCACGGCAAGGCAAGAACATCAAATATCGGGATATGACCTTGCCGCACCCCTTTCAAAATCATACAAAAATCTGGAAAACTCGAACTTTAAAGTACTATACTCCTCTATAGCCCAGCAAAAGCTATTTTTTAACATCCATAATATAGGCTACTCCTACACTTGAAATTTGGTAGCTGTCACTACGTCCACACGTCAGTTCGCCCACAAAAGAAATCCAACTGTTCGGCCACTTGTCGGTTCGCCCACACACCGGTTCACTGACATGTCAGTTGCGAGTTACGAGAAGGTAATTAAATTTAAACACATTAACTAAAAAACTTACCCGTTTTCCTTGAAGAAACTTTAAGGCAGTGTTTGCATTGCTGAGGAAATGTGGGCGACGCAAGTTCCGACCTTTCTCCACGGGCTAGAATAAAAAAGAAAAACTGCATTTAATACCAAAAGGACAATATAAGACCCAATCATCAAGAACTGAACCTTAACAAACAAAAACACAACACGTTTAATGATGTTTGATGACGATTTTGTAAACGATCGGACGATATGTCAACCAGACTTGAAACTGAACATCAGAGACACTTGTTCTTAATACTTCATCACCCGTTCCAAAGTTTTGAATGTCACTAGATTCCGGATTCCCCACTCATCTATGCCCCACGATGATAGGATCCGGGAACGGACTATTTTCAAGTCAGTATAGTAGAATCCGTGAAACGCCTGCAAAGTTTCATGGTACTAGCTCATCTGGAAGTACCCTAACTCGAGATCACCGGAATTCAGGTAAACCCCCTCCAGCTCCCCCCACTGTGACACGATATAGTCCCGTTCTGTCGGTAATGTATCTAGGGTTGTAAGTTTGTTCTTCCCACCAGGTTCCATCCCGATCCCTTGACTCTGAGCCTTTCAGAAGATTTCCGGTGCCCGCTTCCAGCCCCCCCCCCCCCAAAAAGTTATGGTATCCGGTTCGGATTTGAAAAGGAACATCTGAGGCACTTGTTCTTGACACTTGTCAAGTTTCATGCATGTACCCCTTCCGAAGTTATGCAGGTTACTAATATCCGGATTTCCCATCCCTCCACTCCCCCTACGATGGTCGGATCGGGGAGACGACTATTCTCAAGGCAGTCTGTTCGGGTCCCTGATATGCCTACCAAATTTCATCGTACTAATACCGAACTGGCGGGATCATCGATTTGCGCCCCCCCCCCCCCCCCCCTAGCTCCCCCTACAGTGCCTGAATCCGTTCCAGTTATGTCAACCATGTGCCTAGGACTTGTGCTTGTTCTTCCCACCAAGTTTCGTCCCGATCCCTGTATTCCAAGCGTTTCCCAAGATTTCCGGTTCCCCCCTCCACCTCCCCCCAAAGTCACCGGATCCGGTCCGTATTTTAAAAAGGTAGTCTGAGGCACGAGATCTTTCCAAACGTCAAATTTCATTAACATCCGATCACCCGTTCAAAATTTATAAATACCTCAAGATTCCCTTCACTCTCCTCACGATGCTCGGATCCGTGAAGTGACTATTTCCAACTTAATCATTTGGGGGACCGGAAACAGGACCGGGTCGTTTCACGGTTGGGGTTGTAAGGGTTTTCCGGTGATCTCGAGCTAGGGTGCTTCCAGATGTGCTAGGACTATGAAACTTGGCAGGCCTATTGGGGACTCTAACATACTGATTTGAAAATAGTCCCTTCCCCGATCCGACCAGCGTGGGCGGAGTAGAGGGATGGGGAATCCGGAATCTGATGATAGGAACGGGTGATCAAGAGCGAGTGTCTGAAATGTTCAGTTTCAAGTCTGGAGTGGGTCTGATCACCGGGGGGGAGGGGGACAAACTGACAAACATGCTAACTGTTCCGATAAGTGTCATATGAGCTTTCAGCTCTTGTTCTTACATCGGTTTTTCTGAAAATTGATTAATTTTTTTTTTTAAATGTCATTTTTGTTGTTGTTGAAAAAGTCGGTAAATGCCTCCCCACCCCCCGAAACATTTTGTCTAGTAACGCCTCTGACAACAAGTGCATGGAAATAGTAAAGTCCAAAGTCAACTAACGTTCACATAAGCATACCTCTACTATACAAGTCTAACGTTCACATAGGCATACCTCTACTATATAAGTTAATGAACAGAAAATTGAAGCCTGCACGTTTTATCGTAACTATCCTAACTAATCATTAAATCTTACGGAGCTACTGACATTTTGTCATGGTTGCAAGAATTGCACGTTGATTTCCGTCAGAAATCAAGTTTACGTCTGTTGCCGCATCATCGACTGATTAGACTATTTTTTATTGGTAGTTGGAAGCCTATTGTATGTTTCTTACGTTATTCTTCTGTCGTCTTTTGTTCTTTCGATCTTTTCTTTCTTCTACTTGTCTTTACTCCACTCTCTTTTGGTGTTCATTTTGTGGGTCATAAATTACTTACTTACTTACCTATATTGAAGGGTAGTGAATTTGCGGCTGACTGTATTTTTGTGCAAAACTCTTATCGTTCGGGAGATTCGCACTTTTTTCTACTGAAGAAATCTAATTAAACACGTAATATTCTGGTAGAGTTTAGGGTAAATATTGATGATGGTGATGATCACTGGGGGATTAATATCTCGTATGTTTTTTTTACACTAAAATAAGCCTAAAATAAAGTTAAGTAAAAGTTGCAAAATGAGTTAAAATAATAATTTCGCTCTGTCTAGACAGGCATCGAACTATCGTGACCCCCATCCCCGTTTGGTCCGGAAAAATAGCGAATAAAGCTACTTTTGAACTGTAAATGTGGTGGTCTGAGCCGGCAAAATGGCCCCCCCATAACCGTGTACGTGGACTAGTTGATGTTGTCTCATTTGACCACAAAATAAAAGCGTTTTTGTCCAAAGCTCTGTCAAAACTTCATGTGTGCTGTCCATTTTAAATTCTATGGCAGCTGTTGCATTTGGAACCTTGGCTGGAGGGAATCCACGAAATTGCGACCAAGTCATTGTCAAATAATCCAAATATCTGCTTGCATGGAAAAACAACGAAAACGAAAGTGTGCCATAGAAATGGTTTGCCAACTCTTTCCTTTAAACCTTTCCTTGGGTACGAATCGGTTCTGGATTGCCACGAGGTTTAATTGTCTTCTAATTATCTTTTATATAGGTTTTTATGTATAGTATTGCACTTATTTTTTTTTTCCTTTTCTTTTTATTCCCAATATAATTATGCTAAGTGATTAAATTACTGAGTCCTGCCACAAACAAATCTGTGTAGATTTTCACGTGGCACGTCTGTTATGATATTGATTTTTTTTCTTTGTAAAATTCAATTATATATATACATATATATATATATACAGAACTGATCTGATCAACACGTATAATTAAAGGTATTGATAATACTGATTCTTCTGAATTTTTCCAGTTTAGTCATTATTCAGCTACCAGGCAGAATTCCTTGAAGGTTTACCAGCCTCGTGTCCAAAAAAAAGTGGGTCAGTGTAGTTTTGTTAACAGGGCTTCCAAGCTTTGGAACAATTTACCAGAGGAAGTGGTCACTATGCAAAACTTGCCAGCTTTTAAGACCGCCATAGTTGGGACCACGTTTTATGAAAACATGTATATGTTTTAAAGAGTTATCAAATCTGGATGTTATTTGTTTTGTGTTGTATTAGTATTTACCTATTTTTTGCCACTTGAAGTGTGTTTATGTTTCTTGTATTATGCGACAAGCCTTATGGCTTACTCCTTTACTGAATAAAATAAATAAATAAATAAATATATTAAATTTGTATCTCTCTTTAAAACCTACATTCGTTTCTTTGACCATTTTTTTTTAACTAATCTGGGAACCCTATTATTTACTTCTTGAAAACAGGAAAATTCGGACTTGCTCTTCTAAATGAGGTTATTTTCAACCGTGCCCAATAGTAATAGTAAGGGCCCATGGTAAGCTGTACTCACCTTAGTTAAACCACGGACAAAACTTCATGTACACCAGTTTGCAGTATCCGACGCATGTAAAATACGGGTCGCTTTACGGGGCATAATGATAGCCTGTTTTTAACCTGGCATCAGTTCGAATCAAATCGGGACTATAGCCCACAATTTTGTAACGATGTTGCCGTCGCCGTCAAATCTTCCGATAGTCAGAGGTGTCCCGAAGCACTCAGGCCAGGGGTCGGGGGAGACCCCTCGTTTCAACGACTCCTGGACCTTAATGTCCGACTTTCCCGTACCGACAAGAATGAACTGTTGCCACAAGACGACGACGGCGTCCGAATATGAAATCTATTTTCTCGCCGGACAATTAGTTCGGCCGGAATCCGGCCAAAACCGGAGAATGTGTTAAAAGTAAAGGTTTTATTTAAATTTGATAAGATGTTCGATTTGCGGGTAAGAAGACATGCTGACTTAGCATATGATAATCATTTCCTCACTGGACGTATAGATCGCTCGGAATCCTGCTGAAACCGGAAAATTTGTTAAAAGTAAAAGTTTAATCTGAAGTTGTTTAGAGGTTGGGTGTAGGGGTAAGGAGACATGCTGAATTCACTTTTGAGCTTTATTTTTTTGGCCAGACATGTAGTTTGTTGGTCAGAAGTAAAGAAGGAAGGAGATACAACGCAGGTTACGTAGGCTATAGGGTAAACCGTATGCTGAATCCGTATCTGAATATTTGACGGCGCAAAACGGATATCTGAATATCTCTGAACTGTTAAAATTCAGCTGGTGTATCCGGTTTGCTCTGTCAAAGACGAACTTGGTCTTCTCCAATCCTTACCATTGGCCTTAACCTGTTTGTAAATTTTAAAAGTAAAAAAGTTTAAGAAGTCTGTTGAAGACCGAATACCGAATTGTCGCGAGCAAATATTAAAATTTTGGGATCACATCAAAACATTTGGTATTGTTTCACTTCTAGTCAAAGTTTGACCAACAATCCAAGCACATAAACTTGTCTCTCGCTTTTGTTCTGTAAGGTATATTAATGTTATCCAGTCAGACTTCACTTTAACAACTAACCTATTGTAATTTTGACAGGCTAAAATCTGAAAGACCTACGTGAGGCAGATACAAATAACATGGGAGTAGAACAGGTAGCCGTATTGCTGCCCCCATGAATCATGTCTCCAAACTATCTGGGCTATGAAACCTGGTTTAAACGACTCGACTTTGTCTTTAGGGACGGGCTTACGACTGAAGCTGTGCAGAGCCAAAATAATAATTTTACTCGTGATTGTTTTTGATTAAAATGGATGCCCGGGACCTCGGCGAGGCCAAAATAAAAGAGTGATATGACTTAGCAAAAGGCAGGGGGGAGGGGGGGTAATCCCCCCCCCCCCCTTTGGGCCACCCCTGCCGATAGTCCAAGAAACTAATCTGGTAAATATAAACTAATCTGGTAAATATCCTCTGTTTCGAACATTCACATTTATCTCTTGTTGTTCATGAGCCTGATTATGAACGGAAGATTTGATGAATCAACCGTTTGAAGAGCAACAAACCTAATACAGGGACATGGCGGGCGCCGTTGGTTTGCCAAAATTAAACTTAAATATTTTGCCAAATCGCACGGCGGGCAGCTAGTTGAGGGTATGCGGTCTGTGATCTGATCAGGTAGCCTTGAAGTTCGGAAGTTGCATTGTTACGATGTATATTCTCACGCTTGGGCTGCTTCGACTCCTTCCCTAGTTCATTCCATCATGACCCCAGTTGGAAGAAAATAAGAAAATTCTTCGGTTCGGCTTCGATTATTGATTCTGGGGGCGTCACGTATAGGGGGGGGGGGGGGACGCACCTCTCCAATGTTGTCAGCCAGTCGGTAAAAAAATAGCCGAATCGGCGCCAAGCGCTGTGATTTTTCTTAAAAATCAGCCGAGTTTCGTCAAAAACTGTCGCTTTTTTTCGTAAAAACAGTCTTTTCTTAAACAGTCGTTTTTTTCTTAAAACCAGTAATTTTTTTCTGCAAAAAAACCGTCAGTATTAATGGCTAGTCAGTCGGTAAATACCTTGCCCCCCCCCCCCCAACATTTTGACTAGTAACCCCTCTGGTAGATTCGTCTATTTTTTTTTAAAGTGAACAACTTTTATTCAAAACATATGTACCTCGCTTCCTCCCATTTGTAAGTTGAAAATAGTGGGGAGAGAGACGGGAGGGGGAATCCTGAATCTTGAGGTATTTATAACTTTTGAACGGGTGATCGAATCTTAATGAAATTTGATATTCGGAAAGACCTCGTGTCTCAGACTACCTCTGTAAAATACGGACCAGATCCGGTGACTTTGGGGGGAGGTGGAGGGTGGAACCGGAAATCTTGGGAAACGCTTGGAGTGGAGGGACCGGGACGAAACATGGTTGGAACTCTGGGGATCGGAGTCCAACTCCGATCCCTCAACTTTAGGTGATTCAGGAGATTTTCGGTGCCCCATCCAGTCCTCCCCCCCCCCCCAGTGATCAGATCCGGTCCAGACATGAAACTGAACATTCGAGTCTCTAAAATGCCTGCCAATTTTCATCGTCCTAACACATATGGAAGTACCCTAACTCGAGATAACCGGAATTCCGGTAAACCCCGTCCAACTCCCCCAGTGTGACACGATACAGTCCTGTTTTGTTAGTAATGTATCTAGTGTTTAAGCTTGTCCTTCACACTAAGTTCCATCCCGATCCCTTGAATCTGAGCCTTTCAGAAGATTTCTGGTGCCCCTTTCCTCCCCCCCCCCCCTATTTATCGTATCCGCTCCGAACTTGAAAAGGAACATCTGAGGCACTCGTTCTTGACACCTGTCAAATTTCATGCACGTCTGATTACCCCTTCCAAAGCTATGCAGGTTACTAATTTCCGGATTCCCCATCCCTCCACTCCCCCTACGATGGTCGGATCAGGGAAACGAGTATTCTCAAGGCAGTCAGTTCGGTTCCCTGATATGCCTACCAAATTTCATCGTCCTAGTACCGAACTCGCGGGATCGCCGAATTCCCCCCCCCCCCAACTCCCCTCACAGTGCCCGAATCCTGTCCGGTTATGTCAATGATGTATCTACGACTTGTACTTGTTCTTCCCACCAACTTTCGTCCCGATCCCTCCAGTCTAAGCGTTTCCCAAGATTTACGGCTCCCCCCTCCAACTCCCCCCCAAAGTCACCGAATCCGGTCCGGATTTTAAGTGGGTTGTCTGAGGCACGAGATCTTTCCAAATATCAAATCTCATTAAGATCCGACCACCCGTTCAAAAGTTATAAATACCTCAAGATTCCGGATTCCCCTCCCTCCACTCCCCCCACGATGCTCCGATCGAGAAAGTGACTATTTCCAACTTGATCATTTGAGGTCCCTGATACGCCTGCCAATTTTCATCGTCCTAGCTAATGTGGAAGTGCCCGAACTAGCAAAACCCGGAACGACCGACCGACAGACTGACAGACCGACGGACGGACAGAAATTGCGGTCGCTACATGACACTTGGCCGACGGCAAGTGCCATAAAAACCGACTGTTTTCATGAAAAAAATCAACTGTTTTGACGAAGAATGGCGGCGCTTCGCGCCGAATTGGTTATTTTTTTTACCGACTTGCAGACAGCATTGGGGGGGGGGGGCTTCCCCTGCTTGCTGTGAATAAATTCAACTATCAATTAGCCAAAGTAGGTAATTAAGAATCTTTGAAAACACCTGAATAGATATTTTGGATCTTCATTCTTCCATTTAGCCGAAAACTGCACTGTTAATATTAAAGTAACCGTTCAAATAAACAAACCTCTACTTTAGATATATCGTACTGTTGTCTCCATGAGACGCCGGTAACGAGGGGAGGAGGGGTAAAAACAGATTAATCCGCTTGGAGCGCTCAACTGGTATAAGGCTTTTCCAGTAACACGGTCTGGACCAAATCTCAGCTGATTATCCAGTATTCTTGAGGTAGATGAGACGTCACGAAAAAAGTTAGGAAATTTGATTAAATATTTATTGTTTAATATGTGTTATTTATGAGTATAAGCGCGGATGGTTTCCCTCTTGGAGAAAGAAGAAAGTATTTGGTTGAAGTTAGGGTTAAAACTGGTTCTTACTCTTGCCCTATGCGTGGATGCGAGACAGAAAGTACGAGTCATTTTGTGGGAGAGCGTGAGGGACTGAATGGGTTGAGACAAAAGTTGTTTGGAGTGAAAGCGTGTGGGAATTAGTGGATAACTGAGAGAATAAACGAAAAGAGTTTCCAGGCTATTCAGATAGCTGGAAGGCTCCTCCGATAGGGTTAGCATACAGGAAATTGTATATCCTTGTAGTGTTTACTATTGGGACAGTGTTCAGGTTTCCTATACATTTTTTCCTTTTGTTGTTTTTGTTGCGATGGCCCTTGTTGACTCTTTATGCATTAAATATCTATCTATCTATGTAGTTGATCTACATGTATAGAACCAGGCGGCCTGCGAGGCACCGGAGGCGTTTACATTTATCAACCGTTCTAGGGTCAATCAGTTAGGTTTGTAAATGGAAATATACCGCCACGAGCATCGAATAACCGGCTGGGATTTAGTCGACACCGATCTATAGGTGCACCGGTTTGATAATATTTAATACACTGATGTGCATGTTACGACGGATGAGGCGAAATGTAGCACTTAAAAGCGTAATAACATAAATATTCTCGACATTCGTCATAATATTAACCACAAGGATGCGCACCTATGTGTTAAATTTTACCAAACTTCTGACAGTGTCGGCAAGCTTTTCCGGATCCGTGCATTTTCCTTTCGCAGTATAATCACGTAAAGGTGCATAAAAACTGAACTATGATTTTATATTTTACAATGTATAAAACTATCAATGTGAAAATAGAAGATAAAAAAATTGAAAATTTTTAGATGTAGTTGTTTAAAAAAAAAAAACGAAAAAATTATTGAAAAAATTAAATGAGAGGATTAATTTGAATTATCAGGGGAAAAGAATAGTATATTAAATGTGGGTTTATATTTAGAAGTAAGGTGACGTGAATATTTAAAAGTGGGTACAAATAAATCAAAATTAACGTCACTTAGGGAGGAGTAGCCACAAAAAATACGAAATGTGATTTCTTAGTTTTGTTTTAAATCATTTCGTACTACGGTTCGATTTCAGTCTTAGATTCATACACTACGCTTATTGCTTGCAAGTGCAATTTAAGGTAATTGGTATTCCTAAATTTTCACGGATTTAGAAAAAAATCAATGTATGTAATAAATAAGGTGTAAGGTTAAATGGAAAAATTGCCACAATAGCAAAAGCTAAATAATAGGCAAGAAGAACTATTTCGCGTGCAAAGAACTATTGTTGACTGAAATTCCATTTCTAAGATTCTCTTGACCCTCGGGAATTTTAAATCATTTTGAACTACGGTTCGATTTCCTTCTTATATTCATACACTACGCTTATTGCTTGTAAGTGGAATTTAAGGTAATTTCTATTCACAAATTTTCACGGATTTAGAAAAAAATCACTGTATGTAATAAATAGCGTGCAAAGAACTACTGTTGACTGAAATTCCATTTCTAAGATTCTCTTGACCCTCGGGAATTTTGTTGATAATCTTACCATCTTTTCTCCGGAGAGCACTTCCAACAATGCGATCAGCTTCGTTCCATCCTTGAGATCCTCAATGAGGTTCTCAATCCGTAGTGGAGGTGTACGCTTCGAAAGGTAACTGTTGATCCAGTTGACGAAAGTCTTTTTCTGGACTCGCTCTTGCTCATCTAGAATAATCAAATCCAATTAATGATGATGACTGATTTATTTATAACCCGTCAAAATCAGCATAAAACACGAAACCGTAGTAAATAGTAAGCAAAAAGGAGAACACGAAAGAAAAATAACTTACAAACACGTAATATGACATCAACCCTAAAATTAAAGGACCCCACTTGCTTGTTTTCATAATACACCTAGCTCCCGTGTGGAATTAAAAGATTCTAAAATCTCCATCTTTCTGAACTGTTTCGTTTTGTGCCTACGAATTTCAGCGCTTTTTTGGCCGTGCCGAACAACGAACAACGTAAAGTTCGCCCCAATCTTCAACGTCCACTAAAAACCCTTTCACATACAAGGATATAAAAATTTACTGTTTCTGACTTTTTTATTTGCTTAGTTGTTCGTCTTTTTAAACACGGCGCGTTCAGTTTTCAAATGTTTTGCGCCCAGCCGCCACGTCGGAGAGCAGGAAAGCTGGGTAGATTCGAAAGGTTCGAAAGCGTTAACATTAAAATCGCTAAATTCCGGTGGAAAGTATAGGTATTTTCGAAAAACTTTTTTCTGATCTATGTCATGGTGATACGATCATTCTAGTAAGAGTTATGCTTTAAGGCTTCTATTTGTTTATCCACTGCTGTTACACTGTAAAAAGTTTATCCCAACAAGGATGCAGTATTTGCTACTGGGATTAATCTTATCTCTACTGGGATAAGATTAATCCGAATTAGGGGTAATCTTATCTCAATAAAGACAAGATTAATCCCAGTAGCATATACTGCAAGATTTTTTTTTTACAGTGTAGTGGGTCAAAAATTTCGAGTTTCTCATCCACGACGGACATATTTAGCAAAACGGTAAATTGTTCACTGGATTTGTTTTTCGACCGATTTGTTGTGTCCAAGGTATACAAAATGAAATTCTATTTATGACCCGTTTAGAGGAGGGTTTTCGCGTGATCTCGGAATCACTTTCCGACGAGCGAAGCGCATCGCAAAAACTGTGGGAAAGCGATTCCTGGAATAACTTTCCACTTTCCAGCTTGACTGATCGCGAAAACGCGTGGAAAGCTGACATAGCCGGGAAAATGTTAAATAACAAACTATTCTAATAAATATGGTTCACTTGACGGTTCTTTGATTCTCATCGAAGCCACCTAATAACGCTTGCCATTTTTCTTTATTTTTTCTGACTATTTTTTTGACACACCTTTGAAATTCCCGCCGAAACATTCAACTTTCCGCGGCGCTTTCCACTATCCTCGTGGAATCACTTTCCGGGAAAGCTGCTTCGGTTTCCGAAGCGCGAAAACCGGGTTGGAAAGCTCGGCAACTTTCCGAAGTAGCGCGAAAACCACTGGAATCGTTCCGACTTTACTTTCCAGCTCGCGAAAACCCTCCTTAGGTATAGACGGAGTATAGAAGACTTAAAAATAAAAATGAAACAACACTACAACGACAACCAAATTGATTAAAATTCATTAACCGAAAGTGGGTACTCAGTGGGTGATTACAAGTTTGCTTCATTCTGTTGATGGATTTCACGACAGCCGCACAGGGATCAGCTATCAGGATCAGCTATCAGCCGCCGAGGGATCAGCGGTTCTTGCCTAGGGGGAAGAATACCAAATTCTTGGAAAACCGAAAGAAAATGGAAACGAATTGACGAAGAATAATAAAGCTATACATTGCTCGCGAGTTCTAGGTCTACTGTAAAACGGGTTCTAAAAAGGTATTTCATTAGTTGTAGGGCAGCATGGACATATGGAAATAATTATCATGTTTAGTAAAAGGTTCCTTCTACGAAATTTATTCAAAAATAAATGGGAGGAGTGTAAAACAAAGAGAGAGAAACTGGTTCTAATGCTCGTACATCAGTATTTGTATGTGTTAAATATTAGTAAAGCTTGTTTGGTAACGTCATCCTTGGTGGTTAGCATCGTCAAATAAGGGGAAGTGTAATATGTCAAGAAAGTAGTCTATAAAAGTACGACGAATTGTGAAACATGTGTTTGTGTGTATTTATAGAATGTATATGTATGTTGTACAAAATGGCGATAAACCTGGATGCGTTCATAAAGACATATTTGAGTAAAATTTGATATTTATAAAGACATTCTCTTGAGAATTGCCGCAGAAACATGTCTCATCGAAATCGAGTCATGGGGTCTATCGAACTTATCGATATAAAAACGCCCAAATTTAACGAAATTACTTAGAAAAGAATGATTGGGCTTTTACAGGTATCAGAATAAACGTGTAGAGTTTAAAGCCTTATGACGGTAAAAGAAGAATAATTTACCACGTCTTATTTGCTTTTAGCTGGTGGGCTTCTTGTACTTCTAATTTTCCCAAGCTAATACTGTTTTTTTGCCAGACTATTGTGGGTATTCTCTTATGTGTCGAAATTAAGAGGTCGTACAAGAAAAGATTGTACTTAAAGATTGTATTAGGCCTTATTATCGTTCAAATGGAAATTATTTGACAAGAATGCAAAAAAAATGCAAAACATCGGAAAAATGACTGTACGACCTCCGGGGAGGAACTGGTTTTTCACGGTTGTCGGCTAATGGTGAGTTTACACGCTGCGTAAAGTTCGAGCGTATTTTGAGATCAGAGCGTATGTTACGGATGGATTCGGGCTTGAAAAGATTTCTAGCAGTGCGGACGTATTAATATAAGAAAAGACCGATTTTGATCGAAGTTCGAAATTACATTCAAACTAAAAGGTCTCTGTTTGAATGCCGTTTTCGGTCGCCGGTCACAGTTTCTTTGTCCTTCAAACTCTGACCGTCGAACTTAGTGATTTGCGAGCTAGCAAGCTCGAAGTTTGCTTGAAACGTTGAAGAAACGACGACCGGGGAAGGATCGCCGGGGTCGTAAAACACTAATTAAGCAAACGGTGAACTTTGACGGCATTTGAAAATGGAAGTTAGGCAATCGGCTAAAACAACGGCGAAAGGACCTTGATCAAAAACGCAACTCGTGTATTTTAGCCGTTCATACTGGTGTTCGAAAAGGGAAATGCTCTCTGATTGTCGTCACCGTTCTCAAAATGGAATCCTCCCCTTACAGGTTTGATCGTGAGTAGCTATAGAGCATGTATGACGTCACGATTTATTTTTTTTTGAGTCAATGCTGGAACGCATTTTTCTACTTTCACTATAATATCGGGCCAGGGGCTAATCCGGCCAATCACACCATAGAGATTCGTAGTTACCGCGTTTGCTACGCTCCCGAGCGTGGTAAGCAAATAGTTTATATTATCTTTTTTTTTATGGTGCAACACGGATACGTCAGCTGAATATTATTTACTATTTCGAGAAGGTTGGAACGGTCAGAGTAGTAACTTTTTACGAGGTTGGAACGAAAATAGTAACCAGTAGCTAATATTGTTAGAAGGATGGAACACGCTCATAAGAACTTCCTGTGTCTTGTTTTTTTTAGATGAATCTTTGTGATCGGTCATGAGTTCCTTGTTGTACAAGACTGACAATTGAATCAAATGTGAGTTTTACTGTGCTGTGAACATTTATGTGATTAATGCACCTACACCGCTATTTTCCAAGTCCCCAGATCTGGGACGCCCCCGGATCGGGAGTTTCAAATATGCACCAATAGGGTTCTCTGAAAATATATCGCAGGATCTTCCCATCTTCAATTCTGTGTTTATTATCTCATTTGTTAAACAGGGGTACTAAAAACAAAAAAATTAATCCTTACAATATAAATACGGTAGTACTACGAACGCAGTGTCAGTACTGGTCCAGGGAGAAAACCGTGAGTGATGGTAAAATCGAATGCACTGCCGACTATGAATGAATAAATGAATGAATGAAATTTATTTCCCATTTTTAAGACACAGGTCACAAACGGAGTATGGCAGAAAAGACAAGAAAAGAAAGAAAAAAAAAGACAAAAAGACACAACATGTAACACATAAATGTTGATACTCTTATTAACACATGTATTTGTGTTGTTGGAGTATGAAAGAAAAGACAAGAAAAGAAAGAAAAAAAAGACAAGAAGACACAACATGTAACACATAAATTTTGATACTCTTATTAACATATGGGGCGTCGAGCCACGCTCGCGCTGACTGAAGCCCAAGTTGAACATATTACGGAGCGTTAATTATACTCTTTACATCAGGCAGTCATTTTTGGCAGAAATAGTTGACAAATTCACCCAAACTGTCAATTTCAGACAGGTGATATAAAATCGTTAAAATACATCACAATTCTTAGGGCGTAGCAGCCCTCAAACAGTGCTTATCTGAAGCACGAGATTTGACGAGCTTCCAGACTGGAACCTCAGGGATTTTTGTTTCTCTCTACAATTTGGCTAAATGGACAGCTGAACCAATCGATGTGACAAAGATTAATGAGTGAGTGTACGACAGTCGCCGCAAACATAGGTACGCTAGAGCTAAAATGAAAAATAAACGAGGATTAATGCTGGCAAGAGGTCAGCTTAATCAGCAAAAGTGATAAGATATATGTTGAGTCGAAAGCGTAGAAAAGAAACTCAGAGACGGAACCTTAGTGAGAGTGATGAAAGTGCCCGTGATTGATGATTCGGAAGAATGGTACCCGGATATTTTTCATTTTTTTTATTAATTTTTTTTTTGGACGGGGGGGGGGTCTGGGATAAATAAGTGCAAGAAGCTCCTATGGCACTGCCTATGGCCGGACGCGGTCCGGATCTCAAAATGGAAATCGTGCTGTCAAGTTGCAGTTAAAGTTAACGTTCAGAGCTTTTTGAGGGCTGAAGGATCGACATTAAGGCTGCAGCGATTAGAGGGCGATTCTGGCGGTCTGGAACGCCCCGCGAGCTCATGCGCCGGCTGTTTTTGCGACTTCGGGTAAAACTCGCTTCGCTTTCCAAAGCTGTTCTCGCGCTCCACTAGTTTCTGCCACCACTTGGAAAGCGAATCCACTTCGCAAGTGGAAAGTGATTTCGGCAGGTCAGCGAGAAGTTTTAAAGGTGCAACTGTGTCGCAACTACTTTCCGGTTGTTCTTGCGCTCGGTGGATTCTCGCTTTGCTTTTCGAAAGGCGAATCCATGAGGTCGCCAGAATCGCCTTTAGGTGTGGTATCGACGGGAGAAAATGAAAAAGCATGAGGTCCTCACCCTTTCTGGATGTAATGTGAACATCATACTGGCCCTGGCCCCTGTCTACTTGGACCTTCAATGATGGCGATAATGCCGCATTTTTGTATTCCGAATACCATGAATCATGCGAAGAATGGCGGCGTCCAACTTCAACCCCACTTGCGAGTGGGTTATCAACGGACTTCGTCATCATTTCCGCCAAAAGCTCCGGTGAAGGAGCCGCCACACTTGACATCACCTTTCGCTTTGGACTGGCAATTAGGGACGGAAGGGGCGACAGGACGTCTTCAGAGCGATCAGGTGTCATGCGCTCGTATCTGAATGATCTGAGGGAGCTCTCTGACGACGTACTGAAATTTCGGGTTTTGGGAAACGTAACAACCGCGTCACCACTGTCATCGGTGGCCGACGTTCCCGGGCCTACCCAACGCGGGATTTCCGACCGCGATTCGGCAGACACGACAGAGGGACGATTCACCCTCCATGGAACAACTGTCACAGTACGTTTTTCTTCTGTTGTGGTCCGTCTCCAAGGCACCGACACACCAGTCCCCTCACTCGAGCCGCTCGACATTCTTCGTTCCCTTGTCGACTGGTATTTCTGAAATGCCAGGTCTGGAGTTGTCACGCTTCCTCTTGAATGAAGACTCGCTTCGACAACCGTTTGAGCACTTCGGAATCCAGAGTCACTGATTTGAGATGAATTCTCACTCCGTTCTGAGTCACGAGGACGCTTCTGCCACGGTTCGATCGTCACGTCACCTTTCCGCGCGGGCGAACGGCTTTTGACTCGAACTTTCCTCAAATGAACTCGTTCGCGAGATGGACTGGGGCTCCTCGACTGGAAAACGCGTGACTTTGCGATCCTCTCTTCGATGTCTTCATCTTCTACATCAGCTTCGTTGCCAGCTTCTTGAAACTGGTCTTCTCTCGACGACGACCTATTTCGGCCTGTCGTCACATCTTCAAAATAGGACACTCTATCTCGCAAGGATGTCCGTTTTACCGGGGAGGTTAATCGGTCTCGATCTGCTTCCTGTGGCACGGGCGGCTTTTCCGCCGTCCCAGGAGTGTCGATATCCATGCCTGTTATCACTTGATTTCAACTACCCGATTCAAAGACAAACCGGCACTAACCATATTTTTCATAAGTTCTTCAGCAAAGCCAAATCCGGCCTGAAGGCAGAATGCAACTCACGATCACTTTGCGTGTTGGGTGCGTAGGTGTTGCAACAAATACACCACTGGCATGTGCGGACTACATGGGTGAGGTTTCAACGAGCACATTTTCGCAAAAAAACACTGTTTCCTTTTTGCAGTTTACTTTGCATGCTATAGGTACACAGGAGTCGAAATAAAGAAACCACTGGCGCCTGCAAAATGCTCAAAATGAGGGTTCTCCAAGGATTTCGTCAACAGCACTGTTTTGTCTTTTGCAAAAAATAAACAACGATTCTGTAAATTCACTGAGCTGGTTTCTGCAAATACACTGAGCTGATACTCTTTCCACCTGGCCGGTAACAGGAGTGGCTCTTATCACCGATTAATAGTGGCAACAACACAAATACAGTAGCGTGCTAGAACAAGGATAGACTGTCACGAAAATCATATGGTAGAATCTTCTATCTCTCAATGACGCACCGCGCAAAGATCGATTCGCCAGCTAAGGCATGGCTGGATTTCTCCAGAGAGAAGGTGACTCATTCCAGCAAACTACTAAACACTGACACGTGAAAGAAAAGCCACGCCGGCACTGGGTGAGGAAAGGTGTTGGATCAGATTTTTCGCTTGAGAAATTAAATGGGAAAAGGATCCTGTTAGAAATAATATGTATGTTTTCAGTGGTTTGTTTAATATAAGAACGTGTCCGAAAGCTCCGAAACAAACAAAAATGCTGAATTAATTCAGCATTTTATGCAGCATTTCGCTTTCGGACTTAAATTTTCGTTCAGTTAATGCAGCATTAATTCAGCATAAAATTCATCGACAAATTCAGCAAGAATGCTAAACTTTATGCTGAATTTTCAAGAAGAAACTGGGGAGTACGGCGATTCTCTCAGTGTTTTCGGCAGAAAACATAACAAATTCAAAAGACAACTGACAATTCGGCAAACATTTCAAATTCTAAGACAACTGGCGATCATGGCCAACGAAGAAAGGAAAAGATAAGAAGATAAGACGGTTGGGTACCAGTAGCTAATCCATTTTGTCAGCTTTATATAACTAATTATTTTTTCATCTTCTTCTTCCTGACTTAAAATTTGGTATTCTGGAAGTGTCAGAGAAGAAAAAAAGGAGCTTTCGGACAAAACAAAGAAAGAAAATTCAGCATTAATGCAGCATTTAGAGCACCAAAAAGCTTTCGGACACGTTCTAAGTAAGTAAGTAATTTATTTATAGCCCGTCATTTTTCAGAGAAGAATAAATGAAAAAAAAAAACATTTAAAAAGTTTAGATAACAGTGACGAACGTCGTGCGCTGTTTGGGCTCAGCTGTCGATGATTTTGTATGACGATGAAACTTCTAAAAGGGTAACGCTTAAATATGTTTGTAGGGAGGTTTATTTCTTTATCTTCTTTATTAATTAGTATTGAAATAAGGGCCAACTAGGATCACTCACACAAACAACACAACAACAGACAAAGCGATAACCAGTACATCTAAAGTCAAATGAAACTGCAAATTGACAAAAAGAAAATACATCATGAAACACAAACAAAAATGATGCTTGAACATCATTTGTTGATGAGATTTTTAACTCTGATCAGTTCGATTACTCAAAATTTCTTAGAGTTATTTAGAGGCGGAAGCCTTTTCTCTTGCTTTGTATAATCAAATTTATTGTGCGTCAATCTCTTAAAAGACTTGGCCCCGAGAGCCGCAAAAGGAGCAGATTGTCCGAAGCAAGTATTACGTAAGGTGCTACATAGCAGGATGCTAGAGCTGACTGTTCTATTTATATTTTTTTCTCGTTTATTTGTTGAAATTTAGTGATTGTGGGAGATCGGGATAGAATTGGACGGGAACTTGATTGAGCATGACGCAGTACGTACAAATTGTATTCAATATTGATGTTTATTTAATTTAATTATATCAATCATTTATTTAACAAAAATGACACTCGATTATTTTGTTATTGTTTCGATATTCCCCGCTATTCAGCTTTGTAACGGTTACTGTTAGGAACATGTTCTTGCGATTTGGTTCGGGGTCGATATACCGATAAAAACAAGACCAAAATTCGCAGTCAGCTTGGGCTCAAGGAATATTTATCATCAAAGTACAAGACCAAAGGTTTCGGTGGGATCCCAAAAATTTAACATTTGGTCCAGACAACTGCGTCTTGTAGATATCGGTCTTCGCCAGACTCCTTGAACATGTTTAATATTAAAATTTCGAAACAGATTAATGCCAATGGCTAGTCATCTGAGAAAACCAAGTTCAGGTACGGATTCAGCATGTGTGTTTGCCCATATACGTCATATATACTTTGACGAAATTGATCGAAACTTCCTGCCTTACTTCTGCCAAATATCCGGTTACGGCCGGATTCCGGGTGAACTACTTGTCTGGCAAAAAATAACTTTTAACAAATTTTCAGGTTTTGGCCGAATTCCGGGCGAAGTAATTGTCCGGCCGGCGAGAATTTTTTTCTTTTGCCTTGTTGCCACTACATTGAACCTCTAATCAACTTCAGATAACACTTTCCAAAATTTTCCGGTATCGGCCGATGTTCCTGCCGAACTACATGTCCGGGCGGAAAAGAATTGTCACATATGGATCCAGCATGTCTTCTTATCATTTTATCAACCCTTTAATCAACCTCAATGTCATAGGTATCCCTCCACTTACGTTTTGGGATCCCAAAATAAGTTTTTCTTTCGGGAAAGTGCAATTTCGGCAATAGTCGTTTTTGCAGAGCAACCGTGTATCAGATACCACGGTAACTGCCAACGAGTAATTTCAGATTCAATTACCGTGGTAACAGATACATGGTATCTGCATAACAGATGCTATGGTATCTTCTGGGATCCCAAAATAGAAATGTATGTATGCAAGTCTCATTACACGGTCACCGTATGCGAATAAAAAATTTGTCAGACCGCCAATTTTTTTTTTTAAGCGGTCACGTCTCGTCCTATCTACCCACGCGAAATTTTGCAATCAAATTTGGCAAGCCGTTCAAGGAAATGCTTCAAGCTAAATTTTATCAACATAAATTAAAATTAGTGCAGTCTATGAAAGAAGTGTTCAAGAACGCGGTTAAAACTCCCTAGGTGATTTCGAGTTGAGAGATGCCAAGATCTCTCATGGTGTGTAAGAACCGGTTCACCACACTAAGCTGAAGTTCCTCAAACGAAATTCGTATGCACAATACGGAAACCGGATGCAGGAAATACCAGCGAGCCGACAGAATATGTAGAATCCCTTTCCTCGACCCTCCCTTTCCCGTTTCTTTTTTCTCCGATTTGAATAATCAATTCTAAAAGAACCTTAAAAAAACCTTAATCAATTAAAAAATAATTTTAAAAAATAAAATATAAAAAAACATGGTGTGCCAATATAGACTGTTTGAAAGAAAATATCTGCATGGCTACCACGGTAACTGAATCTGCAATTACTCGTTTTTGCAGTTAACGTGGAATCTGATACACGCCTGCTCTGCAAAAATGACTATTGCCGAAATTGCACTTTTCGGAGTCATCCCGAACGAACTGATATCCAGTTACATCACTAAGTGCTAAACTTCTTTGTCACCAATCTGACCAACTTTAATGAAAGTGAGGTGACTTTTCAGATACCGCGACCAGTTACCACGGTCGGACCGTAGTAGCTGCATATAAGATACCACGATAACTGGCTAGATACCACGATAACTGCAAACACGACTTTAGACCGTGCTATCAGATACCACGGTATCTGCAAAAACGCAACTATTGAGGACGACCTAGTAGGTACTCGGCATACTTATAGAACACTTATAAGTAGTGAACTGATAGACAAAATGCTCCTCAGCCGGGATTTGAACCCAGGACCCTCTGCTTACAAGGCAGTCACTCTACCACTGAGCTACCGAGGGGCTTGTAAACAAAGTTCGCAAACCACTACAGTAGTCTGGTAGAAGCCGGCCATAGGAACAGTGACACAGTGATCCCACCCGACGGCAAATTCATATAACCAGTTCACAACCCCATGTCACGGAAATTAATAATATAGAACAGTTTACGCTGTGAGCAAGGCCGTATCCAGGGGGGATTAGGGGGTTAATTAGGGGGATTAGGGGGTTAATCCCCCCTCCACCCGAAACATACAAAAACACTCATTTTTATGGGCTTTTCCCTCTGATCTATGTCTTTTTTATACTCTTTTGTGCGACCCGCAGGAAAAAAACCCGAAAGGGACCCCTCCCCCCGAAATTAATTCCTGGATACGGGCCTGGCTGTGAGTTTCTTCCATTTCCATTTCCACTTTCAAGTTCAAGCTGATTAATTACCGTTCGATGAACTCAGTCGCAATTTCAGTCGATTTTCACAAATAAGATTTTGACACGGAACAGTCAGGGCAGGCAGGTTTCTGAGAGAGGTTGAGCGGTTTCTGACGGGAGGTAGGCTTGCCTCTCTGTAAGGAGGAAGAGCAGAGTTGGACCATTTTCTCCGTATAGGGGTCTGGTCTTTTCAAATTTTAAAGTTTAACTGAAAAGGGCTGGGATAGAACAATCTAGCTCCCAGGCCCGTATCCAGGAATTTGTTTCGGTGGGGGGAGGGTTGCCTTCAGGTCGGACAAAAAAAGTACAAAAAATACATAAATCAGAGCGAAAAGCCTATAAAAATGATTATTTTTGTATGTTTCGGGGGGGGGGGTCAACCCCCTAGTCCCCCCTGGATACGGCCTTGCTAGCTCCCCATCACTTATTCACTTAAATGGGCTTGAAGACTCACTGAAAATGGGTCACTTCGGTATTCACGAACAATCGATTTTCAAATAGTGGAATTTCCGTGGTACCTCCATGCGCTTGTATCTGTGTTATGCCTTATCGGAAAGATTTATAATTTTTTTTGTTCAGGCTCTAAGCAGTCCTCGCCAAGCTAACCACTGCCACTGAAAAACCGCGTTCGTATTGAGATTAAAATTTCCTGAGTCATAGTAGAATTCACGTTGTGGGGACGACCGCAGATACTCTGAACGTCATAACTAGAGAATGTGGAAAATAATAAAAAAAATCCCTTAGCAGAATCCAAATAAGTCAGTGTGTTCAACTAAATGACACAAAAATAAGCTGGCTTTTCAGTTAAACTTTAATGGACATTTATCTAGGTTGGGTTGATTTGTGGCTTCCTGGTACTCAGCCGCTGCTTACTGTTAACACAGCCACGACTATAGTCGAGGAGTGTATATTGATAAAAGTTTGGGAAGAAGGAGAGGTTTTTCTATTTAATTTATTTTTGTCTGTATGGCCTTTGTGCTTTCAAAATACATTTACCCATCTATCTATCGGTAAAAAATCTACTGATGGGCAAATCCAAACCGCGTCATTAACCCCCTTCAAATATACCCGAATTCCGACTTAAAATCGGAGTCTGAAACTTATAGGCTGTATACAAGGCCGTATCCGGGGGGTGGTGGTGGTAGGGGGCTGACCTCCCCCCCCCCCCCCCGAAACATACAAAATTAATCATTTTTATAGGCTTTGCTCTGATCTATGTGTTTTTTCTACTATTTTGTCCGACCAGTATGCAATACCACCCCCCCCCCCCCAAAGGCACCCCCCCCCCCCCCCCCGAAATAAATTCCTGGATACGGGCCTGTATAGCTCACCTATACCAGCGATCTTCACTATCGACATATTGACATGTCTAAGTATTTAGGACTATGACTAAAACACCTTGATATCATAAATTCAATGCTGGTAGTTTACGCCATAATCAAAGGAATACCCACAATTACAATCCAATAATCATTATCCCTCATGAAAGGTTCAATACTCAAGGGTGTTAGCTACTGAAGGAATTGAACCGGAAGGGTTTTAGGGTTTGAAGTGTCTAGAGCACCCAAATCCAAGGGTTGCTATGGATTATATTACTGGGTATTTTATTACTGGATTTAACTTGAATTTATATATTGGTAGTTATTTTGTATTTTTGTATAGTATGTATAAATTAATGCTATAAATACAAGGGCAGGGCGCTAAAGCTTGTATTCTCAGACCACGATCTAACAAAGACATAATTGGCCTATTTGTTTAGTTCTGATTAAAAACTGAACGTGAAAATCGTCAAGATTACAGGTTTGTTTCCTTCCCCGAAGTTGAACCAGAGGATTGACAGCCTGACGAGGACCCTTGCTAAGAAGGGCCGAAATATCGCTGATGAAGAATCATAGCTGACGTATCCGTTGTACCATAGTTTGAATAAATGTTTCAAAGTCAGCTTGGGCTCAAAGAACATTTAAGAAAAACCAAGTTTTAATTTTTTAAGATGAAAAAAAGAATGACAAACTTACCTTGAAGGTGTTGGATTGTGGCTTGAAACTCAGCCAACTTCTCATCCACATAGTCCTGCGACTGCGACGCGACTATTTCTGCAGTAGATGGCTCTCCTACGTCTGGAGCATATCCCCACTCAAAGCTTCCGACTCCAACCGGTGACCCAAGCACAGGGGATCCAGCAGCCTAAAAACAAGTCTCAGGCTCAAAACCTTAATGCTCTGCTGAATGATAATTAAAATAAAGGGTTATTAAATAATAACTAAAAAAAAGAGTAATTAAAATAAGTTGATCCTGTAGTCGCTAGTTTCGGTAAGACAATTTAGCCATCCGACGGCCTGAATCAGAACCAGAATCCCTCTAGAAAAAAAAAAAATGCGACAATTATTCATTCGGCGACTTGGACAAAATTCATAGGGACTGAATGGCACAAAAATAATAATTTTTCAACAAGGTTCCCAGCAAGATAGCTTCAGGGGGTCTTGTTTCTTGCCTTATATTTATGTTATGTAGTTTGTGTAGTAAGAACAAATGAATGAATGTTTCCCTTAGAGAGTTTGTTTCAACCACCCCAGCTTGAATCTGCGTTATAATCGAGTTCACGAGTTCACAATCGATCTGCTATATTTTTTGTATCCCTCTAGGTTTTGTGGGGGGGGGGGGGGGGGGGGGCCTTGCAGCTGTGGTGGTTTATTTTTTTGTTATCCTTCTTGTGTTTTTTTCCGGGGGGGGGGGGGAGGGGGTTCCTTTTGGTGAACTATCTAAAGTTGGAAAATTTCGTGCGCGTGTGCCATTGTATGTGAAGATGTCTTTTATAAATGATGTGAAAAATTGTAGGTTATAAGTAAACGGAACCCCTTGTAATTATGGGATATACGTTTCTCTTTAGTCACATTTATTCGTTTATTTTGTCTGTTTCTTTTTTTCCTTTTTCTTCCAAAACCTTAAAACAGAAACAATGGAAGCATTAACACCCTGACGCACAAAAGAAAGTAGAGCCTGTGAATGTACTACATTATCGAAAGCTCCAGAAATGTCGATTGCACAAAGATGAACGGCAAATTTTCCAACAGTCGCCTCATGGAGAATTGTAGACAGGACTCTATGAGCATGGCTGCAAATGAGTCTTTTTGACAACCAAACTGGAAGTCGCCGAACTGGCACTTCGACGTAATTTCTGGCAGTAAGAGATATTCAAAAATTTTGCTAAAGATTCAAGACACTGTAATTGGCCGGAAAGAGCCGCACTGTTGGATTTTTTCCTTTTTTTTTAATTAACGTAATAGTTCCAGAAAGAAAACTGTCTGGAACTATAGACGTTGCCAGAATCATCTGAAATAGCAGATGATCATTGGGATGTCAGTGAGCCGATGTGACAACAAGATCTGCCAACCAAGGAATGTCGGCTACAATGGAGTGCTAGTGAGTCGATGTAACAAGAAAAATCTACGCAGATGTCAGGTACATTTTATTGCGTTGCGAGAGCAACACTTTGGTTTTGTCCTCGTTTTTTTTTTTTTTTTTTTTTCCTATGCCGCCGACTTCATTTTATTCCTGGTAACTGGGAAGGGTCTAACCTGTGCGGTTTTTACGAAAGTGTGGACCTTAGGCCGGATTGATGAATATGACACTACATTTTGGAAAGCTCCGTAGAACTCTTGCCTGGGGCCAATAAGGATGGTTTTTGCTTGTCCTCGAGCCAGAGCCTGCGGTTTGCGAAGTGAAGTGGAGCTGTATAGCCTATGTCAGAGAGGACTATCTGAAGTTGTGTAGCGAACCTTTCGTTTCATCAAACCATGTTTCTGCTTTCGAGTGGAAAGCTCCGTTCTAGCACGCAAGCAGGCAGGCACCAGTTTCAAATTGAAGATGGACTAAAATCTATAAGTGTTAAATATATGCGGCAGTAACCCGGCCCCACAGCCAACATATCTTCTTTGAGTGATAAATAGAAAAATCTACAGCGACAAAAAAGTGGCTTTTTCCTACGGGTCCGAAAGTGCTGCCATCTATTGTTTCTGTCCATGTCTGCGACGATTTCAGCTGAGTTTATCAATTGAGAGAGACTTGTAAGTAGGAATCGGTTCACGAGGGGCTAGGAATTTTTGCAAATGGGTGCACATTGTATTCGATTTCTGTAAATATGACGGTAAGAAAGTTTGTATCGATGGTCTATCGCTATAACCTAGGATTAACTCTTAACGCAACGGGTACAAACGATACGGTAATGTAGAACAATAAGGTAGTTTTGTAATAAGTAATAGTGTCATCTATGGTATTTTAATCCTGAAAAGTTACGGATAGCTTTATAATATCAACTAGATTATATAAGATATTGTTCCAAGTTTTCATCCGTCACGATATCTACGATTGAAAAGGATAAAGTTCAACTGACCGCAAAGTCAATTTGGTCCCTTCTTCCGATGTTGTTTTGTTGTTGGTTTTACAACGCTAAAGAACAGCTTTTGATCATGTGATTATTCTTTTTAGAACATACCATTTTAAAAGCTTCGATCAGTTGATAATATCAGCACTTTACCGACAGCGAAGAAACAAAACCAAAGTGTTGCTCTCGCAACACTTTATTCGGCGAAGCCGGACAAAGGTTGCCGCAACACTTCACGTTGCCCAGGCAACGTAGGTCTAGTTAGAGCTAAATTTCGACCCTTCTTGGCAAGGGTCCTCTTCAGGCCCAAGCCGCTAAAGCTGGAAAATGAACCTGTGTTGTTGAACTCAATAACAATCTACCAATCAAGCTGCAAACCAGCAAAAGACACCACCACACCTTTTCTCACTGGAAGTGCGACTTAAGGTAATTTAAGACTTTAGAAACCGAAATTGGTGATACGAATCAACAAATCTTGTGGTAAATTGCCGCAAATGGCAACCCTGCCTTCTGCGTTTCAAAACAAATTGGCTGCAACATGACGCTTACCCAAGAAATAGGCCGAGGGGACTGTCGCGATGGTGAGGTGGAGAAGGGCTGGAAGGCACTGCTTTCGCCCGACTGAGAAGGCACTCGAAGCTGATTGGGTCTTGACAGTGGGGTTGGTGAAGCATGAGGAGATTCTCTGGGCGAAAGTTGTACGCGGCGCAGTTGAAGAGAAGGTGGAGTCTCTGGCCGCGGGGAGTGAGCTTGAGCTGGAATAAATATAACAGAATCAGAATCATTTATTTACACAAGCTATCATAGTCAAGAAGAGAACTCAACTAAATGGCGCTGGGGCTTACAAATTAAAAGAGGACACAAATAAGAACAGAAACTTCAGCACTTATTAAAACGAGGGAAGCGTTATTTGTTGAAAGCACAGCCTAGTTTTAAAGTATTCAAAATTTATAAAAAAAAATACTGCAAGTTGAAGAGTAAATAGTACGAGGGGTCCTTTAACTTTTGAGCAACGATTCTTGTAATATTTTCTGTAAAGGACCCGTTGTGCCGATATTGCCACTGTAGCCTGACTCCATAAATGTTTCATCCATTTTCAATCCCCCGAGATCGAAATTTAATACGAGAAGCGTGCTCGTCCCAAAGCCGGTTATGTGAATTTTCTCTGTTTTTGCTAGAAATCAATGGACATGGAGAAAGGCTTAAAACCGCAAAACCTGTGGCAAAAAAAGCCAAAGCAGTTAAAAAGCAGAGCTTGTTTTTAAAGTATTCAACTACATCTGAATAGTGGAACATAAAGAATATTAGTGCGAGGGGTGCTTTAATGATTAAACGTGCCCTAAATTCTTTCTTAATTACTGATTTAATTGAATCCTTCTTGGCAAGGGTTCTCGTCAGGCATTGGCTAGAAGAAGCGACTATGTGAAGGTTCGTTTCACAGAAGGGGCGGAACAAGTTTACCGCAGAACGAAAAAAAGGAAACTCATTTCGCCACGTCGAAGTCTGTGTTAACGATTTAACCGTATTTAACGTCATGTGCTCTTTCTAAATGTGTCTGTCTTACTAGTGTTGGGCCATATTTGATATCGATAACGATATATCGGACCAAATATCGATATCGAAACATAAATATCGATATCGAAAACGATATTTTTCATTCATAATTATTGTAAATAATCCAACATTACCTAAATTTCTATATCCGAAACTGGAGCAAAATGTTTTGCGTAAATCAGTTCTTATTTATTTGGAGCTTGGGATGATGCAAAATGCTATTTAACGACAATTTCATTAGGAAATTTTGTCGAAACGAGACGTATCCCATAGCGAAACATACTAAAGAAATATCGATATCGATTATCGAATATCGAAAGTGAAAATATCGATATATCGAAAAATCCAAATATCGCCCAACACTATGTCTTACTCTGACGAACCGGGGTTGGTGAGTTTAGTAACGCCACCGGACGTCCCTAGCTTAATTGTCATACTAGAGGCCGTCCCGTTAGACTTCATAAACACAAGTCACAGCCTAACAACCGTACAGTAGTGTTGGGCGATATTCGATATCGATAACGATATATCGGACCAAATATCGATATCGAAAAGTAAATATCGATATCGAAAACGATATTTTTTCATTCATAATTATTGTAAATAATCCAACATAACCTACATTTATATATCCGAAATTGGAGCAATATGTTTTCGTAATTCAGTTCTTATTTATTCAAAGTTTGAGATGATGCAAGATGGTATTTACCGACAATTTCGTTAGTAAATTTTGGCGAAACGAGACGTATCCTATAGTGAAACATACTTAAGAAATATCGATATCGATTATCGAATATCGAACATCGAAAGTGAAAATATCGATATATCGAAAAATCCAAATATCGCCCAACACTATGCTCTATTCAATCACAAAATTTATACCTTCCTCAAGCGCTTTATCATCAAATCAAATATGTCGTGAAAAAGACCGAAGGAACAGTATCCTTCCCCTACACAATTTATGACCGACCATGACTATTATCTAATTAAATTTTCTGACATTATTTACCTCCTTTATTCTTATGCATAATTTTGTTATTGTTTCAAGTTAACCATTCAATAATTGTTCTTCACTTTCACCATTTTCCCAACTTTTTTTATACTGTCTTAGGAATGCATTCACGGCTTATTGCAATTCTGACAAATACTTAATTCGAAATCTAGCGACGAAATTATGTCAACTTTCTTACCACATTGTAGAATGAAAAAAGAAGAACATACTTCGCGACGTCAGTATTATAGTTTTGTTGGCAATTTCACTTTAATTCCTTTTTCTGTACTACCTGTCTTACTTGAATACTTAATTCAAATCTAGCGACCAAGGGATCTTGTCAACGTTCTTACCACTTTGTAGAACGAAAAAAGAAGATGCGAGGTCAATATTTGTGTTAACCATTTAACGTCACTTGCTCTTTCTAATACCTGCAGAAATGAACCAAAAAACCCGGGACCAAATGGATTTCGTTTACGTTCTTTTCGCGTTGTGGACGTAAAAAGAAGAAGACAGCCACGTTCACTATCCAATAACTAGACGGACGGCGAAGACCTCCGTCGACGGAGTGCCTCCATTTCGTGTTGGCCTTCGTTCGTCTAGTTACTAAGAGAACAAGAATTTAAGTATCGTTGATGCTTCGACCAAATACAGCATCACCATCGAAAAAGTAGGATCTGCCGTAGCACCCTAAAGCTGGATGCCAACAGGAGAAGATTCCACGTTCACAGAGGCGTATTCTTGCCGTTCCCAGAGGACTCCACTTGAGCAGTCCTCGCGTTTTTGTTTGTCCCGGGGACTCACAACCCGTATTCTCGTGAGTCCCCACGGATGGGAAACGCGTCGATTATCATCACCATCATCAAAAAGGACTCCCTTTCAGATTCAGAGAGGAATCAATTTTTGCTGGTGTTGGTGCAATGTAAAATTAATTAAAAACAATCAGAATAAACAAAACCCAAAGTAAAGTGGATCCAGACTAATTTCGTCAATTGTGTATTTATTTTTAGAACAAAATCCATTTTGGAAGCATTACCCGTGTTCTCGTTCTTTTCCGTACACGGAGTCCGCGTGAAGTGACTCCCTCTATTCTCGCCTTTCCCTTCGATTCCCCGAGGAGTCCTCGGGGAATGGCGATACACAGTAGGCGAAAAAACCGCGTTGTTAGGCCACAAAATTCGCACCCCGCCGTTTTAACTCCCCGTCGAATTCCATTCGCGTCGCACCTCAGTTCGTAAGCGGACAAAAATCCGGTCCTGTGGGCACCAATCACAACGCTCCAGTTTATTTTCTATTGTCACTTCAAGACTGCCGGGACTGTTGAATTTTATTCTGTCCACAAACAGGCACTTTGCTCTTAGAATTTCTCGTGGCCTGAATAGTGGACTCCCAGCAAGATCCCGTATTCCACGGCGCTGAGCCAAGGCTGAATCCGCTGACCCCTCCTGCAACTATATTTCCAATAGACAGGTATTTTTTTAAAGTTCAACCGAAAAGGGCTGGGATAGGACAATCTAGTTACCAGTCATTTACTCACTTAAATTGGCTTGAAGACACACTGAAAATGAGTTACTTCGTTGTTCCGCTGTTCACGAATAATCGATTTTCAAATAGTGGAATTTCCGTGTGATTTGTAGTACCTCTATGCGCTTGTGTTTTTGCTGTATGCCTTACGAGAATGATTGATGATTGTTTTTGTTCAGGCACTAAGCATCTCACCACTGCCCACTGAAAAGCCGCGCTTGTGTTGAGATAACATTTCCCAGGTCAGAGTAGAATTGATGTTGTGGGGACGACCGCAGGAACATCATAACTAAAGCAGATAGTGGAAAATAAAATAAAATCCCTTTGCAGAATCCAAATAATTCAGTGCTTTCAATTAAATGACATTCAAATAAGTTAGCTTTTCAGTTAAACTTTAAGTATATTCAACAATGTATATGCTTTAAGACTCGTTCTCTTTTATAGAAGGCACTAAAAACGGTAAGATCGTGCTACTTTAAATATGCAAAGCCCCTGCTACATCTCGCAAAATCATGCCACAACCACACGCTAACGGATACGTAACAAGTTCGCAAGTATTACCCTTTTCAAAGTCTGCTTGTCACTACCGAAAACCATCGACAACTTGGCCCAACCAGCGCATGACCGTCAACCATCTCTCGTGGTCACTTAAAAAATTTAGTTTTCTTATCTCTTCTGTCTTTGTTTTTGTTTCTTTCTTTTATTTCTTCTACTCCGCTTTCCAGCAGGTGAAAAATAAATTACTTACTTAATGCACACAGTTTCTCTCTCAGTATTCCTCTTTCTTATTCTAGACATCAATCAATCAATCAATCAATTTAATTTAGAACCCAAATAGCACTAGGCTAACATGGGCCGGAAAAATAAACACTCTTTTGTTATCTTCTGAAGAAAGAACGTTCGCTTCTGATATGTTTTGTTAGTTTCTGTTCCCACCTCTTCTATTTTCCATTTCTCGTTGCTTTTCTTTTCACTTTCCTTTTCATGTTCTAGTTTCTTTGATTGTGTGTAATGTAAGTGTGTTTGAATGTAAGCTAAGCACAGAGGGTTGTAAGGCGTAGCTTTGTTGTGGAACTAGAGGAGCGAGCGTTTTCCTTCTTTATTTGTGAATAAATCCCACCATGGGGGGGGGGGGGGCTAGACGTCAAACTTTCCGTCTTGGCGCTATGTTTCGTCCGCTACATAGGTTTCAAAAGGCAAAATGCAAAGCAACGACGTCACTTTAAGGTGTATATGCTGCTCGTAAACTATTAGAATTACCCTCAAAAGAGTCATTAATTACTTTTCGAGTCGGAATAATAAACCTAGAATGGGGGCCCAAAGTTGATCATTGCTCCCGCCCCCCCCCCTCCCCACAAAAAAAATAAGTCATTATCCAAATAACAGATGGTTTCTGAGCGTAAATCTCAAACTCTTATTTGTTCTGAAGAAAACATTTGCCGTAAGGATTCGAACTTTGGGATGCAAAGGGGTTTTGAAAAGCGCGGTTGACGATAGAAGCCAAACAAGTTAAATGAATGATGAATTAACATTGTACTTTTAATTACAGCGAACTGCCACAGAAACAAAAGTATAACAACACACAGAAGAAAATAACAACAAAATGGGAAAACAACTACTCTAGCTGCACGGTTACAGCAAGAAGAGACTTCACAAGCTCCAATTCGGAGGCAAACAGACGGCAAATTAACACCGGCGAATTTCTTCCTATGTCTCATCGACACTAGCTCAGAAGGCATGCTGCAAACTTTGGGCTATTTAAAAAAAAAAAAAAAAAAAAAGTGAAAAAAGACTCACTTCAGTGTTGCTAAGACACTCGGTGGTAGGCAAAAGATGCCGTTGTCACGTAAAATTACCGAACGATGGGAATGGAGCTTTTTGGTAAAAAGACAGGACCATTTTGCTCTGTTCCTAGCTGCCATATGCAATTTTGACTTGTTTTTGTTTATTGATGTAGTTTATTTACGAACTTGATTGTTTTATTTAGAAATTTTTACGAGATACGGTATGTAATTTTGGGGATCGACTAAAACGGGAAGGGAATGGAACGACACGGTGCAGGAGGAACGCGTACTAAAAACGGGAACAACGTACTAAAATCGTCAACGTTGCACCAGGAGGAACATTACTAAAAGGGGAAACGCTGCACCGTCCTTTTTTTACTAAAAACGGGAATGCAGGACCCATGTTCTTTCGTACTTGTTTTCGCTTTTATGACCACCAAGTACTAAAAACGGGAAAAACAGGGGTCCTGCATTCCTGTTTTTAGTACTTGGTTGCTATGAAAGTGACCAAAAAACAGGGATCCTGCATTCCCGTTTTTAGTACTTGGTGGTCATGAAAGTGAAACCAAGTGCCAAAGAAAAGCGGTCCCGCATTCCCGTTTTAGTAAAAAAAGGACGGTGCAGCGTTCCCCCTTTTAGTAATGTTCTCCTGGTGCAACCTTACCGATTTTAGTACGTTGTTCCCGTTTTTAGTACGCGTTCCTCCTGCACCGTGTCATTCCATCCCTTCCCATTTTTATTCGATCCCGTAATTTTGACCTGACTATTTTTTTTATTAATGTAGTTTATTTATGAAATTTTAATGTTATCATATAATTAATATTGACCTGTCGAGTTGATTGATAGTGCTTGAAGTGTCTTTATTTGTATCGACATATCCAAAGCTATTTTTATGTATTTAAAGATATTACGGATTAAACCATCATTTCATTTCATGACTGTAAAATCTACTTACCAAAAGGTGTGGGTGATCCCCTACCAGCTCCCTGCCATGGCTTTGGGGCTGTTGTCCCCACAAGACCTGGGGCTTTCGGGGGGTTGTTCCTTCCCGGTGGAATAGGGGAACTCATTCTGAGAATCACTTGCTATGCATGTTCCCAAAAAGTAAGACCTGAAAAACAGTAAAACTTAATCAGATTTAGAAAGTAGACCAGCCACAGACATGAATAACCCTTACAGTCTGGTTGGACACGTTTCTGAGTATCGCTTTTCACTGAATGTAAAACGGTACGGGATCCAGAGACCAATTTCTGTTTGCGTCAGTGGTGATTGGTGCGAGGTAGGGCTATGCGGGTTAATAAACAATTTTCAAGCACTCAATTTCATGTAGAGTGTTCGATGGTTTTATGGTTACAATTCTAGTTTTAATGTTACTGCGAACTATATAGAATCATTGCTTTAAGGGAATTCCACAAAATAAACTGTTTCAAGCTACCTCAGATTTTTAATTTTTACAGTTGAAATTTCCCGTACAGATTTCTTAGGATGGTGGGTAAAGTTTGATCCCCACGTTCTGTTCTCCATCAATTTATTCTTCCTTTAAGACTGACAACTGTCTACCGAAATTCTGCCATATACAAAGGCATTAAACTATGGAACAGTATACCCACACATCTACACCTATCAACAGATTTCAACACTTTTTTTCAAGAACACCCGTACACACTTACTCATTTTCTCTCAATAAATCTTTCTTTTTTCTTTTTTTTCTTTTTTTCCCTTCTTTTTTGTTCTTTTTCCTCTTTATGTGTCTTTTTCGGTTGTGTTTCATTTCCTCTAATCTTTAAGTTGTAGTTTAGCTAGGCCTACACAAGATTCTTTTCCTTCTAGGCCAATAGACCAAGTTGTCCAGTGTTATATAATTTTAGTACGTAAATAAATACTTGAATACTTGATCAATGTAATCATCTTTTAAGCATTCCAACGGTTTCATATGGTAGCTCTTCTATAGATATTAGCAGAAGGTAGTAGCGTTTTTTCGTTAACTAGAGACAAAGCTGGTAAACTCCTCTGGACTCATCTCGTAAACGTCTCAGGACGCCTTTAACTCGAACTCGTCTCACTCTCGTCACTTGTTGAGCAGGACTCGCTCTTTGCTCGTCTTGAAATCCGTCCCAAGTCTATATAGTCCTAGTAAAACGTCTCTGCCGGGCAAATCTAAAATTACACAGACGTATTCAGCGACCAAGTAAAAGGATTAGCCAAGCGTCGAATATATTGGTAGATTTAGAGTTTTTGATAGGCATAGGACTGGTCCAGATGTCAGGTATAATTGCCAACTCTGCAAAGCAGGAGTAGAGGAAAACATGGATCACTTTACCAATCGATGCCAGGAGCTTTCGGAGTTAAGGGGATCTTATTTTAAGGGGAGTGTTGTGCTTCTTCCGGATATCCTGAATAGCAGTTCGGAAAGGGTTATAACAAAGGTGTGCGAGTTTATGGACGGAGCGTTGAAGCTAAGAGCGACTAAGCTTAGTAGTGAGGCTTCATAGCCGTAGGAAATTATTGTTGTTGTTTTCCTTTGTAATATGTACTATTGTTGTATTATGTATATGGCCCTTGGGCTTTTTTAAATACAGTTATTCTGTTCTGTAGGCAAATATTCCGATTATTAATTTTAGAAATAAAAAATCGGGGGCGTGAGTTGGTCTTGAGGCGTCTCCTGGAAAACATATGTAGAGTCCCGTTCTGACATCATCTCGAGGGATTTTGTCCAGGACTCAACGTAAGCGGGACATGGTCTTGGACTTGCGCACAGGCTTCGGGAGTACCACAGACTCGAGGTAAGGACAGACTTATAAGGCGAAAACACTTCAGCGACTCCTTTCAAGTCAAAGTTAAAAGGCGATCAAATCGCGACTATTGCACAGATCAAACCAAGACGACTAGCCTTCAAAAACTGTTATGGCCACATGGAGCGTGTTCCATCCTACTTACCGTAGTTACTACGCATGACGTCACGAATTCTGGCTTTTTGCCTTCAAGGCTGGAACGATTTTTCTATTTTCTAGCAGGATCTCACGCCAGGGGCGAATCCGACCAATCACGTTACAGAGATGCGCAGTAACTACGCTTACTACGCTCCCGAGCATGGTAAGCAAATAGTAACTATTAGTTACTTTTCCGACAAGGTTGGAACGGTCAGCGTAGTAACTTTTCGTGAGGATGGAACATAAATAGTAACTAATAGTAACTAGGGTGGAACACGCTCATGGATTCTTGAAGAGAAAGAAAAAAAAAACTGTGGACGGTAGTAGGGTACCTACTTAAAAATTTCCTTTTCCAAAACTGAATACAAATTTAGCAGGAACAATCCAACTGTTGAGCTAACTATATCCTGTAAGGCAAGTGGAAAGACCAGCGCACACAAGAATCCTGGGAAAACTGGCGTCAAGTGCAACGTCCAGGCTCGAACCGGTGACTTTTCCAGCGTCTAAATTTAGGCGTGCACCTACCGGAGGAAATCATAAGCGCCGGAACATCTGGCAACAATAACAAACTATGGAGACACGCGCGACAAGGGCTATCATGTCACCCCATAACGATGGTGATTAATGTGTAGTAATTTCAATTACAACTACGATACATTGAGTTAAATGCAAAAAAAAGACATTATCCTGGGTCCCAGTAGGCTACGATGTAAAAGTAGGATTTTAGAACAATGTATTACGAATTCTCTTTTTTCGTCATAGGCTATATGCAGGCTCGTATCCAGGAATTTTTTTCCGGGGGGGGTGGTTGCCCGTGGGTCGGACAAAAAAAAGTACAAAAGAGACATAGATCAGAGAGAAAAGCTTATAGGCTACAAATTGTTATTTGTGTATGTTTTTTTTTGGGGGGGGGGGAACCCCTACCCCCCCCCCCCTCGGATACGACCCTGGCTGTATGCCAGAAATTTTTTTTGTTGTGACTGACATTTTTGCTTCCAATTTTTTCTCTTTTTTTTCCTATCGACCATGTCTTTGGGCATTGTAAAAATAAACTCACCATCATAATTAGGCTGACTGCACAGTCAAGGTCCAACAATCTTCTCCACTCTCTTTGAGATAGGGAGGATTAAGAGCTTAAAGAAGTTGATGTTATGATGAAAACGGGGGGAGGGGTGTAAACATGAGCTGAAAGCTCATATGGCACCTGCAAAGAGTAGTCAGCATGTACTTGAGCCAAGGATGGCATTGACCGAATATAGAACCGTTACCGTACACATGTCACAAGATGTCCAGGAACCCTATCTAATTTATTCCAACAATGTTTTCAACGGATACGTCAGCTACGATTCTTCATCAGCGATATTTCGGCCCTTCTTGGCAAGGGTCCTCGTCAGGCTGTCAGTCCTCTTGTTCAACTTGACGAGGACCCTTGCCAAGAAGGGCCGAAATATCGCTGATGAAGAATCGTAGCTGACGTATCCGTTGAAAACATTGTTGGAAGAAATGTTTCAAAGTCAGCTTGGGCTCAAAGAATATTTAACCCTATCCAACTGCTCTCACATTGCCCAGGTCCGGTCTGGCTCCGCACATGTAGGGCTTATGATTGTCTTGCCCCCCCCCCCCCAAGTCCCGTCCCGATCCCTCCGCTCAAAGCGAGCCACAAGATTTCCAGTAACCACGCTAACACCCTCACTAGCCTACTCTCCGGATCTAGTCCGACCTTTAAACGGAACACATGGGGCCTGTAATATTAAAAACTGTCAAATATCACCCAGATCTCGAGAGTTGTGCATAGGCTAACACAAGGTTTCCGGGAAAGCTAGACTACCCCCGGCGTCGCAAGTGCATTTTCGTCGTGGGGGGGGGGGGAGGGGTGCAGAGCCAAAATTTTACAGAACCTCTCAAACATTTTACCGAATCCTAGAAACTGAGAATTCGAGCTTTAAACTAGACCTACGTTGCCTGGGCAACGTGAAGTATTGCCGCAGTCTTTGTTCGGCTTCGCCGACAAAAGTGTTACAAGAGTAACACTTCGGTTTTGTTTCTTCGCTAACGGTTAAATGCTACATTTGTCACCCCATCGAGGTTTTCAAAATGGTATGTTCCAATCCAATCCATGAAGAATATTTTTCTGAACTGATGGCACAATCTGTAATCACAAGGTTATCCCTCAGCGCTGAAAAAAACAACAAAAAAACAGAATATCGGAAGTAAAGACGAAATTGACTTTGCAGCCAGTTGAACTTCATCCTTTTCAATCGTAGACATCGTGACTTGTGGAAACCTGGAACATTATCTTATATAACCTAGTTGGTATTATAAAGCTATCCATAGCTTTTTGGTTCAAAATACCTCTACTAGTTGTTGCGTAACATATATCGTTGTTTTACATTATAATTTCTATCCGTTGCGTTAACTTAATTCCTGGTCATAGTGAAAGACCATCACCATTGACCATTCTGGCATCTCATGAAAATGGCAATGCTTAGCAACCGATTCTTGAACGACAACATGAACCAAACTTTTCGTATCATCAAAAACAGCGGAAACAGAATAGGTACACATACTAGGAAAAGTCGGAAGCCCGGAAGATGATTATGGTATAATCACCGACTGTTAGTTACAAGTCCCTGACTTGTCTCACACTTGGATTCCGCCTATTCTTTTCCCCGTTTTCCCTACCACTAAAGTTGTCAACCCCTCAAAGACTTAATTCTAAGTTACAGTGATAGACCATGGAGACTCATTTTCTTGCCTTCAGATTTACAGAGATCAAATAGAATGTGCACCAATTTGCACTAATTTCTAGCCCCTTATGAAACCCTTCTAGCAACTGATTCCTACTTACAAGTCCATCTCCCCGTGATAGACATTGTATCAAATTGTTTTCAATTCAAATACACCAGAAACAAAGAATAGAATTAATACTTACACCAACTAGCAAAAGCTACAAGCCCCTCATCGCCGAAAATGATTATAGTCTAACAGTCGATTTTTGCTTACAAGTAAAACAAGACCAAAGGTGTCGATGGGATCCCAAAAGTCTAAGATTTGATCCAGACAATTCGGTCTTGTCTTCGCTAGGCTAATCATCAGAGAAAACCGAGTTCAGATATTCTATCTACCTATCTATCTATACCTCTATAAGCCATATCTATTTTGACGATACTGACCGAAACTTCATGCTTTACTACTGCCAAATTTGCGGTTTCGCCCGAATTGCGAGCGAACTACTAGTCCAGCAAAAAAAAGAAAATTCAGAAACGAAACCGGCGTATCTCCTTATCCCTATAAAGAAATCTAAATCAACTTTAAATAAAGTTTTGACTTAAGAAAATACGGGTACAACCGGATTCCAGACAAATTACATGTCCGGGTGAAAAATTATCATCATATACAGACTCAGCGTCTCTTCTTACCCCTAAATCTATCATCTAATCAACTTCAGATAAAGCTTTTGCTTTTAACATATTTTCCGGTTTTGGCCGGATTACAGGCGAACTAGGTGTCCGGCGAGAAAATGGTTTCACCGTCTGGTTCAGCATGTCTTCTTACCCCTAAATCAAACATTTAATCAACTTCAAATGAAACTGTTACTTTTAACCAACTTTGCGGTTTTGGCCGGATTCCAGACGAACTGCTTGTCCGGCGACAAAATGATTTTCACCATCATATTCAGGATGTCTTCTTACCCCTAAATCAAACATTTAATCAACTTCAAATGAAATTTTTACTTTTAACCAACTTTCCGGTGTTTGCCGGATTCCGGACGAACTACTCGTCCAGCGAGAAAATGATTTTCACAATCGTCCTCAGCATGTCTTCTTACCCCGAAATCAAACATTTAATCAGCTTCAAATGAAACTTTTACTTTTAACAAACTTTCCGGTGTTTGCCGGATTCCGGACGAACTACTTGTTCGGCGAGAAAATGATTGTCACCATCGTCCTCAGCATGTCTCCTTACCCCATAATCGACTATCACATTAGCTGTTTAAAAATATTTTGTTTGTCCCTTAATTTGAACCCCCTCCCCCACCCCCAAATATAGGGCTACAGCGCCCATCTAAGAGCTCGACCTTACCCTTGACCCAAAAATCCTCATACCAAGTTTCATCAAAATATCTCATTCCCTTCGAGAGTTATCGTGCTTACAGACGGACGGACGGACGGACGGACAGACGGACGGACGGACAACTTTTGCGATGTCATAGGTATCCCTCCACTTACGTTTTGGGATCCCAAAAAAACAACAGAATATCGGAAGTAGGGACTAAATTGATTTTGCAGCTAGATGAACTTTATCCTTTTCAATCGCTGACATCATGACTGGTGAAAACTTGGATAATTATCTTACATAATCTAGTCGGTAGTATACAGCTATCCGTAATTTTTCAGGATCAAAATACCATAGATGCCACTCTGCTAATTATTTCGAAACTATGTCGTTGTTTTACAGTATCATTTGTATCCGTTGCGTTAACACGGTCTGAAAGCTCTCAACGCCGAACATGATTATGGTGTAACAGCCAATTGTTACTTACAAGAGTTACAAGTCCCTGACATGTCTCACAATTGGGTCCCGCCTGTTTTTTGTTTGAGTTTGTAGCCTACCGCTAAAGTTGTCAGCCCCTCAAAGACTTAACTCCATGTTACAGTGATAAGGAGACTAATTTTCTTACCCTCTGATAAAAAAAATGTGCATCAACTTCCACAAGTTTCTAGCCCCTCGTGAACCCCTTCTAGCAACCGATTCATACTTAGAAGTCCATCTCCCCTTGATAGACATGGTACGAAATTGTTCTCACGATCAAATACACAGGACAGAAATAATAAGATTAATAGGTACACTAACTACCAACATTGCTAACGGAAGCTTTGCTCCGGAAGCTCCCTTCCCACTCGAAAGCAGAAACATGGTTTGATGAAACGAAAGCTTGGCTGCATAACTTCCGATAGTCCTCTCTGACATAGGCTATACAGCTCCAGTTTAATTCGCACACTGTAGGCTGTGGCTCAATGTGAAGCAAAAACTATCCTTTTTGGCCCCAGGCAAGAGTTCTACGGGGCTTTCCAAAATGTAATGTCATATTCATCAATCCGGCCTAAGGTGCACGCTTTCCGTAAAAACCGCACAGGTCAGACCCTTACCGCTTTCTGAGAATAAGCACAAACGGAGTACTGTACTAAGAAAAAAAAACAAAAAAAAAACACTACAAAACCGAAGTGTTGCTCTCGCAACACAATTATGGAACAGAAAGGATTCCGTAGGAAGAGTGACATTGAAGGGCAGCATGAAAGACGATAGGCCAAGCATTAGGTGGCGTTTCGGCGAAGCCCACTTGGAGAATATATTGCCAAGGACGGTGCCCAAAATTTTCGAAATCCATTCTTTTTTTCCTGTTGGCTAAACTTTAACCGATTCTCTTACAAATTCTATCAATGACCGTGACTTCAAAACCGAGACTCTAGGAAGTTCCAAAAATCGGACGGAGCGGCGTTCCGGCAGCAGTGGCTACTGTAGTCTAGTCAATACTGCACATGATCACATAAAGTGAGCGGCGCAGGGGAGATTTTTTTAAAGTTAGCTTTTCTTGCCAAATTTAAACTATTTCCATCCAGATTCTAGCTTTTAATTTTTTCGAAATCCCAATCCTGAGAATAGCTTAGAACTCCAGTCAAATGACGCGCTCTTCCACAAAATAGAGAATATTACGAAAAGCTCCGCAGGCAAAATTCGAAATTTTTACGATTAGATCTTCTTTTTGGGATCCAAAATAAAAGTAAGGACTATCGATGAAATCATAGATCAATCCTTTTGTCTGCGACCAGTGCTTCACTGGACCTCTTCCCGAGTTTCGAGGTTCGTGGTAACTCCCGAATCCTGGCAATTATATCGATTAAATTATCGAATCCCAGTTATTGTACCGGATAAGTTTAGACCGACAATATGTTCGGGATTCTGTAGAACTACCTCATCCCGGCTATTATACCCAACTGTTTTGGTATCGGAAGACTACCGAATAATATTCATATTCGGTATTAGTATCGTCAAAATTGGAACTAAAGTCGGAATTCGTGGTAACTACCGAATCCTGAAAATTGCACCGAATAAATTACCGAATCCCAATCACGATACCGAATAATTTTGGACAACTAGTTTATTCTGGGTTGTTGTGTAACTAGCGAATCTCCATAAATATACCGAATAGTTCTGGCATCGAAAAATCACCAAATAATTTCAGTAAATTCTCTCACCAAATTCGTGATAACTACCGAATATTGGCACTTACACCAAATCCCGATCATTGCACCGAATAGATTTGTAGGCTACCGATAGCCTATTTGGGATTCTGTATAACCCCCATACCCGTAAATATACCAAATAGTTCTGCAAATACTGAACAATTCTAGTAAATTTTTAGCCTCCGGACCAAATTTTTCCAGAGCCTCAAAAAGAAGGGGGGATGCTGTGCCCCCCACAGCCTCCCCCCTTTTCGACGCCTCTGAACCCAACTCTCCCAACCAAGGTCGGACCGTTGGCCCATAAAGGTCACATCAAGGGCATTTACTCCTTCCGCACATCAAGTTTCACTCAAATGTGAGAGCTTCTATAGAGGTCGCACCCGGTCAAAGAGCCGGAAATCAAGGGCCATGGCCGTCGTGCCATCCAAGGATCCAAGTTGCATCAACGTCCATCCATTCGTTTGGTCCCTGTGCGGATCACAGTGTTTTCAGGACCAGCTCTCTGTTGCCGGATCCGGTCCTTTAGGACCCATGACCCTTGTAAGTCCAAGTTACATCCACATCCCTCCATCCATTTGGCTTTTACGCATGTAATAACCCCCCCCCCCTCCCCTTTCCCTCCAGCTACCCTTACGTAAGCAGTTTCTGACCTCGGCATCAAGTTTCATTCATACCCCATCACGTGCTCGCACCTTAAGCGGGTCTCAAGATTCCTGATTCCCCTTCCCATCATCCCACGCAGATGATCACGATCAGATCTGGGAATTCCAGGTTGTCAATAGAGTTAAACAAGTTAGTTAAATATTCAATATTGGCATAGCATATCCAGAAATTGCGGCTTTCACACTATACAGTACAGCGCCCTTTGTATAAAAAAGTTTTTTATATATACCATTTTACGAAAGTTCTAACAGTGTAGTAGTCATGCATTAGCGCTGCTAAACAGTGTTCAGGAACCATATTTATTTATTATTTAGTTCCCTCAGAACTGAGGAGTAAAAATGTAATGTATAAAACAGAACTATGCCTAAACTAACTGATCCATTCAATGACATATAAATATATAGCCTAAATACTTTAAAAACACACATGATTTCGACAACTGAATTATAATTTTTTATGCACTACATTATTCCCTTGTTCAATACTTGGGTGTTACTTAAATTTTAACCGAAAAAGGACGAGATAAGACAGTCTTCATACCCCTCATTTATTCACTTGAAGAGGCTTGAAGACCTGATGAAAATGCGTTACTTCGTTTCGTTGCTCAGCTATTAACGAATAATCAATTTTCAAATAATGGAATTTCCCGGTCGGATTTGTGGTACCTCTATGCGCTCGTAACTGTGTTGTACGCTTGACAAAACGATTTACGAAAAATAAGCGTTCACGGAATGAGTTACCGACCGCAAGCTGGTTACTGACCACTCAAAAGCCACATTTGTATTGAGATTCATATTTTCCGCATCACAGTAGAATTTGCGTTGTGAGGACGGTCGTAGATATTCTGACCGTCATACTTGGGCAAGTAGTGAAAAAAAATTCCTTAACACAATCTAAATAATGCTGTATATTCAGTTGAACGATACAAAAATAAGTTGGGCTTTTCAGTTAAACTTTAAGTAAAGCTTCTGTAGAGTACTTAATCCTTATTACTTCAGTAAAAAAGCTAGGTACTTTGAGCCTTAAGTAATTTTCAAGTATTGTCTCAAAGACTTAGTGCTGAGATCACATCGACTACGTTGAAAGGCTTCCTTGGCAGCGTTTATACAATGACTAAAAGCCATCAAAAAAAAAATTGATGAAACTCGTGCAGTCTGTGAAATAAATTACACCCTTGGTGGGCAGAGGCTACTACTATAGATGACAGGAACTCTATTCAAATCTGCAAAGAAAGCCTATTTCCTCTTAACATGTAGAACCGTTTTTAAGAAGCCTACTATTTAAGTACAACTCTTGGACTTAAATTTCTAGAATTACTTAAGTACATATCTTATCCAGTAGCCTACTTAATGGCCTACTTAGGCTAATTCTAAGTTACAAACTATTGAAGTTCTTGTCCGTGACGCTTGGTAAGCCTAATTAATTACAGACTTAAAGAAACACTAACTGCCACTAAACTTATCTTACAGTAGGGGAGACTGGGGTCACAAGTCACAGTTTTCAAGTACTGAAAGGTAAAACATTCAATTAAATGGCACAAACATAAATTGGCTTTTCAGTTAAACTTTAAGAGACATCTTCTAAGCAGCAGCGAAAATGGACTTCTACAGATTTCTATTGAAAAGGTATCCGCAGACTCTTGCCCACAAATTTATTTCCAGAAATCATCAAAACTTGATTTTTTTTTTTGTGTCTGCTGTGTTTATGTTATAACATTAGAACTTCCAAATGTGCAATATTGTCCACTACTGCAACACCATCTTGTGACAATTTTAAGGTGAAAATAGTCATAGGAGTTTGGTATAAGGACTTGAGCCGCGTTCAGTTCATCTACGGTTTTCCGACTATATTATCCCAAAATTGTCTATAGTTGTTTTATTCACGAATAATGACATCATTCTCAACACAAATTTCCATTTTCGTAGTGGGAATCGAACGACAACAGACAAACGATTTTCATCATCGCTAGAACTTCAACGGAAATCATAGAACGAAAAAAAACTTCTGTCTGCAATTTTGGATATCATCCGATAGATTTGTAGAACTACAACTACAGTTTTAAACAAAACAACAAAAGCGTTACGCCATAGTTGAATAAAACGGCATCAGGGCTGGTCGTCAAAAATAATAGATAACTGTTGATGAATCGAACGCGGCTTTGGTGTTCGGACTCACCCCAGTCCAGTTTGATACAGTCTCCCCTACCAATGAATATGGGTTAGGATCACATTAAACTTACCATTGCCATCTGCCACGGCTTGCATACAACAGCAACCCTGCGGCAACCCAATCTTTGACATCCAGGCATTCCTGCATTAACTAAAAAAAAGCAACCTGACTCTTGAAACCTGAGTTTTCTCAAATACAAATATTCAAATAATAACTTGATCAAGTTTTAGTCAACTGCAGGCAGCCTGCAGGCACCTGCAGGGCAAGATTAGGTAATCAGTAGGCCTGTACATTTTCCAGTCTAGGCCTATGCTGGCTTGCCAGCTTCTGGAAAACAATGAAAAGCAGTCTGGCCAAATTTAGTATGCCATCACCAGCCATCACCTACCGCAATACATTGTTTAATATATCATGTAATATGGAAGTCATTAGAGAAGATAATTCGCACATGACTAGAATTTGAAATCTCTGCCGCGCCGGCTGAAAAACAGAAAGGTCCCTTCAAATGAGATCGCCATCTAGTGCCAGAAAGTGTGTTCTTGCCGTCACTGCATTAGCGATAAACGTAGCACCATCTAAAGTTTGCTAACAGAACAGTTGAGGTGTTTTTGGGATCCCAAAACGTAAGTGGAGGGATACCTATGACATCGCAAAAGTTGTCCGTCCGTCCGTCCGTCTGTAAGCACGATAACTCTCGAAGGGAATGAGATATTTTGATGAAACTTGGTGTGAGGATTCGTTGGGTCGTCGGACCAGTCAAGTTCGTAGATGGGCTTTTTAGCCCTACATTTAGGGGTGCGGGAGGGGTTTCCAGGTTCACCAGCCATCACCTACCGCAATACACTGTTTAATATGATATCATGTAATATGGAAGTCATTAGAGAAGATAATTCGCACATGACTAGAATTTGAAATCTTTGCCGCGCCGCGGATTGCTCACCAAGATGGCAGAAAAAGAGAAAGGTCCCTTCAAATCAGAGCGCCATCTAGTGCCAAAAGTGTGTTCTTGCCGTCACTGCATTAGTGATAAACGTAGCACCATCTAAAGTTGGCTAACAGAACAGCTGAGGTGTTTTTGGGATCCCGAAACGTAAGTGGAGGGATACCTATGACATCGCAAAAGTTGTCCGTCTGTCCGTCGTCTGTCCGTCCGTCTGTAAGCACGATAACTCTCGAAGGGAATGAGATATTTTGATGAAACTTGGTGTGAGGATTCGCTGGGTCGTCGGAACAGTCAAGTTCGCAGATGGGCTTTGTAGCCCTACATTTAGGGGTGGGGGAGGGGTTTCAAATTAAGGGCAAACTAAATATTTTTAAATAGCTAATGTAATAGTCGATTAGGAGGTAAGAAGACATGCTGAACTCGATGGTGAAAACCATTTTGTCATCGAACAAGTAGTTCGACCGGAATCCGGCCCAAACCGGAAAGTTTGTTAAAAGTAAAAGTTTCATTTTAAGTTGATTAGATGTTCGGTTTAGGGGTAGGAAGACACGCTGAACACGGTGGTGAACACCATTTTCTCGACGGACAAGTAGTTCGCTCGGAATCCGGCCCAAACCGGAAAGTTTGTTAAAAGTAAAAGTTTCATTTTAAGTTGATTAGATGTTCGATTTAGGGGTAGGAAGACACGCTGAACACGGTAGTGAACACCATTTTCTCGACGGACACGTAGTTCGCCTGGAATCCGGCCCAAACCGGAAAGTTTGTTAAAATTAAAAGTTTTAGTTGAAGTTGATTAGATGTTCGATTTAGGGCAAGAAGACATGCTGAACACTTATGTGAAAACAATTTTCTATCCGGACATGCAGTTCGCCCGGAATCCGGTCAAAACCGGAAAATTGGTAATAGTTAAAGTTTTATTTCTAGTTGATTAGATAACCGATTTAGGGGTAAGAATAGATGCTGAATCCGTGTTTGACAATCATATCTTACCCGGACATATAGTTCGACCGGAATCCGGCTGGAGTCGGAAAATTTGTTATAAGTTAAATTTGTATTTGAAGTTGATTAGATGTTCATTATTGGGGAAAGAAGATACCCTGAGTTCATTTTTTAGCTTTCTTTTTTTCAACGGACAATTAGTTCTGGAGTTTGGCCGAAATCGGGAAATTGGCGGTAGTGGCAGGAAGTTTTCTCAGATGATTAGCTATTTGGCCTTAATCTGTTTCTGAATTTTAATTATAAAAATGTTCTAGGAGTCTGGCGATGACTGGATCTGGCTAAGACAAGACCCAGTTGTCTGGATCAGATATTGAATTTTTGGGATCCCATCGAAACCTTTGGTCTTGTTTATTTTGATTTTATGGCACTTGCCCTTCGGCCAAGTGCCATCGCGTCGCAATTTCTGTTCGTCCCTCAGTCTGGTGGTCCGGGTTTTACTAGTTCGGGCACTTCCACATAAGCTAGGTGAAGAAACTTGGCAGGCATATCAGGGACCCAATATTATTAAGTTGGAAATAGTCACTTCCCCGACCCAAGCATCGTGGGGGAGTGGAGGAAGGGGGGAGGGTCCGGAATCTTGTAGTATTTATAACTCTTGAACGGGAGGTCGGTGCTATTTGGAAAAGATCTCGTGTCTCAGACGACCCACGTAAAATCGGGACCGGATCCGATGACTTCGGGGGGAGTTGAAGGGGGAACCGGAAATCTTGTGAAACACTTTGAGTGGGGGATCCGGATGAGATCTGGTGGAAAGAGCAAGTACAAGCCCTAGGTACATCATAGACGTAAATGAACCGGATTCGGGCATCATGTGGGGAGAGGGGGGGGCGGTCCGGAATTCTGATGACCCCACGAGTTTGGTACTTCCTATTGTACTAGGACGATGAAACTGGGCAGGCATATCAGGGACTCCAATAAACTGACTTGAGAATAGTCGTTTGCCTGATCCGACTATCGTGGCGGGAGTGGAGGGAATGGGGAATCTTGTGGCATTCATAACTTTTAACGGGCGATCGGATTTGAATGAAACTTAGCTAGTGGAAAGAGTTGTCATCTCAGATGTTCCGTGCCAAGTCCAAACCGGATCCAATACTTGGGGGAGGGGGGCAGATTTGAAGGGGGGCATCGGAATTTTCGTGAAACGCTTAGCGATGAGGGTTTGGGACGGAGTTTGGTGGGAAGAACAACATAAGCCCTAGACACGTACTTGACAGAGCCAGACCATATCGGGGCTCTTTGGGGGGGAGTCGGAGAGGGTTTCCCGGAATTCTGGTGACCGCGAGTTCCGATACTTCCAGATGTACAAAGGACGATGAAACTTGGCAGACGTTAGTGGCCCGACCAAATAGGATTAGGAACCTGACACAATGTTCTATGAAAACTTCCATTCCTGGACCCGACCATTTTTTGGGGAGTTAAGGGAAGGGAAATCCGGAAATACTGACTTCCGTAGTTTGCGGACAGTAGCATAGTCCGCTCATCCGATTCGAGTGAAACTTTATGGGTCATCAGAACTAATGACCTGGATATGCAAAACATGTCTCCAAACCACAAGCGGCAACAGCGGGGGGAGTTGGGGGGGGGGGGGGGGGGGGGGGGGGTCCAGAATTTGTATGACACGTACAAAAACCAAACGAAATGGCCTAATGGGATGCAAGTTGGACAGTTCCGAGTTTATGCGGCCTAGTTTGTTATTTGGCGTCCGGACCGAATGCGGCCACACTGGGAGGAGCTGGAGGGGGAAACGGTGTGTCTCGCAGAGGGTTCAAACGAGTGGAGTGATTTGAATGAAACTTGGAAAGTAGTGACCATGTGCCCTCGATGACGTATTTCAGGGTCCGGACCGGATCCGAGCCCAGTGGAGGGGGGGAGGGGTACCCGGAGTCTCCAGAGACTCGAGTGAAACTTGATAGCCAGAAGAGAATATGCTCTGGAAGATCTGTTTATGTGGCTGAACCAGATTCGGGCGTGGTAGGGAGAGTTTGAGGGGGACGGATACTGCAAACAGTATCACACTCGTAGGGATCAAACTAGTGTGATGAAACATTTGCCCTAGATGATTGGAGACAATGCCGGAAATGGTCATACTCCCGAAACTAGATATCCTATTTCTAGGTCCGATCCTAGGGGGGGTGAAAGGAGGTACTTTGTGACGTACTGATCTGCTTTCTTGTACCATCTACTCATAACAAGTGTCATATGAGCTCTTAGCTCTTGCGTTATTTAACTACTAACGGTCCAGTTCTTAGATATATAGCAAAATAGACGTTTAGAGCTTGGTCGCACCAAGGTCGCACTGGGCTCAAAAAGCCGCCTGTTCGACAAACAACTGAAAATCACTAGGGGACGTGAGATTTGATTGGCTTTGTGGTAGCTTGGAGATAATGAGAAGACTGCAATGAGCGGTCAATTAGGGTTCTTGTAAAATAATTATACAGGCTATTTTGCTCTAATTGATCTACTGAATTTAAAACGACAGCATTCACAATTAATGTTGTTCGTTTTTCTTTTTTCTACTTTTGCAACCCAAAAAGCCAGGAAATGAGGCAAGTGCGACCAAGCTCTTACCTCTCTTCGCTGAGTGATGAGCTCAATGAATCAAGCGTGACCTATCAAGGTCACTATAGGCGTATTCTCGCCGTTCCTTGAGGAATTCTCGGGGAATCGAAGGGAACGGCGAGATTAGAGGGAGTCCCTCTACGCGGACTCCGTGTAAGAAAACAGCGAGAACAGTGACTATTTGTATTATTTCGTTAGAAAGATAAGCTCCTTACCAATCGTTTGAGCTAATAAAACATCAAAAATACTTAGTTTTAAGAATTTCTGGGTTTTCATCCATGTTTTCATCGATACGTGACATAGGAAATTTTGAGCGAAATGTATTAGTTTGAAAGTAAGTTTAGGGTTAGTTTTTGACGTGGAATCCAGTTATGCACAAGACCAAACCAAAGCGGGTTTCAGAACGAAAATGGGCTGCACGGACCAGCTCTTCTCTCTTTGCCGTATTCTTGAGCGTTGGTTCAAGCATCAACAGAGCGCCCGACCACGAAAGTTCAGCTCGTCTGGGCGCTCACATGACCGCTCATATGCCCGACACAAGTCAAATCTTCAATTCTGCCGTGCAGCACACAGTTTCAGCCTAAGTTTTACCACGATCTGTTGTCTAATACTATCTCTCGATTCAAGTAAAAGTCAGGCTGATTTTGCTTGTGGCGTACCTTTCCGATAATTTGTTAGTTTCATGTAGAGATCCTTTTTTTTAGTAGTAAAGTATTTAACGATAAGAATTTTTCTCCAGTCCGAGGTATTTGTTTTTCCATAAATCGGCTTTGTGAGCAATGAGAGAAGATTAAATGACGGGTCTGATTATTGCAACACGTCATTTGATTTTTATTTTGTGTTTGATCTCTAAATTCAGAACAAGTTAACTCAAGTTAATTTTTTTTTTCTGGATGATCAGTACTTCTTTTTTGGAAAAGCTCGAACAAGCACATTATCCAACTTCCAGCTAAATGTCTCACATTTTTCTGGAATCGTCGTGGACAAAGGCAGAAGGGCAGATCCTGCTAAGTGGACCTGATCATACAGGATTCCACAGATTTGCCTGCGGCGCCTTTCATAGTAGGCTCTATTTACTGGAAAGTCGCGTCATTTCATTCGGATTTTAGGCTTGAAATTTCAGAGCTTGGGCCGCATTAAAAGCTATATTGATTTTGTTGCGGGGTAGTAGAGTTTTGCACAAAAAAAGTCATGGCCTACTTAAAAAATTTCGCATGCGGCGCTCATTTTCCTTCTGTCTGATATACAGTTTTGCGGGTATAGTGCTGTGTTTTTTGGTTATTGTTTCTAATTGGTATGACTCTTGGGCCTTCCGGACATCTGCCAGTCGTATATTTTAAGATACTCACCTCCCACGCCCGAGCCCTTCAAACCGCTTCTGATCTCGGTTATACAACTAGACTTATAATCTTCAGTTTTCAACGCTAGTTATCAGGAGTTTTATTATCACATATGAGACGAAAAGTTGAAACGGGCGAGTTTTGGCTTGCGACGCCCTTGAGACGGGATCCCAGAGAAAATAATCCGCCCTATCCTGGCATACTATGACCAGACTCCGGTGAGAGGTGAAACGGAGCAGTCAACGAATTTCTTGATAGAAGAAAGCGTCTGTCAAGGTTTCATCCTCTCGCCAGCTCTTCTCAAATTCGATACTAAAGGATCATGGATAAGCATAAGGGCGTGTAAGTCATCCCAAACCTTTCCATCGTTTTTCACTCGATTATACCAAGGGTTCTAACCTCCTCACTGATTAAGTCGAAAGCGTACAGAACAACTAAATATTGCCTCAGACTACGAGGGCCTAGTCCTGTTGATACTTCCATATGACCCCAAGCTTCGCCGCTGAAACCCTCAGATGCACGTGAGCTGACTGCGCTCTGCCATAGATGACTGCGATCCATACTCAAAATGAAACATGAGGATCCCAGGTAATGAGGAAATGCAAACAGTGCAGATCATACCGACTGATTCTGTCGACCCCAAACAGAGCCAGAAGACCAAGACTGTTCTTGCACGTACTCCGACGACTTGATGTTGCTCTGTCCAAATTGTGGCGCGAGTCAACCTCTCCCCCGCCTCCCAGAGTGGAAGACCCACTCCTTAGCAAACGATTGCTAAGGAGCTTATTTTTCCACTGAAATAATAAAAGTATGTAGTTTGCTGGAAGTTTTTCCGAGAAAAGTGACATTTTAGTAAAAAAAAAAAGTTGAAGAATTTTCGCTTTTTCTTGATTTCTAAGACTTTTCTAAGAAAAATATGTTAGTTTAAAATATGTTAGTTAAAAAATCACCATTCGATAGCCCATAAAAAGAGGATTCAGAATATGTATAGTTTATTTGATTTACTTTATGTGGTCCTGCTAGGAAAATTGTTTTCCTACAGTTGGTCTTTGTAGGCCTAATCTACATTTATAGGCTAAAAAGTCGGTGACCTACATCGGTGCAGTACTATTTTCGTTCTCAGCACAAGAAGTTGTTCTAGCAAACTTCTTCAAAGCTTCTGCAGCTCGTGAGCTACCCCCCCCCCCCCCCTTTTCTTGAACGATATGGCGGTCTGGATCCCAGACTAATAGGACTTTTCCAGAATAGACAAGTCATCGACGTATTTCAGCCGGTCTGGTGAACTTCGGGCCAGCTCACTGATCATAACAAGAAGCAACAATGGATCTAAAATAGTACTCTGAGGCACACCGTAAAAAACTGGGAGGGAATCAGAAAACGTTGATTTATATTTTGTCCGTTAGGTTCTATGCGACAGAAAATTCGAAATTATTTTCACAAGGAAAGGGTGAACATCAAAATCTAAAACTAACTTCTTTAAAAGCACACTATGGCAGACATGGTCAAATGCTTTCCTCAGGTCAATCGCAATCAAGTTGAGCCAACGTTCAGGGTCGTCCAGATGCTTGAGAAAAGTGTCAAGAACTGACCAGGTAATGTGTGGGAGTCCGAGGACGTCAACCAGACATCACCTGGTCAGTTGCCTGTTCTTGCTTACCCTCACGAAAAAGCCGTCGCCTTTCCTTTACCAAATTCTTTACCTCCTTCGTGATGTAAGGTCGGTCTAACCTTGTCTTTTTTTCAGGGAAGCAAGTCTGGTACGTATTAAGCAAAAGGTCCTGCAAAACAGATGCTTTTTCGCTAGTACTACTAGCAGAATACACTTCCTTTCCTTCCAGTCTTGTTTTTGAACCCATTCTTCAAACTTCAGTAGCCCGTTTCAGAGATGGGTCTACTTGTTGCTACTGTCCATCTATCCATACCGCTTACGGACGCATCGTCTCGAGCCGTGTCCTCTACATTGGGAAAGCTTTAGAAAATTTATACAGCTCTTTTTGTGCCCCATCCGTTATATTTCGCTCTGGTGTCGCACATGTTGTACGGACGAAGGAGTTGCAGAAGATGAGAAGATAATAATATGCGAAGCATCACTTTATTTGCCAAAGTTATACCACAGGAACATGCTAACGGAGCGTTTCCAAGTTAAAGATTCAAGCGTCAAAGTTTTGAAAATTTCATCGGCTCTGCCAAAAATGGACAACAGGGCACAGCCAGCACATGACACTACATTATTTTCTTGACGATGAATAAAAAATTGTATATTGTGTTTGTTGTCTTGTATTTAATTCTTTTGCCTTATTTACTTAAAGTTTAACTGAAAAGGGCAGAGATGGGACAGTCTTGTTACCCCTCACTTATTCACTTTAAGAGGCTTGAAGACCCGATGAAAATGCATTACTTCGTTGCTCCGCTATTAACGAATTAATCAATTTTCAAATCGTGGAATTTCGCTGTCATATTTGTGGTATTACCTGTGCCGTATGCTTGACTAAAAAGATTTATGAAATTTCTTTGTTCAGGCACTAAGCAGTCTTCACCACACTGCCCACTGAAAAGCCGCGTTTGTGTTCAGATTCAAACATTCCGCGTCATAGTAGAATTTGCGCTGTGGGGACAACCGTAGATATTATGAACCTCACTACTAGAGCAGATAGTGGAAAATAAAAAAATCTCCTAGCAGAATCCAAATAACTCAGTGTATTCATTTAAATGACACAAACATAGGTTTGCTTTTCAGGTAAACTTTAATATATATTACTTACTTAATACACGGATTCTTTAAATTACCTATGACATTTGAGAGGCTAGTTCCTTCGGGTACTTGCACGTAGTGCCCCTGTTTTCATTTGCGCTATAAAAGAAGTTATGATGCTACTCAGTCAGGACTGGAACTTACTACCTCTGGCCTAAAAGGCTTAAACAGTCTCTCTATAAGAGCCGCTCATGGGATTAGTTATTTTCAATGACTGAACTGAAAGCGTGAGAGTGCTTTCCGGGTCCTATACAACAATTCTCTAAAGTGGTTGCATGGGTTCTCTTGGAATTGTAGTGCTTCAGGTATGTTTGTCGGTGAAGGTCTTCCATCTTTTGGTGGAGTTAGGCGGGCATCTGCCCTATCACTTCAGACACGAATTCTGCGCGATGAGAATCCTCTCCTTCTTGTGATGGCGAGTTCCCATATGCGGCTGAGTTTGCCAATTTGGCTGTCGTGGGGTACCCTACTTTATTGTGGGTTCTCTCCAGGTTGATGTTCTGAAATTGTTTTATTTTATTTGTAGTTGATATTAATGCAGTGTTTGTTAATTATTTTGTCACATGTTTGACCCTAGTTGGTCGTATCCTAGTTTAAATAAATAAATAAATATAAAGCCAAAAAAGGTCCTCCATGAGGACTGGAACTCACAACCTTCGGCTTCCATGGACAACGCCCTACCACTGAGCCACCGAGGGGCTAGTGAACATAGTTAGAGACTACAACACATATCAGACAGAAATACTCTTTCCAAAAAAGTGTGGAGCAAAGATAGTGTTTTGTCCTCAGATGGGTTGTCTATTCCCCCCACCCCTCCTTCGTCCATGAGTCGGTCCCAGAGGGACACTGCGCAATAAGTTTTCTCCATATCCTGCTAATCCTTCTGCCCAACTTTTACGCAGTTTTATTCCGCCATTTATTTCTGGTCATATCTTGTAAGTGTATTAGGTAATTTGTTTCGTTTCTGAGTATTTCGTCAATAAGTTATTCCTCTTCTATGGCTTTAAGCTATTTGGAAACAAAAATTTGATTGATTGATTGATTGAAACGGGCTACAGGAACACTGATCCCGGCGGAGGCACAAGTCCGTCTAAGCAGTTCACCTCCCTCTGTCTCGGATCTTGTTAATTGTTACGTATAGATGGAAAACTGTACAACGGACTCTTACAGTGACAATAAAACCACAATTATTTTTGAGAATTGAATCTAGAATTCGAGGACTCCAATGCCGGAGCATAATTAGAATTTAGTGTAAGAGTAAAGTGTAGGTGACGTATAAAGATAAGAAATTTGAGTTGTAATAATAAAGAAAGTTGCGTCACTGAGAGGAGTAGAGGTGTGATTTATAAAAAAAAAAAAAAAGCAGTAAAATCCCAAGAAACTGCATAAATGGAAAAAAAAAATGCCGGAGCCACCAGTTCTGTGAGGAAGCGCTTCATTTTCCCTGTTGAACATCCCCAAGCCACAGGAGGAGACATTTCCACTATGGAAAAGTCATACTCTGCTATAAATAAGTTCCTTGCACAAGCAGAGCTCTCAAAAGTCCCTAAGAAGGCAGTAACGTTTGAGTGTCTGTACTGGTATTTCAAGTGCGGAATGCTGGTAAATTTAAAATGACAAAAGGAATTCTTGAGAACAACTTATAAAAAGATACGAAATGACCATTAGCTAAATTAGCAACACTATAGTCACTCTGGAGTATCGAAACCAAGTTCAGGTCAGTATACTCTCATAGGATGTGATGACACTGAGAAACTTCACAAAACGAAGCTGTTTTCACTGAATTATGCACAATTGCAAGTAATTACGTTGGGTTCACTGTCCAATACCTCCTACTCGTCCATCTCGCCATTTCCTAAAAAAAAATAGCATAAGGTGTAGGCTAAAAACACATCGTTCACTTAAGATCAACGATTAATAGGACCATCCCTAGGGGAAAAGCTCGACTTCCACCCCGCCTGACAGTGGCAATTCTATCGAAAAAAGAGTCTGAAGAATGACCACCCCCCGAAACATGAAACAGCGTACAACAACAGGAACTGCTATCTATAGACGCCAATGGCCTACTTTTAATCAATAATCAATCAATAAAGTTTAATCCAAATAGCTAAAAGCTACTTTTGGAATTCCACTATTATTAACCAAAAGAGATTCAACACCTTCCGTGAAAGCCTGCTGGAGAATACCCAAAGGAGAATGCCTAAAGAACATAGTCTACGTAGGCAGAGCAATCTAAGAGATGTTTCTTATTCTCCGGCTAATCTCTAGATAATTTCCACTATTACTCTATTACAATAATCTACATGACTAAAGGCGTATTCCCGCCGTTCCCAAAGGACTCCACTTGAGGAGTCCCCGCGTTTTTGTTTGTCCCGAGGACTCACTCCCCGTATTCTCGCGCGTCCCCACGGATGGGGAATGCTCCGATTATCACCCCCATCCTAAAAAAAAACTCCCTTTCAAACTCAGAAGGGAATAAATTTTTGCTGGTGTTGGTGCAATTTAAAACAATTAAAAACAATCAGAATAAGCAAAACCAAAAATAAAGTGGATCCAGACTAATTTTGTCAACTGCATATTTATTTTTAGAACAAAATCCATTTTGGAAGCATTCTCCATGTTCTCATTGTTTTCCGTACGCGGAGTACGCGTGGAGTGACTCCCTCTATTCTCGCCGTTCCCTTCGATTCCCCGAGGAGTCCTCGGGGAAGGACGAGAATACGCCTTAAGTCCGAAAGACGCCACTGAAACTCGGGAAGAAGAAGAAACGTCAACCGAACGAACCCTTGCGTTAAGTTTCTGTCTCTTCGTTGGGCACGCGGCGATTCTTCACCGACAGGAAGAGTTAGAGCGTGTTCCACCCTACTTACCGCAGTTACTACGCATGATGTCACGTATTCTGGCTTTTTGCCATCAAGGCTTGAACAATTTTCCTATTTTCCAGCAGAATACCATGCCACGGGCGAAGACTACCAATCGCGTTACAGAGATGCGTAGTTACGACGCTCACTACGCTCACTACGCTCCCGAGCATGGTAAGCAGATAGTTACTATTTCGAGAAGGTTGGAACGGTCAGCGTAGTAACTTTTTACGAGGTTGGAACGAAAATAGTAAATCACAGTTACTACTGTTAGAAGGGTGGAACACGCTCTTAGTCTCCAAGAGTATACTTCTTCGATAGATTAAGATAGTTTCCGACTCAAATTTAGCGGCAAATGAAAGTCTAAATAGTAAAATTAGCTACTTCACCAAGCATATAGACATAAAACTGAAGATCCTTCTAGTACAGAATGGTAAAGGAGTAAGCTGGTTATTGAGATTTTATTGAAACAGCATCGATATGACTTACTAATTTCTTGAGTTTCTGCGTGGCTTCAAAGTTTAAAAACCTTGGTTGAAATGATTTGATTTGATGATTTATAAAATATACACGGATAGGATGGAAAAAAACGATACTCACCAAATCCCTCTTCTTCTTCCAAGTATTCTTCCACTTCGTCACCATCTCCTTCTCCTTTTTCATCTCCATCCTCTTCTTCTTCCACAATTTCGACTCCTTCCTCAATATGGTCCCTAGAAAAAATAGATGAAACAAAAATGATACTATTTAGAATAACAAGATAAAGGTTTCGATGAGATCCCAAAAATTCATTATTCGATAAAGACAATTTGATCTTTTAGATATCCGGTCTTCGCCAGACTCCTTGAACAATTTCACTATTAAGATTTAGAATCAGAATAAGGCCAATGGCTAATCATCTGAGAAAACCAAGTCCAGATATAGATTCAGCATGTGTGTATTTACCCCTAGGCTATACGTCGCATCATTTTTGAAGATATTGATCAAAATTTGTTGCCTTACTTCTGCCAAATCTCCAGTTTCAACTGGATTCCGGGCGAACTACTTGTCCGGCAAAAACTAAAGCTCAAAAACGAATTCGGCGTATCTCCTTATCATTATGTCAACCGTCTAATCAACTTCAGATAAAACTTTAACTTTTAGCAAATTTTCAAGTTTTGATAAATATTCCTTCAGCCCAAGCTGAATACGAATCATATTTGATAGTGCAAAACGGATACGCCACCTGATTTTATTAGAGCTATATTTCGGCCGTTCTTGGCAAGGGTTCTCTTGGAAAAATGAGCTTGTGGGAAAACAAACTAAAGATTCTAGCTTAGTGATAAATATTTGACTTCGTCAATTCCTTTGTGAGCGAAGATTGCTGTGATTTCATTTTGGACACGGCTGCTGTTTTTGCTGCTCGATTGGGTTGTTGATAGAAGAAGTCTTTCTGGCTAACGCCGCACTGATACGAGAGATTAGGTGGTTCCAAAAAATGAAAGTTGGACTTTAACCGAAAAAGGAAGCCAACTTACCCGTCTTCATCTTCCTCTCCTTCGCCTGATTCGACAGCAATATTATCTGACATGATATAATACTGAACTGGGTTCTGCCAAAGGTCGTCTTTCAGGTGCTGCAAAACAAAAGCTAAGTGACGAAGATCTTCTAGAGTGACAAGCTGCCCCTTTTACATGTACTCATTCAGTGATTCATTCCTGCACTCCTACGACTACCGCTGCAGTAGGCTACTGTTTTTTGTTTAGCCCGCGTCTCATCTTTGCTTTTTCTGATCTTAATTTATCACTTCCTGGACTGCGTCTTTTTTCCAGTCATTATTGGAAAATACCATTAGAAACAATGGCCAATAATTACAAAACTACAGGCGAACAAACGTGCTAACATTAAGAAACACTAACACCGACGTTTCCAAGATTAGATAACAACAGCAGTGCCAGCAGGACCGGTAACTCAGGTTTCGCTGGTGGGAACGAAGTCACAGCCGCAATTATAAACCACTTTCCACAACAGAAAATTAACCTGCGTACCGCAGGCGAAATAATTCCTACAAAATTTTAGCTTTTATGTGGCTCAAAACCCCAAATCCCAAACCTAATGCCCCATATTAGTAAGTAAGTAAGTAAGTAAGTAATTTATTTTTGACCCGCCATTTTGAAAAGGCGGAGTAAATGACGAAAATAAAGAAAATAAACAAAACACATATACACACAGAAAAAGACACTTAATCTTCGGTAGTGACGCGTCCAAGTTTTCTGAGTTATGACCAGAGCGTCATCAAGAGATCCCAGATGAAAGTTATGACTAGCTATGGTACCATAGATCTGTCCGTCTGTCTGTGACCACAACCCTCGACGGAGATGTTTTTGTAATGAATCAACAGTTACGAGCTCATATGGCACTTGTTGCGAGTAGGCGCTACAAGAAATTAGATGAGAACGTCACAAAATACAGCCGCCATCGAAAAATGAGGTTGGGACCTAGAAGTTGGATCATGTAGTGTAAGTCCTAGCATTTCTGACTTCGCCTCGGATCATCTGTTGCAAATGACTGTTCTAACTTCTAAGTTTCAGCCCAATAAATCTACTCGTCTGATCCCTAGGCGTGCCCCACGATTTCCCGTACCTCCCTCCAACTCCCCTACCGCGGCCTCGGACTCGTGAATGGACCACCTAAAACATCTTCTCTTACCATCTATCAAGTTTCACTCGAATCTGAGCATTTTTTTTTTTTAGAAAATTCCGGTACCCTCCCCCCTCCCCCACAATGGTCGGATCCGGTTCGGACCCTAAACTATTTCATCTAGGGCATATGATCTCTACATTCAAAGTTTCATTTAAATTACTGCACTCTTTTGACCCCTATGCGAGACAGAACATTCCCGGGAATCCCCCTCTAACTCCGCCTACTGTGGCCGAATACAATTGAAAACATAAAAGTCACATCTCTGACATCTCCCCTTCTCGTCGATCAAGTCCGACTGGAATCGGAGCATAGCCTATCAGCAGATTTTCGGTTCCTGCTCTCCCCCTCCCCCTACCTACCGTGGTAGGATCGGGTCCAAACGCCAAATAACAAATCTAGGCCGCACAAACTCAGTACTGTCCAACTTGCATCTCATTCGGTCCATACGTTTATTTTTGGTGCTTGTCAGAAGTTTCCGCCCCCAACCCCTCCAACTTCACCAACCGTGGCCACATGCGGTTCGAAGGCATGTTCTGCACATGTCTACATCATCAATTCTTATCGCACATTAGTTTCGCTCATCGGAACCCCCGTCAATTTCCGTATTCCCCTTCCTTCACTCCCCCAAAAATGGTCGGATCCAGGAATGGAAGTTTTCTTAGGGCATTGTGTCGGGTTCAAGTCAATTTGGTCGGGTCGCTAATGTGCCTGCAAAGTTTCATCGTCATTCGTACATCTTAAACTATTCTAACTCGTCATAACCGAAATTCTGGGAAGCACCCTCCAACTCCCCCCACAGAGCCTCGATACGATCTGGCTCCGTCAATTACGTATCTAGGCCTAATACTTGTTCTCCGCACCAAGTTCCATCTTAATCCCTCGACTCTAAGCGTTTCCCGAGTTCCTCCAATCCCTCCCCACAAGTATCGGATCCGATCCGGACTTGACATGGAACATCTGAGACGTTAGCTCTTTCCACTTGCCAAGTTTCATTCAAATCCGACCACCCGTTCAAAAGTCATGTATGCCACTAGACTCCGGATTCCCCATCCCTGAACTCCCCCACGATGGTCTGGACGGGAAAACGACTACTATCAAGTCAGTATGTTCGGGTCCCTGGCATGCGAGCCAAGTTTCATCGTCCTAGCACATCAGGAAGTACCAAACTCGCGGGATCACCAGAAATCCGGACCCCCCCCCCCCCAACTCCCCCACAGTGCCCGAATCCAGTCCGGTTTCGTAAATCACGTATCTTGGACTACGCTTGTTCTTTCCACCAAGTTCCAGTCCGATCCCTCAACCTGAAGCGTTTCCCAAGATTTCCGGCCCCCCCCCCCCCAGATCCGGTCCAGATTGAAGTGGGGCGTCTGAGATTTGAGATCTTTCTAAATATCAAGATTCATTAAGATCCGATCAACCGTTCTTAAGTAAACAAGACCAAAGGTTTCGATGGGATCCCAAAAATTCAATATCTGATCCAGACAACAGGGTCTTTTCTTAGCCAGATCCAGTCATCGCCAGACTCCTTGAACATTTTTACTATTAAAATTCAGAAACAAATTAAGGCCAAATAGCTAATCATCTGAGAAAACCAAGTTCAGATACGGACAGCATGTGTGTTTACCCCTATAAGTCATATCTGTTTTGACGAAAACTTCCTGCCACTTCTGCCAATTTCCCGGTTTTGGCCGAACTCCAGAACTACTTGTCCGGCAAAAAAAGAAAGCTCAAAAACGAACTCAGGGTATCTTCTTTCCCCAATAATGAAAATCTAATCAACTTCAAATAAAAATTTAGCTTATAACAAATTTTCCGATTCCAGCCGGATTCCAGTCGACCTATATGTCCGGGTAAAATATGATTGTCATACAGGGACTCAGCATCTCTTCTTACCCCTAAATCGCTTATCTAATCAACTAGAAATAAAACTTTAACTTCCAACAGTTTTCCGGTTTTGGCCGGATTCCGGGCGAACCACATTTCCGGGTAGAAAAATTTGTTTCCACATAAATGTTCAGCATGTCTTCTTGCCCTAAATCGGACATCTGATCAACTCCAAATAAAACTTTTAATTTTAACAAACTTTCCGGTTTGGGCCGGATTCCGGGCGAACTACTTGTCCGTCGAGAAAATGGTTTTTACCATCGTCTTCAGCATATCTTCCTACCCCAAAATCGAACATCTAATCAACTTCAAATAAAACTTTTACTTTTAACAAACTTTCCGATTTTGGCCGGATTCCGGGCGAACTACTTGTCCGATGACAAAATGGTTTTCACCATCGTGTTCAGCATGTCTTCTTACCCCATAATCGACTATCACATTAGCTGTTTCAAAATATTTTTTTTGCCCCTTAATGTGAACCACCTCCCCCATCCCTAAATGTAGGACTACAAAGCCCATTTACGAACTCGACTGGTCCGACGACCCAACGAATCCTCACACGAAGTTTCATCAAAATATCTCGTTCCCTTCGAGAGCGTGCTTACAGACGGACGGACAGACGGATGGACAACTTTTGTGATGTCATAGGTATCCCTCCACTTACGTTTTGGGATCCCCAAAACACCTGAATTTTCTGGATTCCACTCCCCCCACTCCCCCATTGATGGTCGGATCGGGGAAGTGACTATTTCATATTTTATCTGGTCGGGTCCCTGATATGTCTGCCAAGTTTCATCGTCCTAGCTTGTGTGGAAGTGCCTGAACTAGCAAAACCCGGACCGACAGAACGACCGACGGACGGACAGAAATTGCGATCGCTATATGGCTTCAAGTACCATAAAAACCCAGACACATAAAAGCTTCTCTACCGTTACTTGGCAAAGAGAGATCGCACTGCAAAAGGTAATTCAAGAAAGACTAAAATTGCGAAATCGTGCAAGCAGTAAACTGCACTTCGTGCAAATGGCCTCCTGTGAGAGTTTCACACAAAGTATTACTTTGTCATCGTCACGGTAAAATTATTAACACGCACTGAATGTACGAATTTTTTATTCTCCACAATGCTTGTTTGATGTATTTGCAGTTTAGGGTGACAAATTAAAAACTTGAACCTGAACTTCAACGACGACCTGCTTCCGAGTCAAGGGACGACGATTGCCATCAGTGAAAGTTCACTAAGCGGGCTGCTTCCTTGTGCGCCTCGACGCAGGACTGGGGCTTCTTGTCGCCTTAAATTTTGACTGAAAAGGCAGCTTATTTTTACATCCAATATTTGAATTAACTGAAATATTTTGACTCAACTAAGGGGTTTTGTATTTTCACCCGGGGCTCTAGTAATAACATTCAGAGTTATGCAGCACACCACTAGTATGCAATGCTTGCACGAAAACCCAAAATTTACCCCGACGCGGAGAATTTAAATTCTAACAAAGGCCTGCATTTCTATATAGTGTGACAGAAAGATTTACGCCTATACAAAGTAGTAAAATGATATTACGATCCGTCTTGCAAGGAGTACAACGGCTTACAATTGTAGTTGGTAAATATTTCAAGTGTAAAGAGACAGAGAGAGACAAGCACGTAGAGGTAGCCTACCACAATCCGAAAGAATAAGTTCATTTGATGAAATCAATTATCTTTGGTTAACCGAGAAGTATCGGATTTTCATCGTGTTTTCAAGCCTATTTAAGTGAATAAGTGATGTGTAACTAGACTGTAGGATCTCAGCCCTATTCGGTTGAACTTTAAGCCGATTTCACTTAATTGTGTACGCCCCCCCCCCCTCCATTTGGTATTATCCTATTCAGCTCAGACGTTCCCCTATCCTGCGGCCTAGTCCTCGCTCAACGCAGCGTCAAATTTCACACCTATTCAGAGTCTCGGATCGCTCCCATCCATGCGACATGCTTCGACATAGTCCTTGCTCGATGCAGCCTCAAGCTAGGTATTCCCTTAGAATCAGTACCCCCCCCCCCCCCCTTTTTGCTGAGGTCGAGCATACCTTCACCGCCACCCGGAGATACCTGCCGTCTAGTTGTTGGGCGATATTCGATATCGATAACGATATATCGGACCAAATATCGATTTGTAAATATCGATATCAACAAGACCAAAGGTTTCGATGGGATCCCAAAAATTTAATATCTGATCCAGACAACTGGGTCTTGTCTTAGCCAAATCCAGTCTTCGCCAGACTCCTTGAAAATTTTTACAATTAAAATTCAGAAACAGATTAAGGCCAAATAGCTAATCACCTGAGAAAACCAAGTTCAGATTTGGATTCAGCATGTGTGTTTACCCCTGTAAGTCATATCTGTTTTGACGAAAACTTCCTGCCACTTCTGCCAATTTCCCGGTTCCGGCCGAACTCCAGAACTACTTGTCCGGCGAAAAAAGAAAGCTCAAAGAGAAAATCAGGGTATCTTCTTTCCCCAGTAATGAACATCTAATCAACTTCAAATAGAAATTTAGCTTATAACAAATTTTCTGATTCCAGCCGGATTCCGGTCGAACTATATGTCCGGGTAAAATACGATTGTCACACAGGGACTCAGCATCTCTTCTTACCCCTAAATCGCTTATCTAATCAACTAGAAATAAAACTTTGACTTCCAACAGTTTTCCGGTTTTGGCCGGATTCCGGACGAACTACATGTCCGGGTAGAAACTTGTTTTCACATAAGTGTTCAGCATGTCATCTTGCCCTAAATCAAAGATCTAATCAACTCCAAACAAAACTTTTAATTTTGACAAACTTTCCGGTTTGGGCCGGATTCCGGTCGAAATACTTGTCCGTCGAGAAAATAGTTTTCACCATCCTCTTCAACATGTCTCCCTACCTCTAAATCGAACATTTAATCAACTTCAAATTAAACTTTTACTTTCAACACACTTTCCGGTTTGGGCCGGATTCCGGGCGAAATAGTTGTCCATCGAGAAAATAGTTTTCACCATCGTCTTCAGCATGTCTTCCTACCCCTAAATCGAACATCTAATCAATTTCAAATAAAACTTTTACTTTCAACAAACTTTCCGGTTTGGGCCGGATTCCGGGCGAAATACTTGTCCGTCGAGAAAATAATTTACACCATCGTCTTCAGCATGTCTTCCTACCCCTAAATCGAACATCTAATCAACTTCAAATAAAACTTGTACTTTCGACAAACTTTCCGGTTTTGGCCGGATTCCGGGCGAACTACATGTCCGACGACAAAATGGTTTTCATCATCGAGTTCAGCATGTCTTCTTACCTCATAATCGACTATCACATTAGCTGTTTCAAAATATTTTGTTTGTCCCTTAATTTGAATCCCCTCCCCCACCCCTAAATGTAGAGCTACAAAGCCCATCTACGAACTTGACTGGTCCGACGACCCAACGAACCCTCACACCAATTTTCATCAAAATATCTCATTCCCTTCGAGAGTTATCGTGCTTACAGACGGACGGACAGACGGACAACTTTTGCGATGTCATAGGTATCCCTCCACTTACGTTTTGGGATCCCAAAAACGATATTTGTTCATTCATAATTAATGTAAATAATCCAACACAACCTACATTCATATATCCGAAACTGGAGCAATATGTTTTCCGTAATTCAGTTCTTATTTATGCGGAATCTGAAGTCGATGATGCAAGATGCTATTTCACGACAATTTTGTTCTTAAATTTCGGCAAAACGAGACGTCTCCTATAGCGAAACATGGTAAGGAAATATCGATATCGACATATCCAATAGAGAATATCGAGATTGACCCCAACAAGATAGCTTCAGGGGTCTTGTTTCTTGCCTTATATTTATGTCATGTAGTTTGTGTAGTAAGGATAAATGAATGAAAATATCGATATATCGAAAAATCCAAATATCGACCAACACTACTGAGTACACCGAGTCTTACCGGCATGAGCGAGGTCGAGTTCTTAGATGGCCTGCACTGTCAGAATTTTCATAGCAGATAACACAAAGATGCGCAGTTTCTACAGACAACTGTTGTGATTATGAAAACCTTATGAATTAAATGTACGCCTAACAGGAACTGTCAGGAAGGACCGAATTTGGTGACGTTTCCGATATAAAAAAAAATCCAGCAGATGCTTTTTCGGCTCTTCCTGGCAATGCTTGTTATGCACAACATTTAAAATTTAACTGAAAAGGGCTGGGATAGGACAGTCTAGTTACCCATCACTTATTCACTTAAACTGGCTTGAAGACCCCGTAAAAGTGCGTTACCTCGTTGTTCCACTATTCACGAATAATCGATTTTCAGATAGTGGAATTTCCGTGTGATTTATGGTAGACTACCTCCATGCGCTTGTATTTTTGTTGTTTGCCTTACGAGAAAGATTTATGATTCTTTTTTTTTTTTCAGGCACTAGGCAATGATCACCAATCTCACCACTGCCCACTGAAAAGCCGCTTTAGTGTTGAGGTTAAAATTTCCCGCGTCATAATAGAATTTACCCTGTAGGGACGGCCGCAGATATGTTGAACGTCATAACTAGAGCGGATAGTGGAAAATAAAAAAAAATCCCTCTGCAGAATTCAAATGATTCAGTGTAGGCCTATTCAAGTAAATGACAAAAATAAGTTCAGTTAAACTTTAAGGCATCACGTTTTCAAATCACAAACACATTAGATTCAACATTCAGAGTTGGGGAGAGGGGCTTGAGTCGCGGACGAGTAAATATTCCAACGAGTTTGATTAGAAAGTGGGAACTGACATTTTACATACAGTGCGACGTACCTCCTATTTATTTTGCCATAAAGTTGGATTTCAAAGCACAAAACACGTACTCAAACAGAGTTGACATGACGCGCATTTGTCAGGAACTGATTTTCGCAATATACCGACACCAGATTTTGGTAGAATATACTTTAACTGCTCGTGCGACAGACCAAAGCTTTTCTCGGCACTTCGACAAAAGCTTATTTTGGACACAAATGTGCCCTTCTCCGACCATATTGCCCCCCCCCCCCCGCCATCAGACTCCTGGATAGTCGGCAGACGACGAGAGATGGCTAACAGTCAACCATCCGTCGGGAGGATCCTTCTTTACGATACGGAATGGTTTTAGTACAACCCAGCGTTACTAAGACTACTGTTTGTATACCGTCAGAAGAAAATAATATATCTAGGTGAAGTTCGGGTAGCGGGTAGTCTTTCTCTTGCCTGATGTGTGGACAGGCGCCAGAAAATACTGTGCACTTAATGAATGTTTGCAAAGAACTGGAAGATTTAAGGGGGGGGGGGGTCGAGTGGAAAACGGGGTGAAGGAATGGTTGATACGCAGGTTGGGATACAAATCTTTTCTAAGAATGACAAACTGAAGGTTTCTCTGTCTCAGAATGTCGCACAGGGAGCACTTTTAATAGTCATGCTCGGGTTCCGGTTTCATTTTGTTCTTCGTGTATTAAATAGTTTTTTTTTTTTTCGTGTTTGAAATTTATTATGGACGTTAAGGCTTTTGTGTAAAATAAACTAATACTTACATCAGCGATTTCTTCATTTGAAACATCATCTTCCTCATACCAGCCGAAAAATGACAGCTGTTCTTCGCGATCCCGCTTCCTACCCTTTGTGCCATTTTGCTTCTGGTTTCTGTCACTGGGACTCTGACCCGTAAGCCACTTAACAGGTATGCTCGTTGTATTGGCCCCCTCTACTGTCAGGTCATATTCCTTAACTAGGATTTCATTTTCGAAGAAGGGGTTGGGATTGAAGTAAAACTTGAACCTGGAGTGAGAAAGATAAAAATGTTGTAAGCTGAACAGGATGGGAATTCAAATTCTCGATAATAGGCCTACACAATACATATCATTGCATACCAACTAATCATATTCACTTAATGCTCCAGGCTCCACATTCTTAATAAGACATTCTCTAAAAAAAACTTCGAGCTTTCAACATTTAAAGCACATCTTGCACTATTAACTGTTAGCGTTCCATTATTCAAAATCGTTGAATGTGTTTTTACAAATGAACGATGGCTTAAGCTTTTTTAAGCCTTTTCCTGGCCTGTTGACTTCAAGTAGAAAAAGGAAAAAATTATAGCTAACCCGTTTTCTCACGAGCAAGCTTCTCCTAGACAGTCATTGGGGTTAGGCTAGCCATTTGCATTATAGGTAAAACGGGTCCCTTAAACCACAAAGGGCACAACCATACTTTGCCACAAATAGGCTACATAGACAACCATACATCAGTCCTAACTCTTTAGAACCCGGCTCGATAAGACAAGCCCCTTCCATCCCAGCTAAGCAAGCCTGATCGACTAGCGCATTTGTTCTATTTCTCAGTAGTAAACACTCGGTTAGGGCGCGGCTTCATACTGCCACTGTCCGATCATCATTACTTTTATCTTCACTTTGCTTTATCTGAGAACGTGCGAAACCTGCTTCCACCGTAGGCCAGACTCATTTTGAACAGATCCATTCGTAAGGCCGAATTCGGAGAGAAAAGGTTATCTTGAATGAAAGTTAGGATAACCATCAGACCTACAAACTACGAGGAAAAGTAGTTCATGTCGTTGGTGTTTCGATGACTGAATATTTCTAAACAAATAAACAACAGTACAGCCTAGTAATCACTTGTAGAGACCCAAGGAATTTATTTCATCAGAAGTACCCAGTAACTCAGTGACCGTAACCAAAGCGTTATTTTAAGCGATACTGGCGAGCTGTCGGACATCGTGACATTCCCAAGGGAACACGTCTCTGTCTTATTCTCTTTTTAGGCTAAACAAACGTTCATCACGATTTATAGCCTATATAAATTTGCAGATGGCCTAACAATAGTTGTGATTCGGTTCATATCAAACCACTGCCCACCTTCTAATGCTACTGAAAATTGAAAGGCAGGTGATTCCGTTTCAAAAGAAGGAGGAGGTTTGCTGGGCTTTGGACGCATTTTTAAAGTCTTAACGGGATGGCGTTAAGTACTGCACCAGCTAGCCTAGGGACTTCTAAGCGACGTTTGGTGGCGTTACCGTCTTCGGCTACCCCGGATGGTGACCTTTGGTTCTAGTTCCAGCTTTTCCAGTAGGCCAAGCAAAAATACTGGTAGTTTCGGCTGATGATGTACTAAATGTCAAGCATAATCCAGGACAGAATCCAGATGATAACACAATCCCATGCGACAGTCAAACTTTTTTTTTCGGCCTAAAATGTCTGGTTTTGATCGCGATGCCATCGTTCACTGTTACAAAATTAATAGGCCTATAGTCCCCCAAATCGAATATGCTTGAGCCGCCTGGCCTCCCGTCTTCCCCTCTGAATTGCACGACCAAACAGAACTAATCCAGAAGCGGTTGTAGAAATTGTACTGTACTACGAGTACACTACCAACCAACGAAGAAACAATTCAAACTCACAAGACAATTCGAAAGCTATTCCGGAAAGACAACTATGCAATCAGTCAGACGCGCACAACTCCCTGAATTCACATTAACAGACATTCCCAACACACTGAAACCATTTCCAGGGTCATAGTAGGTACCGCATGTCGGCTCCACACGTTCGCACCCCTATTCACCTTTTACATTGATAATCAGCAGCATTTCAAGATTTTCGCCTGTTATATTTTTGTACTACTGCATTAGTACTACTGCATTGCAGTTCAAACGTCAAATATGATATGGGAGGACAAAAAAGTTAATACTCTGGACACTTCTATCGTGGTTTTCCAGATTACTGCCCTCCAACTGCTTAAAACTGATCTTTTGGACAAAAGTAGTTGGACCTACTCACTTAAATCCGTTTTTGATCTCCTCATTTTCCTCCACTTCAAAGTTTTTCAAATAGAGCAGGCACTCTTCATCGTCTGAAGTGATTAGAGACCGAAGAACAGGATGATTGACAAAAGCCGTGAACCAGAAGTCATCAATCTTTTCAAGTATGTTCTTGCGTTTGCCATAGAGAGGGTTTCTAACCTTGCTATATTTCTGTTCAATTTTTAAAATTTCTTCTGATGCCTGCTCATTTACTTGATCTATCTCCACCTGGCAGTTGTCCAGCTCTTCCAAAATTTTGGCATGATGTTCTTCTTCCATACCCTCGTTGCTCTCTAGCCTCCTCTTCTTGGTTGCTTGAGGTTGGTCTGCCATATTATCCTGCAAGCATACAGAACATGCAAAAACTACACCGGTTAAAGCTAGTCCAGGATAGGCTCAAGGAGGGGGGAGTGCAGGGGGGCTGAGGATTTATCTTTCTTTTAAATTTCTCCTATCTCTCACTTAGCAACTAGAAGATGAGACATCATGAAAAGTAGCCTATATGTGCCCAGAGGCTTTACTAGCCATAATGATTTTTGTGGGGAGGGCAAGGTTTTGCCAACTGGCAGGTCATCACTATCATTTATTTTTGAGAAAAATTACCTGTTGTCGATAAAAATCACGAAAAAATTGACTTTTCTCAAGAACAAGAGCTACGAGCTCATATGGCACTTGTTACGAGTAGGCACGGCTCGGTTATGTCAATGATATATCTAGCGTTTGCTAGGTGTCTTCCCACCAAGTTTCATCTCGATCCCTCCACTCATAGCGTTTTCCAATATTTCCGGTTCTCCCCTCCAGCTCCCCCCAAAAGTCACCGGATCCGGTCCGGATTTTAAGTGGGTCGTCTGAGGCATGAGGTCTTTCCAAATATCAAGTTTCATCGAGATCCGGTCCCCCGTTCAAAAGTTATAAATACCTCAAGATTCCGGATTCCCCCTCCCTCCACTCCCCCGACAGTGCCCGAATCGGCTCGGTCATGTCAATGATGTATCTAGTGTTTGCTAGGTGTCTTCCCACCAAGTTTCATCTCGATCCCTCCACTCATAGCGTTTCCCAAGATTTCCGGTTAACCCCTCCAGCTCCCCCAAAAGTCACCGGATCCGGTCCCGATTTTAAGTAGGTCGTCTGAGGCATGAGGTCTTTCCAAATATCAAGTTCCATCGAGATCCGATCACCCGTTCAAAAGTTATAAATACCTCAAGATTCCGGATTCCCCCTCCCTCCACTCCCCCACAGAGCCCGAATCGGCTCGGTTATGTCAATGATGTATCTAGTGTTTGCTAGGTGTCTTCCCACCAAGTTTCATCTCGATCCCTCCACTCATAGCGTTTCCCAAGATTTCCGGTTGCCCCCTCCATTTATTTTTGAGAAAAATTACCTGTTGTCGATAAAAATCACGAAAAAATTGACTTTTCTCAAGAACAAGAGCTACGAGCTCATATGGCACTTGTTACGAGTAGGCACGGCTCGGTTATGTCAATGATATATCTAGCGTTTGCTAGGTGTCTTCCCACCAAGTTTCATCTCGATCCCTCCACTCATAGCGTTTTCCAATATTTCCGGTTCTCCCCTCCAGCTCCCCCCAAAAGTCACCGGATCCGGTCCGGATTTTAAGTGGGTCGTCTGAGGCATGAGGTCTTTCCAAATATCAAGTTTCATCGAGATCCGGTCCCCCGTTCAAAAGTTATAAATACCTCAAGATTCCGGATTCCCCCTCCCTCCACTCCCCCGACAGTGCCCGAATCGGCTCGGTCATGTCAATGATGTATCTAGTGTTTGCTAGGTGTCTTCCCACCAAGTTTCATCTCGATCCCTCCACTCATAGCGTTTCCCAAGATTTCCGGTTAACCCCTCCAGCTCCCCCAAAAGTCACCGGATCCGGTCCCGATTTTAAGTAGGTCGTCTGAGGCATGAGGTCTTTCCAAATATCAAGTTCCATCGAGATCCGATCACCCGTTCAAAAGTTATAAATACCTCAAGATTCCGGATTCCCCCTCCCTCCACTCCCCCACAGAGCCCGAATCGGCTCGGTTATGTCAATGATGTATCTAGTGTTTGCTAGGTGTCTTCCCACCAAGTTTCATCTCGATCCCTCCACTCATAGCGTTTCCCAAGATTTCCGGTTGCCCCCTCCAGCTCCCCCCAAAAGTCACCGGATCCGGTCCGGATTTTAAGTGGGTCGTCTGAGGCATGAGGTCGTTCCAAATATTAAGTTTCATCGAGATCCGATCACCCGTTCAAAAGTTAAAAATACCTCAAGATTCCGGATTCCCCCTCCCTCCACTCCCCCCACGGTGCTCGGATCGGGGAAGTGACTATTTCCAACTTAATCATTTGGGGTCCCTGATATGCCTGCTAGGTGTCTTCCCACCAAGTTTCATCTCGACCCCTCCACTCATAGCGTTTCCCAAGATTTCCGGTTGCCTCCTCCAGCTCCCCCCAAAAGTCACCGGATCCGGTCCGGATTTTAAGTGGGTCGTCTGAGGCATGAGGTCTTTCCAAATATCAAGTTCCATCGAGATTCGATCACCCGTTCAAAAGTTATAAATACCTCAAGATTCCGGATTCCCCCTCCCTCCACTCCCCCCACAGTGCCCGAATCGGCTCGGTTATGTCAATGATGTATCTAGTGTTTGCTAGGTGTCTTCACACCAAGTTTCATCTCGATCCCTCCACTCATAGCGTTTCCCAAGATTTCCGGTTGCTCCCTGCAGCTCCCCCCAAAAGTCACCGGATCCGGTCCAGATTTTAAGTGGGTCGTCTGAGGTATGAGGTCTTTCCAAATATCAAGTTCCATCGAGATCCGATCACCGGTTCAAAAGTTAAAAATACCTCAAGATTCCGGATTCCCCCTCCCTCCACTCCCCCCACAGTAACCGAATCGGCTCGGTTATGTCAATGATGTATCTAGTCTTTGCTAGGTGTCTTCCCACCAAGTTTCATCTCGATCCCTCCACTCATAGCGTTTCCCAAGATTTCCGGTTGCCCCCTCCAGCTCCCCCCAAAAGTCACCGGATCCGGTCCGGATTTTAAGTAGGTCGTCTGAGGCATGAGGTCTTTCCAAATATCAAGTTCCATCGAGATCCGATCACCCGTTCAAAAGTTATAAATACCTCAAGATTCCGGATTCCCCCTCCCTCCACTCCCCCACAGAGCCCGAATCGGCTCGGTTATGTCAATGATGTATCTAGTGTTTGCTAGGTGTCTTCCCACCAAGTTTCATCTCGATCCCTCCACTCATAGCGTTTCCCAAGATTTCCGGTTGCCCCCTCCAGCTCCCCCCAAAAGTCACCGGATCCGGTCCGGATTTTAAGTGGGTCGTCTGAGGCATGAGGTCGTTCCAAATATTAAGTTTCATCGAGATCCGATCACCCGTTCAAAAGTTAAAAATACCTCAAGATTCCGGATTCCCCCTCCCTCCACTCCCCCCACGGTGCTCGGATCGGGGACGTGACTATTTCCAACTTAATCATTTGGGGTCCCTGATATGCCTGCCAAGTTTTATCGTCCTAGCTTATGTGGAAGTGCCCGAACTAGCAAAACCTGGACAGACCGACAGACCGACGGACGGACAGAAATTGCAATCGCTATATGGCACTTGGCCGAAGGACAAGTGCCATAAAAATTGACTCTTTTTAAGAAAAATCTAGAATTAGGGGCATCCTGCCTCTTACACACATGAGATGCCTCTGTATGTGTCTATTATTAGGCTTTGTAATTGGCAAGAGCTACAACCACTTTTGGTTTGCTGACAGTCTCGTCATCCTGTCCCCAACTGTATTTATTCTAAACAAGCTGCTTTGTGTGTGTGATCTGTTTGGAGTAAAATATGACATTATTTTCAGTGCTTGTAAAACATTTGCTATGGCTTTTATCCCACCCCAGTGTAAAGTCCTACCAAGTGTTGTATTGGTTAGTGTTGTGGTAATTGCGTATGTGGATTTTACATTAGAAAGGATCTTAATGATACTTCTCATATTTGGTGCGGTAGAAGAGTCTATAAAGGTCGGCCTTTTCACGACTTACTGTTACCAATTTTTGCTCTTAGCCTGGTTTCTTGTGCCCATGCTCTGTCTTTGTCAGCTTTGCAAGTTGTTTACAACGGGTTTTTGAAGATTTGCCTGGTTTGCTAGTCGATGAAGTGTTAGTGGTGCAATGGTTGAAAAAATGTTGCTACCATGAAGGAGCTGCGCAGCAAAGCTAATGTTGTAATGTTTTACTGATTAAAAGATTGTGATAATGATTTGGTAGCTTTTACTGCCCTACCCATTTTCTATGCACTATGCGTATGGAAGGGTATCGTCCTGGATATCTTTTGCATGGTGTAGATTTCTTTTGTATTTTGTTTAGTGTCTGTTTTAGTGTATTTTTGTTTCTTTGTTGGTATGGTCTTATGGACTGGAATAAAGCAGTAATAATAATAACATTACATCTAAGACCTCCACTTTTGCCAGGCAAGCTAAGTCAAAGGATTTTACCCAACTATGTAGTGTAAGCACATATTCTGAAGAAAAAACTACTATTGCCTACTATGTCAATCCAAATAAATAACTTCAATCAAAAATATTTAGTTGAATGGGAGAGAAGGCCTTCAAAATTTGTAATCTACATAAGACAGAACAATTCAAAAACCAAATGGGAATTTATTATTTGTAAGTTTACTGATAAGCACACTTTAGGTGTGTATTAATTTTAAAGACTCTGATTTATTTTGAATTATCTGATTGGGTATGAAATTTGTCCGCAGTAGGACCTAGTACGATGATGAAAATCTGGATGTCTTCCCGACAGGACAAGACTGGCTCCTTAACTGAACCACTGAGTTTTAAACAAGACAACATGTTCACAACTCTCATTGAGGTTGAGTTTCATGGGAAGGACTCAACTTCAGAAAATATGAGTCATTGCAATGAGAGTGATAATCGGCTATTTTTAGAATTATTTTTGTTAAACTTTCTGGAAATTGTTTGCTCTTGTAGTATATTGTACAGTAAACAGGAGCTTCTTGGCTTCCTTTCAGAAATCAACAAAACAGGCTGTTCTTCAGTAGAAATGAGGAAGAAAAATTGACAGTGTGTTTTTGCAAACTTCCTGTAAGCAAGCGATTATAAAATAAGTGCATAAGAAGCTTCAAAATGTGTCTTTTCGTTTTAGAAGACTCAATCAGTGACAGGCCTGTATTGTGTTTGGAACTCCTTTACTTCGCTTTTACTTGATTTTCCAACTTATTAACCATTACCAGCTTATTTTTCAGATATTTTGCATCCAATGTCCACTTCAGACAATAGTTGCATTTTTTGTCTCTGGTTCCTGGTCCGTGTTCTGTGTTCACAGTTGTCTGGTTTGGATACAAAACAATAATTTTGCTTACGTTACTCCATGTTTCATGTTTTGTCGCTGTTCTGAAAAAAATACAAATTTAGGTTTCTGAGCATGTCTGAGGAGGGAAATCTGTTAAACTGCAAATTAAATTAAAAAACGACCATACTTTAGCCACTTTAGGGTCCATCTTTATCCTCTGAAATACCGCAATTCTTTCTTTTCTATCTGCGAATCTCTCTGCAATTTTCCATCTGAACAGTGGTAAGACATGCTATGAGAGCAAATTCCATGTTTTGAAAACAGACAGCAGAATACAGAACATGGAACAGCGTACAAAAATGTGCAGTGTGTACACCCATGTTTTGATACAAACAGGAAAAATATAACACAGAGAGAAAAAGTGAAAGGAACAGAGGCAAGAAATGCAACTAACAGGAAGTATGTTGACGAGCAAAAAGACTAGCCTAGTTCTTTTTGGAAAACAATATTTCTGAACCATTTTATCGTGGAAAGATCATTAATAGTAATGGTTGTGCTTTAACCTAACTAACCATTTCAGGCTGCATTTCCTACCAGTTTCTGGCTGATTCTCTCCTTTCCTCAGTAGAATTTCTTGAGCTCAAAACGACAAACAGAGAAAGCAAACAGATATTTTGGATTTTTGAATATTTGTTCTTCTTCTTCATGGGGTGCTTGAAACACGTCTATGAATGCGGCGTTGCCGGACGACATTTGACAGCTCTCTCGTAACTTACCAGAGGCAAGACAGCAAAGAGAAAACAAGACCTCACCCTGAAACTCACCTTGACCTCACTCATGCACAAAATGTTTTCTGCTAGATTATAGGATGAAATCTTTTATAAATAAATATAAATGCAATGCAAACTCATGGAACAACGAGTTACTCTTCAAAGTCCTTTACTCGAAAACTCAAAACTGAAAAACGGGCCGGAACTACGGTTCGTTGTTGTTTCATTCGTTCTGGCAACACCGTTGCTCTCTAGGAAAATTTCAGAAATTTAGACGAAAAGTGTTAAATAAAACTTGTTAGAATGGCTGTCTCGTCGACAACTTCTAAGCTGCTGTCCTCGAATCTCTTGCAACAGGTATTTACTTTGTCTAATCATATGATTATTGTCATGAGATTCTACAAACCTAGCAACAGATACAAAATAGAAATACAACAAGCAATCAATAGTGGAAATTTTGTGTCCCCCTTCTGTGGTGGTTCCGAGAGGAATATAATAGTGGTATGCTTCTTTTAACACTCTAAATTTTTTGTACCTTATTTTTGCTTTTCACCTTACAAAAAACTCTTGAATGGAAGGAAATTTAATAACCAGAACTTAGCATCTTACCTTACAAATTAGAATCTTCTGTGAATCAGCTGTGAATAGCTATGTTTTTTGTCGGGTGAATGCTCAGCCAGTCGTACATAAAATCCTCCATTTTGTGAGTGGTGCTCCAACCAGAAGCATCACTAGCCAAAATGTTTGGGGGGGGGGGGGGGATAAGGCATTTACTGACTGGCTGGTAATTTTTACAGACTGTTTCTGTGGAAAAAATGACTGTTTTAAACAATAAAAAGACAGTTTTGAAAAAAATCGACTGGTTTTCAGAAAAGCCGACTGTTTTCATGAAAAAATCAACTGTTTTGACGAAAAAAATTTGCCGTCGGGTGGGATCACTGTTCCTATGGCCGGCTTCTACCAGACTATTGCAGTGGTTTGGGAACTCTGTTCACAAGCCCCTTGGTAGCTCAATGGTAGAGTGACTGCCTTGTAAGCAGAGGGTCCTGGGTTCAAATCCCGGCTGAGGAGCATTTTTTCATCAGTTCACTATTTACAAATGTTTCCATCTCAAGGGCGTCTTCCCCACTAAAATCATATATTTGTTTTTATTTGGTTTTCACCATGAGGCCCAGTCTTGTGGGTCCTGGTTTGTCTACGTGGCTCAGACAAGGGAGTCCTAGACTTCTAAATTATATTCGAAAAATTGTTTATGGTATTGGTCATGGTACAAGTCCATTGTGTTAAGAGCCATCTATATGACTCGGTTACTTTTTACCGACTGGCCAACAGCATTGGGAGGCGTCCCCCCCCCCCAATTGTGATGCCCCTGGCTCAAACGTCCGGGCATGCCTCAACAGTTTCTTTATTTTTTCAAAAAAATTTTTGTTAAGAAAGATAGCATCGCAAATGTCAAGGTTGTCACAGTCACAGAGATACAGTAATATGTGAGCACATAGCATTTTTTGTTAACATAATACTTTGTACGATTTAAATACAGTTTGGTTTCATAACAAGAGCTAGTAGCTCATATGGCACTTGCAAGGGTGGTTTAGAAGATGAAATATAGAATTTGTCTATTAAATTTTTTTTTTTCGGATCATTCCTAAGCAAAACCCTTGAAATAAGAATGATCATGGACTTTGAAATCACGAGGATGTATCGTTTGGTAAAAAGTATTTATTTTTAACTTTCTTACTTTGCGGTCAAGATTGGTACTTTAAGGAATAGTTGGATTTGGAATTATGATGATTTCTAAGCCAGTCTTCTTGAATCTCTAATATTCCAGCCAAGTTTCATGGTCCTAGCACATCTATAAGTACCTTAATTCGCAATCACCGGACCCCCCCACCTCCAACTCCCCCTGCAATGCCCCAAACCAATCTGGTTCTGTAAATGATTTATCCTAAATTTCACTTTTTAGTTTCACTCAAATCCAATCACCCGTTCCAAACTTTTGCATGACTCAATATTTGAATTCCCCCTCCCTCCACTACCCCACAATTTTCCGATAGGGAAGTTTTTATTTCCAAGTCAGTTTAATTGTGCCCCTGCTATGCCTGACCTGCCAAGGCATGAAAATCCCCCATCGTGAAAATCCACCAAAACGCCATCACTGGAATTCCAGGCCCCCCCCCCCCCCCCCCAGTTGTCCAGATCCACTCCAGTTGTTTAAAAAATGTATGTAGCGCAGATGCTTGTTCTTCACAGCAAGTTTCACGCCGATCCCTCCATTCTAACTGTTTCTCAAGATTTCAGGTCCCCCCCTCTAACTCCCCCATAGCTGTCAAATCCGGTCCAGACTTCAAATGAGACATCACAGATATATCATCTACTCAGTTATTAAGTTTCATTCCAATCGGATCACCCGTTTGAAAGTTACACACTACTCAATTTTCCGGATTCCCCGCCCTTCATCCCCCCCCTCCCCCCAGATGGTCGGATCGGGAGTTTCTCGTTCCCAGGTAACATCAAACCGTTGTAGTCCCAAATTTGTAGAAGTGTTTAAAGCAATTGCAATTGCTCAATGAAGCACAAAAGGCAAAACAACAAAGCTTGGTACACTTTATCTTGTGGGCTGCAGGGTCATCTTCCCCTCACCCTTCTGATTCTTGGGCAACTGCGACCAGGGGGCTAGTGAATTAAGCTCTGTTTAAGATGCTAGTCATAGTAGCCTCAAACCCTAGTCAGATGTATATTAAAATTTCTCATGCTTTCTATTTTGGGCTCTTGCACCACTATTAGCTTTGGTGCTTACTCAGACACAGAAGAGGTAACACCAGATCTCCTTCCGTTTCTTCTGAAGAATAGAGTAAGGACTGTTATCTGTGTTGGAAAATATGAAAGCCTACATCTTTATGGAAATCACTGTTTCTGCTCTGAATGTAGGATCTTTTTCTGCGCTTGAGATCGAACGTCCGAAATGGGCGGCAGACTCATGGTTCAATTCTTTCTTACAGCTGAACATTCAGATTGCAAGATGCATGTCTTCTGAGGTGACAAACCTGAAGGATGTCTTGGCAGACCAAATCCCAAGAGAGCAAGAAAGAATCAAGAAGTTCAGGAAAGACTTCGGCAATGCAAAAATCGGAGAGATCACTGTGGACATGGTAGGTGTATCATTTGACGGAGGACATTATGCAGTTAAATTTTGTAACAAGTAAAAGTTTTGAAAACCTGACAAGAGTTTGGAAAATTATCCAACATGTCTAAGTGGGCTTCTAAAGTCTGAAGTTTCGTAAGAGGATCAAAAAGTTTTCCCCATGGCCCAAAGGGATTTTTCCGAAATCAATGGTATGGAATTTGTTTCTTTTTTTTTCCCAAGTTGGTGGTATAAATGTGTGTGTTAGCATTTATAACTACAATTTCCATGCGAGTGAATAATCATGATGCGTAAATTTTACAGGTGGTTTTTAAAAACCATGTAATTTGGACCAAACAAAAATAGAATACAGAAATAATCTTTGCAACTGTATCGTTATTGTCTAGTTGTTATTTCCTCATATTTATACCCTTATTTCCCTTATTTCGCTACAATAATTAGAGGTAATTATAATTACACTGTTTCTGCTAAAGCTGTTACGTTAGCCAAATATCGTGAGGCTGATCCTTATTGTTTTATCAAGGTCTATGGTGGTATGCGAGGCATCAAGGGCCTGGTGACTGAGACCTCAGTCTTGGACCCAGAAGAGGGAATCAGATTCAGAGGACTGTCCATTCCGGAATGCCAGGAAAAACTCCCTAAAGCCAAGGGTGGTGCGGAGCCATTGCCAGAAGGTCTGTTCTGGCTCCTGATGACTGGTCAAGTTCCAACCGAAACCCAGGTAAGAGTCTATCGAAATTGACACATTTTGCAAATATTGACAAATGTTTGGGTGTCTTACTACCGAATACTTTCGTTTTTGCAGATACCAAGGTGTCTTATACCACGGTCTAAAATATTTGATAATGCAAAACCGATATGTCAGCTGAATTTATTGGAGCTATATTTCGGCCCTTCTTGGCAAGGATCCTTCAATAACAGCCTTCTTTTTTTCCACAAGTTTGTTTTCCAACTTGAGCGGTTTTGAGCCTGAAGAGGACCCTTGCCAAGAAGGGCCGAAATATAGCTCCAATAAAATTCAGCGGACGTATCCTTTTTGTACTTTCAAATATGATTCGCAGTCAGCTTGGCTGAAGGAATATTCACGGTTTAAAATCGTTTTTCGCAATTACCATGATATCTGATACCACTGTCAAAAGTCGTTTTCGCAGTTACTGGATGTATATGGCCTTTGGCTTTAAATACAATTATTATTATTATTATACCACGGTCAATAGGTGTCTTTGTAGTTACGGTGGTATCTGGCCAGTTACCGTGGTATCAGGACACTCATCTCACTTTCATCATCACCAACTAAACACAAGAGCCTAGGATTTTGTCAATTTGTTTGGAAAGAAGTTTGGCACTTGTGATCTGAGCGGATTTTAGTATTTCTTTTGGGCCAACTTTTAAGAGTGCAAATTCGGCGACTGCCGTTATTGCAAAGCAACCGTAGTGTCATATCCCACGGTAAATGCAAAAATGACAAAAATGCAGATTCAGTTGCCATGGTACCTGCAAAAACGTAACTATTAGGAACCATTAGTTAACCGTCGGTCCCATTTGTCTTGTCTGCGATTATTATTATTTTGATGTAAATTAAACAATAGTTGCGTTTTTGTTCGGCTTTTGTCTTTCCCTTTTCAGCTTTGGTTTTTTATTGTTTTCAGGCCTTTTTATGGCACTTGCCCTTCGGCCAAGTGCCATATAAAGCTTTAAGTATTTGGGGGTTACTTTAATGTCTAATGGTAGTTGGAAGGAACATATTGCAGAGATGGGTAAAAGAGGTAAAGCTGCATCGTTTGCAGTTTTAAGAAATAAGACGTTAATGAAAGTTAAGGACCTTAAGATGCATAAGCACGTATTTAATTCTAAAATTTTACCTACGATCCATTATGGGGCGGAGCTCTGGGGCCGCGAGGCTGCTAAGCAACTTGAATCGATTCAGCTACAACACTACAAGAGATTAATGGGTTTACATCATACAACCCATACACAAGTAATGAAAGGAGAATTAGGTTTGCTGTCTCTTAGAACGCGTAAGCTAGTGAAAGTAGTTAGATTTTGGTTGAAAATAGTAAGTCTCCAAGAAGATAGGCTGCTGAAAGTGGCATACATAGAGACCCTCGGATCAAAAAAGAAGCGTTCCTGGCCTTGGCAAGTGAAAAAGCTGTTGGACGAAGCTGGACTGTCGTATGCTTGGAATGATGTACATGGTGATTCCGACGATTTGGAAAATTTACTTCAGTACTTCAGGACCAAGAAACTCAGTTATGGAATGAGGCTATTCGGAAGTCGGAGACGCTCACTAATTGTCCGAAGTTTAAGAATTTGTTTGGATTAGAATTTTATTTTAAGCTAGGTCTACCCGCAGAAATATTAAAGATGTGGTTCCAACTCCGGGCGAACTGTCTCCCATTACGAAGTAGGAAAAAGGTTTTTGAAAAGAATATGTCTTTGCCAGTGGCTGAGTGTGCTTGCCGATTTTGTGGTGAGGTAGAAGAGAGTTTATGCCATCTGCTGACAGATTGTCCGGGGGTGAAGAAAATTAGAGATAGGTTTTTTGGTGGGGTGCCCATACTGTTTCCTGGTATTATGAAGTCGACGAATCGTCAGGTAATTCGGTCGGTATGTAAATATTTTAAGTGTATACTGGAAGTTTAGATCGGAGGTAATTTGGCGAATACTAGAAGGGTAAAAATAAGTGATCTTATTGTATGTAATTTTTAAGGTCAATTTTGTTAGTTGAGTGTGATAATGAATACTGTTGTATGGCCCTTTGTTGGCTTTAATAAATTATTATTATTATTATTATAGCGATCTGTCCGTCAGTCGGTCGGTCGGTCTGTATGTCGCGGTTTTGCTAGTTTGGGTACTTCCAGATAAGCTAGGACGATGAAACTTGGCACGCGTATCAGGGACCAGACCAGATTAAATTAGAAATAGTCGTATCCGCGATCCGACCATCTTGAGGGGAGTGTTGGGAGTGGGAATCCCGAAAAATTAAGAAAAATTAGATATTTTTAGCTTATGAACTGGTGATCGGATCTTAATGAAACTTGATATGTGGGAGGAGCTCGTGTCTCGAACGTTCCATTTTAAATCCAGACCGGATCCGGTGACATTGGGGGGAGTTGATGGGGGAAACCGGAAATCTTGGAAAACGCTTAGAGTGGAGAGATCCGGATGGAACTTGGTGGAAAGAATAAGCACAAGTCCTAGATCGATAACTGACGTAACCGGAATGGATCCACTCACTTTGGGAGAGTTGCGGGGGGTGGGGGAAGGCCGAATTTCTAGTGATCCCGCGAGTTTGGTGCTTCTTGATGTGCTAGGTTGATGAAAATTGGCAGGCATGTCAGGGACCGTACCAGATTAAATAGAAAATAGTCACTTCCCCGATCCGACCATCTGGGGGGGGAGTGGAGGGAGGGGGAAGCCAAAAATTGAAGTATTTTTAACTTTCGAACGGGTGATCGGATCTTTATGAAAGTTGATATTTAGGATGACCTCGTGTCTCAGACGTCTCACTATAAATCCGGACCGGATCCGATTACACTGGGGGGAGTTCGAGGAGGGAACCGGAAATTTTGAGAAACGCTTAGAGTGGAGGGATCGGGAAGACACTTGGTGGGAATAACAAGCACAGGTCCTGAATACGTCATTGACATAACCGGACTGGATCCGGGCACTGTGGGGGAGTTGGGGGGAGGGTCCTGATTTCTAGCGATACCGCGAGTTTGGCATACTTCCTGATGTGCTAGGGCGATGAAACTTGGCAGGTATGTCAGGGGTCCGAACAGATGGACTTGAGAATAGTCGTTTCCCCGGTCCGGCCATTGTGGGGGAGTGGATGGATGGGGAGTCCGGAATCTAGTGGCATGCATAACTTTTGAACGGGTGATCGGATTTGAATGATACTTGTCAGGTGGAAAGAGATATTGCCTAAGATATTTAGTGTCAAGTCCGGGTTGGGTCTGATACCTGTGGAGGGATGGGGGGGGGGACTCAAGACACGCTTAAAGCAGAGGGATTGGGACGGAACTTAATTGAGAGAGCAAGCATTAGGTCTAGATACGAAATTAACGGATCGTTTCGGGGCTCTGTGGGGGGAGTTGAAGGTGGTTTCCTCGAATTCCGGTAGTCACGAGTTGGAATAGTTCCAGAGGTACTAAGACAACGAAACTTTGCAGGCATATTATTGACCCGACTTAATTGACTTAAGAACCTGACACAACATATTCCCAGAAACTTCCGTTCCTATATCCAAGCATTTTGGGGGGAGCGAGGGAGGGAAATATGGAAATTGACTTCTACGAGTGGTCTGATTCGAGTGAAACTTAAGAGGTAATAAGGATCGATGACCTAGACATGTACATGCGTTCGAACTATAAGCGACCACGGTTGGGGGAATTTGGGGGAGGGGGCTTTTGACATGCACAAAAACCAAACAGATGGACCGAATGAGATGCAAGTTAGACAGTGACGAGATTATGCGGCCTAGATTTTGTATTTTGCGTCCGGGCCGGATTCGGCCAAGGTGTGTGTGTGTGGGGGGGGGGTACCTTAAATTCGCAGATTGGCTATGCCCCGATTTCAGTAAAACTTGATGGACTGGAAGAGGGGATTAAGAGATACGACGTTTATGTTTCCAACTCTTCTTCGGCCACAGTTGGGAGAGTTGGAGGGAGATTGCCGGAAAATTTTGAGGCTCGCATAGGGTTCAAACGAGTGCATCAATTTAAATGAAACTTGGAATGTAGAGAGAGCATATCACCTAGATGACTTATTTTAGGGTCCGAACTGGATCCGACAACGGTGGTGGAGGGGGTACCGGAATTTTCCAAAAATGATCAGATTCGAGTGAAACTTGATAGATGGTATAAAGGAAGCTGCTTTAGATGATCCATTTTTTAGTCCGAACCAGATTCGGCCACGGTAAGGAGTGATGGAGGGAGTACGGAAATAATGTAGCACGTCTGGGGACCAAACGAGTGGATCTATTGGGCTGAAACTTGGAAGTTTGAACAGTCATGCGCATTTGCTACAGATAATCCGAGACGATGCCGGAACTGCTGAGAATTGAGTGAAACTAAATATCCTATTTATATTTCCGAACCGCATATTTGCGTGGCGGGTGTATTTTGTGACGTTCTCATCTACTTTCTTGTATTGCCTACTCGTAACAAGTGCCATACGAGCTCGTAGCTCTTGTTTAACATTCTTGCGGTTTTGCAAGTTGCCGTTACTACTAAGGACTTCTCACTTTTCTCAGATGAAAACGCTATTTTGACAAATGTCATTTTATTTGTATTTTACTTGCACTTCAAATTTTCATCTTTAAAATCCGAGACAGTCTCGAAATACTGATTTTCACTTTGAATCAGATTCTTCTTTTATTGGATTTTGGGATAAACTGGCTAAATTAGCGAGGCAAAAAGCCAAAAGGAGAGCGTAAATGTCACCTACCAAGTTTGCCTTTTTGCAAAAAGACGAGGGAAAAGGCGAAAGTCGGCGTTTGCCTTTTTGACAAAAGCGCAAAAAAAGTAAAAAGCCGTCGAAAAAGCGAGTGAAAAGTCGAACAAAAACGCAACTAATGCCTCAAAAAGTAAAGTCAGTTTCGATGTTCGTCAGCGATATTTCGGCTCTTGTTGGCAAGGGTCCTCGTTAGGCTGTTGCTGGAAGAATTAGGCAGTACCATAGTCAGGATGTCGCTCATCAGAATAAAACATTAACGAGTTTAAACATTAGGCCATTTCTCCGCATTCCACCTAGGAAGAAGATTTTGTAGACCCGATGAGTCCCTTTTCTTTCTTTCTTTTAAATGTTTACTTTTTGATCTTGTGCATTTACTACATTATTGAAAGCTCAGTGTATTTTTTCCTTTTATTTGTCTATAATGTGCTATTTTCCTCTTCTTAAGTGCGTAAATAAAATTTCATCGTCATCATTATTGGATATATCTGTCACTTGTTTGACTTCTACGAACGAACATGAGTTGTCACGAGAGTAACAAGAACTTGGTTTTTATGGCACTTGAGCTTACTCAAGTGCCATATAGCGATTGTAATTTCTGTCCGTCAGTCGGTCTGTCGGTCTGTCGGTCCCGGTTTTGCTAGTTCGGGGCACTTCCAGATAAGCTAGGACGATGAAACTTGGCAGGCATATGAGGGACCGGACCAGCTCAACTTAAAATTAATCATTTCTTCAATCCGACTTTCCCCGGATCCGGGAGTCCGGAAACTACAAAGCAAAAGTGGAGCGAAAAGTAGCAAAAAAAAAAGCGGTGCCCGAATGCGGGAGCGAACCAAGAATCTCCGAGTTGGAAGTCCAACGCTCTACCAACTGAGCCGCGAGTCCATGTATGAGAGACCGAACGCGGGAGAGTGCATAAAGTGGATAATCTAAACAAATTACATTGTTAGGATAATGGAACTTGTCAGGAATATTGGATGTATTAGGGAGCGTATGCGGGAGTATATATTGTTAAAAGATTGACGACCTGATTAACCTGGACATAGTCAAGAAACATAAATAATAAGTTTGGGCACTTCCACGCAAGCTAGGACGATGAAACTTCGCAGGCATATCAGGGACCCGACCAGACTAAGTTGGAAATAGTCACTTGCCCGATCCGACCATCGTGGGGGAGGGGGCGGAATCCGGAAAATAGGGACATTCATCACTTTCGAACGGGTGATCGGATCTTAATGAAACTTGATATCTGGAAAGATCTCGTGTTTCAGATGTCTCATTTCGAGTCCGGACCGGATCCGATGAATCTTGGGGGTGGGTCTTGAGGGGAGTGGAGGACGGGGAATCCGGAAAAATTAGGAAAAATTAAATATTTTCAGCTTACGAACGGGTCGTCGGATCTTAACGAAACTTGATATATGGAAGGACCTCATGTCTCAGACGCCGGTGACATTGGGGGGAGTTGGAAGGGGAAACCGGAAATCTTGAAAAACGCTCAGAGTGGAGAGATCCGGATGAAACTTGGTAGAAAGAACAAGCACAAGTCCTAGATACCTGACTGACATAACCGGAACGGATCCGCTCACTTTGGGGGAGTTGGGGGGGGAGTCCTAATTTTTAGTGATCCCGCGAGTTCGATGCTTCCTGATGTGCTAGGACAATGAAAATTGGCAAGCGTGCCAAGGACCCGACCAGATTAAATAGGAAATAGTCACTTCCCCGATCCGACCATCTGGGGGGGGGGGGTGGAGGGACGGGGAAGCCAAAATTGAGGTATTTTTAATTTGCGAACGGTTGGTCGGATCTTGATGAAAGTTGATATTTAGCATGACCTCGTGTCTCAGACGTCCCACTTTAAATCCGGACCGGATCCGATGTCACTGGGGGGGGGGGGAGCTGGTGGAGGGAACCAGAAATCTTGACAAACGCTTAGAGTGCAGCGATCGGGATGGAACTTATTCGGCCACGGTAGGTGGAGATAGAGTGAGTACCGGAAATCGTGTAGCACGTGTAGGGATCAAACAAATGGATTTATTGGGATGAAAGTTTGAACAGTCATGTGCATTTGCTGCAGACAATCGAGACGATGCCGGAACTGCTCAGAAATGAGTGAAACTAAATATCCTATTTCTATTTCCGAACCGCATTTTTGGATGGCGGGTGTATTTTGTGAGGTTCTCATCTACTTTCTTGTACAGCCTACTCGTACAAGTGCCATATGAGCTCGTAGCTCTTGTTTTTTAAGGTCAGACACACTGATGTCGCTTTTGCCCGAATGTGGTACTGCGTTTTTGTGGTCCAGAATCTGGGATCTGCATTTAGGCTGAATTGTATGCATATATTCAGATTTTGGAAGAAATTTTTTCGTTTCAGCGAAGGAAACAAGATGTTTAAACATTTGCTCCAGGTACCCCCCCCCCCCCCCCCCCCCCCGGTTCTCGAGTGCTCAGTTATCATTAAAAAAATCGCGAGATCCTGAACGACTCGCACTCATTGTTCCAGTTGTTCTAAAAATTCATCTTGTTTTGTCTGTTTTTTTTTCCTTTCTTGTTTGTTGTCTCCATCCTTAATTGTGATGGGTTGTAAATTTTTTTTTATAATAATACTATTCAGACCTTTCTGGACCCTTACTCTAAGTTTCAGGAAAAACGACAAAGTTTAAAAAAAACGACAACTTTGTGCCGCCGAAGACCGAGTGTCGTTGGAATCTTCACTTATTTCTCTTTATTTCAGGTGGCAGCCATCTCCAAAGAATGGGCCAACCGTGCCGACCTGCCATCTCACGTGGTTACCATGCTGAACAACTTCCCTGCCCACCTCCACCCCATGTCCCAGTTCTCAGCAGCTGCCACCGCTTTGAACAGCGAGAGTAAATTCGCACGTGCTTACTCCGAAGGAATTCACAAAAGCAAATACTGGGAGGTAAGAAAATAATTGAGATAAGAACAGTTTTTTTTACTTTTTACAGGGTCGTTATCAGTGCAGATGAATTTGAAGCCTACGATTATGTTTACTCGAAATTGGTTGCCGGTGTTCGTATGTCTCTTTCGTCGCTTCGATTCTGCTTTTATGATCATTTTCCCATTGTACTCTTGTTTCTTCAAATTGGAAATCTTGAAGGAAAAGGAGAACCTAGTGGCCACTCAAGTTCTCAGTTTTGAACTTTCGAACGTTGCACTCTCCATTGTAAACGAAAACAATGGGGCAGGAAAACGACCATTTTCGTTGCTGGACATCCGGCTACAGTCCGGAAAAAATCGCCTCCTTTGAGAAAATGGACGAAAAATAATGTTTGAAACTGGAAGCTCCAGATTTTGTTATCTTTCGGTTGATTTTGTCTTGCAGTCAAAAGATACGATCCTGTCACATTTTTTTTTTTAATAGCTGCGAAAATTTTAATTCTCGCGATGATTGCGCCACGAGACTTGCTTTTATAACCTAGCTTAATGGACCTAAAGGCATCGCAAGGTGGCAGCTCTTAGCATAGTTCTCGTTCAGCATTTGTAGTTCTCGTTCAGCATTTGACCTGTGAACACCTAGCAACTGCTGTGAAATATTGGATACGATCCAGACAATAAATGGGTGAGCGCGAGCTGCTTGTTTATAGCCCGATCTTGACATTTCTGCGGCGGGCTCTAGAGAATGGTGTTCGACAAAGTCAGATAATAGACACTGCTGTTAAGTTTTACGATAAAAGTCAGGTGAAAGAAGGGAAAATTTTGCTTCACAAGCTAATGAAACTGACCGACCGGTGCGCCATGAAAAATAAAGACGAGGACAATGTCTCTGAAATGTGTAAAATCCTTGCGGGCGCACTAAAAGAAAAGAACGCAGCACTTCCGTGCTTTGGAATCAAGGATCCTCATGAGATACCAGTTACTGCTGATGAGGTAAATGCGGTTGTAACATCGCGTGTCAATCAAATGTCCCGAAAACTAGACGGATTCATTGAACAGGTTTCAGAATACCATAAATCCCTGGCCCGTCCCGAGCAGAATACCCCCCAGTGCGAAAAGTCAAGCCAAAATGATAAGCCCCTCTCGTACGCTGCAGTGGTAATAAAGAACTTTCCCAAAAACCTAACAACCCCTGACGCTCGAATGGACTTTGTGCACAACACATGTGAGCAGGACGCCGGGGAAGTTATAGAGCTTAAGCGGTATAAAGGGGAGGCAAAACTGATGGTATCTACTAGAGAAGCAGCAGTTCGTATAGCAGAGAAGATATCAAGCATGGCTGGTCTCGAGGCCCGCGCAAAATCGCCACAAAACATCGCGGTTATCACGCAAGTGCCGAAGAACACGAGCGAACAGGAAATCAAGCAATTATTTCCGTCGGCAAACAACGTGAGGCAGTTTGGGACTAGTAGAGCTTTCAGAGTGTACTTCCAAACAGCAGCCCAGCTTGACGGTGCAATCGCGAACCCCCCGATGGTGGGTATCGAACGTGTTAGTGTGAAGAAATTTGTCTTCTTGCCCCGTAAATGCTTTAACTGTCACAAAGAAGGCCACCTGGCCGCAAGTTGTACAAATACGAAAGTGTGCGGTCGGTGTGCAGAGGAAGGCCATTCCTCCACTAAAGATAACCCATGTAACAACCCTACTCGGTGTGTCGCCTGTAGCTCTGATGGTCACTCGTGCTACCACCCTAGCTGTCCCCTAAATCAAAAACCGACTGCTAGCCCCCCTTCCTTCCATGGACATTAAAATCATGTCATGGAACATAAATGGGAACGTGCTGGAAAGGCGACCCGTCCTTGAACATTTCCTATCTGAATACGATATAATCTGCATACAAGAACATTTTGTGACTGATGAGAGTAGCGAGCTACTGCAGTTCCGAGATTCGCACACCCTTTATTTCTCGGCGGCTAAGCGCAGTGCGACGAAAGGTAGACCCTCGGGTGGTCTAGCCACCCTTGTCAGATCGAATCTGTCTTCTGAGCTAACCAAAAAGGCGCTTTCACACCTCACGGTCCGAGTTTGCGGTACGACTATTATAAATACTTACCTGCCGACTGACTACAGAAATGCGTGTTATGAGAAAAAGTTCGCTCTCTCATTAAAGCAACTTGCAAGTTGTGCAATAAGCCAGTCGCTCTCCGAGGTCGTGGCTATCGGTGACTTCAACTGCAATCTTAATGATTCGTCTTCAATGCGAACAAATGCGGTGCTCTCTCTTTTTGAAGGCAAACTGGACCTCAGTGACAAAAATTCGGATGTAACCTATGTGCACCCCAGTGGAGCCACTTCAGACCTTGACCATGTTCTCACCTCTCCCTCTCTCGGTAAGCCGCACGCCTACGTTGCACAGACAAGTTACACGTCGGACCACTTTCCTATCAGCTTATCCTTTAAAGCTGAATATACTTGCCATAAGGATCATGCTCCCCGAAACCAATCGAAATGGTTCGAAAAACAAGAATGGAACAATGCCGATCCAAGAACCTTCCGAAGTGTTTGTGACGGTATCCTCACTAAAATCAAAGTGCCCTTCCACCTACTGCGTCAATCCTCAGGTCTTCAGGTAGCGGAGGTCAGAATTCAGTTAAATATATTCTATGCCGAGATTTGCCACGCAGTAAAATGCGGTGAAAATGCGGCAGTGCCTATTGCAAAAGTCCGTGTCAAGTCCCGTGAGCAGGACTGGTCAAAAAATCCCGAACTCGGAACTGCTTGTGCAAAAGCTAAGTTTTGGCATAGAATGTGGGTTCAGTGTGATAAGCCAAGGAACGGCTGGGTAGATAAAGTTCGGAAATGGGCAAATCGCAAGTTTGCTAAAGTTCTAGCCAATCATCGTAGTGCGGTGCGTCGCCGTTATACTAAATTAGTGAACGATGATCCTACCTCCCTCTGGAAGAAGGTAATACGGCCCAAGCAAAGTGTCGCACAAAGTGAGATAGATCCCAAACTATGGCATAGGCATTACTCAGAAGAGTTCGGTCCACCCTCCAGCCATATCCAGTCCAAGTTCGAGGATGAGCTGGACTGCTTAGTTGATCCACTTGGGATCAGTCTGTCATATTCAGTGAAGCGTAGTATGGTCGAAAAGTCTATCCGCAAGTTAAAAAAAAAATACTCAAGAGGTATCGATGGTATTTGTGCTGCACCCCTGAAGTTTGCTAGTGATTTACTTGTCGATTATATTTGCCTGATGTATCAGATGATAATTGAGTCAGGAGTGACACCCAGTGGTTTTGCTGTAGGAAAGCTTTACCCAATTCTGAAAAAAGGGAAACCAGCGGGTTCGTGTAGTTCTTACCGGCCGATAACCGTGTCAAATGTTTTATGTAAACTCTTTGAGCTAGTCACGCTTGACGAGATTAGCTCGAAGTGTTATGTACCACCGTGTCAATTTGGGTTCCAAAAACGACTTGGATGCGCCCATGCTCTTAGTGCATTATGTTCTGTTCTCATTGAGGCTGATTCCCTAAAAGAAGCTCTGGTGCTTGCTAGTCACGATGTAAGCAGAGCTTTCGATTCCCTTGTTCACGAATATATATTGCATGAAGCTTTTAAGCGTGGCGTTTATCCGTCGATAATCCGAGTTTACAGAGACCTGTATAAAAATTTGGTTGTCGCGATCCAAGTTCCTGGTTCTCCGGATGTAAATCTGACAGTGCCGGTCAAAAAGGGAGTAAGACAGGGGTCCATTGTCTCACCTGAGTTATTTAACAATGCAATAATTGAACCGCAGAGTAAAATTAAACCTGCATGTATTGTTCGGGGTATTGATGTTAGCCTGATAGGGTATGCTGATGATATCCTTAACCCCAGCCGTACTGTTACTCGTTTAGAGGAAAATTTCGATATTCTTAGCACAGAATATGGGCACGTTGGAATGCATTTCAATGCAGATAAATCCCAAGTCGTACTTTTCAACTGGACATCTGACCCGGACGTAACAGTACGGCTGGGAAGTGTTCACGTGAAGCCACTGGATTCCCTAATTTACCTGGGGTTACCTATTGGAAAATCCATCAAAGAAACCCGTGCTCTACTTATAAAGCATATACGTAAAAGAATTGCAGGTGCATACGGATCTGTAGTATCGAATAAGCTACGTTTCCAACGTCCCATCCTCGCGGCTATCTTTAATTCCGTCGCCCTACCTCACATCCTGTATACTGCACCCTTCTGGAGACTTTTCACCAAAACAGACAAAAAACAAGTCCGGTCAACATTCTATCGTTTTGCCAAATATATATTGCGCCTCCCCCCTTGGACGAGAAACTCTAAAATTTCCAGTCGTTATCAAATTAGTGATCCACTAACAGCAGTGGAGAAACAGATAGAAACATACCGCCAAAATATTGATCACGACTGGAAATCCCTCTTGCTTTAGTTGTATAGTAAAAGTTATACTGTGTATTTTGTAAGTTACTTTCTTTCGTGTTTTCCTTTCTTTTTCTCTTTTTTTTTCCTTATTATTTACTCCGTCTTTGTGCCTTGTGTTTATTTTGACGGGTTATAAATAAAATCATCATCAATCATCATCATCATCATTTTCGCGAAAAATGCCAGCAGGCTTTGACAAAAAAATATGAGGGTGTTTCACCCTTCTAATAACAGTAAGTAATGTAACTATTAGTTACTATTTTCGTTCCAACCTCGTAAAAAGTTACTACGCTGACGTTCCAACCTTCTCGAAATAGTAACTATTGGCTCACCATGCTCGGGAGCGTAGTAAGCTTTGTAACTACGCATCTCTGTAACGTGATTGGTCGGATTCAGCCATGGCGTAGTATTCTGCTGGAAAATAGAAAATCGTTCCAGGCTTGACGGCAAAAAGCCAGAATTCGTGACGTCATGCGTTAGTAACTACGGTAAGTAGGGTGGAAGGCACTCTATGTTGTCCTCCCTCTGGGAACTTAAATGTATTTCTTTGAGTGACCAGAATGACAACATAATAGAGCTGGGTGAGGAGAATCTATTTGGAATTGCTGCACCAAACAGGTTTTTGTCTTTGTGCTTCGATTCATAATGCGATTGCACAAGATGGGGAGAATCAGTTAGCAGAATTTGGCAACTCTGTTCGGACAAGATTTCCTGATCTTTCCTATGCACCGAGACATCAATTGAGGTATAATGTGAGAAGTTTGATAACAGTAATTACAAAGGTTCGCAGTTTTCGACATACAATACAGTATGTCATAAAGGTTATGACCTTTAGTTTTTCGATAAAACTAACAATGCCAACCACGTTTGTCTTTGTATGGCACTTGCAGCCTCTGGCTCAAGGGCCATATACCAATCACAATTCCATCTGTCGGTCGGTCCGAGTTCTTTGTCAAACTTTTTCGAGTTAGGGTACTTCAAGATGTGCTAGGACAGTGAAACTCGTCAGGAATATCAGGGACCCGACCAAACTAGCCTGGAAATAATCAGTTTCCTGATCCGGCCATATGCGGGGGAGTGGGGGGCGCTGGAAACTTGAAAATTTAGGGCATTTTGTCACACTTTTTCGAGTTAGGGTACTTCCAGTTGTGCTAGGACCATGAAACTTGGCAGGCATATCAGAGACCCGACCAGATAAACTTAGAAATAATCAGTTTTCCGATCCGACCATTTTGGGGGTGGGGGGGGGGTGGAGGGCAGGGGAACCCGGGAAATTGACAAGTGTGTAACTTTCGAACGGGTGATCGGATTGTAATGAAATTTAATAACTGAATAAATTATATATCTGTGATGTCCCGTTTAAAGTCTTGACCGGATTCGATAGTCATTGGGGAGTTGGGGGGGGGGGGAGACCGGAAATTTCAAGAAACGGTTAGAATGGAGGGATCGGAGTGAAACTTGCTGCGAAGAACAAGCTCTAGATAAATCCTATAGACCATTGTACTGGTTCCGAACACTTATGGGGGGGGGGGAGGGGGTTTCCCGGAATTCCGGTGATGGCGGTTTTGGAAATTTGCACGATAAAACTTGGCAGGCATATCAGGGACTCGATCAAACTAACTTCAAAATAAAAATTGTGTCGATCTGGTAATGGTGGGGGGAGTGGAGGGAGGGGAATCCGGAATTTTCACTCATGCGTAACTTTGGAATGGGTGAGCGGATTCGAGTGAAATTTAAGAATCTAACAGAGGACATTTCTCCGGTGATCTTTTTCATATCCGGACCGGATCCGGTAACTATTGGGGGGGGGGGAATACGTGAATCGCTTAGAATGGAGAGATCGGAATGGAACTTTGTGGGAAGAACAAACAGATCCTCTAGGTAGATCAATTACTAAATCGGATCGGCTACGGGTACCATGGGGGAGATGGGGGGGGGGGACCGGAAATATCTAGAAACAGTTAAATGATGGTATCGGAGTGGAACTTGTTGGGAAGAACGAACATCTGATCCATGTAAATCTTTTACATAATTTGACTGGATCCTGACACTTGAGGGGGGGGGGGAGGGGGTTTCCCGCAATTCCGTTTTTTGGGAATTTTCACGACGAAACTTGGCAGGCATATCAGGGACCCGGTCAAACTGACTTGGAATAAAAAAAAAATCCTCGATATGATAATCTTGGGGGGAGTTGAGGGAGGGGAATCCGGAATATTGGGTAGTGTGTAACTTTGGAACGGGTAATCGGATTCGAGTGAAATTTAATAACTGAACAGAGGACGTTTTTCTCTGGTGATCTTTTTCATTTCCGGACCGAATCGGGCAATTATTGGGGGGAGGGCGGAAAATACTTGACCCGCTAAGACTGGTGTGATCTGGATCAACTTCATGGGAATGAAAAATAGATGCCCTGGATTAATCATTTACAGAACCGGATTGGCTCCGGGTATTGTGGGTGGAGTTGGAGGGGGGGGGGGGAGGGGGTCTTTGATTCCAGTGATCGGGAGTTCGGGTACTTCCAGATGTGCTAGGGCGATGAAACTTTGCTGGAATATTGGAGATTTGACAGCATTTGCTTAGAAATTGCTACTTCCCAAATCCGATTATTCCTTAAAGTACCAATCTTGACCACGACGAAACTTGGCAGGCATATCAGGGGCCCGGTCAAACTGACTTGGAATAAAAAAAAATCTTCGATATGATCCATGTAAATCTTTTACATAATTTGACTGGATCCGGACACTTGAGGGGGGGGGGAGGGGGTTTCCCGCAATTCCGTTTTTTGGGAATTTTCACGACGAAACTTGGCAGGCATATCAGGGACCCGGTCAAACTGACTTGGAATAAAAAAAAAATAAAAAAAAGGGGGTCTGGGATTCCGGTGATTGCGAGTTGAGGTACTTCCAGATGTGCTAGGACGATGAAACTTCGCTGGAATATTGGAGATTAGACAACATTTGCTTAGAAATTGCTACTTTCCAAATCCGATTATTCCTTAAAGTACCGATCTTGACCTCAAAGTAAAAAAAATACTGTTAAGCAATATATTCATTTTCATGATGCCCATCAGCCCATTAGCATTTTTGCCTCAAGGGTTTTGCTTACAAACAAAGTTCCAGCTCCCTTGGAGTGTACATTTCATGATCAATCCAAACATCTTAACCCATGCAAGTGCCATATGAGCTTACAACTCTTGTTTTTTTGTTTGTTTGTTTTTTACGAAGAAAGCAACTCTTAAAGGATCGTAACATAATTTGTGTGTAACGTTAACACAGAGTGTGTCACACTGTCAGAATTGATTATAACAGATAACGCAAGGATTACGCTGTTTCACTAGATAACACTTGCGATGTTATCTGTTATGACTATGCAAACGTTATGCATAACAAGTTAACGGACCGGATTCAGGCACTACTGGGGGAGTTGGGGGCTAGGGGAGGGTCCGGTATCTGCTGACTTTTTGAATATTATGATGACAGACGAAAAAGTCGGCAGATATGTTTTTGGTGGTGTCTCGGCTCTTCTTGTTTTGATGACGTTTGAACGTGTAACATTTGTAAAACATAACAGCTAACGTCAAATAACAATTGTTATTTGTTGAAACCGCGGACCCTTGTTTTAACTGTTATAAACTTATGACAGTGTATCTCTTATCTGTTGAAATTGCGCATCCTATGTGAAAAAATACCGACAATGTAGAGACCGCAGTCAACGGCAACACGTCCTGGGGCCAAATATACAGGCTTTTCTTGACCATCCCAATTATGGACTCTTCCAGTGCTACTTTAAATCATGCGTTGCGTACTTCGTCCAGAACTATTACTGGGAAGTTCACATTTTGTTTGTAATGCCACTTTTGTGTAGATAGTTCCACATGAATAAACTTATAGCCTAAACTTACTCCTAGTACACCGTTTATAAATGCCTTTTCTGTTTACAGTACGTTTACGAGGACTCCATGGATTTGATTGCTAAACTCCCAACTGTTGCTGCTACCATCTACCGGAATTTGTACCGAGATGGCTCTAGCATAGGAACCATCGATCCCAAGAAGGATTGGAGTGCCAACTTCGCCTCCATGCTGGGTTACACCGACCCGCAGTTCACAGAGCTCCTTAGACTGTATTTGGCCATTCACAGGTAAGGATTAGGCCAGAGTGAAATAACATTAGGGAGTAGCGCCAAGACTAAAGACTAAAAGAGCAGTGTATGCTAGCACCACTAGCGATAGAGAACGAGAGCTGGCTCCGATAACTTCATATTCTGAACATTGCTAAAGAAGGATACAGTCTCCATTGTTTGCATGCTGTGTGCAGCCCGGACCTTTGCTTTACTAGAAATTTATAAACCCGCAAGTTTGTCTCGCTTTAGAAGCTGCAAGCGTAGTGGGTGGCGGTACGAATATGGCCCGGTCGGAAAGCATAGGTCTTGGCGCTACTCGCTAGTGTTATTTTTCTCTGGATCAGGCTACCTTATCTTTAATGAACGTGATATGTTTGTCAATCTATTAATCAAATTTGCACTTGCCAGATCAAATTTGCACTTAAAAACCTTGGGGCTTAAGAATTGATGAACGCAGTCACGGTGGTAGGCTGCATTGGCGTTATACGTACGCCGTACGACGAGACAACCTTCAGAGCAGTGGCTCCCAACATTTTCCGTACCGCGTAACCTTAATCGACGCTCAAAATGGTTGCGTCCACTCTTTTCGACGAATCGATATTTTACGATTTTAAACAGAATGTCGAAAAGACATTTTTTATTGTCATCAATGGTGGGGCATAAATGTGTAACTGAAGTGCGAGGGGTATCTGATATTGAAACTGAGTCAGAAGACTCAATAACGTTGAGGCGAGATACTAAAACTATAAATTAACTTGATTTCGGGACCTTCGCTTACCTCTTGCCAGGGTCTATCGTATCCCCTAAGCTACGTGCTTTAGAGTATTGCGACATAATTGCAATATAGTATAGTCAAGGGACAAGGTCCTATAAAAATGTGACGTCAGTGGCCGAAAATCCAACGAAGTCTGCTCAGAAAAATAATGAAGGAGCATAATTACTAGAACGGATCTCTAAGATTTCCCTCGGTGGCAATTAACATTGTACTTTTTGCTGTTCCCCAGGGACGCCTTGGGAAATCGAGAGAAACCAGGAAAATAGGGGGAGTAACCTTGCGGGGAATCCCGGGAGGGGAAACGCAGGGAATGTCTTTACGTCGTTAGCAGCCTGTCAGTCAGTTAGGGGGCAAATCAGCCACTGTTTTAGGCTCTTACGCGCAACCTTCTCAAACGACCGTCGTCTCCCCATCATTTCTCCTGCTTGATGACGGTGATGAAAGTCCGAGCATTCCTTAGCAGCGAAGACGCTCAGAATGAGAATACCGGTACTTCGCTATAGAGTTCATGAAGAGCTGAGGTCAATCATATCTGGGAATGGGAGAATACTTCTGTTGTTTTTAATACTGGATTTCAGTATTGATTGGACGTTGTTACTTTGGAGGATTACACTCACCTACAGCCAGTCATTGGTGAATCCGGTTTCCGGATACGTCATTTTGGCCGGGATCGAAATCGTCTGCTTGTGAGGCCGTAATCCAAAGCGTGTAAGTGTTGGGATTCGGATGCGTACCTAGCCCCAGATTCGGATTCGAATCCCTTCATGAGTAGCCAGAACATGGGTGAATCCGGGATTCATCCTATTGGCCGGATTCGACATCTTCTGCATGTCAGGCCGGAATACAAAGCATGAATTTTTCTGACAAAGCCCCAGATTTGAATCCCTTCAGGGTCTGATTCGCCCATTTCTGGCGACAGCTGTTGACATTGACTCTAAGCATACACACGCTTTAATTACCAAAGTAATTACCGAAACTTTCGTCGCCCAGACTTGCAGACAAGTCTCCAACTAGGTCAGAAAGATCACAGAACGGAAATTTCATTATAACTAGGTCAGAAAAATTCAACCAACGAAAATTTCATCCTGAAATGTAGACACGAACCAGAATTGTTATCTTTCTTGCAGAATTGTGTCTGTTTTTTCTTTTCTTTTTAGCTAAAAGCACCTTTTGACTGTAAGAGAGAGAAGAGGGTCCTTGAAAGAAAAGCTCAGATATTTCCAGTAAAAAAATCTTACACTGTGTAAACTTACCAATAACGAAGGCGGATCTTCCAAACGGGGAGCTATTGATTGCAGGCCATATATTTTGGTCTCTTGCTTGTTCATTTTTTCTATAAGGGCTTCAAAAAGGCGTTTTAGCTAGAACACCTTTTGTTTGTAAGAGACCTTTTGGAGGAAGGGTTTTTATGGCACTTGCCTTCCGGCCAAGTGCTATATACCGGTCACATTTCCGTCGGTCTGTCGGTCGGTCGGTCAGACCGGTGTTTGCGAGTTGGGGTACTTCCAGATATGCTAGGACGATGAAACTTGGCAGGCATAGAAGGGACTCGACCAATCTAACTTGGAAATTGTCACTTGCCCGATCCGACCATCGTGGGGGGAGGGGGAGGTGGTGGAATCCGGAAAATAGGGACATGCACAACTTTCGAACGCGTGATCGGATCGTAATGAAACTTGATATCTGGAAAGATCTCGTGTCTCAGAAGTCTCATTTCAAGTCCGGACCGGATCCGATGAATCTTGGGGGGGGGGGGGTTGGAGGGGGGAACCGGAAATCGTGTGAAACTCTCAGAGTGGAGTGATCGGGATGAAACTTGATAGTAAGAACAAGCACAACCTCTAGATACATGACTGACAGAACTGGACCGGATTAGGACACTGTGGGGGAGTTTGGGGGCTAGGACGATAAAACTTGGCAGCCATAACAGGGACCCGACCAAACTAACTTGGAAATAGTCACTTGCCCGGCCCGACCATCGTGGGGGATGAGGAGGTGGCGGAATCCGGAAAATAGGGACATGCATAACTTTCGAACGGGTAATCGGATCTTAATGAAACTTGATACTGGAAAGATCTCGTGTCTCAAATGTCTCATTTTAACAGACCGGAACGAATCTGGGGGGAGTCGGAGAGGAGATCGGGAAATCGTGTGAAACTCTCACGAGTGGAGCGATCGGGATGAAACTTGGTGCGAAGAACAAGCACACGCCCTAGATACATCACTGACATGACTGGACCGGATTCGGACGCTGTGGGGGGAGGTGGAGGGGGGTTCCGGTTTTCCGGCGATCCGTAGTTAATGTACTTCCAGGTGGGCTAGGACGATAAAACTTGGCAGGCATCTCAGGGACCCGACCAGATTAACTTGGAAACAGTCGCTTGGCCAATCTGACTATCGTGGGGGAAGGGGGAGATGGCAGAATCCAGAAATTAGTAGCATGCATAACTTTCGAATGGGTTATCGGATCTTAACGAAATTTGATATCTTGAAAGACCTCATGTCTCAGCATGTCCCATTTTAAGTCCGGACCGGATCCGATAAATCGGAGGGGTGGGTCGGAAGGGAGAGCCATCTTGTGACACGCATAGAATGGAGCGATCAGGATGAAACTTGGTGAGAAGTACAGGCACAAGTCCTAGTTGCATCAGTGACAGAATCGGACCGGATTCGGGTACCGAGGGGGGAGGGTAGGAGGCTGTAGGGGGTGTCCAGAATTCCGGTGATCGTGAGTTAAGGTACTTTCAGATGTGCTAGGACGATAAAACTATGCTGGAGCATTAGAAACTTGACATCAGTGGGTTAGACATCGTCATCGTCACTTAAACAACTCATCTTAACCGCGAAGTGCACAAAATTCTTTTAAGCAAAATTTACTTTTTCACGATCGCCATGGGTACATGATCCCTTTTGCCTCAAGGGTTTTGCTTTGAAATTAATTTTTAGCACCCTTAAAGTGCGCACCACAAACGAAAAGTTAAAAAAAAAAAAAAAACTTTTGACCATCACTTCCATCCTCTGACCCAGCCTAGCAAGTTTGGCACATCTTAACGGATAAGGGAACAAAAATACTTTTGACCATCACTTCCATCTAACCTAGCCTTGCAAGTGCCATATGAGCTTCCAGCTCTTGTTTGAAAGAGGGAGTGAGTTTTTACGAGAATGTTTAATAGAACAACGAAAAGTTCGAAAAGAGAAGTTAAATTTAGAGTTGATAAAGTATAAAAAGATATTAGGTTCAAGACGAAAGTGTAAGTGACGTTAAAGTAGGGTAAGCTGTTGGGTAAATTTTGTATTAACGTCACTGAGTTGGAGGTGGAGACGTAGCCACTTGTTTTAGTTCGATCTAAAGCAAGAACAAATGAAAAGAAGCTACACGGGATAAAATTGTTTAACAAAGTATCAATGTAGTTTGTATTTAAATATCTTATTTTTTTATTATACAAATAGATCTATTGAATTTATCTTTTTTGTTAAAAAAAAGAAGAGTCAGAAGAGGGCCCTTCGGAAAGCTGAGATGTTGCCAGTTAAAAATTGTGTGTAGATCGCGCAAGCTTGCCGGATCTTCTATTGCTACTTCTATTGTTTGTAGGTCGGCTAGGCTGGTGAGAGAGTTGTTTGGAAATAGACTAGTTACCTAGATTGTTTGAAGGACCTGTCGTACCTATAAGACTAGTGTAACCTATTTCCGTAACCACTCCATATTTTTCTAAACCCGGAGACCCCGATTTCGTACGGTACATTCTAACCCTTCTAACAAAACCACCGTGGCTTTCTCACTTGCCGTGCTTTGCTACCTTCGATGGTTATCACGCTGTCGACGGTTGTCTGCGAGGATTTTTTTCCATCAGAAAACCGGTTATGCAAATTGTTTCCTTGTTTTCGCTATAAATGGACGAAGCAACGATACGCCCGACTAGATTTAAATCGCTCGGTAAGTGTTACATTGCATTAAGTGGCTGCCAAGTCCGAGAAGGCAACCCGCCAAATTTGCCAAGAGTCCTGGTCAATAGTAACCTGAAAATTTTCTCTTTTTTTTCTTAGTTGGCAGGACTCCGGAGATAGTGAACTTTGCATTTGGTCGTTAAATTTACTTTATGAAGTCTAGGGAAGACTACGTGGGTTGAAATACCGTGAAATAAGTTTTGTGTGAATTAATGTATATTTAAAGTTTGCCATTTCTCTAAATCAATGGGAAGTTCAGGAAACTCTTACTCTTACTTCGTCGTCGGTGCATTTTGTTAGACGGATTACCACGCTGACAAACAAGGGGGGGGGGGGGTAGCTTTGAGCTCTAACTAGCAAACTATTTTCCAGATTAGCTTTTCGGTATTCTCATATATATTTGGAATAGTCAATGTAGAACACCCTGGCCGCAGATGCAGTTAATGCTGATTCGATCAACATCTTCAAATGCATCATAGACTTTTAAAGCACACCTCGCACTATGTGCTGTTTATGCTCCAATATTCAAAACTATTTGAATACTGTAAAGCTAGGATCCGCTTTTAAAAAACTATCCACGGCCTTGCCTGTTTTAAGCGTTTTCTCAGGCCCATTGATTTCTAGCAAGATCTCGGCAAAAACCAGGAAAAAGGTTTTACGCATCAGTAGCATGATATGCGAATACTTGTCCGGAGCATAATGCACATGGAAACTAGTGAATCGTGGCAAGTGGAAAGATTAGTGAGGTGTCGTTAGCGTGTTCAGAAATGTTACGGAATGTTCCGGAATGTTACGGAAGTAGGAAGTAGTTACGGAAATGTTACGGAAGTAGGTTGCATTGTCATTATGGGTATTACATGTCCTTTAAAGACCCGTCGTGTCTATAATGCAATGCAACCTACTTCCGTTCTTTCATTCATTATTCTTAAGCCCGGACACCCGAATTTCGTGTGTTACATTCTAAACCCGCTAATGTTACCTCACAAATATTTGCACTTGTCACGATTCACGGTTTTCCATGCGCATTGTGTTCTCGACGAGTATTCGCGTAGATTAATGCGTAAAACCGGTTATCTGAACTTTGCCGAATCTTTGCATAAAGTCAATGGACCTGGGAAAAGGCTTAAAACAGCCAAGGCTGTGAATAGTACGATTATTCCCAATAAGTAATGCTTAGAGGCGAAAGCGTTTTAAGGTTGTAATATTTTTGTTGTTAAAGAACCTGTCTTACCTACAATACTAACGCAACCTACTTCCATAATATTTTTAAATACTGCAAGTTGAAGAGCAAATAGTGCGAGGGGTCCTTTAAGCAACACTAAGGTTTTGTCTCTTCTTTCCGTGCCGGCTATTTCTGCTCAGTACTAGAAGATGGTAGAGGTCTGGCCTTTATGGTTTCCACTGAAAGTTTGGACCGCATGATGAATATTGCATTTTGAAGAGCCTCAACGATCTCTTTCCTGGGACCAAAAAACAAGATTTTTGTTCTGAGTGCTCAGTCGTGCAAGTCGGAGAGGTTTGTTTGAACTTACCACAGCCAAGCTTCCGTTTGTTCAAACTATGTTTCGGCTTTCAAGTGGAAAGCTCCGTTCTAGTAGGCAAAAAGGCAGGCACTAGTTTCGAGTCGAATGTAGACTAAAATCTGAATAGGCTATAGATGTAATAGTTGTCCTCTGACCCGGTAGCCAAAATATTTACTTCGGCTGTTGAACAGAAAAAAAGAGCATTTAGTCACGGATCCGAAAGTGCCGCTATTTACTCTTACTGTCCGAGCCTTTGTTTCCTTTTCTCCGCTGGAAATGGTGTCATCTGTGCCTGGTTAACCGTGAAAAGTTGGAGCGCCCTTGCTCCTTTCTAAGTGGTGATTGTTAGAATGTTGGTCGAGCCTACGGCAAGGAAATGGACTTTTTGAACTAGGAGATAACGAATGCTTGTTTCAGGGCTGAGCGATAGCCTTTCATTACACAGTAATATCATAGTTCATTAATCTTCTTTTATAAAAACAAAACCTGTCTTGTGTTAAGGGACCCCTCGCTCTATTTACTCTTCAACTTATTGTATTTTAAAATATTTGAATACTTAAAGTCCATTCTATGCTTTCAACAAATAACACACGGTTTTGGCTGTTTTAAGTGTTTTCCGAGACCCGTTGACTTGTAGCGAAAACAGGAGGCAATTAAAATAACAAGTTTTTCTGATGGAAAAACTTCTCGCAGACAACCGTCGACAGCGTGCTACACATCGAAGATAGCAAGAGAGCAAGTGAGAAAATCAGCGAGGTTTTGTTTGAGGGGTTAGAACGTACCGTACGAAATTGTGGTCTCCGGGTTTAGAAATACATGGAGTGATTATGGCAATAGGTTGTATTAGTATTATAGGTAAGACAGGTCCTTGAAGCTACACTTTGAACAAAGTATTCGAGAAAGAGTGTAGGACAAAAGGGGAATGGAAAGTAAGAATCGGTTGTTAGGTCTTGGCCGTCTTGAGCGATGAGAAGTAAGCAGTTTCTGCAAGTTTTCTTTCCAATGCATTTGAATGAATGAATGAAGGATTTATGACGCACCGTCCAAGGGCATAAGATATTTTCCATAAAGGTTCACTAATTTAGAATCACATTGATGGGGTCGTGGACAAGCAAGTTTCCAATTGGAGAACACAAATTACAGGAGAGGGTATCAAGCGTCAATATTAGGTTGGAAGCGCTCAGCTTTCCCAATTGGGAACACGCGAATTTTCAATCGGGTCGGGTAGCGGTTCCGCCTGTGTCGTGGTAGGTAGAGCAGAAATCTTGGTGCGCAAAAGGCAGTATAGAACTTCCCAGGCCCAAATCTAATTCATTTAGCGGCTGATTTGATTGTCAATCGCAAATCTTTCGCATAGTTTTTTCCTCTGTTACGAGAACATTTGAGGGTCAGAAAATCACTTTCATATGACTGTCACTTTTGATTAAGTGTTACTCGGCGATTAAAAATAATAATGCAACGCCATACGTTTCACGATTGTTAGTATAATCTATCGACAGTGGCATGATTCTTAAAGCTAAGGACAACTTTATAGTACGAACGTAGCTCTATATATTAAAAGTTTTTCGGCACGATGCCAACGATTTAACAGGATAACAACTGGCCGCAAAGTTAGTATAGGCTATTTTTTCTGGCACTTGCGGCCAAGTGCCGTTTAGCGATGTAGCGGCCATATAGCATCGGAATTTCTGTCCGTCCGTTCGTGTGTTGGTCGGGGTTTTGCCACTTCGGTCACTTTCACGTAAGCTAGGACGATGAAACTTGACAAACGTTTCAAGGACCTGAACAGATTAACTTAGAAAAAGTCACTTCTTCGATCCGACAATCTGGTGGGGGGGGGGGGGGGCTGGAGGGATGGTGAATCTGGAAAGTTGATTATGTACAACTTTCAAATGTTTGATCGGATCTTAATGAAACTTGATCTTTGGTCTTCGGAAAAACCTCGTGTCTCAGACGACCCAGTTGAATTCCAGACTGTATCTGGTGACTTTGGGGGGAGTTAGAGGGGGGAACCGGAAATCTTGAGAAACAGTTAGAGTGGAGGGATCGGGATGAAAGTTTGTGGGAATAACAAGCACAAGTCCTAGATATATCGTTGACAGAACCGGACCGGCTTCAGGAGCTGTGGGGGCAGTTGGAGGGGGGTCCGGAATTCTGTCCAAAAAGACTTGCCTGCGAATAGCCGTTTCTCCGATGCGACCATCTTGAGGGGGGTTTGGGGGAATGGAGAATCGAACGGGTTATCGGAATTGACTGAAACTTGGCAAAGGGTTAACTATTGTCCTAGATGTTCCATTTCAGTTCTGCCGATACTTGTGGTGGGAATTGGGTGGGGGGGGGGGGAGCGGAAATCTCATGAAACGCTCGGAGTCGAAGGATCGGGATAGGTAGAAGCGAATGGGCAGAAAGGGATGCGAGTTGGACAAAACCGAGTTTATGCGGCCTAGATTCGTTATTTGGCGTCTGGACCGTATCCGGACACGGTAGGAGGAGGGTGAAGGGGGAACCAGAAATTCTCAGATATGCTTTGATTCGAGTCAAACTTGCTGGGTGGGAAGAGGAGATGTCAGATATGCGAGGTTTACATGTCCGAGTCGTATTCGGCCACAGTGAGTTGGAGGGTGGTAGTCCTGAAAATGTTGTTTCTAATAGGGGTCAAACCAGTGCAGAGATTTGAATGAAACTCGGAAAGTAGAGAGATCATACATTGTACATGACATATTTTAGGGTCCGGACGGGTTCTGTGTGTTGGGGGGGGGGGGCGCTATTTCCCGAAAAATGTTCAGATTCGAGTGAAACTTGTCTGGTGGTACGAGAAAAAGCTTTGGATGATCCTTTTATGTGTCGGAACCGTTTGCGGCCGCGGTAGGGGGAGTTGGAGGGGGGAGGGTACCTGAAATAGTGTGGCACGAGTAGAGGCCATAAGAGTGGATCTAAACTTGGAAGGTAGGAAATTCATTTGCTCTAGATGATCGGAGATGATGCCAGAAATGAGCAGTTCGAACCTAGGGTTTGGAAGGAGGTATTTTGTGACGTTCTCATCTACTTTCTTGTGTACCGTACCAGAAATCTAAATTATTTGATTGGTTGACGTCGTAACCTAGACGTCAAGTTCCAGTGGACAATGAGTATCTGTTCTTTCGCCAAATTTGAAGTTGCAAAATAAATTAAACCAAAGTATTGCCTCGCAACACTTATGTCGGCGAGTGCGACCGAAAGTTGCTGCGACGCTTCACGTTGCCCAGTCACCGTAAAGGTAGTTTGTATTCAGATCAAAACTAAAGTTCACTTCAGTCTCCATTCCTAAAGACTGTTACGTATGCGCTGTTTATTACTCTCGAATGTTGTCAGCTTTAATAACACGAATTTCCATTCTGTTTTCATTAGTTGATATGATCTGCCTGTACGACATTGCTAGACTTATTGGCTTTTTGATTCCGTTCCCAGGGGGATGCACCGGAAGCAGATTGCTTTGGCATTTATTATGAATTTCTAAGAAGCTACGCCCTCCCTGCCTGAATGCAGACGATGCGTTTGTGAAATTCCACATTTAGAAATGTATATTTTTGGTCGAAAAAAAAATTAAAGACCGATCGACAAAGGATGCCGTTGCCGCAACACATATTTTTATTAGTGATGCCTTGTATGATGATTGTTTAGCAGCTTTACTTTTCTTTGACGTAAAGAAAGCATTCGACACTTTAAATCATGAAATATTTTATTAAAAACTGGAGAATACACCTTTAAATTTAAATAAGTCATATTTTAATAATCGAAGATTTGTGGTGGAAATCGGTGGTGAATACTCTTCCGAGGCATCGATCAGTAACATCGGCGTGCCACAAGGATAATTTTAGGTCCTCCCTTATTCCTAATTTACATAAATGACCTCCCAAAATCTGCCACTGCGAATGATGCCTTGACGATTCGTTTGCTGATTATACTGTGGCTACTCTAAAAGCACCAACCTTAGATTCGCTTAAAGCAAAACTTGTGGAAGTCAACATCCATCAAAAATTGGTTCCAAATTAATAAACTTGTCCCTGATTTCGATAAAATTGAATTCTTTATTTATGGAAGATGAAATCAAAAGTTGAAAAATCTGTCTCTTGATAGAAGTTTCCTTTGGAGAAATCACGAAATCAAAAGAGTATATATAGCTAAACACTTGGGTGTTCTTTTTGACCCTACCCTTAATTTTAAATCTCACATTTTCTGGCTGAGACTAAAACATCAAGAAACGTAGGTTTACTCGACCGACATAAATTATCTTGTTTCATAAGGTTATAAAAAAAAAACTGTTTAGCTACAGTAGATGTATGCTTATTTGACACATTTTTAACTGCTCCGCTACTTTGGCTTTGTTACTTGCATAAAATGGTGGTAGAATATTTCAGGTGAAATTTCAATAGGAGATAGTTTATTTATGTGTTGTAGTATCATTATGTCTACGGTGCATTATTATATTTGTATGTCCTGTATATACAAAATTGTGTAAGGTCCAATCGTGGCTGAATAAATACTATTGTATTCTGTCGCCGCGGGGAGTATTAATTTTTGTATGTTGCAAAGTAGTCGAGCTTGTGTCCCCACAAGTCTAAGGAATTGATGCAAAATAAAACTGAAAACATATGCCGGCGACAATCAGTTGGCCGATGCTTTTTATGGAGAGCTTGAAGGACACATCGTACTTATGATTGCAATTCGTTTTACTTCAGTAGAATTTAATCTGTTCTCGTTCCGCAGATTCTACAATTCGTAAGTGTGTCCTGTATCCTCTATAAGCATTATACTAGTTATTACGGTTGCCACGTTTTTTTGGGATCCCAAAACGTAAGTGGAGGGATACCTATGACATCGCAAAAGTTGTCCGTCCGTCCGTCTGTTAGCACGATAACTCTCAAAGGGGTTGAGATATTTTGATCAAACTTGGCATGAAGACTCTTTAGGTCAAAGTACAGGTCAAGTTCGAAGATGGGCTATGTAGCTCTATATCTAGGGGTGGGGGAGGGGTTTGAAATTAATGGAAACAAACAATATTTTTAAATGCTAATGAAATAGTCGAATTAAGGGCAAAAAAACGTGCTGACTCCGAATATGAAAATTATTTTTCTCGCCGGACAATTAGTTCGGCCGGAATCCGGCCAAAACCGGAGAATTTGTTTAAAGTAAAAGTTTTATTTAAACTTGATAAGATGTTCGATTTGCGGGATAGTATACATGCTGAATTCGCGTATGACAATGATTTTATCACCGGACGTATAGATCGCTCGGAATCCGGCTGAAACCGGAAAATTTGTTAAAAGCAAAAGTTTAATCTGAAGTTGATTAGAGGTTGGATGTAGGGGTAAGGAGACATGCTGAATTCGTTTTTGAGCTTTATTTTCGGACAAGTAGTTCCGCAATTCCGCCAAAACCGGAAAATTGGCAGAAGTACGGCAGGAAGTTTCGATCTGCTTCGTCAAAATAGATATGACTTAAAAGGGTAAACACACATGCTGAATCCATATCTGAACTTGGTGTTCTCATGTGATTGGCTATTTGGCCTTAATCTGTTTCTAAATTTTGACAGTAAAAGTGTTCAAGGAGTCTGGCGAAGACTGGATCTGGCGAAGACAAGACCCAATTGTCTGGACAGATTTGAACTTTTGGGATCCCATCGAAACCTTCGGTCTTGTCTCTTACGTTACGCATCAGTCTACCGGTCATTGTTCCTGAAAATTCATTTGTCAGAAGACCTGGTATAAGTTTGTCGGCTAAAAACAACCGAGCCTACACTGCCAGAAGTTTCAAAACATGTAACACAAGGATGCGCAGTTTCGACACTTGGGATGTAATCTGTTTTGATTTGAAAGGTTTATGCATTATGCAGGTTATCCATTTAAGGGGCGAGTGTCAGGAGTTAAAAGACCTGAGGAAGGGAATATTTGGGGAAATGATTTAGGGGGAGGAAAGGTTTAAACAAATTTTGAAAAGTAGGAGTTTTAGAGAATTATAAACTTGGGAAGATTCCGAAAGGTGGCCATGATTCACAGGGAAAGTTTTTTTTGTAATAGCGGTTGAGGTTATGGTTTCGTTTAGGTGTTGTTTTGTTGTTTCCATGGCCCTTTGTGCTTTTACGGAAATAAATCGGAAAAGTCAGCAGATGCTTTTTTGGAGGTTTTTCGGCTCTTACTTGCAATGCTTGTTATACATAACATTAATGCATAACTTTTTTAAAATCACAGCAGATTACATCCCAAGTGATGTCTGTTAAAGCTGCGCATCCTTGTGTTATCTGATATGAAGCTTCTAGCAGTGTATGTGTAATTTTCTGGAAGCATGTCTAAGCTATAAAGTAGTCAACTCTCTCAGAAAATCTCAGCAGAAACACAATGTAGTGCGAGGTCTCCTTTAACTTCAGCTTCGTAGGCTGAACCCTTAATTCATCCCTGGTAGTACATTTTGGATTGACGTAAGGGTCTGAATATCGCGTTTCTGCGCTCGACGCATAGTTCGATATCATCAATACGCCCTTCATAAAATTCCTCTCAGATTAGTTCTTTTTTGGCCGCTAGGTGCTCTATCGTAAAAAAAACAATGACACTTTACTTCTTGGTGTACGTTTATCCAGGTTTGTTTTGCTATTTTCAATTCCTCTCAGGCCTAACCCTGTTCAAAAATGTTTAAAATGCCTCTTCCCCCCTTTTTGGGATCCCAAAACGTAAGTGGAGGGATACCTATGACATCGCAAAAGTTGTCCGTCCGTCCGTCTGTAAGCACGATAACTCTCGAAGGGAATGAGATTATTTGATGAAACTTGGTGTGAGGATTGTTTGGGTCAAGGGTAAGGTCAAGTTCTTAGATGGGCTCTGTAGCCCTATATTTGGGGGTGGGAGAGGGGGTTCAATTAAGGGACAAACTAAATATCTTTAAACAGCTAATGTGATAGTCGATTATGGGTAAGAAGACATGCTGAGCACGATGGTGAAAATCATTTTCTCGCCTGACAAGTAGTTCGTCCGGAATCCAGCAAAAACCTAAAAGTTTGTTAAAAGTAATAGTTTCATTTGAAGTTGATTAAATGTTTGATTACTGATACTGATACTTTCTGGATTGACTGCGGCTGAGCTATAGAATTCCCTGAGACTTTCCCTTGTCTCTTTGGTACGGTTTCCTGACTGGTCCTGGGGCTAGTGGGCACCTACGGTGTCAGAATGTCTTCAGCCCACACCCCAGGAGCCTTATCTTCATTAAACCTCGCCTCCACTCGTCCATCTTCTTTAAGGCTAAGAAGACATGCTGAACACGATGGTGAAAACCATTTTCTCGCCGGACAACTAGTTCGCCTGGAATCCGGCCAAAACCGGAAAATATGTCAAAAGCAAAAGTTTTATCTGAAGTTGATTAGATGTTAGATTTAGGGGTAAGAAAAGACGCTGAGTCTGTATATAACAATCATTATTTACCCGGACATTTAATTAGTCCGGACTCCGGTTGTACCCGAATTTTTTTTTAAGTCAAAGTTTTATTTAATGTTGATTAGATGTTCTTTATAGGGATAAGGAGATACGCTGGATTCGTTTCTGAATTTTCTTCTTTTGCTGGACTAGTAGTTCGCTCGGAATTCGGGCGAAACCGCAAATTTGGCAGACGTAAAGCAGGAAGTTTCGGTCAGTATCGTCAAAATAGATATGGCCTATAGAGCTATAGATTGATCGATAGATAGAATGTCTGAACTCGGTTTTCTTTGATGATTAGCCTGGTGAAGACTGGATCTGGCGAAGACAAGACCCAATTGTCTGGATCAAATTTTAGATTTTTGGGATCCCATCGACACCTTTGGTCTTGTTGCTTTACTCAACTGTGTCTGTCAAGCGTCATCAAGTTTGTCATTTCTGGCTTTCGACTCCTGTGCAGAGTGCTGGCTGTCTTTTCCGGGGGGCTAATGCGCGACTCGATATGAAGCGAAAGCCTAATCGCTTATTCAGCCGTCAGATAACTTATACCCAGATCTCACGTGTGATTGTTATTGTTCCTCTAGTGCGTCTGGCGGCTAGTCGTCATCGGATTTTATGAAGGACGTATTGTATTTTCTCTATTTTTTTTAGTGACCACGAGGGAGGCAACGTCAGCGCACACACCGTTCATTTGGTCGGATCAGCCCTGTCTGACCCATATCTGTCATTCGCCGCTGGTATGAATGGTCTCGCTGGACCTCTTCACGGATTGGCCAACCAGGAGGTATGTGTTTGCTTTCTTGATATGGTTACTTTGCAAGGTTTCTCCCTTTCTGTGTTAGTTCTTAGGTGGAGGGGTGGGGGCTGAAAAAGTCTTGAAAAACTTGAGTGCTTTGCAATTAAAGACTGAATTTATGTGGTTTTTGGGATCCCAAAACGTTAGGGGAGGGACATTTATGACATCGCAAAAGTTGTCCGTCTGTCAGCTCAATAACTCTCGAAGGGAATGAGATATTTTGATGAAATTTGGTGCGAGGATTCGGGTCAAGGGTAAGGTCAAGTTCGCAGATGGGCTATGTACCCCTACATTTATGGGGGGGGGGGTCAAATTAAGGGGCAAACTAAATATTTTTAAACAGCTAATGTGATGGTCGATTATGGGGTAAGAAAACATGCTGAACACGAATAGATAGATAGATAGTTTATTGCTATAAGCAGCCCGAGGGCCATGGCAAAAATTTGTCATACAAAAAAACAACAAAAAACACTAATATATAATAACACTATTTTCCTTTTAATTTGTTTTACTTATTCCAAAAACCTACTTCTGTGTTCCATCGCTAGCCTCAAAAATCGCCCCATTTTCTTTATACCAGCAAAACACTCATCCTTAAAAATTCGTTTTACCCACTCTTCGTCAAATACACGCACACCATACTCTTCTTTTCTCCATTCACTCAGCTCCACACAATCGCAAAGCATGTGAATCACACTCTCATCCACGCACCCACACATCGGACAAAAGTAAGGACCGAACTTCTGCTTACACTGACCAATATAACGTCTTCTATCCCCAATTGGCAGACAATCTGCCAACAATTCAATAATTATTTTTAACTCATCCCGTCTAAGACCCGCTTTAAACATTATATCCTCACCCCATGTCTCTCTTACCGCAGCATAAAACCCCAAAGATTCCGACTGGTCCTTCTGGGCATGCCAAACCTGTACTTCCTGGCTCTTAAGTATTTCTTTCACAACCTTAGTCACTCCTTCCTCCTTTCCTAATCCATCATTCCATAATTCTCCAACTCCGCAATCATCCAGTATCTTTTTTACTAGATACGGCCATGAAGTAGGCGATTCTTCTTTCAACGCTTCTAAATATGCAGATTTTAATAATCTAACACGTGGCATCCTAACAATCCTTTCCCAAAACCTAACCATATTCACTAGTCTTACATTTCTTAGGGAAGTTAACCCTAACTCGCCCCTAACAACTACACTATTTGTCGATTTACTTACTCCTAGCCACCTCTTAAAATAACCTAACTGCACTAGTTCTATCTTATCTATCTTCTCATACCCCCATACTTCAGACCCATAATGCATAACCCCCACCACCTTAGACCTAAATATTTCTTTGTGGGCCCTAAGGTTTCTAACATCCTTTAGTTCACTCCTAAGTATCGAATTCGAACATAATCTACCCTTCTCTACACTCTTTTCAATATGTTTACTAAACGTCTTACCTTTAGCTCTAAATATGACAAGTAGTTCGCCCGGAATCCGGCAAAAACCGGAAAGTTTGTTGAAAGTAAAGGTTTTATTTGAAGTTGATTAGGGGTAAGAAGACATGCCGAACACGATGGTGAAAGCCATTTTCTCGCCGGACAAGTAGTTTATTCCGGAATCCGGCAAAAATCTGTAAGTTGGTTAAAAGTAAAAGTTCCATTTCAAGTTGACTGAATATTTGTTTTAGGGGTAAGTAGACATGCTGAACACCTATGTCAAAATCATGTTCTACCCGGACAACTAGTTCGCCGGAATCCGCCCAAAACCGGAAAATTTGTTAAAAGTGATAATTTTTTTGGAGTTGATTAGATGACAGATTTACGGGTAAGAAGAGTACATGACAATAATTTTTTAACCGGGCATAAGTTAAAGTTTTCTTCGAAATTATTAGATGTTCTTTAAAGGGATAAGGAGATACGCTGAATTCGATTCTGAGTTTTCTTTTTTTGCTGGACAAGTAGTTCGCTGGGAATTCGGCCGAAACCAGAAATTTGGCAGAAGTAAAGCGGGAAGTTTCGGTCAGTATCGTCAAAATAGATATGGCTTATAGATGTATATCTGAACTTGGTTTTCTCTGAGGATTAGCCTGGCGAAGACTGAATCTGGTGAAGACAAGACCTAGTTGTCTGGATCAAATATTAGATTTTTGGGATCCCGTCGAAACCTTAGGTCTTGTTTTTTTAATCCCTTCGTTTCTTTGTAATACATCACTTTGTCGCCTAAACTATTTTCACTTTATATTAATGATTTAGATTCTTATATGCGGGATGGACAAGCTCCTATGCTTTCTGTTGATATTTTTCGCCTTTGCATGCTTCTTTTTGCCGACGACATAGCATTGGTGGCTGGTTCGCGTGATAACCTACAGAAGCTTCTAAATTTGGTGACGGATTATCTTTCAACTAAAGAATTGGAATTGAATGCTTCAAAGTCAGTGGTGATGGTTTTTCGTAAAGGGGGGAAAATAGCAGCTAGTGATAAAGTAAATTTTGGTGGTAAGGAGTTAGAAATTAAGGAGGAGTTTATTTATTTAGGAGTTAAACTTTCTGCAAAGGGTCGATTTGGGAAGCATGTTGAGCATTGTGTGGTGAAGGGTAGTCGATGTGCTAATCTTATTCTTAGAAGTCCGTTAATAGCACTAAAGGATGTTAAATTTCACAAGCAGGTGTTTGCTACGAAAGTAGCGTCAGCAATGCATTATGGATCTGAAATATGGGGCTTTATTCAGGGGGATAAGCTTGAAGCAGTACAGCTTAAGTATTTTAAAAGAGTTCTAGGGGTAAATATTACTTTAAATAGTTTAGTTTTGAAGGGAGATTTAGGCCTTACTAGTCTTCGTAGTGTTCGTTTAGTTCGTATGGTTAAATTCTGGGAAAAAATCCTTACGCTTCCTCGGGTACGGTTGACCAAAGCGGCATACCTGGAGGCACTAAAGGATGAACGTGAGGGTACTTGGCCTGGCCAAATTAAGACTATTTTGAATGAGTGTGGACTGTCAGGTAGGTGGAACGAGGGGAAGGGGGTTCAGCTAGAGGTAGGTGAGGTCGCGAAAGAAGTCCAAAGAGTATTAAAGGACCAGGAGTTGCAGGCGTGGGGTTGTAAGGTTTGGATTCCTTGGTCCCTGAGTCTCTACAATAGGGTTAAGGAGGCATGGGGCGAAGAAATTTATTTTAAGTCGGGGTTATCTCCAGAAGAATTGAAATGTTTAATTAGTCTGAGAGGAGATTGTTTGCCTTTTGGCCAAAGAAGAAAATATATTGGGAAAATTAGAGTTTCGTCTGGTCCTTATTTCTGCCCTTTGTGCGGGATGATTGATGAAGATGTAGAGCATTTTATTTGTGATTGTGAGGGTTTAAGGTATCTAAGGGAGGAAATTTTTAGGGTGGGTTTTTTCTCGAGGGAGGAACTTGTTAGAAAATTAAAAAGTAAACATTTTGGGGATTTAAAGAGTTTTGGAAGATTCCTTCGGATCGCTCTGTCATATCGGGAAGGTTTTTTGTAGGTTTATTATTGTTGTTGTTTTGTTGTTACTATTTTGTATTTGCCATGGCCCTTGTGGCTTTTTAGCGCAAATAAATCTATCTATCTATCTATCTATCTATACTTACGATCTTAATCCTATCTTTTATTCCAAATTTTTTTTCTTTCTGTCTTTAATTTTAGCCGTTATTGGCAGAAGTTACTTCGAAGTCCTCTCAGGGATCGTGTTTTGCCAGTCATATATCAAACGTGATAGCCGGGCTCTCAGGTATCTATCTCGCCGTCAGTACACATTTGGGCTACTCGGTTTAAATACCGAGGTGCTTTTACAAGTGTTTTTTTGTTGTTGTATTTTTTTGGCATCTATTCAACACAGAAAACGTTTTTCTACTTATATCTTAATTCGCCCTTCTCTTCCAAAGTTTTTTTTTGTCATACTTCGTTTTTATAATTTACCCCTAATTATCAAAAGAAAATAGATGAAATCATTTAAAGTACAATGGGCACTTCTGATGCTTTACTTTGTATTAAATGCTTCACAAATAAACATTTCCGACTTCTTTTAGATTGTTCTAGTGTTTCATCAGAAGTTCCATGGCTTAAAGTGCCTATTAAAAGTTTTTCTTAGTGGAATATTGTTGTGAAGCTTGATTAGCTTGCATAATAAAATGTACCAGAATATGCAATAAGCTTATAAAAAATAATATAGCTACAAAAATCATTCAAAAACAAATAACCTATTCAGAGCTGAATTATACAAGCTGATTTATTCATAAAATAAAGATCTACTAAGTATTATAAGAAACCTCACTTTTATCTTTGTCCAAGCTAGTAAATTGAGCATGTACTGGCTCAAATAATTACGCTTTGAAATATCACAGAGAGGAAACTGTTGACAAAGCTGCTGATCTAGGGGGTAAGCATTGTTCCTAGGTTGTTACAGAGTGGGATTGGGGTAGTTTGATGTGCCCATTGAACTTTAAAATATTATTTGAAGATTTATTTGAAGAAACAGAAAACATAATTTGAAAAAATAAAAAAGTAAGTCTGGAACTCCTTTCCTATGGTGTTTAAAGCACTGAACAAAGCACTTAAAGCAGGTGTTTAAAGCATGAGGTTTTCGCGGGAGATTTTAGTCTGTTCACAACCCCGAAACTTTTCTCTTTTTTTTCGTAGTCCGAAATGAAAATTTCGGATCATCCCCTCTTGTTTTCTTTTCTCATAAAAGTAGCACTCCTTGCTTGAGTAATCTCGAGCAATTAAATTAAGAAACGAGAGCTACTCCCGAAGTTTCCTGTTGTTTTTTGCTACTTCAAGGAGCATTCATGGGCTGAGCTTCAGCCAGAGGCCAAAGATGAAAGACAGGAAACAAATTGCTACTTGTTTTCTTTGTTTGACAAAAGATGAAAGAGACTGGCGTTGAAAACCTGATTCGCCTCTTCCCATCAGGGGCGTCACTATGGGGGGGATTGGGGACTTCCCCCCCCAAAGGTCCCAAGAAAGTACTTTCGTCGGGCGAAGCCTGGCGAAAGTTCACTTGTTTGTCGGCGTAAAGCGCCGGCAAATACAGAAAAAAAAAAATTTCTGCATGCTTTTTATCAGGCATCGATTGATTCGTCGGCAAATCGGGTGTTTTTATATGCAAGAACTAAAATCCTGCAAATGTTTGTCGGGCAAAACACTGAAGAAATCGACTTCTGCATGCTTTTGTCGTGCCTCGGCATTCTCGTCGTCACATTGGGTTCTTTTTATACAGAAGGATTCCAGAAGAAATTAAAAAAATTAAGTTTTTGTCGGGCGTCGGTCGACCCGTCGGCACATCAGGTTCTTTTCATACGCAAGAAATGAAATCCTCCATACATTTGTAAGGCAAAGCACTGGAGAAATCGAATTTGTCGTGCCTCGGTTCGTCGGCACATCGGGTTCTTTTTATACAGAAGAAATAGGTTTTTTTATGCTTTTGTCGGGCGTCGGTCGACTCGTCGGCACATAAGGTTCTACTTACACGTAAGAAATGAAATTTTGCAAACTTAGTCGGGCGCATCCAGGAAGTTTAAGTTTCATTGGCACAAGGGGTTATTTTTACACGTATGTATCAAGTTTTGTACATTCTAGTCGAGCAAAATACAGAACAAATCAAATGCTCATGGTTTTGTCGGGCGTCGATATTCTCGTCGGCACATCGGGTTCTTTTTACACACACAAAAAACAAGACTGAAGGTGTCGATGGGATCCCAAAAATCTAAGATTTGATCCGGACAATTGGGTCTTGCCTTCGCAAGATTCAGTCTTCGCCAGGCTATCATCAAAGAAAACCGAGTTCAGATATTCCATATATCTATCAATCTATACCTCTATAGGCCGTATCTATTCTGACGATACTGACAGAAACTTCCTGCTTTACTTCTGCCAAATTTGCGGTTTCGCCCGAATTCCGAGCGAGCTACTAGTCCAGCAAAAAAAGAAAATTCAGAAACAAATCCAGCGTATCTCCTTATCCCTATAAAGAACATCAAATCAACATTAAATAGAACTTTGACTTAAAAAAATGCGGGTACAACCGTATTCCGGACTAATTATATGTCCGGGTAAATAATGATTACCATATATAGACTCAGCGTATCTTCTTACCCCTAAATCTAACATCTAATCAACTTCAGATAAAACTTTTGCTTTTGACGTATTTTCCGGTTTTGGCCGGATTCCAGGCGAACTAGTTGTCCGGCGAGAAAATGGTTTCCACCATCGTGCTCAGCATGTCTTCTTATCTCTAAATCAAACATTTAATCAACTCCAAATGAAACTTTTACCTCTAACCAACTTTCCGTTTTTTGCCGGATTCTGGATGAACTGCTTGTCCAGCGAGAAAATGGTTTTCACCATCGTGTTCATTCATGTCTCCTTACCCCTAAATCAAACATTTATTCAACTTCAGATGAAACTTTTACTTTTAACCGGATTCCGGACGAACTACTTATCCGGCGAGAAAATGATTTTCACCATCGTGTTCAGCATGTCTTCATACCCCATAATCGACTATCACATTAGCTGTTTAAAAATATTTTGTTTGTCCCTTAATTTGAATCCCCACCCCCAAATATAGGGCAACAGAGCCCATCTACGAACTCGGCCTTACCCTTGACCCAAACAATCCTCACACCAAGTTTCATCAAAATATCTCATTCCCTTCGAGAGTGATCGTGCTTGGACGGACAACTTTTGCGATGTCATAGGTATCCCTCCACTTACGTTTTCGGATCCCAAAAATCAAATTCTGTAACTTTTTATCGGGCGCATGCCGAAAGTTCAAGTCTCGTCGGTACATCGCCTTCTATTTACTCGTAAAAAATAAAGTTTTTTACAATCTTGTCCGGCAAAACACAGAAGAAACCGAATTCTGAATGCTTTTGTTGGGCGTCGGTATTCTTGTCCGTCCTCACACCGGGTCTTTTATACGTAAGAAATCAAATTTTGCAAACATTTGTCGGTCGCAAATTTTTCCAGAAAAAATACAGATTTAAAAAAAAAATCGACGGTGTTGCTTAGTTCAACTTGTTTTGGGTACAGTCGTTGGACGCATGTCTTCTTACCCCTAAATCAAACATTTAATCAACTTGAAATGAAACTTTTACTTTTAAGAAACTTTCCGGTTTTCATCGGATTCCGGACGAACTACTTGTCAGGCGAGAAAATGATTTTCACCATCGTGCTCAGCATATCTTTATACCCCATAATCGACTATCACATTAACTGTTTAAAAACATTTTGTTTGTCTCTTAATTTGAACCCCCACCCCCAAATATAGGGCTACAGAGCCCATCTACGAACTCGACCTTACCCTTGACCCAAACAATCCTCACACCAAGTTTCATCAAAATATCTCATTCCCTTCGAGAGTTATCGTGCTTACAGACGGACGGACAACTTTTTCGATGTCATAGGTATCCCTCCACTTACGTTTTGGGATCCCAAAAATCAAATTCTGTAACTTTTTATCGGGCGCATGCCGAAAATTTAAGTCCCGTCGGTACATCGGCTTCATTTACGCGCAAAAAATAAAGTTCTTTACATTCTTGTCGGGCGTCGGTATTCTTGTCCGCACACCGGGTCTTTTATACGTAAGAAATCAAATTGTGCAAACATTTGTCGGTCGCAAATTTTTCCGGAAAAAATACAGATTTAAAAAAAATTCGCAGGCGTTGCTTAGTTCAACTAGTTGTGGGTACAGTCGTTGGGAGCTTCGCTTCTTAGCAAAAGTTGAAACGAAAAGCCGAATATGTGAAATTAATTATATAAATTTACATCAAAGGAACAATGTCAACTGATGCATTACAGTTAAAATTTCGCCTCCGGCGCATTTTGTAGTATTCCTTGTATCATTTAGTTTTCCCTTTAGGATAGAAATTCTTGGGGTTTGAAACACGTTAAAAGCCGGAAATTGTATGATACTATAGCTGAATTTTCCGCAAAAAAAAAAACAGATTACAAAAATTTCGGATGCGGCGCTTGGTTTAACTTGCCTTGGTACAGTCTTTGGAAGCTTCGCTTTCCAGCGAAAGTTAAAATGAAAAGCACAATATGTGAACTTTAAAATACGAAATTATACCGAAGGAATAACCTCAATTGATGCGTTGTTACAGTTAGTTTACACAAAGTTTCGCCTTCGGCGCATTTTTTTAGTATTCTTTATTTAGAAGAACAGTGTTTCATTTAGCTTGGCGTTTTAGGATTGAAATTCGCTGAAACACGTTAAAAGCTAGAACTTGTGTGGTTGGTATAGCTAAATTTTTCCGAAAGATAAGGCAGATTTAAAAAGTTTCGCCTGCGGCGAGAACTTGTTCTTAGTACAGTCGTTGGTAGCTTCGCTTTTTAGCGAAGGCTAAAATGAAAAGCCAAGTGTGTGAACTTAAAATACGAAATTACATCAGAGGAATAATCTCAACTGATGCATTACAGTTAGTTTTTACCTCGGTTCTATTCTGTGCTGGCAAGAAATGTGCGCCGTTGCCGCTTCGCGGCAGTGTTTTGTCGGCACATTTTTTAGTCCGTCGGCACAAACTGGACGTCCCCCCCCAAAGGTAAAAGGCTAGTGACGCCCCTGCTTCCCATTGCACCTGTTTCTTGGATATTAGAAAAAGGTTTTATCCTGTTTCTGACGTAAGTGATCATTAGGTCAGGTGCAGAAGTTTTAATTGGCTCAAGATGATCTTTTGAAGTTCGTTCTCCCAACTGGAGGCGCTAACAAGCTTGTTGGAGGGGATTAGCTAATAAGGGTAGTGTCTCTGACTTCAGATCTTAACTTTAGTTTAGCTGGGATCCGATGAGTGTTCAGGGAGGTGGAACGAGATTTAACATGGCTTGGGGGGGGGGGGGGGGGGGGGGGTAGTATTTAGACGACTATATTTGTATGTGAAGAAGCACTCTCAACCTGATGTTATGGCAAGGGGTGTAGTAGGCCGGACATAGACGGTAAATGTCCTTAGATACAGTCATCGGAGTCAGGACAGCCTAGGGCGTCACGTGCAGACTTCACGGGTTCATTGTGGATTCCCCGGTCGATTCACACTAAGGTCTGGATACCGAACCGCAATAGGCTATAAGCCACCCATCATACACTAGGCCCTGCAGGCCAGCCCACTCTAAAGAGCTCTAAACAAGACTCGTAACAATGACCTAAAGTCCGTAAATAAACAAAAGGTTTTATTCTCTGATATGAGCTGTACTTACAAAATAAAAACAACCTTTATGTAAAAAGGCGTGTTGCCCGGTCGAGCCCCGGAAAAAAAGTATAGAAGAAGATGACTCATCCCCGCCAGATGAGTCATGAACATGAGGTAATAAAATAATACCGTATAGAAGATTAAACATACTGGACGGAAAGGGAGTAGCGCTGACTAACGGCGGCACAAGTGATTAATGCGGGGTGCAGATGGCACCACCGTAACAGTAGGAGTAGTGGGGACTAGAATACGCAAGAGAAGAACTAGCCGAGGCAGCGGGTAAGCGGCCCGGCTAGCCCTGGCGACGCCGCAGGTATCTGTGGTGGCGGGATATTTAGCGGCCAACCGATTACGGACATGTGACCCCGTGAAGCCATCGCCAGCCCTTGATTACGGTTTTGTGTAATTTTATTGCAACTACTTGAGTTAACAGGGTCTCACACCACTGATGCATCACCAATCCCTCCACTTTGGGTTACAAGTAACGCGACTTGTGACTATATTGGCGGGGGAGGGGGCGGAGAACATATGTGACCTTAAAAAGCGGAAAAGCTGGAAAGTGAGCAAACCAATTATGATCAATACTGTATCCTTTTCTTTTCAAAAGATATCGGCGTTTGAAGTACCCACTATTTCTGTCTTTTCTTTTTTTTTCTCAAATGGTAACTCAGTGGGTAAGTAAGCAGAAAAGAGGGGATCCCCCGGAACCTGGTCGATTACTAATTAACTAATCTCTTGTACGTGCAAAAGGCACTCAGCAAAAACAACACCTTGAAGAGAAACAAAAAGCCTTTTTAATTTTCTCGGAGACCTTCGTAATAAGGTTCTTTGTTTAGTGCAGCTTACTCGGATGGACATATCCTGAAAAAGCAAGAATGTTCCCTCTTTTTGTCCAAGTACCTCGTACAGAGTAAATAGTGTTCTAAAAGTAAATTTTCTGGAGCCAAACTCTGAGCCATAACTTTTCTCCAAAAAAAACGCTGCTTTCAGACCATCCTAGGGTAAAAAGTGACAAAGAGTGGGCCTTAAGCATATGAAAGGGTCTTCGCCTTCAAGATATTTGTAAGATCCATCGATTTGGTAAAGGAATACGTGCCTAAAAGGCGTGGATCACAGATAGACAACAATCTTTCAGAGAATCTTCAAACTAATGTTGTGAATGGGAGATGGTTAACTTCCCAGTCAAAAGCGTGGCGCCGTAATAGTGTGGGGCTGTGGGCGGATGCTTTGATCTTTGACGGATGAATTCCTAGGGTGGTATGGATACCAAAGCCTCGTTCGATTCACCTTTCAAGTTAACTGAGATCGTCAGTCACTCGTTTTATTTGCGATTCTCGGTTAACTGGGAGCGTTCGATTGATCAAAGTCGACCTGAAGGTTGACGAAAAGTTGACTTTCAACGACGGGGAGAAATTGTCAGTTGTTTCAAGTTAACCAAGAAAGAAGGCGGAAGTTTCAAATATTGTGAATCATAGAGAGATTGCACGAATAGAGGCGATCTATTCGAGAGCCAGAACAAATATGCAAATGTAGGAAGGAAAGGGAAAGGGATTGACAGTTATGACTGGGATGCAAGAGATATTTGAAATGCGAAGGGACGTGTAGTAAATGTTGAAGAATAGCAAAATTGATGTCATCATTATCATCAAAATCTGGGAGGGTTGGCTTGACTATGCGGAAGCCCCGGACATTTGGTATCCTGGAAGGTGAAGCCTGGCTTTTACTTCCATGGACACTCTTTTGCAAGAATAGAATTATACGATTAAGGAATAGCCCAAGTAACATTTCCAGCAAGTCCCTGGCTCAGAATTATCATCAAACGCCGATAATTTAATTTCAAAGAAGAAAGTCCTATACCTCCCAATGTTAAACTTTTTTGATCCCGTGATGATGGTGTAGCAATATCCGTTTTCTCGGGTAGGGTGCAATCTCTCTATGGGTATAAAGAGTATATGTCTTCAGATTTTTCCCAGGAAGCGTTCGATTGGCAATTCTCTGTTGACTTGCTCGGTCGACTTCTTACTAAATAAAATGACAGCAGAGAAAAAAGTCAACTCTGGGGTTGACTTCCGCTAGTCGAATCGAACGCGGCTCAAGTGTATCTTAACACTGTAGTGCCCTTTTCACTTCTAGACACTTCGAACGAATCGCGTTGGAGAATATAAATGCGCGGGAAATTTGAGATGATTTTCTTTTCAGCGTTGACGGATTTTAGGATTTAATTCTTGTTTCTTGACTAGTGCGGTAGAGCTCTAGAATGGACTGAAAATAATGTCACGGATCGAGAACAATCTTTCAGAGAATGTTCAAACTACTGCTATGAATGAGAGGTGGTTAACTTCCTACTTGAATTATTATTGTTTTTGTCAAAAGCGAGAATGGAGAAGCGAGAAGAGCTAGCACGGTTATTTGTACGAGAATTGACGAGCGAGGACTGAGAATTTACATCAAAAACGCAACTATTGCTTCTTGATGTTCGTCTTTGGCAGGAAATTTCCTTGCGGAAGGCATTAAAGGACTTGTCTTATCTATAATATAATACTAATGCAACCTACTTCCATAATCACTCCATATATTTCTAAACCCGGAGACCCCAATTTTGTACTGTACATTCTAACCGCTCTAACAAAACCACGCTGATTTTCTCACTTGCCGTGTTTTGCTACCTTCTTTGTCTATCACGCTGTCGACGGTTGTCTGCAAGAAGTTTTTGCATCAGAAAAAACGGTTATTTAAATTGTTTCCCTGTTTTCGCTACAAGCCAACGGGTCTCGGAAAAGGCTTAAAACAGCCAAACCATGCGTTATGTGTTGAAAGCACAGCCTAGTTTCAAAGTATTGAGATGTTTATAAAATACTGTTAAGTTGAAGAGTAAATAGTACGAGGGGTCCTTTAATAGCAAGGAATCGCTTCATTGCAAACTATTGATTGAAACCAGTAGAGCTAGAACTTACCAGTAGAGCTAATCATAAAAATAAGCAGGCGTAAGTCATAAAAATAGGCCTAAGTCATAAAAATAAGCAAAACATCCATTTTAGAATGAGCACGATGGAAGCACATAGACAAGCAAGTTTGCAAATGAACAAACATACGGCTATCGTAAGACGTAAAAGCCCAGTCAGTGTTTAATCTGTAGTCATCAAGTATGAAGTCTTACGAAAATCAGCATTTGCGGTGGGTTTGCTTTTTGTTTGTTTGGGGGGGGGGGGGGTAAAACTTACCATTTCATGCAGCTTGCTAGTAGTAGCCTAGCTTATAGTTGCCCAAGCCTATAATGTTTGTATCGAACAGCTAGCCATGCGGTAATATTTTGTCACGCCACAACAACCACTTAAAATATATTATAACTCCACAAAAAAAACAGTAGCCTACAGTTATTATCAACAAAACTAAAAAAAAATATCTCGATGTTCTATGCGGAAGACGGAGTTACAAACCATTTAAAATATATTAAACTCCACACAAAAAACTTAGCCTGCATTTTTTATTAAGAAAATAAAACAAAAAATACCTCGATTTTCCATGCGGAAGACGTAGTTACAAAAGATGCGAAAGCACCTGCATATTTATCAACGGTATACCATAGCCACACGCTAACATAGATTTTCTAAGCCAACGTTACACGTCGTCTCTAACAAAAACCTTTTTCAAAAAATTTTGTTTTTGTTTTTTATTTTATTTTCCATACTCCGCTTTTCAAATTGGCGGGTCATAAGTAAATTACTTTCTTACTTATAGCCATCTTCGGGAAATTGTTGATAATCTATTAAATATACCTTGAGCCCAAGCTGACTTTGAATCATATATTCAAATAATGTATACAACGGATACGTCAGCTACGATGCCCCATCAGCGATATTTCGGCTCTTCTTCGCAACGGTTCTCGTCAGGCTGTTAATCTTCAGGGTCAACGTCGGGGATGGAACAGTTTTTTTGGGATCCCAAAACGTAAGTGGAAGGATACCTATGACATCGTAAAGTTGTCCGTCTGTCCGTCCGTCTGTTAGCACGATAACTATCGAAGGGGTTGAGATATTTTGATCAAACTTGGCATGAGGACCCTTTAGGTCAAAGTACAGGTCAAGTTCGAAGATCGGCTATGTAGCTCTATATTTAGGGGTGGGGGAGGGGTTTAAAATTAAGGGAAACACAAAATATTTCTTAAAAGCTAATGAAATAGTCGAATTAGGGGTAAGGAGACATGCTGAATCCGAATATGAAATATGAATTTTCTCGCCGGACAAATAGTTCACCCGGAATCTGGCGAAAACCGGAAAATTTGTGAAAAGTAATATGAAGTTGATAGGTGGTTCGATTTAGAGGCAAGGAAACATGCTGAGTCCGAATATGAAAATTATTTTCTCGCCGGACAATTATTTCGGCCGGAATCTGGCCAAAACCGGAGAATTTGTTTAAAGTAAAAGTTTTATTAAATTTGATAAGATGTTCGATTTGCAGGTAAGTAGACATGCTGAATTCGCATATGACAACCATTTTCTCACCGGACGTATAGATCGCTTGGAATCCGGCTGAAACCGGAAAATTTGTTGAAAGTAAAAGCTTAATTGGAAGTTGATTAGAGGTTGGATGTAGGGGTAAGGAGACATGCTGAATTCGTTTTTGACCTTTATTTTTTCGCCGGACAAGTAGTTCCGGAATTCCGCCGAAACCGGAAAATTGGCAGAAGTAAGGCAGAAAGTTTCGGTCTGCTTCGCCAAAATAGATACGACTTAAAGGGGTAAACACACATGCTGAATCCACATCCGAACTTGGTTTTCTCATATGATTAGTATTTTACCTTAATCTTTTTCTAAATTTTAAAAGTGTTCAAGGAGTCTGGCGAAGACTGGATCTGGCGAAGACAAGACCCAATTGTCTGGATCAAATCTGAACTTTCGGGATCCCATCGAAACCTTAGGTCTTGTTTTTATTACAGGTCTGTTTCCATCCCCGACGTTTTTTTGAATATATGATAATCTTTTGCTGCACCATCCTAACCGTTTATATACAAATTAGAAACATGCGAGTTGCCTACAATTCATATATTTCTTCTAGGTTCTAGTGTTCTTGAACAAAGTGAAGCAAGCTCTTGGTGAGGACTTCAGCCGCCAGAAGGTGGAAGAATTTGTACGAAAGACCCTTGCTTCCGGCCAGGTTGTGCCAGGCTACGGTCACGCCGTGCTCAGAAAAACCGATCCGAGATACACTTGTCAACGAGAGTTCGCTCTGAAGCATCTTCCGGACGACAAGATGTTCAAGGTAAGCGGAAGTCCTTGGAAAACCCGTGGTGCAGAAAAGAGTCGATAAGATTTCCTGATTCTGTGGAGTTGGTAAAGGTTTTCGGGGATTGGCAATCCGGCCAGCGAAATGGGGTGAAGCGCAGTGGCAAGTTCATAGAAGTTCAGAAAAACGAAATTTGTCAGCGTTGTGAGGTGCATTCAAAGGGGAACTTTTGGGTATATCCTTGATGTGTTTAGCCGTGCCCGGCCCAAATATTCGAGATAATGGCACTGGAACTTGTTGATTGTAGTTTCTGATGGATTAGGGGACAACCGAATTGGTGAGAAACATCGAAAACGTACGAATCTGGTCATTCCGAGAGATACGCCCGGAAACGAGCCATACGCTGACAAATCGAAATCTCGGATATGAGAATAGGCTGAACAATTGGGTACTAAAAGGAATCGGTAGTACAGGTCCTTTAAAATGAATCATACTGTAGGTAATTCCTTGTTGTGAAAAATTCAAACTGGCTCACTAATCTGTGGTTGACTGACATGATCTTTGACAGTTCTTTTGAAGCTTATTTCTTGCGACCATTGCTTAAGTAAGTGCGAGAGTCAGCTCAGTTCCCATTTCTGTGAATAGTCTTGAAAGTACAGTGGATACTTTTGCCTTTCCGATTTCTCAATCAATCAAACAATTTTCGTTTGAAGCGGTCTGGAGACCATGGAAAAAAAAAATAATGTTGGAACATTGCATAACAAGGAAATCTCATTCCGGAGACAATTATCCCGCCAGAAACGGATGAACTCGCCAGTTTTCTGAGCCTGTTTTTTAAGCTTCATAATCCGAATAAAGGCAAGACGAAACACAACTTAAGCCATACGATAATTAAACAATTAAAGGAAGGAAATGAAGACCTCTGATGTAATTGTTAAGTAACTCCGCAGTAAAAATGTAGTAACTTTGCAGTAAAAATGTAGGGAAATAATCCTAGGAAATTATTTATATAGACTGCATTGTAAAGAATTTATTGATGACAACTCGTCTATTCACTTTATCGACTAGATAAGTCTAAATAATCGAAAAACAGGGAAGAGCTTTTAATTTTGCTAGTGTTTGATTGATGAAGGTTGAAAGCTTTATCTACCACTGAAACATCCCGTCATGCTTTTTCGCCGACAGTCTGCATTTCCTTCTGTATTGTGCCAACCCTTTTGTCTGCTATTGTTACAGTGCCTTGGGATCTTCTCGTTGGTTGAACGAGATTAGGATGCATGACCCCTGGGGAAATTGAATCGGTACGTTACCATCGTTCTCGCGATTTGATTAAGACTCCTCATTGCTTCCCGCGAACGAATACAATCTCCTCTCTTTCTTCCCCCTTGTTGCGCCATTAGATTGGCGCCCAAGCCCAAGGAATTCGAGATCAGCGAGGAAACTTGAGAAGGGAAGCGACCCTTTGTTAGGCTTCCTTCAGGTTTGTCTTGAGGTCCCAGGACGTCAGTGACGGAAGTCAGTTAGCTCGATACATCGCCATATTCTAGTTCAGCGCTTCCAACCTCACTAGTTTCTGAAAATTTCCCTTGTCTCATTACCAACGCTTGTGACAGATATAGTTAAGTAGATTCACAAGTCAATGTGTAGAAAATCTGCTTCCCGAGCAATAGAAGTTGTACACTGTCTTTGGGGTAAAAAGCAGGTGCGTCACGTATGGGGGGGGGACGCCCCCCCCCCCAATATTGTCGGCCATTCGGTAAAAAGCCGCGGTTTTTCGTAAAAGCAGTTTTTTTTCATGAAAGCAGTCGTTATTTTTTAACAGTCACATACTATATCACTTTTCGGTCGGTTGGTCGGTCGGTCAAGCCCCTCATCTCGAGTTAGGGTTCTTCCAGAAGTGCTAGGATGATGAAACTTCGCAGGCGTATTAGGGACCCTACCAAACTAACTTGGAAATATTCACTTTCTCGATTCGACCGCCATGGGGGGGGAGTGGAGGGAGGGGTAATCCGGAATATTAACGTACTTTTAACTTTTGAACCGGGAATCGGATTTTAATGAAACTTGATATTTGGAAAGATCTCCTGTCTTAGATGTCACACTTCAAGTCGGGAATGGATCCGGTGACTTTGGGGGGAATTGGAGGGGGGGGGGGGGGTGGATCCGGAAATCGCGTGACATGTTCAGAGTGGACGGATCGGGATGAAATTTGGTGGGAAGGACAAGCAGAAGCCCCAGGGCCCAGATACATAGTTGATAAGACCTGATCGGATCCTAACACTGTAGGGGGACATCTAGGGAGGGTTCCGGAATTCCGGTGATCCCGAGTTAAGATGCTTACACATGTGCTAGAACGATGAAACTTGACAGGCATCTCATGGACTCGAAGATTTTAACTTAAGAACAGTAGTTTCTTCGATTTGACCATCGTGGTGGGAGTGGAGCGAGGGGGAATCCGGAATCTTGAGAAATGTCCAACTTTGGAACGGGTGATCGGATCTTAATCAAACTTGATATTCGGAAAGAATTCATGTCTCAGATGTCCCATTTCAAGTGCGGACAGGATCCGATCAATGTGGGGGAGTCCGGGGGGGGGGACCATACATTTTGTGACACGCTTAGGTGCAGCGATCGGGATGGCACTTGGTGGGAAGAAAAAACGTAAGCCCTAGTCACACTAGTAACAGAACCGGACTGGGTTCGGGCACTCTCGGGGGAGTTGGAGGGTGGTCCGGAATTCCGATAATCGCGGTTTAAGGTACTTCCAGATGTGCTAGGACGACGAAACTTAGCTTGAACATTAGACACTTGACAAGATTGGCTTCGAAATTGTCACTTTTCAGATCCGACCAGCCCTTAAAGTGTTCTCTTCACTGCAAAGTACAAAAAATACTTTCAAGCAAAATCTACGTTTTCAAGATCCCCATGAGCCCAGGATCAATTTTGTCTCAAGGGCTTTGCGTAGAAATGACTTTCTTGCACCCTTAAAGTGCGCATCTTAACCGACGAGTAAAAAAAATACTTTTGACCAGACCATATATATTCATGGTCCTAAAGGGTCCAGGATCATTTCTGCCTCAAGGGTTTTGATTATAGATGATTTCTGGCACCCTTAGTTCGCATCATCATAGCAAAGTGCAGAAGAAAAAAAAATACTTTTTACCAAACAATACATTCTCGTGATTTCCATGGGTCCATCGTTATTGTTATCTCAGGGGTTTTGCTTACAAATGATCACAACAAACCTACGAACTGGCAAATTCCTACTTTCATCCTTTTACCAAGCCTTGGAAGTGCCATTTGAGCTTCTTCTTTCTTTGAAACAGTCGGTAAAAATGACCAGTCAGTCGGTAATTACCTTGCTAGTAATGCCTCCGGTAGAAAGCGAAAGCTATTATTTTCTGCTTACTACGTGATGTATCCACGTTTTACCATCTCTCTGTCATAAGTGTTGATGATGGGACAATGGGGGACTTCCAGAAACTAGTCCCCTTGGAGGGCTAAACTGGAATGAGGCTAATTGTCGAAAGGGTTGAAACATTTTGTTTAAACTTGGGGGATCCGGTTTGTCTAACTGCAGATCAAATTTATAGATGTTTCATTCAGTTCGGTTTCATTGGACTGTATTTAAAAAACAAAACAAAAAATACACCATTAGTATCTATTATATTCTATTCTATCCATATCTGATCTTTCTGTTGCCGGGCAAGCAGTTCGCCCGGAGTCCGACAAAAAGGAGATCGAGTAGGAATCGAAGTTTAGTCTGAAGTTGGTTAGAGTGCTATAATTAGGATGAGAAGACGTGCCAAATATGTATAGATCCGGCATGGATCCGGCGCAACCGGAAATCTGGTAGTGCAATTTCTTTGACGGAATCGTTGAATGTTTTGTAGTGGGGTAAGCGGTATTGGTGAATCAAACTACCTTCTCTGTTTAATGCTGGGTCATTCGTTGGGCCGTAATCTGACTAGAACCGGAAACTCGTTTGGCCTAGCGATAACCGAGTCAACACGGTCAACAGACCATGGCAAAAACAGTGAATCCGATTGTCTAAAAATATATCTGCGTATGTTGGAAACCAAACAGCCGTCGAAGACGCGAGATCTCGGTAGTAGGAAGCAGAGGCAATTTTCCTTCTCTTAAAATAGTGTGAAACATTTTGGAATGTCGGAAATAGGTCATCGTTCCAAATCCATAGTTTTGTGCTGGTCCGTGAAACCTACCTAATTCTTTATGAAGTTGTTTCGATCTAACAAGCGTCCAGTCAACTTCTTCTTCTATTAGCGCGTATTCATTATAGTGAAAGAAATATAATCAGTTACTCTCTAGAAAGAATTGGGGTCTGAATCAGCTGGTAAATACTACAAGATTAGAAACTGCAAAAAAAAAAAGAGAAAATGTTAAAAATAACAAAGCTGACGAAACATACAATCATAAAATAAATAGCCAAAACGATTATGTCAGTTGAGGTCCCAGAGAAATGGATAGCTCGAAGTGAGGCAGCGCGAAAGAAATATACTAGTGGTGAAACTTCAGTGTCAAAGAAACAGTTCAGAAGTGCTCTAAATTGCCCATAAAAAGTTCAGTTGGCAGCCAGAAAACGAAAATGCCTCACTTAGAAAACTTGCGATTTCACAAAGAAGATAAAAATGTGAAAGTTGGCAGGACAAGTTGAAGACAGCCTGGAATTGCCCTTTGTCTGTTTCAGACCATCTGGAGTTTTCCTGATACCTGTATGCTTTTCTTCTGTCACAATTTGATAAGTAATGGAAATTGCCAACGGATTCATTTCTTGGAAATAAACAGTTTTTTTTAAGAAAAACGACTGTTTAACAGCTTGACGAAGACCCTTGACAATGAGGGCCGAATTATCGCTGACGAACGTTGTAGCTGACTTTCGTAGCCATTGTATAGTATAAGCTACCATGTCAGCTTGGACTCGAGGAGTATTCTTTTACTTAAAGGACCTGTCTTACCTATAATACTAACGATACCTACTTCCATAATCACTCCATGTATTTCTAAACCTGGAGACCCCAATTTCGACGGTACATTCTAACCCCTGTAAATTCGGTTCAGTCAACGGGTCTCGGAAAAAGCTTAAAACAGCCAAAACCGTGGTTATTTGTTGAAAGCACAGCCTAGTTTTAAAGTATTCAAATATTTTAAAATAGTGTAAGTGGAATATTAAGTAGTGCGAGGGGTCCTTTAATGAATTCCCGGATATCTTGCCACTGATAGCCACTGACCTTTTGGTATCCCTCAAATGTATTCGTTAGAATCGTAAGGACGCGGAAGTCGCAGCATAAGTAGAAGTTTTTGTCTTTAGGCGTATTCTCGCCGTTCCCCGACTAGAGGGAGTCACTCCACGCGGACTCCGCAGACCGAAATAGTGAGAACACGGGGAATGCTTCCAAAATTGATTTTGTTCGAAAAACAATATGCAGTTGACGAAATTAGTCTGGATCCACTTTATGTTTGGTTTTATTTATTCTGGCTGTTTTTAATTAATTTTACATTGCACCAACACCAGCAAAAATTTATTCCCCTCCGAATCTGGAAGGGAGTCATTTTTGATGATGGTGATGATAATCGGAGCATTCCAGTCCGTGGGGGACTCGCGAGAATATGGTGAGTGAGTTCCCGTGACAGACAAAAACGCGGGGACTCCTCCAGTGGAGTCCTCGGGGAACGGCGAGAATACGCCTTAAATCGAGAATTTTTTTTCAGTTGGTGTCCGAGCTTTATGAAATCGTACCACCTGTTCTTCTTGAGACCGGAAAGGTCAAGAACCCATGGCCGAACGTTGATGCTCATTCAGGTGTTCTTCTTCAGGTAGGATTGTTTTATTTTCTTCCTTGCTAAAGCGCATACTCACGGATTGGCAAACCACTGGATGACTCCCATGCCTATTTCGTGAACGTTCACAAGAAGGAACTGAATGAAGGAATTTGTTCGCAAATAGCCCGTGGGGCCAGGGTTTGATATGGAATTGGGGGTGGTTGGAAGGGAGTAATGAAGGGATGGAAGGGGGTTCGCGGGCATCCCTCCGATACAAAACCATTCTACCGTGATCGGAGGATTCGGAATATTACACTATTCTGAACCCGTAGAGAGCGATCGGCAATTTAGTTGCTAGTCGAAAGACGGTCGCGACATAAGTTCATTTTCCAGCTTGAGCGGCTGAGCCAGAAGAGGGCCCTTGCTAAGGGGGCTCTCTTACAGTTTCAATAAAATGTGACTGACGTATCCGTTTTGCAGTGTCAAATATGGTTCGCAGTCAGCGTGGGCTGAAGGAATATTGATGCACTAACTCAAAGGATAATGAGAACATGGAGGATGAGACTATGAACCAAAAAAAACAATACACAAAACACATGGCCTCTCACAAAATGTTCCTGCGAAACGGGAGGCTCCCGTTGTAAAACTTATATCTAAAAATCAACGTGTTAATCTTGTAATTCAGCTGCAGGCATTATATTTATCTCTCTGTAAACTGACCTCATGACCTCGTTTCTCCACACCACAAAAAAAAATCACGAAATTTTATTTTTAAGAACACGGATTGGACGAATTACCGAGGCTATATCGAGGGGTTGCGCACTGGCTGATTTCGTGTACACCATGAGGCAGAGGCAGATGAGGCATGTGAGGCAGGCATGAGGCACGTGAGGCAGACATGAGGCACGTGAGGCAGACATGAGGCACGTGAGGCAGACATGAGGCACGTGAGGCAGGCATGAGGCACGTGAGGCAGACATGAGGCACGTGAGGCAGGCATGAGGCACGTGAGGCAGACATGAGGCACGTGAGGCAGACACGATGAAATACAACTTGCGTAGAATTGAAGTCATCGGACCAAAAAATCTTAGCAATGTCAGTGTCAAAATGTCGCAACATTTTTGTTTGATATTACATATTGATTAAGCAATTCGTTTGTGGCGAATCTCTGAAAGTACCCAGTACCGACAGTACTGTTCAGGCCACAGAGTATCATGATAGTAGTATAAGAGGTCTAACTTGCCTATCTTGCAATGTAACGGATGGGATGGAAAAATTCCCGCGCGCCATCTGCAGAAGATTCTCATTTGACCATTTGATTTTGGCCTACATTTGACGGTTCGTTTTGACACCATAGTCATTGAGTGTGAAACCCTGACTGGTTTTACAGTAGACCCAGGGGCATCACGAGCCCTTCCTTGTAGGGGGAGGGGGTGGGGAGGGGCAGCTCCAAGATTATACCAGAATTGTTCGAGATTTTACCTTGGAATTCACCGGAATTTCTTTGCATTCCTGCGTCATTTCTTTGAAGTTTATTCACTGCCCAGATCTTAAAATATTTTTCTACATCCGGAGAAGGGGGGGGGGGGAATAATCATTGAAAACATGCATCCATGTGCGACCCTGTATTCAGCCGAACGCCGAAACTTTGGTTGCCTTCTTAGCCATTTTTGACATGTTATTATGGCACTTACCTTTCAGCCAAGTGCCATATAGCGATCGCAATTTCTGGCCGTCCGTCGGTCGTTTTGCTAGTTCGGGCACTTCCACATACGCTAGGACGATCAAACTTGGCAGGCATATCAGGGACCCCAAATGATTGTTGCATCATTTCCCCGATCCGAGCATCGTTGGGGGAGTGGAGGGAGGGGAATCCGGAATCTTGAGGTCTTTATAACTTTTGAACGGGTGATCGGATAGCAATGAAAAACTAGACCTACGTTGCCTGGGCAACGTGAAGTGTTGCGAGAGCAACACTTTGGTTTTGTTTCTTCGCTTTCGGTTAAATGCTGGAGTTGTCAACTTATCGAAGCTTTTAAAACGGTTTGTTCTAAAAAGAAGAATCACATGATCAATTAAAAGATATTCTTTAGCGTTGTAAAAACAACAATAAAACAATATCGGAAGAAGGGACTAAATTGAATTTGCGGTCAGTTGAACTTTATCCTTTTCAATCCGTAGACATCGTGACGGATGAAAACTTGGAACAATATCTTATATAATCTAGTTGGTATTATAAAGCTATCCGTAACTTTTCAGGATTAAAATACCATAGATGACACTATTAATTTTTACGAAACTACCTCATTGTTTTACATTATCGTTTGTACCCGTTGCGGAAACAGTTAATCCTAGGTTACAGCGATAGACCATCGATACAAACTTTCTTACCGTCAGATTTATATAAATCGAATACAACATGCAACAATTTGCACAAAATTCTAGCTCCTCGTGAACCGATTCTTACTTACAAGTCCGTCTCCCATGATAGACATCAAGTTCACCGGATAAAAATAATGGGTACACCAGGTAGCAAAAGTTGCAAACCCCTCATCGCTGAAGATTTTTGTAGCATAACAGCTGATTATTACTTACAAGTCCCTTGCATGTTTTACAATTGGGAACCAAATTGTTCTTACCATCGAATACACCGGAAACAAATCACAGATACACCAACTGGCAAAAGCTGCAAACCCCTCATTGCCGAAGATGATTATGAGCTAACATATATCGACTGTCGCGTATAAGTCCCCTACATGTCTCACAGCTGGTATCGCCTATTGTTGGTTTCGTGTGTACATTCCTACTGAAGTTGTCAACCCCTTGAAACTTTCAAACTGGTGTATCTCACGAAGGAATCTTTGTACCAAAAAACGGATGTCATATACTTTGATCAGCTCATCAACAGCTATCGATTGCCGTTGAAAAAAAAAAATTCTACCTGTCTTAGTTCAAAAGTTGACTTTTTTGCCGTAGGCCAACTTTCTAACGTCACCACTTAGAAAGGAGCAAAGGATAAGCTCCAATTCCTTTAGCAATGAGAGAAGTTCTAAAGTTTAAGATGATCATCTGATACCATTTCTCTACCGCACACCCAAGTGCAAAAAAACGAATGATAAACTCAGCTGAAATAGCGAACACAAATGGATAGAAACAATAGATGGCAGCACTTTCGGACCCGTGGTAAAAAGCCACTTTTTGGTTTGCTCTAGATTTTTCTATTTATCAGTCAAAGAAGATATGTTGGCTATGGGGCCGGGTAACTGCCGCATATATTTAACACTTATATTTAAACCAGATTTTAACACAATATTTACCAGATCTTTTTTAGATCTAACACTATGTTTAACACCAGATTTTAATCCATCTTCAATTTGAAACTGGTGCCTGCCTGCTTGCGTGCTAGAGCGGAGCTTTCCACTCGAAAGCAGAAACATGGTTTGATGAAACGAAAGGTTGGCTGCACAACTTCAGATAGTCCTCTCTGACAGAGGCTATATAACTCCTAGTCCGACCGCCAGGTCCTAAAAATGGGACACCCCCCTAACCCAAACGGTACAGTAGGTTTAAAAGTGGATTCCAGCCAAATCGAACACGCTGATTCCGAATATGCCGGGAACTGGTTCCGGAAACGATGGCTTAAAGTAGAAATGAAGCTCGATGCTGTTCCATTATTTCCTCTCTATAAGAAGTATGGCTCTCAAACACAGTAGGTTAAAAATGGATTCCGAACAAATCGAACCCGCTGATTCTGAATATGCCGATAATAAATTCCGGAATAGGTGGCTTAAAGTAGAAATGAAGCCTGATGCTATTCCATTATTTCTTCTCAATAATGAGTACAGCTATCAAACACAGTGGATGAAAAATGGATTACAACCAAATCGAACCCGTTGATTATGAATATACCGTTAATAAATAAGTAGACCTGAAACCTGATAAGTTATTCTCCTCCTCAAAAACAAGTGCCATCATCTGGTATAGTGGGCTACTGTCGCCAGAAAAGTTATTCTAACCAACTGAACCCGCTGATTCCGTGTGCTAGGAATAGACACTCGTTGATTAAGGATGTGATGCGAGTCTGTTGCTTAATAACCTAAGTTTGCTGGAATGAATCAACAACTACAGGGATTACGACTGGTTCAAATAATATGCTCGTGTATTGAAATGTCGCACGAAATATCTAAAGCACAAAAAGACGAGTTGAATGGGACACACAAATCTCAAACTTTGCCAACGTTGCTTCACAAAATCAAATTCCCTATTCTTCATCCGAGTCGACAGAGCACCTGCCCCCCCCCCCCCCCATACGAACATTTTCACGGCAACAATCGAGGTAGTGTAAAAACGAGGTCTTGTACCCCTCCTGTACGTAAGAAATTAAATTGTGCAAACTTCGTCGGGTGCACCCGAGAAGTTCAAGTCTTGTCGGTACAACAGGTTAATTAACGTCCATTCGTCTTCACATCAGGTTCTTTAGAACCATTTACTATCATTTACCACAAACCTGCATTGTTCGCATTCAAGTAACTGTTCACATAATAAACACACCAGACAGACTGAGCTGCAACCAAGGCCTATCCAGGGGGGGGGGGGGGTTAGGGGGTTGACCCCCCCCCAAACATAAACAAATCATAATTTGTATAGTATAGTATCTATGTGTTTTTTGTACTTTTTTGTCCGACAAGCAGGCACCCCCCCCCCCCCCCCCCCCCCGAAATAAATTCCTGGATACGGGCCTGGCTGCAACCATGGGTGAAAATCATCGTATTACCATGCCAAGTTTAGCTACACTATTTCCCCTGTTAATAGCCAGAAATCAAATATTTTGCCTTTTACGGCGTTCTCTGAGTAAGTAGCAAGAAAGTCTGATCTTTAGTTGCTTTTACTGTCATGTTTGTTTCGCAATTTTATCTCCTCTTCCGTGTCTTCTCTGTAGGGTTAACTAATTAGCGGCGATTCTTGTTTTTGCGCACTACCTGTTGAGCAATTCTCAACTAAAATAGGTACTTTTCGAGAAGGGGTCTAAACCTCCCAAAACGCAAGTATAAACGAAAACAAAAAAGTGTTTTTAGGTGTTAAGCCAGCGTCGGATACCACCGTTCCAAGCATATTCTGAATCAGGATTTTTTGGCCTACAAAATGGTATCGTCAGACTGACTGTACCTTTTGGGTCGGGTGTTTTCGAAACTAAGCGTCTTTTGACGAGCTGGCGGTCGGACTATCCTCTTCACTTCGCACACCGTAGGCTCTGGCTCGAGGACAAGTAAAAACCATCCTTTTTGGCCCCAGGCAAGAGTTCTACGGAGCTTTCCAAATGTAATGTCATATTCATCAACCCGGCCTAAGGTCCACACTTTCCGTAAAAAACCGCACAGGTTAGTTACCAATTACCAGGTTACCAATTACCAGGAATAAAATGAAATCGGCGGCATAGGAAAAAAAAAAAAAAAAAAAACAGGACAAAACAAAAGTGTTGCTCTCGCAAGACAATGATGTTTGGAGAGATCTCGTGCCTCAGACGACCCACATAAAATCCGGACCGGATCCGGTGACTTTGGGGGGAGCTGGAGGGGGGAACCGGAAATCTTGGGAAACGCTTAGAGTGGAGGGATCGGGACGAAACTTGGTCGGAAGAACAAGCACAAGTCCTAGATACATCGTTGAGAGAACCGGACCGGATTCGGGCACTGTGGCGGGAGTTTGGGGGGGGGGGAGTTAGGTGATCCCGCGAGTTCGGTACTAGGACGATGGAATTTGGTAGGCATATCAGGGACACGAACAGACTGCCTTAAGAATAGTCGTTGAGTAGTCTTTTGAATAGTCCTGAGTATACCTAAGTCTGTCAGAGATAATTTACCAGGGTTTATTAAAGGCATTAATCAACTAACAAGAAATATATATTTTTTTTGCCTTTCAAATAATCCGCATGGACAACCCAGTTCAAATTTCTCGAGGGGATAAGAAGCTCCCTCTCTTTTTGTTATTCATCACAGATCTCGAAGCTGAGCGAAAAATTTTCAAAAATCCCTAAACGTGTCACCAGAACGGGCGATGAGGCACGTGAGGCAGACATGAGGCACGTGAGGCAGGCATGAGGCACGTGAGGCAGGCATGAGGCACGTGAGGCAGGCATGAGGCACGTGAGGCAGGCATGAGGCACGTGAGGCAGGCATGAGGCACGTGAGGCAGACATGAGGCACGTGAGGCAGACATGAGGCACGTGAGGCAGGCATGAGGCAGGGAACTTGTACACCATGAGGCACGAGCGCGCAACCCCTCGGGCTATATAGGGACGAGAGCAAAATAACACTAGGCAATAGCACCAAAGGTTGATAAAGTTGACACACATTCGAATGGCAGCGATATTAGCATCACTAGCGATAGGGAACGTCCCTACTGAAACTCATTCATTCGTCCACCAGGGCAGGCTTAAATAACTTCATATTTTGAACCCAGCAAAAAATGAAATACAGCCTCTCCTGTTTCCTCGAGTGTGTGCAGACTGCACCTTTGCTTTACTAGAAATTTCTAAACCCGCAAGTTTATCTCGCTTGAAATGCCGCAAGCTTAGTGGGTGGCGCTACGACTATTGCCCGTTTCCAAAGCATGGCACACATAGGTCTTATTATTTTGCTCTGATAGGAGACAGTGAACATTTTCCGAACTGGTAAATTCAGAGGGTGACCTAGAAATTGTAAATGAGAACTTTAACTTTTGTCAGTGCCAACCAAACCTCTACTGTACAAGTAGATGGCTTAGGGCGATCAGTATCCCGGATTCCTGCAATGGGGGAATTCGGCAGGGCAATGTTCCACCCTACTTACCTTTGTTACTACATGTGACCTACGCATCCTTTCTTTTTCGGTGTCAAGGCTCGAAAGCATTTTTCTTTTTTCTGCAAAATATCTTGCAAATCGGCGGTCACATCGAGATCGTAGTTACCATGCTTACTACGCTACCGAGCGTGGTAAGCAAATAATTACTGGTAGGTAGGTAGGTAGGTTTTTATTTTCAACCAAAACTTGGAAAATAAAATAAAATAACATTACTAATATCCTATTGCAGCAAAAAGAAAGTCCTAAGGACTTATGCTGCAAGTTATTAATACTACTTGTATCTAATAAATAATTTATAATTTATTAAATAAATAATTTATTAGATACAAGTAGTATGTATCTAATAAATACATACTGCTAGTTACTATTTTAAGAAGGTTGGAACTGCCAGCGTAGTAACTTTTCACGAGGTTGGAACGAAAAAGGTAACTAATAGTTACTAACGTTTGAAGGGGGAACACGCGCAAACACGAAGCAACATCGAGTTGAACCAAGGGCTGGGATAAAATATTTAAGATAAAAAATAAAAACGACGAGAATGAATATTCCTCGCAGAATTCCGCAGGCGGCAAAAAATGGCAGTCCTCCGGTCCTGATCAAAATTGGTTGTTCATCTCAAGTATTTCAGACTTCACTAAACAAAGATAGACCGAAGACGACGTAGTTAATTAGTTGTCGGGAGAAATTCGCCATTGCGGTTTGTAAAGCGGGGGGGGGGGGGGGGTAACGTATTTATTTCCCTCAAAACGGAAGAGTAACATAATATAATACAAAATGCGAGACGTATTGATAATATTTTTAGTTCGAAAACAGTAATGCACTTCTTTTAGTGCATGCTTTCAATACTTAAATTTGTTTGTCTTACTGCAACAATGAGGCCAACCGATTCCATAGCACTTTGCCAGAGTGTAAGAAGTTTGACGATATCTAGCACAAGGATGCGCATCCTTACGTTTGATACAACGTCTCGTTTACATATGTATAAAATTGCTAATGACATGACGAACTACCACCCTTTAAGTCTGATCACACTTTGATCGGGTAGGGAGATTCGCGTGCCGTAGGAGATAATAGGCCTCGAAGAGACTCAGTCGTTGTAAAGCAAAAAATTAGTAAATGTTATTAAGACATTTGCATTTGCACACAATGGAGCCTGCTCGGAGCTTCGTGGATACAGTCGATCGATCAGTTTAGGAAGAAGAGCAAATCAGTACGACATCTGCTGGGTTTCGTTGAACAGAGAACTCAGAAAGAATCTCGAAAAAGCATCACTTGGATAGGCTTCAAACTATCTAGTACGAATGAATGGACGAATTTATTCCCAACAAATCCCATGGGCCATGGTAGGAACAAAATTTGAATCACTCAAACAAAGAAAAGGCAAAACAAACCGAAAATCAACATCCAAGTTTGCGCGAGACTACACTCATAAGAAAGCTCTTGACTTCTAGCCAGATCCTTTCTCGTTTCAAAACCTTTGAAGAGCGGCTTTGGTGGGGAAAACAACTCGATTTTTGGTGGGACACTTCATACTTTTATAATGGAATGAAAAATATTACTTTCCTAGAGTAGTCTTCTGTTCAACCGCTGGTGGTTCAACAGGGTTTTGTTGGTTAACATTTTGAGTAGAGTTGAATTCCAAAATTATTCAGTTTTGTTTGTCAGCCTCTAGTCCATCTGGTATTTTCGTTAATTGTCTGATCGTTCCTGTTTATTAGCATTTTCATTCCGCGAATGCCATTAGAATAGGACAGAATATATTTACACAAAAGCCCGAAGGCTATGATAAAAATTACCTTACTAACACTAGCTAGCTTGGATAAACCCACCAAAAATAAAGTAAGAATGACTATTGGTTAAACAGTTGCGTTAGAATATGCTAAACATCCACTCTTTCCCAGACACTCTTCGATCGAATACCTCGGATCCTAAATCATTCAGCTCACTACACTCGCTCATAAAATGGCTCAAATCATCGCACTCCCACACATTGTCAGAAGAAAGGAGGACTCGTCTTTCCACGACATTTACCAACTTTGAAAGTCGTGTAAGCCAATGGCATAGGGCATAAAAAGACAAGAGCTGGGTTCTTGTTTTGTTTGTGGGTTTCTGAGATAGCATGTTGCGGTTTCTCGTGAATGCGGGACACGCCACGCGTGAAATAGCTTGATATGTTTCCCCCAGATGATGTCAACAAACCCGCGTGTACCGGGAAATGGCTTGATTTGTTTCCCTAGATGACGTCAACAGGTTCAGAGACACGTTGCGTAGAAGTGGAACGAAACGACAAAAGTGGTCCTCAGGCGAGTTTTAACCCACGTTCATCGTGGGTCATTTTTTACGAAATCATTTTTTACCCGGACATATAAGTAATAAGTAAGTAATTTATTTATAACCCGCCGTTTTCAGAAAGCGGAGTAAATGAGGAAAGTAAATAAAACACATAAACATACACAAAAAGACACTTAATTTCAATCGTCGGCCAGGAAGCAGTGTAGAAGGTCGTGCGCTGGTTGGGTTCTGTTGTCAATGATTTTTGATAGCGAAGAAGAAACATCCAAAAGGGTAACAAAATAAAGCCTTATTGTAATAATAATAATATTCAAATTTCTATTTTAGTATTTATTAAAAATAAAAGTATATAGTTCGACCGGAATCCAGCTGGAGCCGGAACATTTGTTATAAGTTTAAATTTGTATTATAATTTGTCTAGATGTTCAATATTGCGGAAAGAAGAAACGCTGAGTTCGTTTTTATGGCACTTGAGCTTACTCAAGTGCCATATAGCGATTGTAATTTCTGTCCGTCAGTCGGTCTGTCGGTCCCGGTTTTGCTAGTTCGGGCACTTCCGGATAAGCTAGGACGATGAAACTTGGCAGGCATATCAGGAACTGGACCAGATTAAATTAGAAATGGTCGATTCCCCGATCCGACCATCTGGAGGGGAGTGGAGGGAGGGGGAATCCGGAAAAAATAGGAAAAATGAGATATTTTTAGTTTACGAACGGGTGATCGAATCTTAATGAAACTTGATATGTGGAAGGACTTCGTGTCTCAGACCCTCCATTTTAAATCCAGACCGGATCCGGTGACATTGGGGGGAGTTGGAGGGGGAAACCGGAAATCTTGGAAAACACTTAGAGTGGAGGGATCCGGATGAAACTTGGTTGAAAGTACAAGCAAAAGTCCTAGATACGTGACTCATATAACCGGAACGGATCCGCTCACTTTGGGGGAGTTGGGGGGGGGAGAAGTCCGAATTTGTAGTGATCCCGCGAGTTCCGCGCTTCCTGATGTGCTGGGATGATGGAAATTGACAGGCATGTCTGGGACCCGACCAGATTAAATAGGAAATCGTCAATTCCCCGATTCGACCATCTGGGGGGGGGGGGGGAGGGGAGGGAGGGTGAAGCCAAAATTTGAGGTATTTTAAGCTTGCGAACGGGTGATCGGATCTTGATGAAAGTTGATATTTAGGATGAGCTCGTGTCTCAGACATCTCACTTTAAATCCGGGCCGGATCCGATGACACTGGGGGGAGTTGGAGGAGGGAGCCGGAAATTTTGAGAAACGCTTAGAGTGGAGGGATCGGGATGAAACTTGGTGGGAAAAACAAGCACAAGTCCTAGACACGTCATTGACATAACCGGACCGGATCAGGGCACTGTGGGGGAGTTGGGGTGGGGGGTCCGGATTTCTAGCGATCCCGCGAGTTCGGCATACTTCCTGATGTCCTAGGGCGATGAAACTTGGCAGGTATGTCAGGGATCCAAACAGATTGACTTGAGAACAGCCGTTTCCCCGACCCGACGATCTTGGGGGGAGTGGGTGGATGGGGTGTCCGGAATCTAGTGGCGTGCATTACTTTTGAACGGGTGATCGGATTTGAATGAAACTTGTCTGGTGAGCTATCACCTCGGACGTTCAGTGTCACGTCCGGTTCGGGTCCGATACTTGTGGGGATGGGGGGGGGGGAACTCAAGAAACTCTAAAAGCAGAGGGATTGGGACGAAACTTAATGGATGGAACAAGCATTAGGCCTAGATGAAGTTGACGGAGCCAGATGGTTTCGGGGCTCTGTGAGGGGAGTTGGAGGGGGTTTCCTGGAATTCCGGTAGTCGTGAGTTAGAATAGTTCCAGATGTAAAACGACAACGAAACTTTGCAGGCATATTAGCGACCCGAATTATCTTGACTTAAGAACCTGACACAACATACCCCTGGAAACTTCCGTTCCTAGATCCGAGCCTTTTTGGGGAGCAAGAGAAAAGAAATATGGAAATTGACTTCTATAAATTGCAAACGAGTGGTCTGATTCGAGTGAAACTTCATGGGTGATACGAATCGATGGCCTCGACATGTAAAACATGCGTTCGAACCATATGCGACCACGATTAGGGGAATTGGGGATGGGGGACTTTTGACATGCACAAAAACCAAACGGATGGACCGAATGAGATGCAAATTCGACAGTGCCGAATTTATGCGGCCTAGATTTGTTATTTGGCGTCCGGGCCGGATTCGGCCAAGGTAGGGGGGGGGGGGGGGGTACTGGAAACTTGCAGATAAGCTATGCTCCAATTTCAGTAAAACTTGATGGACAGGAACAGGGAATTCAGAGATTGGGCCCCAACCGGCTCCAACAACGTTGGTGGGAGGGGGGGGGGGTACCGGAACTTTCCAAAAATGCTCAGATTCGAGTGAAACTTGATAGATGGTATAAAAGAAGATGCTTTAGGTGGTCGATTTTTTTTATTCCGAACCAGACTCGGCCACGGTAGGTGGAGATAGAGTGAGTACCGGAAATCGTGTAGCACGTCTAGGGATCAAACAAATGGATTTATCGGGATGAAAGTTTGAACAGTCATGTGCATTTGCTACAGACAATCGAGACGATCACGGAACTACTCAGAAATGAGTGAAACTAAATATCGAGATCCAGATAACCGGTTTTACGCATCTGTAGCATGAGACGCGAAAACTCTTTCGGAGCATAACGAACATGGAAAATAGTGAAATATGGCAAATGCAAAGATTAGTGAGGTGTCGTTCTTGTACAGCCTACTCGTACAAGTGCCATATGAGCTCGTAGCTCTTGTTGAGCTTCTTTTTTTGCCGGACAAGTAGTTCCGAAATTCGGCCGAAACTGGGAAATTGGCAGAAGCGGCAGGAAGTTTTCGTGAAAACAGATAATGACTTATAGGGGTAAACACACATGCTGAAGCCATATCTGAACTTGGTTTTCTCAGATGGTTAGCTACCTGTTTCTGAATTTTAATAGTAAAAGTGTTCAAGGAGTCTGGCGAAGATAAGACCAAATTGTTTGGATCAATATTAAATTTTTGGGATCCCGTCGAAACCTTTGGTCATGTTTGTGAATGAATACCGCTTCTCCTCTTCCTATAAATGTTTCACTATTCTTCCGTCGAGCGTTTCCGTTTCCTGGCTCTGACAGGATAGCAAGAACTCATATCCTTTTCTTTCCTTTTATCGCAGAAATTGCTGTATTCTCCCTTTTGTCGAAAGGTTTCTTTGCCGTCCTCTAAACTAACTGACTGGAACTGGATAAGGATTTCATTTTTTGCTGCAGAACAGACTCCCAGTTTGGTCCATAGGCTGCTGGTCATGTCCCTAGGTTCCATTCCCTTCTTGAGTGTAAATGCGATAGATTTTAAGATTCCAAAAATCCCTCTGGTACGTGAAGAAAATACTTTCATCCCCTCGATTGAGAATCGTCGTCAGGTCACGGACGACCAGTGAAATTGGACGTAAATCACCGGTCTTGTCAACAGGAAGTCTTTTGAGAACGTGACTGAACTCTGGTTCGAGGGGGGAGGCGGGTCTCTAAACGGAGGCTGGAAAAACTCTAATTTACTCTCCTTTTCATGTGCGAAAGATTTCCCTGGAAGTCCTTTGGCAATCAAAGGGGAAATCATTAGCAGTGGCTAGAGTTATTGTGAAATCAGTTGCTGTAGTAAACCATATACTGGGATATCGGGATCCTAGAAACAAAAATTAAAAGAAAGTAAAGCTCGTAGCATTACAGGGAACCCCATCTTTTAGGGCCCATTAGAGTAGAAAAATATTTGAATACGTGAAGGGAATACCAAAAAGAACAGTAAAATCAATAATCCAGTTAGCTGAAAAATCAGTTTACTACTCATCAGATTTGGCCAAAGAGGAGCCCTGATGGAGTACATTTTAAAATCAGAAAAATAAAGCAAAAATACAACACAATGCAAATATCAACCGCCGAACTGCAAACAAAAATGCTGGAGAGCAGCAGATGCATGCGTCATAGGCAGCTGTGTTAACTATCTGGAACTTCCAAACTTTTTAATTCTTGTCGCAGTCAAAGGATCGGCAAGGTCGCATTCTGTCTTCTTTTTTGCCTACAAGATACTTGCGCACCGAGCTGATATTGCGATATTGAGGTTGCGACACTACTTGCCAAATACTCTTGATGACTATCTCTCCTTGCCGATGGAAGATCTCCGGGTACCTAGCGGAAGAAAGGCAGAAGTGGTGTCAGAGCTGCTACCAAAGATCGCGGCGATTGATAGACACAGGATTTGAGTCGTTGAGTTTGAGTCGTTCGGACACGCTTACTCCTTCTTCCTGAGGAGCGCTGGCATATTTTGGACTTAATATGCGCCAGAGCTATCGCATGGAAGTTCCACAGCATTGTAAAGACGGGCGAGGATAACTCTAATAGCATTTCGTGATTCACCGTTCTCTTTTATGTCTGTATCAGTTTTTGTTTTGTTCAGTACTTTTTTATCATATAAAAAAACTTTTATAAACTAAACTATCTAAATAAACCTTTTAAAACACTTATTATTCTTTACAGACGTAGTCGGTACCTCTGACTGGAGGAAAGTCCGAATGGGCCTGTGGCCCAGCCAAACAATTGTTAACTTTAAATTGATCTGTAGGACTTTTTCAAAAAGACAAGAATGAAAACGGAAAGATAAGAAGAGGAAGAACAAAGAAGAAAAAATTAAAATGAAGGACAAAAAAGAAAAGAAAGAATCATAACTGGGAAACCACGTCGTCGTTCCAAAATCAGCCAGTCAATGAAACAATGGCAACGGTCTCTGCCAAGAAGTGTTTGTTTAGCCGACACTTGAACTGGTGTAGACCGCATTCTGGATTTCACATCAACCTTCGTTGTTTCCACCCCTGAATCGTAAAACTGTAATACATGATTTATACCTTTAAAGTAGATATACAAAAGCCCATCTACGAATTTGACGAATGAAACGCCGTGCCACGGTTCGCCAAAATATATGAATAGACGTCGGAGTAGTCGAACAGACAGGCGTACGGACGTAGGGATTCGCGTTTTCGAAGGCTCCTACTCTTTCGTTCTGGAACCCAGGAAGTAATAGCAAGTTGTATCTATAGGTGGGTAATGTCGCCTAGGAAACATAGTCCTTTAAGAGGTTGTATCTGCAGTTCATTGCGTGTCACCTTATTTCTGGAGGTCGCGGCCCTGATGAGATGGATGGTAATGGTATAGGGCATGTAGATTACCCGTCTGGCCGTAAAACTAAACGAGAAGGTTTTTCTTCAGTAAATAACGCTAAGAAATTCGCAATTAGGTTTCCTTTATCATCGTTGGAAGGGTGGCAACTGTGATTACCGTATTCAGTCTTCATTGGGGCTACTGATGATGTATTCAAGGGCAAAAGGGAAGGCAACAGTGACTCTGTTGGAGATAGGGAGTTATTAAACCGAAGCTTACAACTTTCGACTTTAGGCAGCATGAGATTTTCATATGGAAGCTCCCTAGCTAAATAAAAAAAAATTAATATCCAGGTATTTTAGCTTTCGTTTGAAACAAATAATGAAAGCACTTTTCTTCTGTAATTTTTTTTTTTGTCCTTGTATAAATATCCTCGACAATTTGGACTGTCACGAAAGTAATGAAGAAACTTTCTTCGCGTGTCTTTACCTGGTCGTAGTAGGATGTAAAAGAAACAGAAAACATCAAGCAGAAAATCCAAAAGAAATGAGCGTGACCCACGATTTGATTGTTTGTTCCAGTGCCCTGTTCATTTTCTATGTTCAAATAATGCATAAAAAGAAATACGTCACCTATTATGCTTTGGAAGCGATATTTTGCCCCTTCTTGGCAAGGGTCCTCGGCAGGCGGCCGAACTTCAGTGTCAACGTTGGGGAAGGAACGAACCTGCAAATCGATTCATTTGTTAATTTGTATCGTACTTTTCGGCTCTGTCCCGAATATACATTTATTTCCTTTTTATAGTGCAAAACAGATACGTCGGCTCAATTTTATTAGGGCTATGTTTCGGCCCTTCTTGGCAAGGGTCCTCTTTAGGCTCAAAGCCGCTCAAGTTGAAAAAAGGAACTTGTGGGAAATACCAAGTAATTCCACAAGCGAACTTGTGTTTCCCACAAATTTGTTTTTGGGATCCCAAAACGTACGTGGAGGGACACTTATGACATCGTATAAGTTTTCCGTCCGTCTGTAAGCACGATAACTCTCGAAGGGAATGAGATATTTTAATGAATGGTGGGAGGATTCTTTGGGTCAAGAGTAAGGTCGAGTTCGTAGATGGCTCTGTACATTTAGGGGTGGGGGATGGTGTTTAAATTAAGGGGCAAGCAAAATATTTTTAAACAGCTAATGTGATAGGCGGTTATGGGGTAAGAAGACATGCTGAACAATGAAAACCATTTTCCCGCCGGAAATTTTTTTAAAAGCAAACCTTTTTATTTGAAGTTGATTAGATGTTCGATTTAGGGGTAGAAAGACATGCTGAACACGATTATTAAAACCATTTTCTTGTCGGACAAGTAATTCACCCGGAATCCGGCCAAATCCGAAAAATTTGTTTAAAGCAAAAGTCTTATTTGTAGTTGATTAGATTCCGATTCAGGGGTAAGAGGAGATGCTGCACCGGTATCATGGTTGATCATGATATTACATACGAAGAGGCTCTCATTAAACTTGACATTCCTAAATTATCTGTACGTAGAAATGCTCTTTCAAACAAATTTGGAGCTAAGATAACGTGTTGTCCCCAGATGGCCCATCTATTCCCCCCTCCCCTCCCGTCTTCCGTGCGTCGGTCCGAGAGGAATACTGGCCATCAGTTTTCCCCATATCCCGCTAGTTCTTCTACCCAATTTCATTCATTTCATCAATCCCATCGAAACCTTTGGTCTTGTTCCAGCTTGAGCGTCTTTGAGCCTGAAGAGGCCTTGCCAAGAACGGCCGAAATACAGCTGTTATAAAATTCAGCTGACGTATCCGTTTACCACTATCAATATGATTTGCAGTCAGCTTGGGCTGAAGGATTATTTATACATTTACTGTAACAGTGTCAGGGCATTCTGTGATATGATGCGGTACGATATACGATAACTGACCATTCCATCAACACAAGGAAAACAAACACGGATTGGATAAACAAAAAGACAATCTAAAATTTAACTTTATAACACATAAATTAGATCTTCTTGGTTCGGCGCTGTTCCGAATTAGGCAACGTCAAAAATAGTATAGATTTACGGTACCCTATTAGGGGATTCTGTGATATGATACGATACGATATACTATTTCTGACGAATGCAACTACACAAGGGAAACAAACACGGACTGAACAAACAAAAGAACTTTGTAATACTTAAATTAGGTCCTATCGATTCTACGCGTTAACCAGCAGAGGCGTTACTAGCCAAAATGTGTTGTTGTTTTTTGTTGTTGTTGTTGTTTTTTTTTGGGGGGGGGGGGGGGGGTACAAAGTATACGTTGGTCTTTTTACCGACCGTTTTTGCAGAAAAACTTTTCGTTTTGACGAAAAATCTACTATTTTTACGAAAAACTGACTGTATTACTATAAATCGCCGCGCGCGCGGCTATTTTTACAGTGCCTGCTAACCAGACAATCTTTGCCAAGTTTCTCTTTAGTGCACCAGTCAAATTTGTCAACCCATCATCCTCTAAAACACTCTTCCCACACATTGCCTCGCTTAATCCCCCCCCCCCCCCCCAGTTCGCAGCATGCACACATAGAATATAACATATTTTCATATATTACATCGCACATCAGGGCAGAAAAAGGACCAATGTTTACCTCTTTTGTCTAGACATGTCAATTTTTTCCACTGTTGGGAATGCGTTCCTCGTAAACATACTAAAATGTCTAAGCTCTTCTCAACTAACACCATGTGGTTCTTCAACCCCTCCCTCTTCCATCCTACTTTAGCCTTCGCATAAAACTCCAGGATTCGAAATTCCTACGTATAATGTGAGTGCAGCTCGTACAGGGTACAGCCGACTACCGGCGTTTTTCCGTTTGAAACACCGCCGCCGCATTTGACCTTGTTTCCGTCGCCTGTATTTGATGAGAAATTAACCAATCATGTATCTTGGACGTCGTAGGCTTTCATTTGCTTCCGGTCTTTTAGTATCGTTGACCTTCTTGTTCACTTTGCTTTTAATTGGATCGGTGCTAGTTATCCCAAGAGCAAAAGAATAAAAGGATTCGAATGCATCGTTATTGCTGTGGCAACCGTTTTTTTTTTTTCTTGTTCTCCCAACAACCAGAAGGGGCAGTGCCGACCACCCTGTTCCACTTGCTTAACGACCGTAAAGTTCAGCCCCCCCCCCCCCCCCCCCCCCGATCTGTCGAGTTGGATTTTTATTGAAAAACTCGAAATACTGTCAGACCGAAAAGAATTTATGAGTCGCTCCAAGCTCGATTGCTGTCTCGGCTTTTTCTTTTGTGTGGAAAACTGACTTCGGTGGAGTTTTCTCATGGATTCGAAACTTGATATTGGAGGAGGGGAGGCATAAAAAAGACTGGAAAGCTCGGAAGCCAGAAAGATAATAGTTTCGTTTTTGCAGATACCATGGTATCTGATACCACGGGCTAAAGTCGTTTTTGTAGCTACCGTGTTATCTGATATATGCCACGGTTAAAGACATTTTTGCAGTTAGTAGCATCTGGCCAGATACCGTGGTATCCGATATTCATAAACCGCGGTCCGACCGTGGTATCTGAAAAAGTCACCTCACTTTCATCGTCACCAACAACAGAGGCTCGGATTTTTTCAAATTGGTTGGAACGAAGTTTGGCACTTAGTGATGTCTATCATTCAATCATCAATCAATCAGTCAATCTTTATTTTTCGAAACATTCCATAAGGTAGTAACAAAAAACCGAATATTTTATTCGGAATAACTGACTGGATATCAGTTTTTCTTCTGGGATGACTTCGAAAAGCGCAGTTTCGGCAGAGCAACCGTGGTAGCAGAGACCATAGTATCTGTAAAAACTCAACTAATATAAAAGGCCGATGAGTGTTCGCGTATCACGCTACAGATGCGTAAAACCGTTATCTGGATTTTGTCGAGTTTTTGCAGAAATCATTGGACCTGGGAAAGGGCGTGAAACAGTCAAAGCCGTGGATAATTCGTTAAAATCAGGATAGGATAGGATACTTTATTAATAAACAAAGTTTAACTCTTCTGTATTTACATCTACTGCACTAATGGAAAAACCTACGTTTTTGCTGGTGTGCAGTAGTAAAGGTTAACCATTTTCTAAACACACCAACAAACAACATAATAAATAACTAATAAAAAAAGAAAAAAAAGAAAAGAACAGACCCCCCCCCCCGTCCAAAAAAAAGAAAGAAAGACCAAACTCCTTCACATTGTCACCTCCAAAATAAACATATAACTCCCAACGACCCTACTCCCTCCCTACCACCCCGACCACCCATCCACCAATTCCTCCCTACCACCCCCAACCAACCGTTCCTCCCAACCAGCCAGACCACCCTACCTACCTACCACCCCCTAACAAATCAGAGCCTAGTCTTACAGTGTTCAGATAGTTTTGAACACTGGAACATGAATAGTAGATAGTGCGAGTGTGCTTTAAAGCCAGGCTTCACCCTCCAAACTTACAGATTTCTGGGCTTGCGCACACCGACACCGCCCTACAAATTAGTCTCGCGCCTGCGTACGATTTTGGAATCTAAAGGGCTCTTATAACACCACTTTAGGTTCTTACTTTTGATGACAGTTCCAATCCGCTCGAGATTCCGAATCCACGAAGCTTCTTGTTTTCAAATATCTTGTTAAGACCTAGGGCTGTTTTCGCTCCAGCTGAAGTCAAACTTCTAAGACCACCAAAGAGCTTTCCTCCAGGCATGGATAAGCCTTTTAATGTTATCGAAGGATTTATGAAGATCTAAAAGCAGCTTCAGGCTTCTCCCCATACCAAAACTGGGCTGTCTGGTAGTAAAAGTGGTGGACTGGATGTGTTGACTGCTAATCACCTGAAGCATGCAGGACCCATGCTAGTTTGCATGCTCACCCCTCTGTTTAATGGTTTTCTGGCTCATGGTTCTGTCCCGGATGGTCTAACGGAGGTCTGTCTAGTACCTATCCCCAAATCCTTGGTGCTGGATCATGGTAGTATTACTACTATAGACCTATTGCTTTGGCGGCTGTGATATCTAAGGTTTTTGAAAAATGCCTGTATGGGATTGTCGAACCTCAAATACGGTCATCAGCTTACCAATTTGGCTTCAAGTCTCAGACCTCTACTGAATTTTGTGTATTCGTACTAAAATCGGTGGTGGAATATTGTTGGGCTTTTCCAACCCCCGTATTTGCTTGTTTTATTGACGCAAAGGCTGCTTTTGATCGTGTTAACCATGAGAAACTTCTTCGTAAGTTGCATGATAGGGGAGTAGACCCCCATATTGTACTAACCCTTGCATGTTGGTTTAAAAACCAAAGATTTTATGTGAAATGGGATGGGCTGCTTAGCTCCCCATTTCGTGTCCTAAATGGTGTTAGACAGGGGGAGTACTATCCCCACTCCTTTATAACCTACATGTGGATGAATTAAACAGTGCGCTTGCTGATGCAGGGGTAGGTTGTTTTATCCAGGGTAGTTGTTTTAATAATATTAGTTATGCGGATGATTTGGTGGTGATGGCTACTACCATTCATGCCCTAAATGAGTTGATGAAAGTCTGTGATGTGTTTGCTTCGGCACATGCTGTAATATTCAACACGAAAAAAAAACTTTGCATGGCATTCGTCCCACGTGGCCTGAAGCTGGTTCATCTTCCACCCGTTCTACTGTCTGGCCAGACATTGAAATTCGTGGATACTTTTAAGTTTTACGCCAACGCCGAATGATGATCACCATGTTTTAGCAAGGTCACTGAGCGCTAGAGTGAATCTTCTTATTCGTAGGTTAGGGTCTTGCAATGCGTCTGTCAAGACGTTCCTTTTCAGAATGTACTGTTCCCAACTATATTGTTACTATCTTGTGACTAACCAATCTCACAAGCGCGAAAAGACCTTTCGCGTCTTGTATAATAACTCTGTCCGGTGGTTACATGGGTTTTGATGGAACTGTAGTGCTTCGGGTATGTTTGTTGGTGAAGGAGTCCCTTCTCTCCCTGAAATCCGTCGTTCCTCCATTTTTTCTCTTCAGTCTCGAATTCTGGCGTCGAGCAATCCTCTGCTGGTGATTATGTGTGGTCCGCAAATGCGCCTGTCTCTGCCTCTGTGGCAAGCATGGGGGAAAGAAATTTACTGTGGGTTTGACCCATCCTGATTCGAGTGGGTTGACCCACTTGAATCTCTAATTGTGGTCTTATGTTTATCTCTGTCAAACTAATCACTGAAGAATGTGCACCTAGTAGCGTCTGAAACGCCCGGATGTTGGAGACCCACCTCCTCCCATGAAAAAAATAAAAATAAAAGCGTACACATCTAGACTCCAATGACAACCATCGTTCCAAGTGTCTTCTTGCTATCATGAATCTACTTGATGAACATGGTTTGCAAGCTATGAACTGGGCACAATTTCTCCTGATACCGAGGACTGGTAAGGTGTGTGGGGAGGGGGGAATAACTTTAAACTAGATCCCAGTATCATCAAGTATACCAATTTTAAATTTAATTCCTTTAACGGTTCACAAAATCTCAAATCATGGATAATCCGGGCCCGTAGGGGAGGGATGGCAATCTCAAGATTGTCTTCGTAGCCAGAGGATATAGGTACGGGAAAGTTCATCATTCTGCTCCAGCCGTGGTGAAGTTAAGATCTTAGCAAGGGGGCAATTTGGGCCGAATTGCCCCAGAATCGGGTGAGTTTGGCGATTTGGGACCACACAAAACTCAACTAGATCCCAGTCCCACAATAATACCAAGTATCAAATAGATGCCTGTCATGGTTCATGAGTTATGAAACCCTAGTATCTGGGCAATCTGGGCCCAATTGCCCCTGAACTAGGTGGGTGGGGCCCTAAAAAGCATAACTAGACCCCAGCGCCAACACTAGTGCCAAATTTCAACTTGATCTCTGTCATTGTTTGCGGGTTATGATCTCCACTCAAGGGGTAATCTGGACCCAATTGCCCACGAACTTGGTGGATGTGGGGGTAGGACCCCTATTAAGTAAAACTATACTCCGGTGCGAACAGTTCTACCAGCGTTCAACTTGATATCTGTCATTGTTCACTGGTTATAAACTCCACTCAGTGGGAAATATTTGCCCAATTGCCCCTGAACCGGGTGGGTGGGGGAGTTGGGGTCAAAAGGCACAAGTAGACCACAATACCCACAAATGTACCAATTTTAAACTAGATACGTGCACTGGCTCACGAGTCATGCGCTCCACAAAACAAGACCAAAGGTTTCGATGGGATCCCAAAATATTAAAATATTTGCTCCCCGACAATTCGGTCTTGTAGATATTCGGTCTTCAACGGACTTCTTAAACATTTTTACTGTTAACATTTGAAAACAGGTTAAGGCCAATGGTAATAATCGGAGAAGACCAAGTTCGTATTTGACAGTGCAAACCGGATACGCCAGCTGGACTTCAACAAGTTCAGGTATCCGTTTTTCGCTGTCAAATATTCAAATATCGATTCAGCATATGGTTTACCCTATAGCCTATGTCGTATCTCCTTTCTTCCTTACTTCTGCCCAACTTCCGGTTTCGGCCGGATTCCAGACAAACTACTTGTCTGGCAAAAAAAACAGCTCAAAAACGAATTCAGCATGTCTCCTTACCCCCACATCCAACCTCTAATCAACTTCAGATTAAACTATTACTTTTAACAAATTTTCCGGTTCAGCCGGATTCCGAGAGATCTATACATCCGGTGAGAAAACGATTGTCGTATGCGAATTCAGCATATTTTCTTACCCGCAAATCGAACGTCTTATCAAATTTAAATAAAACTTTTACTTTTAACAAATTATCCGGTTTTCCCGGATTCCGGCCGAACTAAATGTCCGGCGAGAAAATAAATTTCATATTCGGACTCAGCACGTCTTCTTGCCCTAAATCGATCCTCTAATCAACTTCATGTTAAACTTTTACTTTTCACAAATTTCCGGTTTTTGCCGGATTCCGGGTGAACTATTTGTCCGGCGAGAAAATAAATTTCATATTCGAATTCAGCGTGTCTCCTTATCCCTAAATCAAATATCTCAATAGCTTTCAAAAAATATTTGTGTTGCCCCTTTATTTGAAACCCCTCCCCCACCCTCAAATATAGGGCTACAGAGCCCATCTTCGAACTTGACCTGTACTTTGACCCAAAGGATCCTCCCACCAAGTTTCATCAACATATCTCAATCCCTTCAAGAGTTATCGTGCGGACAGACGGACAGATGGGCAACTTTTGCGATGTCATGGGTATCCCTCCACTTACGTTTTGGGGTCCCAAAAACGATGAAAACCGAAAGCAATAAGCTGCTACAGCAATCGCAATTGTGGATTGTTCCAAGGAAAACTCCACTAAAAAAAAATCTGAGCCGTTAGGTCATGAAAAGAGAAGATTCTAGTAAGAGTAGTGCTTTAACCTTGCATACATATCGTGCATTATCCTCACGACACTAAGCTATGCCAAAAGCTTCACGCACAATCTGGGAGACTATATTCCTTCTTTCCTGGCAAAGACTAATTAATTAGTTTGCATTAATGAGATAATATCTTTGTTTTGTTTGTTATTCCAAGTGCACGAGGTGCCATGAGGTTTACACCAAGTCAGCGAGTGATTAACCCTTTTGAAAGTCTTCTAGATGTAAATCTTGTATTGTGCTGGAAGTTTAAAAGAAAGGTTCCTTGTCTTGTTAAGTCTTCTGCACTTTCTTCAAACAGTTTTATTTCAGACTTTCGAATACTTGCAGTCGAATGGGATAATTCTGAGAAAGTATTGTCTCTTTTTCTGGGCAAACCTGTTGTGATTCTTGGAAATTCCATTGCCTGTTTGGGCCTTAGTCCTATTCGGAGAACTGCAGTATTGTGCTTGCTAAGTCCCATGTTCTTACTCCTGGAATTATCTGACTGAGATAGTTGTTACCCGGTTACCGTTGTCACTTTCCCTGAATAATGCAAGTCGAGACGCACGGAGACGGTACCTTGACGTCGCAGATTGGAAAGATTTCAGACTCAGTAAAGGGTCATTCCAGCGAAATAAAGCCAGGCAAAAAAACCAATTTATCAGATTTTGACCAAAATTTCTCAGAATGATCTAACAGGGTCCAGGACCTTCACCAAATTTTTGTTCCGCGAAAAAATATTTGTTCGTTGAAATTTTCGGTAAAATATTCCATTGTTGATGGTCGAAAAGTCAGTATTTTTAAAAAATTCGACAAAAATGAGGGAGATTCAACACGACCTTGAATTTGTTTGAGCTTCTTACCTACCTTTAGGACTTCAGATCTCGAGATGTTCAAGTATGTAGGTACTCTTCTTTCCTTTTTACGGTATTTTGGCAAGGTAAGGTAAAAAAAAAAAGTGGGTCTTGGTAGATCCGCTCCAGAAGAACTGGCCAGATCGCCGGTTCTGAGATTCCCCATGGTAGTAGACTGAAGAACGAGCTATATTTCTGCATTAGCAGTTTTGTGGCTGTCGATCCAGAAATGGTCTTAAATAGCGATGTTAGAAAACTTAAATTCTTGGGAAAATGCATTGTTTTTATGACAAAGGGAATAAGTCTCACAACCTAAAAATAAAAAGTGCGCAAGAGCTCAGTTGTGGAATTTGAAAGTAAAATGCTTTTCACTTTTTATATACAAACAGCTTTAGAACCTAGACATTTCACATCCCAAACAACCAAACAAGGATTGAAATAACCTAATTTGTAATGATCCCACTTTAAAAGCTTTAAATGTAAACAAACCGTAAGTATAAATCCAAAGAAATATTGAAGATCTTGCACGAACAGCTTGAGCCAGTCCGGCCCTTTAAATCTCTTTTCCATTAGCAAGGTAATAACAAGCAGGGGCTTCACGACGGGGGGTAAGGGATCCCCCCCCCAAAAAAAAAAAATGTTGTCTGCCAGTTGGTAAAAAATAACACAAGTTGGCGCGAAGCGCCCCGATTTTTCGTCAAAACAGTTGAATTTGTTCATGAGACAGTCGGTTTTTCTGAAAGTCAGCCGATTTTTTTCCAAAACTATCGTTTTTTCTTGAAAACAGTCGTTTTTTTATTGGAAAACAGTCGTTTTTCTGCAGAAACAGTCGGTAAAAATTACCAGCCAGTGGGTAAATGCCTTGCCCCCCCCCCCCCCCCCAACACTTTGACAAGTAACACCTCTGATAACAAGTGCAATAAACCAAATCGTAGCAGCAATACCCCGTTTGTCACAATTCATTAAGAACGGCTATCATCGATCATATTAAAAAACAGTTCAGTTTCCAACTGTTCATTAAACATTAAAGTGCGACGCGTCGTCTTGTTTGTTGCTGTTGCACCAACATCCTCATCCATAGATATATCACCCCAAATATACAGGAGTTAGACCTGAGAACTGTCATAGACGAACTTAACTCATGGGAAATCTGGGCCCATTTATATCCCCAACCCCTATGATCCAAGAGCACAAAGGAATTTCATTGCCTTATTTCAAGTTATTGCCAAGTTAAAACATAACAAATTTGGGCAATCTGGGCCCAATTGCCCCTGAACCAAGTGGGGGTGGGGTTTGGGACTAGCAAAAAGTAAAAAGAGACCCCAATGCTCACAAACATACCAAGTTTTAACTTGATACCTGTTAATTCCAGTCACGGGTAACAAAAAAATATTCATGGGAAATTTGGGCCCACTTGCCCATGAATGGGGAGGGTGGGGGTGGTTCAACTCCACGTATATATCCCCGAACCCTATGACCCAAGAGCACAAAGGAATTTCATCGCCTTATTTCAAGTTATTGCCAAGTTGAAACATTACAAATTTGGGCAATTTGGGCCCAATTGCCCCTGAAAGTGGGGGTGGGGTTTGGGACCATCAAAAGGTAAAAAGAGACCCCAAGGCTCACAAACATACCAAGTTCCAACTTGATACCTGTTAATTCCTGTCATGGGTAACGAACTTTACCCCTGGGCAATCTGGGCCGAGTTGACCGGGCTGGGGTAGGGGGTGGGACCCCAAAAAGGCACAACTAGACCCAATACCCACAAGTGTACCAAGTTTGAACTTGGTTCACGAGTTATGAGCTCCACAAAATACGGTGAAAACCGAAAGCCGAAAGCTGCTACAGCGCTTGCAATAGTGGATTGTTCCAAGGAACACTCCACTAAGAATTGAGAAACTACTGCTGCCTAACTCTGGTTTCTTAGTTTCTCCTCGGCGGAATGCGGCCGGAGTAGTGTTCATAATAGATGTTGATAGACTGAAGATAAAATTGTAGCTTCGCCATAATATTAACGTGTTCTACATTTCTTTGTACATAGTTGCAAACACTGAATTTCAGTTTCTTAAATAGTTGCAGTCTATAGATGATAAAAATGTACCGACAACGGAACTCGGTTAGCGTTTCATAATTGCGTATAACCAAGTATATGAGTAATTTACCACCCTCATGCAAACTTTCACGTGAAAAGAGCAAAAGTATGCATTGTAGTAAGTTTCTGAAAGTAGGCCAAAGAGAAGATTTCGGGCCGTTCAACTAAGAATTGGTCCAGGCAGGTTGTCGTCTAACAGTAAGATCTGAGAACTGAAATTTGTCATAAAAATAATGCATATCCCTAAGAATATCAGTTTTCTAACATCGCTATTTAAGACCATTTGTGACTCGATAGCCACAAAAATGCTAATGCAGAAATGTAGCACGTTCTTTACTCTACTACCATGGGGAATCTCAGAATTTTCGCGGTCTGGCCGGTTCTTCTAGAGTGGATCTACCAAGACCCATTTTTTTACCTTACCTTGCCAAAATTACCGTAAAAAGGAAAGAAGAGTACCCATATCTGAACATCTCAAGATGTGAAGTCCTAAAGGTAAGTAAGACGCTCAAAAAATGTCAAGGTCGTGTTGAATTTCCCTGATTTTTGTAGGATATTTGAAAAATATTGACTTTTTCGATCATCAACAAATGAATTGGCCAAAAATTTCAAAAAAAACTTTTTCGCCGAAAAAAAGATTGGGGAAGGTCCTGACCCTGGTAGACCATTGGGAGAAATTTTCGTCGAAATCGGAGAAAGAGATTTTTTGCCTGGCTTTATTTCGCTGGAATGACCCTAAATACAAAAATATAGCATAAAAGTTGAAGCTTGTAATTGATTATGAAGATGATAAAGTGAGATTTATCGTAACAGTTGGTGAGACGGACCTATTTTCATAAGTGCAAGAATGTCATTTTCCGGCCAAAGATCACAGGTTCCGTCAGAAAAAAAAGTGGCAGCACTGACCGAAATTACCGTCAGACCAGGTGGCTGCAGATATCTTAAAGGCTTTGATCGGTATGGCGTAAACTTGGGCATCAACCAATATTTTAAATTCTGTTCTAGGCTACTGTTTGTTTCCTAGCACTAGCCAACATCGTTCGCAAATTAGAGAAGATGAATCGTCCCGTTGTTACAGCGATTCAGTCAATCTCATCCGCTCGCAAATTTTTCAGTGGGTCACACAGCATACGCTAGCTCAGTGGTTCCCAACCTTTTTCATACCGTGTACCCCTAATCAAGGTGTCGAAAAATTTGCGTACCCATTTCTTCAGAACGTGAAAAGACGATATTTGTTACAAATATATACAAAATCATATGAGACACTTGAGGCTGCTTTGTAGCTAAAATTTGTATCAAATCTCGCCTCGACGTACTTAACCGCAATGTTTTTTACCGTCAGCATGTTTCTGTGTTTTGTTTTGATGTTCTCCGTGCTTTCATCAAGTTGCATCGCAAACGTTTTCGTTAGCTTAATTCGCAACCTGGCCGACTACATCACTTGCAATGTTTTTTATTCTTCTTGAATCGATATTGTTTGACACATGAACAGATTCTACGGCAGTAGGCTAGCTGTTTTGGAATCAACATTATTCCGTAGACTTTCACTAAGGTTCGTAATCAGAGACGTCACGCTCGGGTTAGCCCAACCCCTCCACCCAAAGTGGTCTGTCAGACGGTTGAAAAGAAAAGAGTCGGTGCGAAGCGTCGCGATTTTTCGTAAATACATTTATCTGCCAGTTGCTAAAATACCTTGCCTCTCGAAAAATATTTTGGCTAGTGGTGCCTCTGCTGGTAAGATTAGGCTTTCGGCAATCGAAAACGAGTGAGGCGGGGTTTCGAAGCTATAGATTAAACCGATTTTGGTTCCTTTGCGTACCCCTTGGAAGGGTCTCGCGTACCCCTTTGGGTACGCGTACCACCGGTTGAGAACCACTGCCGCTAGCTTACTGGTCTCGACTTTCTTTTTGAAAATGTTTCTGGTTGTTTCTCAGAAAAGGACATAAAAACGCCAAAATGAATTGCTGAAAGAAAAGATACCGCTAAAAATTGAATTGTATTTTATTACTTTTCGTCATGTACTATCCAAATGCTTTTCTTTTTGTTAGATTTCCTTGTTAAGGTCTATTCTGAGCTTGCCCATTCGGGCGCTTCCAATCGCGCCGCTAGATGATATCACGGTCGTACTGAGTCCTGGAATAAAGTTGTAATTTGGATAGAGTGATTATGACATTGAAATCGCTCGATTTCTTTCTATTCCTGTAGTGAATCTTTATGCATATTCGGAGAATAAAGTCTTGATTAACATGTGTTCTTATGTTTGTACATAAAGAAACACCCACATGTGTAAACAGCCCTCAGTGTCAAGTGCTGTTATTTAATCCACATTTCCCGCCTTATCTTACTCGGGATTGCGGGGTTCATCGTGGTATGCTTGAGGCATCTTAAAGTTCAATGGAAAAGGGCTGGGACAGGACAATCTGGAGGACCATTACTTATTCATTAGAATTGGTTTGAAGACCCGCTGAAAATGCATTACTTCGTGTTCCGCTATTCACGATTAACCGATTTTCAAATAGTGGAATTTCCGTGTGATTTGTGGTACCTCTATGCCCTTGTATTTTTGTTATACGCCTTACGAGAAAGATTATGAATTTTTTTCCCAGAACTAAGCAATCCTTACCAATCTCACCACAGCCCACTGAAAAGCCACGTTTTTCCTGAGATTCAAATTTCCAGTCATAACTACAGTAGATAGTAGAAAATAAGAAAGTCCCTTTGCAGAATCCAATAATCCAGTGGGTTCAATTAAATCAAACACAAATAAGTTGTTTTTTCAGTTAAACTATAGGCGTTGTTCAAATAGGTATAACAAGCTGCATAGCGTTATACATGATGTTTACGTCTTAATACACACCCTTGTTCAAATAGGAAGTAAAAAGGTTCTTCTCAATGCAACGTTTGGTGTTGCCACGCTGAAACAATCCGTCCAGCTTGTAAAGATCAGAAAAAGTGTTCTTAATACTACTGGAAGTACGCGAGTACAATTTGACGCCCACTATATTGTAAAAAGCTACTAAATTAACAGATGGACAGCAACGGTCCTCGAACTAACAGTAAGCAGTCGTAACAGAACAAAACGTGTTCTTTTGAAGTAAAGTTTTTTTTCAACTTCCAACAAAGTAGAACTTTAGTACTCCCCATGGCAACCCTGACGACCCTGCTCCTTTCCTCGGCCCGTTGGCGGAACCAACCAAGCGATCTGATTGGCAGTGCATAAGCAACAATAGGACCCGGGTCTATTCGCCTTATTACCGCGACCCGAGGATAAGAGGAATCTGTGTACGCACCCGTTATCATCCATTACTACACCCAGTTGAACAGTGCATTATACATGTACACACACTTAATACTCTTGATCACTAACAGGTGTTGCCACATCAACAATATTTAGAGAGTGATTTTTGGCGCAAAACAGAGAGTGAAATAGGAATGAAATTTTGTCTTCATGAGAAAACATGAAATGGTCACTTTCGGTCGGAATCGCCTCTGCAATAGTTACACATCTTGCTTTTATTTTAATGAAAGAATTTGAAATAGTCACGTTTTATCGGAATCCCTGCTGCAAAAATGACATATTTGGACATTTTCTGAAATCGTGATTTTCATGTCCTGCGTAGGACAAGAGTGACAAAAGAAAAAGTGACAATTCACACTATCGTGCGACATGTAGCAACGCTATGACTAACTAATCGTACCAATGAAGAATCGCCGTATGCTCAGTGAAGATCAAGAAACGTCACAACAACAAACGTTGTTGACTGGTTTGCACAGAATTTGAATAAATTAGTGAGTTTGTTTCGGTGACGTTTCTTGTTCTTCCCGAGGTTCAGTGGCGTGTTTCGGGCTTAGTCAGATATAGTTTGCCTACATCATACGAAAGAAATCGCCCCGCGTCACTCATTGACTGTGTCATAAAGTACCCACTCCAGTTAGACCTCCAGTTTTATTACCTTAAATTACCCTAAATCGCACTTCCAGCGAGGTAAGGTGGTGTGATCCTCCTGTAGTCTCTCGCTGGTTGGCGGCTTGATTGTCAAATCCTTGTTGTTACATCGGCTCACTGGCACTCCAGTGTAGCCGACATTCCTTGGTTGGTAGATGTTGTTGTCACATCGGCTCAATCAATCAATCTTTATTATTCGATAAACATTCCTTACGGTATTCACAAAAAACCGAATATTTGTTATCTCGTCAAACATAACTATATACAATTGCGCTCAAATATTAAATTTAAGTCAAATATTAAATAATTACACAAGAACAAGAATTGCAACAAACTAAAACGCTAAAAATTCAATAAATAATATAAAAAAGAGGAAAAGAATTTAAAATTTCGCGTTGAAAAAACTCACAAAGGAGGGGACAAAACTTCTTTCGTACCGCGCATGAATTGCCCGAATGGGTTGGAGCTTAGGAACTGCTTGTGCTGCCATTCTCTGTGGCCTTATGCGGTCGGGAATGTGGGGAGGGGGAAGGATGTGCCGATGGTTGGGGTTTTCCAGTAGTTGTTCACCAAACTTAGTAGAAAGTTGGTGTCTACGGTTTGACAAAGATGTGAGACCGAACTCGTTAAGAAGGGAAATGTACGGGATTTTGGGGGATTTTGATACTATTAGTAAAGACCGGTACTGGATCCTCTCGAGGCGTTCCGACTGCTCCCGTGTTAAACCGAAATGCCATACCGGACAGCAGTATTCAAGGGAAGGGCGAATGAACACAAGGTAAATGCGAAGGAGGTGGTGTTTGGGGGTGCCATGACGGGAGAGCATTTTGAGAGACCTTATGCCCATATTTGCTCACTGGAATCCCTGTGCAGCCGACATTCAGCATTTCGCCAGTCCTCGTTCACACCTTTTTTGATGCCGTCCCGGTTAGCAGCGTTGATATTTTTCAAATTCAGAATTCACTTTATTCATCCAAAAATTCTTCATTGCTAAAAATAACATATGAAAATGTCAATAAAAATTCACTAATATACAAGTACATAATATACGATTACTTTACATAAGCTTCATGCTGTATGCAATTTTGGTTTCTTAATTTGGTCCATAATAAGTTACTGTTATTATATACAATTTGTTTGTGTTACATTAGTATTCAATCATCGGGTCGAATACTTATGACTACGTATAGCAACAACACACTGAAATCACTATTTATAAAACAAACATAAACTTGGTCACGTCATAATTGATAAAATAACAACAATATAGTCAGACAGAGTTAATTTTCGGAACAGAGGTTTTTCGGAAAGGCTGTTCCAGAGTGGTACACTCCATTCAAAGAAAAAACTGTGCCGCTCGCGTCGTTTACAGCTGGTCCGTTGGAGCTTCTTGGAATGGCCTCTCGTCGACTTTGATTGGAGCTCTCAAATAGCCCAGGGATAATGTCGGAGTCTAACGGCTTTTTTACCATCAGAACGTCGCCACGTTTACGTCGATATGGGACGTTTATGTCGGCTGGGAAGCTTCCCGTTTGTTCAATTTAAAGATAAGCCTCACTACCGCAACAGTCTTTTTCCTATTCTTTATCGCTACCTGTCGTGATCATACAATGTTAACGATTCGTTGTTTTACTTTATTATTTTCTTATAGCACTATGGCATGATGGAAATGAACTACTACACCGTCCTGTTCGGAGTTTCGCGTGCTCTTGGAACATTGGCCTCCCTCGTGTGGGACCGTGCCCTTGGCTTGCCCCTCGAGAGGCCTAAGTCCCTCTCCACCGATGGACTGATGAAGATGGTTGGAGCGAAACACTAGATGGCATGAGCATCTGGGTCTCATTGGTTGGTAATGATGGTGTCATAGTTGCTGTTTCTAGACGTGCTGATTGTTAAGTAAAGTGGAAGTTCAAACAGTGAATCAAAACGGATAGTTTATGATTTTACAGTATTTAAGATCGCTCGTTGTACCGCGAGAATGGGTTTCACATACGCAAGATGTACCAACCCAAAACCTTATTTTGTTTTGTTTGTTTCGAATAATGGTAAATGTGATTTAAGGATTCGTTGCCACCAATAAAGTTACTAAACCCGCCCGATCTGTTCTGTTCATGACATTCACGCCCGCAAACTTCCAATATTCAAGAGAGTTAGTGTGGTAGAAAATTGGGAAGAAAGAGATATGAATAATTATTGTGAAAACAACTGTACTCTTTCTCTGCAAATTCCTAACACCTGGCAACATTGCTCGCAAATTCAAATCGGCCATATCTTCTTGTCTCGATTCTTTACACCCTGCTTACTTTTATAACTTCCATGCCTTCAGCTACATAGCCTACGCGGACGACTTGCTCTTAGTAAGCCGTACCCGATCCACACTTACCAAAAATGTCTGTAAGCTATCGTCGGAACTTCTCAAAATCGGCCTTGATGTTAACCTGTCAAAATGTGAGTACCTACCTGCATTTCAACCCTTCGTCAAATGGTTTGAATGCATGCAAATCTTCTATCTCTCTTGGATCGTTCGTTGTCAAATCAACAGACTCTCTACGACGGCTCTACTAACATTCAAATCTTCGTTGTCAAAATTTTGCTCTTCGGTTGTTCAAGAAGTTTGTAGATCAATCCGTACCGACTATGGGCGCATCGTCTCCAACCGAGGGCGCTATAATCGTAAAGCTTTGGGAAAATTGTACAGCACCTTCTGCGCACCTTCTATACTATTTCGTTCTGGTGTCATTCATGTTCTGCGAAAGAAGGAACGAAGATCATGTTATTGTAAATATGCAAAGCACCTGCTCCACTTGTCGAAATTATGCCATAACCATACATTGACAGAGAAGTTCAAAATTCAAGATGCAAGTGTTACCCTTTGGATGTTTCTTCGTCGCTACCAAAAATCATTCACAGCCGGGCCCAACCTGCGCACGACCTTCTCCACTGCTTCCTTGCCGAAGATTGAAAGTTAGTGTCCTTTTCTGTGTCTTTATGAGTTTTATTTATTTTCTTATATTTATTCAACTCTTTCGAAATGGCGGGTGATAAAAAAATTACTTACTTACTTAAATAGTAGAAGCCAATTTAAACCCGTCTTCTCATCCTATTCCTCACTCATCTTCTTCTTCCTCAACGTCCTCTTCGTATAGCACTTCATCCTCTTCCTCGCTCGCAGCCTCACAAATTGCGTTTGCGATACTGCGCAACCGAAGTTTGCGCCGTTTCTTTTCGGTTTCGCTCGTCATTTATTTAGTTTTTGCTTTGCATTTATTGCTTTGAAGATGATAGGGGAGGTTCTCGCGTGGATGGCTCTGGTCCCGTTGCCCCCGTCGAGCTCGACGGACATTTTCGCGTAGATGCCCTCGATCTTTTTGTCATTTTCGCGTGTGCGGATGAACAGGTGAACGGGCCATCCAGCTCGATGGACGCCTCCCGTTAAACGCCGCTGTTATTGCAGCGTCGAGCTGAACGGGGATATTGCGTGGACCTTCCCCCTCATATGCTCCCATCCAGCTGAACAGGCATTTTTGCGTGGACGGAACTCATCTTCCTCAGCCGTTCAACGCCCGTTCTATTTTCTCATTTTCGCCTGGACGGGATCACCTGTTAAGCTCTACAGCCATCCACGCAAAAACGTCCCGATAGAGTTCATGTTTCAACTCAGGACTGAACTGCGTCCACCCCGTATCTGTTTCGGTAGTCAATTTCCTTGATAGACTGAGCGTGCTTACTAGCATGATGCAGTCTTTTAGTTTCTTCTATTCGTATTGTCGGTAGAGGGAAAAAAAGAGGCTGGGTCGATTCAACCACTTATATCTGACGTCATCAGTAATGCCACCTGTCATGGGATTTGAACTGCTTAGATGAATATGCCTTCGAGGGATCAGTGTCAGATCAGGCTATCTGACTGCTGTAATGATTTGCGAACCGAGTTCACAAGCCCCTTTTTTTCTTTTTTTTTTAGTTCACAAGCCGCTCTGTAGCCACTGGTACAGCAGTGGTCTAGAAAGCCGAAGCTCGTCGGCTCGAATGCCGACTGAGGATCACATTACTCTTTCAGTTCACGAAGTAAAATCTCATTAGTAATTCCAGCGGAATGCAGAATATCGTTGAAAACAAAAAACTGATAATAGTTCCAGTCCAATCCAGCATAATTTCCGTGTGAAGAGTAATTGCGCGATCGGAGACTAGAAGCGTGTTCCACTCTTCTAGCAATAGTTTACTATTAGTTACTATTTCCGTTCCATCCTCCCGAAAAGTTACTACGCTGACCGTTCCAACCTAATAGTTACTATTTGCTTACCATGCTCGGGAGCATAGTAAGCGTAGTTACTACGCATCTCTGTAACGTGATTGGTCGGATTCGCCCCTGGCGTGAGATCCTGCTGGAAAATAGAAAAATCGTTCCAGCCTTGACGGCAAAAAGCCAGAATTCGTGACGTCATGCGTAGTAACTACGGTAAGTAGGATGGAACACGCTCTATGTCATTTTGCGCTCTCCGTCCGTTTGTGATCCCTACATTGTGCGCTGTCGGTTTGTCTCTCAGACAAGTTTGTCTACAGACAACTCTTCACATGGAAGATCCCTCTCATGCGTGATTCTTCCAACGGACAATTCGTCATGCCCTCGTACGAGCATGTATGGCGCTATTACTTGCACGGTCATACCGGGTTCCTGTCCAACCGTAAACCGTATTGGCAATAAATAGTTACCGACTAGGACAACAAGACCAAAGATTTCGGTGGGATCCCAAAAATCTAACATTTGATTCAAACAATTGGGTTATGTCTTTGCCATTCAGTCTTCGTCAGATTCCTTGAATATTTTTACTGTTAAAATAAAGTTCAAAAACGTATTCAGCATGTTTCCTTGCCCCGATACCAAATTTATAATCGATTTCAGAAACAACTTTGAGCTTCAACCACACATATGCATTCAGCGGACCTCCTTACCCCCTCAATGAATATCTTATTAGCTTTTAAAACATACATGTTTTACCGTAAATTCCAAACCCATCCTCTGCCTCTAAAGATATGATTAAAGGATCCATCTAAGAACTTGACCTGTACTTTACTAGTGAATCCTCATTGAAAAACATCCTCGCTTGATATTTCCTCGTTTGAACGTTATATATCAACCCCTTCGACCTGCGATTACACTAGATCTCTCCGACGTCACACACTAATGAATGCCGGCATCCACGCGCAGATCCATACTAGTTTGACGATACAGGGGTATGGACTGCTACAGCTGAAAACATGTCGACCAATTGTGTGTCCGCTTTTTGCCAGATTCCGAGTGAACTACGTGTCCGGCAAGAAAATAACTTCCATATTCGGATTCAACATGTCTCTTTACCCCTAACAGCAACTATCTCAATAGCTTTTAAAAATTATTTTTTGTTTACCTTAATTTGAAACTCCCTCCCCCACCCCTAAATGTAGGGCTACAGATTCCATCTACGAACTCGACCTTACTCTTGACCCAAGGAATCCTCACACCAAGTTTCATCAAAATATTTCATTTCCTTCGACAGTTATATGCGCACAGACGGACAACTTTTGCGATGTCATAGGTATCCCTCCACTTACGTTTTGGGATCCCAAAAAGCGAAAAACTTCATGTGTACTCTGAGGTCTATGAACTGACGTGTAAAGTAGAGACGCTGACATATTCTTTATGGATCGAATGGCATCTTGGACGCCGCACTAATATTGTAATTGTGTTCCGAGAGCAACACTTTCGTTTTGTCGTGTGTTTTTTCCTAGTATCCCGATTTTAGCTTATTCCTGGAAAGTGGTAAGTGTCTAACCTCTGCGGTTTTTACGAAAAGTCTGGACCTTAGGCCCGGATTGATGAATATGACATTACCTTTTCGAAAGCTTCATAGAATTCCTGCCTGGGGCAAAAGAGGATGGTTTTTGCTTCTTCGAGCCAGAGCCTACGGTGTGTGAATGGAAGTGGAATTGTATAGCCTATGTCAGAGATGACTATCTGAAGTTACGCAGCCAAGTTTTCGTTTCATTAAACCATGTTTCTGCTTTCGAGTGGAAAGTTCTGTTGTAGCAGACAAGCACCAGTTTTAAACTGAAGATGGACTAAAATCTGAAAGTGAGAAATAAGTGCGGCAGTTCCCTAACCCCACAGCCGATACATCTTCTTGGAGTGATACATAGAGAAATTTACAGAATAAAAAAGAAGTGTAATTTTCCACGGGTCCGAAAGTGCTGCCCTCTATTGTTTCTGTTCGTGATTTCAGCTGAGTTTATCATTCCATTTCTTACACTTGGGAGTGAGGAAGTTAAATGAAATCAGATGGGCTTCTTAAACTTTAATAGTTCTTTAAAACTTTAAAAATTAGAGCTTATCCTTTGCTCCTTTCTAAGTGGTGAAAGTAGAAAGTTGGCCTACGGCAAAAAAACAACGTTTGAACGAATTCGGTAGACCTCGATGAGCTGATCAAAGTATATGTCATCTGTTTTTTGGTACAAAAATTCCATCGTGAGATACAACAGTTTGAAAGTTTGGAGGGGTTGACAGCTTCAGTAGTGAGGTACACACTAAAACCAAAAATAGGCTGATCCCAATCCTGAGACATGTAGGGTACTTGTAAGCAACAGTCGGCTGTTAGACCATAATCATCTTCGGCGATGAGGAGTTAGCAATGTTGGTAGTTGGTTTACCTATTAATTTGATTGTTTCTCCCTGTGTATTTGATCGTGAGAACAATTTGGGACCATTTCTATCACGGGGAGATGGACTTGTAAGTAAGAATCGGTTGCTAACAGGGGTTCATGAGGGGCTATAAACTTGTGAAAATTGGTGCACAGTTTTTTTTTATCTCTATAAATCTGAGGTTAAGAAAATGAGTCTCCTTGGTCTATCACTGTAACATGGAGTTAAGTCTTTGAGGGGTTGACAACTTTAGTGGTAGGGTACAAACTCAAACAAAGAATCTAGGTGGAACCCAATTGTGTGGCATGTCAGGACTTGTAACTCTTGTCAGTAACAGTCGCCTGTTATACCATAAACATCTTCGACAGGGAGAGGTTTCGACGGTGTTAACGCAACGGATACAAATGATAATGTAAAATAAACGACTTAGTTTCGAAAGAATTAGCAGAGTGGCATCTACGGTTTTTTTATCCGGAAAAGTTACGGGTAGCTTTATAATACCAACTAGATTAAATAAGATCATGTTCCAAGTTTTCACCAGTCACGATGTCTACAATTGAAAAGGATAAAGTTCAACTGGCTGCAAAGTCAATTTAGTCCATACTTCCGATATTCTGTTAAAAAATCGACTGTTAGACCATAATCATTTTCGGAGATGAGGGGCTTGTAACTTTTGCGTATCCTATTCTTTGTTACTGGTGTATTTGAATTGAAAAAAATTTGGTACTATGTCTATCACAGGGAGATGGACTTATAAGTAGGAATCGGTTGCTAGAAGGGGTTCACGAGGGGCTAGAAACTAGTGATAATTGGTGAACATTTTATTTGATCTCTTTAAATCTGATGGTAAGAAAATGAGTCTTCACGGTCTATCCCCGAATTAAGTCAACTGGCTGCAAAGTCAATTTGGCCCCTACTTCCGATATTCTGTTTCTTTTGTTTTTGTCAGCGCTCAGGGATAACCATGTGATTTGAGGGGTTGACAAATTCAACATTTAACCGTTAGCGAAGAAACAAAACCAACACTTTAGTCGGCAAAGCCGAACAAAGGTCGCTACAACATTTAATAATACACAACAAAAATTGTTTTCCGCATATTGTGGTTGACACCGGTACAGCACGCGTTCAAAATGTAAGGAGCGCAAAATGCGTAATAAATTCGCCCAAGCGCCTATCGTTGTAGCGACCTCGGTCTGTACAAAGACGACCATAGCCTACGCTGCCGCACCACTAACTCTACCACGATGAATTGTTTGTGAGCAGAGTAGAATATATTCGTAAAGTAACTAACACAGTGAGGACGCCGAATTTAACTTTTTTGTGAAAATAAAATAGCCGCGAAATGTATTTGTTGTAAATGTGACGAGCTGCCTTTAACACGGCCCGTCTAAGAGACGAATGAACATAATCTCCCACGACATTTGTATCCTTGTTTCTTCCTCGTTTGCTTAGCCGAAAGCAATTTTAAAACCCTTCCTTCATATTTTCCGGTGCGACAGTGTGGGTGCCTGGGAATTTTCGTTTTACCGCCTGGCTGATTTCGGATATGGAATTAAATTCATGCCACATGCCTCCTTTCCTTGCCTGGTTGGCGACCCGTGCTGATTAGCCTAACGAGAAGCGAAACGAACCGTTGGGAAATCGGAAATTCTATTAGAAATGGGACGATCGCTAAAGCGATCTGTGGCAGTCAAATAATTTTTAGTCTGGACTTTCTTGCTTGCTAGAACGAGGGACGGGTCATTAGCTCGACGATCGACCTTGGTGGGGTTGAATTCTGGAAGCTAGAGGCTTCGTGGCAAGGGTATACGCTTTCAAGTCATGTCAAGTCAAGTCATGTTGCTATTATCTTGGTAGTAATTCCAACCGAGGCTTATCCGATTAGACGTTGGTTACTGTTGAGCTTCGATTAATTCTACTTTTTGGGACCCCAAAACGTTGTGATATTTCCGTCCGTCTGTTAGCAGATTGAGATTGCTCAAATTTGGAGTGAAGGTCCTTTTCGTCTAGTGCAGGCCATATTCCTAGATCTTTTATCAGATTATCAACTAGTCTGATCGATTATCAATCAGTCAAATTTAACAAACCGAACAGCTTAGAGCTAGAAGAGGCGTTGAAATCAGTTGGGAGAAGCAGTCGAAGACATACGAAACATTTGCTAATGACATTAGACAATTAATCAATACATTTTAGGAGAAACGTCCTGAAATAAACGTCCGTAAAAATTTGTCTAAAAATTTACCAGAGGAATTGATAGGATAAGGTAAAAATTGACAGTCGGTGTTCCTCTCGGTCCGACGCGCGGACGAGGGGAACAATCAACTCATGTGGGGAGTGGGGACAACGCACCATCTTTACCCCGTTTCCATTAAAGGGTATATTAGCCAATCCGAACTCACAAAAAATGTCAGTAAGCTGTCGTCTGAACTACTCAAAATCGGCCATGAAGTACTTACATTTCAACCCTCCACGTCAAATGATTCGAATACATCCAAAGCTTCTATCTCTCTTGGATAGTTCATCGACAAATCAACAGACTCTCTACGATGGCTTGGCAGAACATTCAAATCTTCATTGTCGAAATTTTGCTCTTTTTTCTTTTCTTTTTTTTCGGTTCGGTTTCGGCTTTTCGGTTCAAGAAGCTTGTAAATCAATCCGTACCGCCTATGGGCGCATCGTTCCCGAACCGGGGGTGCTGTGATCGTAAAGCTTTGGGAAATTTGTAAAGCACCTTCTGCGCTCCTCGTATACTATTTCGTTCTGGTGTCACTCATGTTCTGCGAAAGAAGGAGATTAAAAAGATGAGATCATGTTATTTTAAATATGCAAAGCACCTGCTCCACTTGTCGAAATTATGTCATAACCATACGTTGATGGAGAAGTTCAAAATTGAAGATGCAAGTGTTACCCTTTTGGATGTTTCCTCGTCGCTATGAAAAATCATGGACAACAGGGCCCAACCAGTGCACGACTTTATCCACTGCTCCCTTGCCGAAGATTGAAAATTAAGTGTGTATTTATGTGTTTTAGTTATTTTCTTTCATTTACTCCGCTTTTTCAAAATGTCGGGTTATTTATTATTTATTTCATTGGTAACTTTCAGGTTTATTGATAGTCATATGGAATTTCACACTTTCCAAGGACTTCCTCGCTGATCCCCTCTGGACGCTTTCGAGTCGGTCGGTGAACTTGCAGAAAGGTAACAATACCAGACGGGCGAAGTGTTTTCCAATAGGGAACAAGACTTTTGAAGTAGATAAGGTATTCAATATCAGAGAGGGATTTAACTAGGAACTTTACCGTCTATTACGGTAATTGTACCTCACAAAATAAATCAGTCAAATGTATTTCCAAATAGTTCAAAGCTAGAAGAGGCAGAAAATATTTACGAATTACACAGAAACGAAACGAATTAGCTAACACGCTTAAAAGATATAGCCAGAAATAAATGATGGGATGAACCAATATAAAAATTTGGGCAGAAGAATTAGCAGGATATGGAGAAAACTGGTTGTCAGTGTTCCTCTCGGACCGATGCACGGACGACGGGAGAGGAGGGGGGAAGAAACGGCCCATCTGGGGACACACACTATCTTTGCTCCAAAAGATTTTGAAAGAGTATTTCTGTGGTCAGTTAATTGATTGATTGATTGAAACAAATTTTGATAACGGTAGACCTGTACCTTGGTGGTAAGTCAGACACTAGTACGGCACAGGTGATATCAGGACACCCCTATTTAGATACTTGTGTTGGTATGGGAATTGGAGTGTGGCTCCATCTCAGATTTATTTGAGATCCCTGGAAGATTAAGCCAGCCCTGTGGTTTCGGTATCTAAAGGATGACTCTGACGACATCTTTAAGGTTTGTAAGGTTTTTCGCACAAGTATGTTCGGTAAGTTGGTCGCCGCTCAGACGGAATCTGACCTTATACGATTGACAGTTTTCTCACGGACGAATCCAAGTTGTAAAAATGAATTAGTTCGGTTTTTGCAGTCGAGACAACAGCCGCATTCGTCTTCGTCCTTTGTCGTCGTCGTTGCGAAAAACGTCGTTTTAAGTTTTTCATATTACGGTTTTCTTTGCAACCTAATATTTGCAACAGCAGCCGCAGGAAAGTATAAAATGGAATTTAGCATAACAGGCCCGTTTAATTTGTTGTTCCGAGAATTTCAAATTGCCGAATTTCCGAACCGATGTTGAAACTGACTTTCTGCCTCAGTTCGTCGTTTCAGGAAGACGAATGAAACGGCAGTTGAACCGAACAAAGAAAAAGCCTTACTCTCGTCAGTTCAACGTCGTTCATGGTCCGCGTTATAAAGATAACGCTTACAGTAAACCGACAGTTGGAACGGCGAAACCGAACGACCAACTGAAGGCAGCTATTATAACTAGCGGTACTCACAAGGAACCAAGTTGGGCCTTTTTGGGGATCCAGAAACGTAAGTGGAGGGATACGTATGACATCGCAAAAGTTGTCCGTCTGTCCGTCCGTCTGTTAGCACGATAACTCTCGAAGAGATTAAGATATGTAGATCAAGCTTGGCATGAGGACTCTTTAGGTCAAAGTACAGGTCAAGTTCGAAGATGGGCTATGTATCTCTATATTTAGGGGTGGGGGAGGGGTTTGAAATTAAGGGGAACAAAAAAAAAATTTAAAAGCTAATGAAATAGTCGAATTAGGGGTAAGGAGACATGCTGAATCCGAAGATGAAATTTATTTTCTCGCCGGAGGACAAATAGTTCACCCTAATCCGGCGAAAACCGGAATATTTGCGAAAAGTAAAAGTTTAATATGAAGTTGATTGGAAGCCGGACAATTAGTTCGGCCGGAATCCGGCCAAAACCGGAGAATTTCGATTTGCGGGATAGTAGACATGCTGAATTCGCATATGACAATCATTTTATCACCGGACGTATAGATCGATCGGAATCCGACTGAAACCGGAAAATTTGTTAAAAGCAAAAGTAATCTGACGTTGATTAGAGGTTGGATGTAGGGGTAAGGAGACATGCTGAATTCGTTGTTGAACTTTATTTTCGGACAAGTAGTTCCGGAATTCCGCCAAAACCGGAAAATTGGCAGAAGTAAGGCAGGAAGTTTCGATCTGTTTCGTCAAAATAGATATGACTTGAGAGGGTAAACACACATGCTGAACCCATATCTGAACTTGGTGTTCTCATATGATTAGATATTTGGCCTCAGTCTGTTTTTAAATTTTAATAGTAAAACTGTTCAAGGGGTCTAGCGAAGATTGGATCTGTCCAAGACAAGACCCAATTGTCTGGACAAATTTGAACTTTTGGGATCCCATCGACCTTTGGTCTTGTTTTATTTGTTTCCAAATTGTACATATTAAGTGTAAACTACTGCAGTTGTTAATTGTATGACGATCCAATGCTAGCAAGTGAATTGTACGAGTTATTGAGGAAAGTAAAGGTTGTTGTTATTAAAATGGCATAGCCATAGCTGCGGTATAGCCTAAGAATATTTAAAAACAAATGGTATATAGAACATCGGAAGAAGGAATTTAAAAACAAATACATTGTCTTTCTGCCCAGTTGACCTTCAACCTTTTCAGATGGGGAAAATCTGCAATGTGATCTAATTAATACTTTTTAAAGCTATCCGGACTTAACAGAGTCATACTACTACACATAAACCCTACTAGTAATTTCTAAGCTCAGTAATTGTGGTGGATAATTGTCTGTGATCCTGCGTAAACAATTAATTTTAGGCAACAGCGAGAGAAATGGATCCGAATTTCCTTACCCTCGAATATATTAGAAACAAGTAAAAGGTAGGTCACATCAAAGTGTTTGACCCATCACCTCTGAAGATGACTGCGGTCTAACAACCGCTTCATTCCATTTTTCTGAACTTTTTTTTTCTGAAACGGTTCGCTTTAGTTACGGACTCTGATGCTAAGGATGGCTCAGACGGTAGCCTATTTGTAAAATGAGCAGTCTTCGCATCCGGTCCGCAACGGACGTCCGCAAGAAGTTCAACTTTCTTTAATTTGTTCGCAGTTCGTGAGATTGACCAATTGAGAAGAGATCCAAAGCAATCTTTGAAAATAAATTTGCACCTCCAAGGGAAACGCAAAAATGCTGATACGATGACGTGGTATAAATAAGAAAATGTTTAAGTTAAAAATATATTTAAAAATGTGTTTGTGTTAAAAATATTTTAGTGTTGTTTTAACAATACTTCGTCACACAAAATGTTAGTGAAGTCAACAATACACTGAACTTATTTCAGATGTAGCTTCTGAAGCAACCAGTGTTGCCATATCAAAAATATTTAGTGAGTGACTTTTGGCTCAAAACAGAGAGTGAATTGAGAGTGAAATTTGTTTTCATGAAATGTTCACTTTTGGTACGAATCGCCTCTGTAAAAATGACACATCTTAATTTTACTTTCATGAAAAAAACTTGAAATACTCACTTCTGGTCGGAATCCCTGCAGCAAAAATGACACATTTATTCAAACAATGTTTACAACGGATACGTCAGCTATGATTCTTTGTCAGCGATATTTCGGCCCTTCTTGGCAAGGGTCCTCGTCAGGCTGTCAATCCTCTGGTTCAACTTTGGGGATAGAAATTCCTGTCATCGCCCCAATCGTGCAGCAAAAACAGCGTCGTTGTCAAAAATTAAATTTCAGGACTAGTTTTTTCATTATAGTGGTATTTGAAGATAGTTTACTTTAATAAGATATTTATAGTCGGTAGAAGCTTCAGTTATTTATTACAGGTTTGTATCCTATCCCCAAAGTTGAACCAGAGGATGACAGAGGAGTGACAAAAAAATAATAGAGTGACAATTCGCACTATCGTGCGGTATGTGGCAACCCTGGCAGCAACTGCGCGATCAAGAATTTCGAAGGCTTTTTTTTTTGTCGGTGAGGATCACGTCAAAAACGACTCTTTTGTCATGGTATAGGCCACCAAGTAATGTGAGGTGCTTGTACTGTGCCTAAGACCAAACTCATTGGGGGTTATATAAAATAATATAATACTTGGGGGTTTCAGATGAAGGGACGAATAAAATAATTTTTTCAAGCTAATGAAACAGTCGACTTCGACGTAAGAAGAAATAAGGAATTCACAAATGAATTTTAGTTTCTCGTCCGACAATTAGTTTGAGCGAAATCTGGCGAAAAGCGAAAGTTTGGTAGAAGTAAAAGTTTGGAATGGAGCATAGGTGTAGGGGCAATACTGCATAATAGATTCATATTATGATTACTGATACTGATGCCTTACTGATTGATTTCTGACCTTTCAACTCTTAAAATGGTACATCCGCAGAAGATATTTTTCTTCAAGACTGGTGAGACAGTAATTGATCACATGATCAAGGGCTACCGCTCAGTGTTGATTTTTTTTTTTTAGTAAATGGGAAAAAGTGATTTAAAAGATCACTTAAACTCCATCATCTTCAATATTTTCCAATGTCCATACAGTGTTATAGAGCCCAGTTGTTACCCCAAAGCTATCCCTCTCTTTTCATAACCGAACGACTATCAAGCTACCATGACAGAAGGAATTAACAGCCTAAATACGAAGCTACGCCGTAATGTTGCAATATTGCCTTAATTGTTGCATGTACTCTTAATTCTAGGCGACAGTGATCGGCATAGTACGGTATAATATTTCTATAGGCAGGCTAAACAAGACCAAAGGTTTCGATGGGATCCCAGAAATTCAATATTTGATCCAGACAATTGGGTCTTGTCTCCGCCAGACTCCTTGCCATTTTTACTATTAAAATTCAGATACAGATTAAGGCCAAATAGCTAATCATCTGAGAAAACCTTCAGATATGGATAAAGTCATATCTGTTTCGACGAAAACTTCCTGCCTTACTTCTGACAATTTCCCGGTTTCGGTCGAATTCCAGAACTACTTGTCCGGCGAAAAAAGAAAGCTAAAAATCCCGTACGGAAAATCTACACCTCGAATCTATGTCAAAACGGCCTCGTACGTTTGAAACACAAACTAGGTCGTTTTCGCTGCCTATTCGCTCTCGTTTCCACCTCAAATCTGGGTCAAAACGGCCTCGTACATTTGAAACACAAACTAGGCCGTTTTCGCTCTCGTTTTTCACCTCAAATTTGGGTCAAAACGACCTCGTACATTTGAAACAGAAACTACCTCGTTTTCTCTCTCGCCTCATTTGGTAGCGAATCCACCTCGATCTCGTACACTTAATAGAAAAAGACACTGTTTTCCCAGTAAGAATTACGAGGTCGAAACCAAAGAACGTTGGTACCAATCGACCAGCGCAACGCCCTTACAAAGAAACAAAAATTCATATTCATTGATCAGTAATCTGATCAATGAATAATGAATATTATTGAGTATTGTAGAAATGTGACAGAGATCCAATTTTAAGAAAGTATCCAAAATTGTACTGAATATAGAAGACAAAACTAGTTTCCCCAAACGATCAATTTAGGACTAGTAACTCTCGACATTTGTTGGATGATGCTTTTGCACCATCGAACAAGGTTCAAACTCGGAAGCTGCTTCTGAAATTTTTTGAACATCACAGTACAGCAATATTTTCAAAACTATAGACGGCAAGGCTTAAATTAAAGCATTTCCGTGGCTCTTACAGTTTTATTTTTTTTTTTCCTGTCTCGAAACAAGCAATTAGGGAATAAGGTACCATATACTGCGTAGATTTGATTTGATTAATATAGTGATACATAAAATCAGACTGGATTGCTCTTTGCTCCTAGGTTTATGGCAAACGTAAAGCTCGAAAGTAGTTTCTCCCTCATTATAGATATTCCTTCAGCCCGAGCTGACTGCGAACCATATTTGACGGTGCAAAACGGATAACTCTGCCACATATTATTAGAGCTATTTTCGACCCTTCTTGGCAAGGGTTCTCTTCAGGCTCAAGCTGGAAAATGAACTTCCTGGGAAATTTAAAATTACGAAAAATGAGCTGGAAAGTGACTGTTCAGTTTCCAGCTTGTGCGGCTTGAGCCTGAAGGGGACGCTTGCCAAGAAGGAAATATAGCTCTAATAAAATGTTACTGACTTATCCGTTTTGCACCGTCAAATATTCTTTCTTATTGCTCACCAAATGCAACTGCTTCTGCATCTCGTCAATTACCTTGCCAGTGGAACAAAAGTCAAAGTATTATAGGAAAAGTCTTTCACCATCCCCTGATGGCAACTTCGCAGTGAAACCATAAGGTCGCCCTCGTACTTCACCAAAAACGAGGTGGAGATGAAATCTCCCTGATATTTCGCTACCATCTTCGCAGCGAAAACAAGGCCGAAGTTGAATACACCCTCGCCCTTCGCCAAATATGAGGCGGAGGTAGAATCCCCCTGTATTTCGCCTTCTTTTTCGCAGCGAAAACTAAGGTCGAAGGAAAATCCGCCTTCGCCCTTTACTAAACACGATAGCGAACGCGAGATCTCCCTCTCCTTCGCCTTCATATTCGCAGCGAAAATGTGGGTCGAAGTATAATTCGCCATCAATATTCGTCCTCGCTATACTTTCGCCCGCATATCGCTACCGAAAATACCGTTTCGTCCTCGATTCGAGGTGTAAAATGGCATTCGACGTGGAGATTTTCCGTCCGGGTAAACGAACTCAGCGTATCGTCTTTCCCCTATATCGAACATCTAATCAACTTCAAATAAAAATCGGAGTTATAACACATGTTCCGATTCCAGCCGGATTCCGGGTGAACTATATGTCCGTCGAGAAAATGGTTTTCATACTAGTGTTCAGAATGTCTTCCTATCCCTTAATCGACTATCTCATTAGCTGTTTAGAAACGTTTTGTTTTTCCCTTAATCTGAGCCCCCCGCTCCCCAAACGCTAAATGTAGGGCTTCAGAGCCCATCTACGAACTCGTCCTTTCCCTTGCCCCAAAGGATCCTCCCACCAAGTTTCATCACATTATCTCATTCCCTTCGAGAGTATCCCTCCACTTATGTTTTGGATCCCAAAAGTATTTTAAGCCAAAATGAGGGGACACCTATGTGACAGAAATATCTTTTTGTGGCTGGGTCGTTATGCCTGTATGTGTCAGGCCAGTATTGTTCGTGCCAGCCCGGTGCGATCGTCCACGAATACGCCCCTCATAAAGTTCCTCTCAGATTAGTTATTTTTTGGCCGCTAGGTGCGCTATCGTAAAGAAAACAATGACACGTTACTTCTTGGTGTACGTTTATCCAGGTACGTCTATGTGCTTATCCCTCTACGATTGAAATATTTATCAACTACAACACGTAAACCATTGCCGAAAACTAAAATATCGATTCCTTGCAAGACTTGGTCTTTTCAGAAAAGGCTAGAAAAGCATACGGAATACTTATGCTAAGCGTCGTTACAATCGGCACATACTGGCCTCTACTCCGCATTCGCTATGCCGGACATACTTGCGCTGTCGTCGTTCTGGGCACTACTGACTACGAAAGATACAAATGCCTCAGTTCCATATTTTATAGGTAGGCGACTGTAAATGTCTTCCAGGACTACCTCTGTGGGTCCCTAACTCTAGAGTATCGGTTGAGTATAATTTTGCCGACTCAGTTACTGCCGTATCCGAGCGGACAACACGTTTATATGTGTTGTGTGTTTTTTTATGGCACTTGAGCATACTCAAGTGCCATATAGCGATCGTAATTTCTGTCGGTCTGTCGGTCTGTCTGTCTGTCGTTCTGTCGTTCTGTCGTTCTGTCGTTCTGTCGTTCTGTCGCTCTGTCGTTCTGTCGGTCTGTCCAGGTTTTGCTAGTTTGGGCACTTCCACACAAGCTAGGACGATGAAACTTCACAGGCATATCAGGGACCCGACTTCGCTCTGTCGTTCTGTCGGTCTGTCCAGGTTTTGCTAGTTTGGGCACTTCCACACAAGCTAGGACGATGAAACTTCACAGGCATATCAGGGACCCGACCAGATCAACTTACAAATAATCACTTCCCCAATCCAACTTTCCCCGGATCCGGGAGTCCGGAAACTATAAAGTAAAACGGGACCAAAAAGTAAAACGGGAGCAAAACAAAGCGCTGGCCGAAGGCGGGATCGAACCAAGAACCTTTCGGTTGATAGTCCAGTATTCTACCACTGAGCTATGCGACTATGTATCAAAAAGCGAATGCGGGAATAATAAGGGGTTAAAGATGGTTAGTCCAAGTCAAACAAATCTAGTGAAACGTTTGGCAGGAATATCAGCGAACCGACCAGATTAAACTTGGATATAATCATATTCCGGATCCGATCATAGTGGGGGGAGTGGAGGGATGGGAAATCCGAAAACTATTAACATGCATAACTTTGGAAAGGGTAATCAGACATACGTGAAACTTGACCTTTGTGTTGCCAGTCCCGTTTTCTACCACTGAGCCATGCTATGATGTATACAAAGCGAATGCGAGAATAGATACGGTTTAAAGATGGTCAGCCCAAGTCAAACAAATCTAGTGAAACGCTTAGCAGGAATATCAGGGAACCGACCAGATTAACTTGGATATAATCATATTCCTGATACGATCATAGTGGGGGGGGGGGGTGGAGGGATGAGAAATCCGGAAACGACGGTCTGTCGGTCTGTCCCGGTTTTGCTAGTTTGGGCACTTCCACATAAGCTAGGACGATGAAACTTGGCAGGCGTATAAGGGACCGAACCAGATTAACATGGAAACAGTCACTTCCCCGATCCGGCCATCGTGGGGGGGGGGGTGGAGCAACAAGAAATCCGGAAACTAGTAACATGCATAACTTTAGAACGGGTAATCGGACTTGCGTGAAACTTGACATATATCAAGAACTATTGCCGATAACTGGGGGGGGGGGGGAGCTGGAGGGTGGCACCCAAAACCTCGTGAAACGCTTCCACATAAGCTAGAACGATGAAACTTGGCAGGCGTGTTGGGAAACCGACCAGATTAACTTGGAAATAATCACTTCCCCGATCCGGCCATCTTGGGGGCAGTGGAGGGATGGGAAATCCGGAAAGTAGTAGCATGCCTAACTTTTGAACGGGTAATCAGATAGGCCTGAAACTTGACATATGTCAAGAACAAGTGCTTCTGAAGCTCAATTTCAAATCCGGACCAGATCCGATAACTGGGGGGGGGGGGGCTGGAGGGGGCACCGGAAATCTCATGAAACATTTCCACATAAGCTAGGACAATGAAATTTGGCAGGCATATCAGGGAACCGACCAGAAGAACTTGGAAATAATCACTTTCCCCATCCGGTCATTGTCGGAGGAGTGGAGGGATGGGAAATGCGGAAACTAGTAACATGCATAACTTTGGAACGGGTAATCAAACATGCAAGAAACTTGACATACGTCAAGAACAAGTGCTTCAGATGCTCAGTTTCAAATCTGGACCAGATCCGATCACTGGGGGGGGGGGAGCTGGAGGGGCAACCGGAAATCGGGTGAAACGCTTCCAAATAAGCTAGCACAATAAAACTTGACAGGCATATGAGGGAACCAACCAGATTAACATGGAAATAATCGCTTCCCCGATCCTGCTATCGCGGGGGGTGGTGGAGGGAAGGGGAATCCGGAAACTAGAAACATGCATAACTCTGGAATGGATAATCGGACATGCATAAAACTTGACAATTGTGAAGAACAAGTGTCTCAGATTTTCAGTTTCAAATCTGGACCAAATCCGAAGAGAGGGGGATTAGAGGGGGGACCGGAAATGTCGTGAAATGTTTAGGGTCGATGGATCGGGATGTCACAGTAGAGGGGTTGGAAGGGGTTTTCCCGGATTTCCGGTGATCACGAGTTAGGGTACTTCGAGGGGTACTTCCACATGTACTAGGACCATGAAACTTGGCAGACATATTAGGCACTCTTCCAGGTCAACTTGAAAATAGTTATTTTCCCGATCCGATGATCATGGGGGAGATTCTATTGACATGCATAACTTTGGAACAGGTGATCAGACGTGCATGAAACTTGTCAAGTGTCAAGAACAAGTGACTCAGATGATCAATTTCAAGTCTGGAACGGATCTGATAACATCGGGAGGAGCTGAAGGCTCTCTTGAAGCACTTAGAGTCGAGAGATCGGGATGGGACTTGGAGGCAAGAACAAGCATACGCCATAGATACATTGTAGAGGCTTAACGGCCTGCCATTCAATTTGCAAATATATTATTATTATTATTATTATTATTGACAAAACAGGACCGATCGTGTCACAGTGGGGGGAGTTGGAGGGGGTTTTCCCTAATTCCGATGATCACGAGTTAGGGTACTTCCAGATGTGCTATGACCGTGAAACTTTGCAGGCATGTTAGATAGGCTTGAAAATATAGTCCCTCCCCCGATCCGATCATCGTTGGAGGAAGATACAGTTGTCAATGAGTGGTATAACCATTTCAGATCTACTAGATCAAGCCCATTTTCTGATGAAATGAATATCGGGAGAGAGATCCAGCCTTGAAAACTGCAAACCGTATCTGACAAACATGCTAACTGTTCTTACAAGTGCCATATGAGCTTTCAGCTCTTGTTCTCCTTCTTTTCTCTCATAGTCCGTTTGAGACTTCTGTCTTGGTAATAAATTTCATATTCATTCCTTAACATATCTTAAGGCGTTTTTCCGTGCTCCCACAAACAGTTTGTGGGTCGACTGTGGCTCGAAAAGAGTGTTTCCGCGGTCTCTCGTGCGGCCCATAAGTGTGTTTCCGCGACCAACAGGATTTTCGTGGCTCGCTTTGTGGCTCAAATTAGACAAACAACTGGAGAGGTGATTGTCGATTTTGCGGCTCGATTCTGGTGGGAAATTCAAATTAAGCAGCAAAATAGTGTCTAAAAAATAAAATTAACTACTTTTTTAAGCATATAGACTTCAAACTGAGGATGCTTTTGTACAGAATGGTAAGGAAATAATCCAAGAGTTCTATTTATTGAGATTTTAAATGAATTTTCTTTTTAGTTTCAGATATTTGAAATTACCGCCAAAAAAATAGAAAAAGGGCGTTTTCGCGAGTTTCAACTTGTGGCTCGACTGTGTGGCACACAATCGTATTTCCACGACAACCACTCAGAAGTGTGTGGCCCACAACTGTGTCTCGGAAAAACCCCTTTAACATCATTTCCCTACTCTCTGAGCTTCGCACTATCTCACACTGGAAATGCAGGCCTTTGTTGAAATTAAAATTCTCGGTGTCTTGATGAACTTTGGGTGGTCATTCATGCAGCGCACACTCTGGTTGTTATACGCCCCTCATAAAATTCCTCTCAGATTAGTTATTTTTTGGCCGCTAGGTACGCTATCGTAAAGAAAACAATGACACGTTACTTCTTGGTGTACGTTTATCCAGGTTTGTTTTGCTATTTTCAATTCCTCTTAGGCATAACCATATTTGAAACTGTTTAAAACGCGTCTTCCCTCCTTTTGCTTTACCCAATTCTGTTCTGTCAAGCGTCATCAAGTTTGCCATTTCTGGCTTCCGAATTCAGTGCTGAGTACTGGCTGTCTTTTCCACGGGCTAATGCGCGACTCGACATGAAGCGAAAGCCTAATCGCTCATTCACTCGTCAGATAACTTATCCCCAGATCTCACGTGTGATTGTTACTGTTCCTCTACCGCGTTTGGCGGCAATTCGTCATCGGAATTTATGAACGACGTATGCTGTCCGGTAGCAAATGAAGATGACGCTGCCGTCATCGTATAAGTACTGGTATAAATGCGGCGAAGAGTGCTATTCGGCATTAACACTCTTCGACGCACTTATACCAGTCTCGTGGGTAAATAACTCTGCGGTAGATATGTGCAGATTTTTTGAACATTTTATAAACCACTAATCTAGACTGTCAAAGTTTGCATACCATTTAGAAATGTAACACAAGGATGCGCAGTTTCAACAGATGTGAGATAACACTATCTCTCGGGGACGGTGGTAAGTGACGTCCTTGTCGTGCCCCTGGGGGGCTGGGAGATGTGCTTGGTACATCTGGCTTTTGCTTTTGTTTTCTTTGCTTGCATTTGCAGCATGGCTTGCACTAAGCTTTAGCCCTCCTGGTAAAAAATGTTCTCCGCAGTGACCCAGGACAGCCTATGTGTTCATGCCTATAAATGCACTCTCAGCCTGCTATCCTAAGCTTACCCCCTCCAGCAGGGCCCGGGACCAGGCTATGGCAGCCTTTGGTGGCTGGTTGTGGTCCGTGATTTGGACCTGTTGAGCTGAAGTCATCAGTGACGGATCCAGCTGCCTCCAAGGTTATTTCAATCCAAGACAATGAGGCCCTGTCAGCTGAAAATGATTTGAATGTCTGTGAGCTCCCTTAGGCCCAAGGCAATTAGAATCCATCAATGAAGAGTCAATTTATTGACAAGGCTGACTTGGAACCCAGAAAATGTCCAAGAAACTAGTCCAAAATCCACAAGAAGGTCCCGCATATCAAGCAATAAAGAATTTTGAAGAGAAATCCCTGTAAAAGAGTGGTAAATATTGTTTGAGCCCAAGCTGACTTTGAAACATATATTCAAACAATGTTTACAACGGATACGTCAGCTACGATTCTTCATCAACGATATTTCGTCCCTTCTTAGTAAGGGTCCTCGTCAGGCTGACGAGAACCTGACGAGGACCCTTGCCAAGAAGGGCCCAAATATCACTGATGAAGAATCTTAGCCGACATATCCGTTGTAAAGATTATTTGAAAAGAGTGGTGTTTTCAGCAATTGTATTAAGAGTGATGATTCACCATCATTTGTATTTAGAGTGATGGTTTACCATCAAGTGTATATTTGAGGATTGAGACATGGGCCATTTTAGAGTTTTTGCCCTACCCCACATAGTGATAATAAAAAAAAGATCTGTCAAAGTTACTGAACTTTTACGTTCTGAAATTTGTTGTTGTTTCTCCGCTCAACTTAACTTTTCAATCTATATGTATTGATACGCTTTACAGAAAAGTAACAATGAAAGGCTCATAGCACAATTTTTCTGTAACCATCACGGATAGTGTGTTATGTCATATCTGTTGAAAATCCGCAGCCTTTTGTGAAAGTTACGAAACTATTGACAGTGTAACTACGAAAGGAGCAGTCGGAAAGGAGCAGAGGAAAGGAGCAGTCAAGTTACTCTTAAGTTTTTACTGTCAAGAACTCCCCTTTGGGAACTTGGAAGAGCAGTGATGGACGGCAGTATCTTGAAACGAAGAAACCTACCACTGCGTAAACCCTTTGACCAGCTTCTACCTTAAGACTCTACCCCTGGTCATTCACGATCGTCGTGGGGCGATCAGATATATTCAAATAATGCATTAAATGGATATGTCAGCTACGATGCTTTGGCAGCGATATCTCGGCCCTTCTTGGCAAGGGTCCTCGTCACGCTGTCAACCTTCAGGGTCAACTTCGGGGAAGGAAACAAACCTGCAATAATCGTTTTATGCATTATTTGAATATGTTTCAAAGTAAGCTTGGGCTCAAGGAAGATTTAATAGCGATAAGAATCCTAGGAGATCAACTCCTAGGAATTAAAACTAAACACTAAATTAAGAGTATGTAAGCTAAGACATAAATAACCTGAATTGAGTTTTTTTTAAACATCGTGTATTTTCTATCTATAGTAATTCTAGTTTCATTTAATGGACTAGTTGATTGAGTTATAGTTTTGTTTATATATTATATTATGTTACTCTTTAGTTTTAGGGAAATTGTCCGTTTTATGCTGTCAAAAATGCATGAATATATAAACAACCCTGGTAATGTTTAAACATTGTGTATTTCTTATATATAATACTTATAGTTTCAATGAATAGACCAGTTGATTTAGTTATAGTTTTGTTTATATTATAGTGTGACGAAGGGGAAAGCCCTTTGGGACCTAGGGTCTAGCCGACACTCCCTATCATAGGCTCATAGTCGGTCAGTAAGATGCCTACGGTCACCTGTAGGTGATACGGTCACCTATAGGTGACTAAAATATTATGCATAATAATCGGTGCCATCAGGAAGAACCGAAAAACCGGCAAGAAGTACCTGCTGAGTTTTCCGACATCATGACGATAAGGAATAAAGTCAGTTGATACTTTTTTAGCTCTTCCAACAAAACTTATTCTGCATAACATTTCATGCATAATGTTTTCAGAACATATTCTGCATAACATTTCATGCATAATGTTTTCAGAACATAACATTTCATGCATAATGTAATATATTGTCATCAAATTCTGCGTACCATTCATATGAAACAAGGAATTCAGAGGACCTTGTACATGAGAGACGACATACTTCACGGTCTAGTTTTGTGTTTAGAAATGTGAGTGTTTCAGTATGGAATAATCTGCCGGAAAGCACTAGGATGGCCGAGAGTGTATATTCATTTAAAAATAAGATGAAAAGTTTTTTGATGAGTAAAGATGAGTGAGGAGAGAGGGTTACCTTGGGTATGAATCGGTTCTGGATTGCCACGAGGTTTAATTGTCTTCTGTTTATATATAATATTGAACAAAAAATGTATTTATGTAGTTGTTTATGTATAGTACTGCATTTATATTTTCCCTTTTCTTTTTTGTTTAAAATATAACTAAGCTAAGTGATTAAATTATTTAGTCCTGCCACAAACAAATCTGTATAGATTTTCACGTGGTAGGTCTGTTATGATATCAAAATTTTCTTTTGTAAAATTCCATTATATATTACATTATTTGTCTCTTTGTTTGTCAGACACAACAGATAACATCCGAAGTGTTATCTGTTACGCATTGAACGTGTCCGAAACGAACGAAAATGCGGAATTAATTCAGCATTTTATGCAGCATTTCGCTTTCGGACTTACATTTTCGCTCAATTAATGCAGCATTAATTCAGCATAAAATTCATCGAAAAAATCAGCAAGAATGCTAAATTTTATGCTGAATTTTCAAGAAGAAACTGGGGAGTACGGCGATTCTCTCAGTGTTTTCGGCGGCAAACGCAACAAATTCAAAAAGACAACTGACAATTTGGCAAACATTCCAAATTCTAAGAGAACTGGCGATCGTTGCCAACGAAGAAAGGAAAAGATAAGAAGGTTGGATATCAGTAGCTGATCCTTGTTTTCAGCTTCATGCAGCTAATTCTTTTTTCTTCTTCTTCTTCCTGACTTAAATTTTGGTATTCTAAAAGTGTCAGAGAAGAAAAAAAGGTAACAGCTTTCGGATAAAACAAAGAAAGAAAATGCAGCATTATTGCAGCATTTACAGCACCAAAAAGCTTTCGGACACGTTCATTATCTGTTGAAACCGCGCTTATGAAACTTCTGACCGTGTAGCAACTATTCTTGGATCCCAAAAGCCGCTGAAGGTCCAAGTAAGGTTCGTTCATCTGCTTGTATTTCTTGTGCCTTCAGTTTACAACAATTCTATACTCGATCCATCGTCTTTACTCATTCCAGTTAGCATCTCATGGTCTCCCGATTGTTTATTTTTCCTTTTCTCTCTCCTGAAAGCTCTGTCGAAACTTGCCATTAGCTGACAATCACATGCCAAGCTAATGGACACTATAACGCCTTTTACAGAAGAAAGGACGTGGAAAATCGCCCACGTGACGGCGTTGTTTGAAAATACACTGACAAGTCCGAGAGCATTAACAGTGCTAACTAGTAGCTGCAGTTTCACAGCTAAGAAGATGTACATAAAAGCGATTCTTGTACATTTTTGTGAAAATAACAGATGGCGTGCTCGCCGTGTCATTACGGAACAAGCAACGAGTTCTTTAAGAGTGAGGATGACTAGAAGCAAATTCGGTATCAGGAAAGTTGCCATTAAGCCCCATTGGTCATTTAGAAACCAGCAACGTCCAGGCTCTCCGAGGAGGGGTCGACCACTTCGGCTATTAAGTAGCGCTTCTACTATAACAGCGAGAATGAGTATAAACAACGGCAACGCCCATCCGATTCCTAGGGTCACTGCTAAATCTCTGGTTGTTGTTTCCACATCCATTACTTTATTCATGAGCGGAAACTCACTGGGTGACTCTGCGGTGGGATTGTATTTCCGCCGCGAATGTTGCACGAAATGTGTTTCCGCTCCGGATGATATTACCAGACCGATTGTTCTCTTTAATGACTGATGCATTGTCCTGGCCATCAGGAAGATCCAGATGCTCTCCACCGTCCGAAGATACTGTGCGGTCAATGCAAGCGCCATGCAGCATTCATTCATCTGGAAGAAAGACACGAACTGGGTAATTGGCTTACGTCACAAGATGTGTTATTTCGGACAAGAGAAAGCTGGACGCTCTACCTAGCAAATTGTCCGGAAGCTTTTTATGAAAATAACGTTAGTCGTTAGTCCCTGTCTCTGCACTGAAAGTTATTTTATTTTCACGTTTAAAGTTTAACTGGTAACATCGCTCTGAAAGCGATAGTTAGTTTTGTTGCAAGGTTAGAACTTTTTGAAAATCCACTTTTAAAGGCAGTTCGTGAGAATGCAGAATTCCGATCTGGCCATTTCTCCCATTTTTTCCGTCGACTGTGCTATTGCCCCGAGCCACCGAATGGATCAAATGATTGTATATATTATAACAAGATTAACAAGTATCTGAGGAAAAAATGCAGGGTTGAAACAGACGGTTCTCAGGCTGGACTCAAACTGCCCTGTAACCAGGCCCGTATCCAGGAATTTATTTTGGGGGGATTTTGCCTTTCGGGGGGGGGGGAGGGTTTGCCTGCGGGTCGCACAAAAAAGTACAAAAATATGTAGATCAGAGGAAAAAGACTATAAAAATGAGTATTTTTGTATGTTTCGTCAACCCCCTACCTCCCCCCCCTACCCTGGATACGGCCTTGCTTGTCACATTAATCTCCCTCCAGCCCAGCAGTTTATGTTTCCTTAGAGCCTTTTTAATGTGGGATTCCAACTAATTTTGCACAGATTTTTCTGGTACCTGGAGAAATCAAGAATTTGGGTCGTGTAGCGCGACAGGGAATCCGAGTAATTGGGATCCCAAAACGTAAGTGGAGGGATACCTATGACATCGCAAAAGATGTCCGTCTGTCCGTCCGTCCGTCTGTTAGCATGATAACTCTCGAAGGGGTAAAGATTTGATCAAACTTGGCATGAAGACTCTTACGTCAAAGTACAGGTCAAGTTCAAAGATGGGCTATGTAGCTCTATATTTAGGGGTAGGGGAGGGGTTTGAAATTAAAGGGGACAACAAATATTTTTTTAAAGCCAATGAAATAGTCGAATCAGGGTAAAGAGACATGCTGAATCCGACTATGAATTTATTTTCTCACCAGACAAATAGTTCACCCGGAATCCGGCGAAAACCGGAAAATTTGTGAAAAGTAAAAGTTTGATATGAAGTTGATAGGAGGTTCGATATAAGGGCAAGGAAACGTGCTGAGTCCGAATATGAAAACTATTTTCTCGCCGGACAATACTCTATATGACTAAGTCCAAAACACGCCTGTGATTCTCAGGAAGAAGGAGCAAACGTATCCGTAACTACTCAAACTCAATGACTCAAATCCTGAGTCAGCGCAGCTGTGATACCGTTTCTTCCGTTCGCAGGTACCCGGAGATTCTGCATCGGAAGGGAGAGATAGTCATCAAGTATATTAGCTCGACCGGAATCCGGCCAAAATCGGTGAATTTATTTAAAGTCAAATTTTTATTTCAATTTGATAAGATGTTCGTTTTGCGGGCAGGAAGACATGCTGATTTCGCATATGACAATCATCTGTATCTGAACTTGGTTTTCTCATCTGATTAGCTATTTGGTCTTAATCTGTTTCTAAATTTTAATAGTAAAAGTGTTCAAGGAGTCTGGCGAAGACTGGATCTGGTGAAGACAAGCAATTGTCTGGATCAAATTTGAACTTTTAGGATCCCATCGAAACCTTTGGTCTTGTTTTTTCCGATGGGACATGGAGAAAATGAAGATGATTATGGAGAAGACGAAGATGATAAGGCTGAAGTGACAAGATCCACTTTAGAAGCCTCGGACTTCCGTTCATTTTCGGGTTACGTAAATACGTAAGAGAGAAATTATCAGTCATCCAGATAATCTTTCGACAAGACCCACAGAGAAGAGATTCCAGTGTTCTATAGATAGTACTAAGGCATACATTTCGGCCTCGATAATAGACCACGCTAACAGGCCAGAACCTCGTGCTTTGGAGAAGTAACCCAAGAGTTCAAGCTTACTTCCTGGGTCTCTCGGCTTCATCAGAAGAAGGCCCGAGAAGCCGTGTAGGCTCGCGTCGGTCTGAAGCACCAAATCAACATTTCCCGAAAGACCTGGATAGGAAAGAAGAGGTGCGTTTACGAGTCGACCTTTCAGTGTGGTAAATGCAAACCAATGATCTTTCTTCCCACTGAATTCGACGTCCTTGCGCAAGAGACTGTACAATGGTTTGGAAATAGAGCTGGACTGTGGAACGTATCGTCGGAGGTATCCAGGAGTTCCTAAGATGCTCTGGAGGCCCTTCCGATCAGTGGGAGGAGCCAAGTCTCGAATTCCTTGCAACTTAGTACCACGGTAGCTGGATCGTTGCAAAAACAGCAATTGCCGAATTCCCTACTTTTACGTGTTGATCATGATAATGCTGATGAAAGTGAAATGACTTTCCAGATAATGGAAACCGGAACATGTGGTCCTGGGCAACTGATTGGAATTTTAACGCTTTGACAGAAGAAGACGATTCCGCTGAAAACATTACACGTTCCCACAGTGCACTTCCTTTTTTTGCTTGTGTCCCTTGGTGAAGAACGCCCAGATCAACTTGCCGAGGCTGATTATTTTACCCTATTTGCCAACGAATCAGGGATGATTCATAGCCCCATATCATACAAGCTCCGTCTTAAATTGCATTACATCGTCTCCTTGTTCCTACCATCGAGTATCGATACTTGGATCCCGAATCCTTTCTCTTTGACTGAATAAATAACGACGGGAGGAAAACTAATTTAGTAATGCTAAATGATCATGACAATATAAGTGTATCTGCTAAATGCAACTATTGTCATGACGAAAGACGTAACAGTACTAAATTAGTCTCCCTGATTCGTTGGCGAATAGGATAAAACAATCAGCTTCTTCAAGTGGATCTGGGCATTCTTCATTAAGGGACACACATAAGCAAAGAAAGAAAGTGAACGTGCAATGTGTTCAGCGAAAAATCGTTGCCCAAGACCACATGTTCCGGTTTTCCATTCCCAAGTTCCGGTTTTCTATTTTCCCTGTAGTTGATTGAAACTGAGCCATCGGTTCCGGTTTTCCAGTTTCATGTTCCGGTTTTCCAAAGCCATCGGTTCCGGTGGCGGAGGTTCCGGTTTTCCAGTGACCCTTTATTTTCACCACTGGGTAAGCGAGAGTCCTTTTTCTCGGTACCGTGGCAGGGAAAGGAAATTTGCTACCACTTTCGAAAGGGGACCTGGCTTCCGCCTTCCAAACCCTCCCGAACCTTGGGAAAACTAGATGGACCTCCTATTCCCGTTTCTAAACTACCAACAGAAGCAAGACTTATACCGCTTTCTCCTGTCCTCGTAGACATGTTCCCTACAGTTTACATGCAACTAATTTCAGAGTCGCACATGCCAGCGTCTACTGGGTCTAAAATACCAAGAACAGAATAAACATCTAGGTCTAATCTACGGAAAACGCCAAGAATTTGGTCACGCTTAAAAGTAATTGGGTGTGAATTGCCATTTTTATCACTATTGCCACTCTATCAACTGATAAGGGCAAATCAGGTGTGCACTGACCCAATTTTCCCCGTGAAAGGCTCCGACGGTGCCTGTTTCAAAGTCAACCCCACGCTCAACTTCAAAAAAGGAATTACTTGCGACTGAAACATTAGGCAAACAACGTACATCACACCGGTCCGAAATTACTGAACCGTCAGCGTTAATAGCACAGGTATCAATTACCGAATCTTTGAAAGTGCCGATCAAATTTCTGTTTTTGCAGTCCAGCAGAAATTTGTTGGGTGGTATAGTAAGTCAAAACCGAGGATAAGCTTGGGTGTTAACAAATGAGACAATAAAAGTGTGCCTTTACCTTTCCCCATTGATTTGGATGGGAATGTCGCATATGCCGGTTATTCGTGAAGTCTCACTGTTAGCTGCTCGAATGGTAATAGGGTTCTTTGGTCTTCAAATGTTCGGGGACCTAACCCATTACCTTAACGCAACTTCGGAAACGGCCGATATGCACGCTCCTGTGTCTACCAAAATCCTCCGATACTGGTTTTCTAACTGCACAATTGCGTAAAACGCTTCTTTAGAATGATGTAAATAAAAACTTTCCGGTTCCTGCACTGCACTACTAACACTATCACTTTGTTCGAAACATGCGTCCTTAGGGGCTTTAAATTTAGCGTTCTTGGCGGCAGACGGTTTGGCTCTTATTTTTGTCTGCCGTTGAGTTTTCCTGTTTCGTCTCCTATTTGAAACGCATAACTACGCTATCAGGCGCTCGGCACTCCGCTTTTCTGTGGTATCATCTCCGCACCGACAGGAAATTCTGATTTCCAGACAAGAAGCTTCCTGATTACCGACAGAAGCTCTGTCGGTATCAGAAACGGTTTGAGGAAAGTGTTTTATCAGAGCTCTTGCCGGTACTCAAACTGAATCCTCGCACCGTCTCCGCACCGACAAACACTGCCGATTTCCAAACAAGAAGTTTACTGATTTACCTAAATGTCAGTACTGAAAACGAATCCGTGCACCGACAGACGTTGCCGATTTCCCCTACGAGAAGTTTTATGATTTACCGACAGAGCTTTCGTCGGGGTCAGAAACGAAATGAGGAAAGTGTTAGTCAGAGCTCTTATCGGTACCGAAAATCGAACCCGAGCACCATCTCCGCACCGAGAAACGCGGCCGATTTTCTAGCAAGAAGTTTCCTGGCTTACCGACAGAGGTTTTCGGTATCAGAATTCGGAATGCTAAAGCGTGCCAACCGAAAGACGCTGCCTACTTCCCAACAGGAAGTTTCCTGTTTTACCGACAGAGGTTTTATCAGTATCAGAAACGGAACTATAAAAGCGTTTGTCGGTGCTTCGCTTCGCACCGACAAACACTACCAATTTACCGACAGGACTTTTTGTAGGGGGGAGGCAACTGCCCCCCACGCCTCCCCCTAGTTTCACTACTGGGTGTGCCATAGCAACCTTCAGGAATCTATCCGATCTTCCGAATCTCCTTCGGAATTTCCTTCAGAAATCTACCCAAACTTTCCATTCCTGAAACCAGACCCGTACTTCCCAAATTTCCCGATCAAATACTCACTTTCTCAAATCTTTTGATCAGTCTCTAGTACACACCCAGGCCCCCGTACGACCATGGGACCATCTCAAGGTTCAAGGTTTTTTTATTCTTACTTTATATAATACACAAACATTAACAATACTATACTCTGCACTTACAATTTTTCAGGGTTTGAACCGGAGAGAAGAAAAACATCGAATGGTTCAGACCCTTCCATAAAAGAAAATCAATAAAACGAAATCGACCCAATGCTGAGTAGAAAGATCACCGCACGACATCGCCAACACGAAGCGAAATCAATCCAAGCAAAAGCAACAACAAAAATGAGGGAAGGGTGACTGAAAACCAGTATCACTAGAGGAAAACACATAAATACACATGAAATACAACCAATCTCTAACTGTTAATTATCCATTCTTAAACTTGTTAATGAGAATTTGGGTCAGTTGTTTTTTTATACTTTGAAGGGATTTTGTAGAATCAATTTTAGGAAATAAAATTTGCCATCAATTCAAAACTGAATAAGATGGAGAAAAATCTAGTAGCGCGACTTGAAAGCATCCCGACTGGACTTCGCTAGCTCAAAATAGATCTTGAAAAGAAAATCAGACACTAAGAAAAAATGTTTAGCGGATGTAGGAATAGAAAGTAAAAACTGTTAGTCAGTATTTGCAGTGACTGCTACTTTTATTTTTTTTGTTTAACATATCTGCTTAAATATCAGCCGCCATGTTCTAAATAAGAAAATTTTTGACCACTGAACTATTCAACGTTCTCCGACCCTCTGAATAGCAAAGCGCCGATCAGATTGACGGATGTAAAACTGAAAGGTAAAGTTGATTTCATATGCTAATTCCCATCAGGTGGTAATGGTTCCTCTCTCATCTTCCGCCAGATCAAGCGTCTCAGAAAAATCAAGTAAGTAGTTCGGTTGAGTAAAGACTGACAAACCTGAGTATGATTTGACGAGGAAAAAGAATTCCACTTTAGCTTTAGAAAGATCGACGACTTTACGGTTCCTTTGCTGGGAGCAAGGCCGTATCCAGAGTGCGGGGAGGGGGGGGGGGGTACTTTCCCTGGAAGAACCCCGTCTCATGCGGATTCGTCGGAACGATTCCTCAATTCTTTCGTGCCGTATTTTACCAAACATTTCGACGCTCTTTAAAAGTTGATATCGTATATTACTTTTCAGTGCGTTTCTTTTGTGTTGCGAGAGCAACACTTTGGTTTTGTCGTTGTTGTTTTTTTCCTAGTACCCCGATTTGCGCTTATTCTCAGAAAGTATTAAGGGTCTAACATGTGCGGTTTTTACGGAAAGTGCGGACCTTAGGTCGGATTGATGAATATGACATTACAGTTTGGAAAGCTCCGCAGAACTCTTGCCTGGGGCCAAAAAGAATAATTTTTGCTTGTAATTGAACCAGAGCCTACAGTGTGGGAAGTAAAGTGGAGTTGTATAGCCTATGTCAGAGAGGACTATCCGAAGTTATGTAGCCAAGCTTTCCTTTAATCAAACCATGTCTCTGCTTTCGAGTAGAAAGGTCTGTTCTAGCAGGCAAGCAGACAAGCACCACTTTTAAACTGAGATGGACTAAAATCTATAAGTGCGAAATATGTGCGGCAGTTCCCTGGCCTCATAGCCAATACACAAAGTTCTTTCATTGCTGAAGAAATTAGAGCTTATCCTTTGCTCCTTTCTAAGTGGTGAAATTAGAAAGTTGGCCTACGGCAATGAAGTCGACTTTTGAACTAATACAGATAAAAAAAAAAATGTCAATGGCATTCGGTAGGCCTCGATGAGCTTATCGAAGTACATGTCATCTGTTTTTTGGTATACAAATTCCTTCATGAGATACAACAGTTTGACTGTTTGGAGGGGTTGACAACTTCAGTAGTGAGGTACACTGAAACCAAAAATAAGCCGATCCCATTCGTGACACATGTAGGGTATTTGTCGAGGTATTTGTAAGCAACAATCGGCTGTTAGACCATAATTATCTTCGGCGATGAGGGGTTACGTTAGTAGTTGGTGTACCGATTAATCCTATTATTTCTTTCCTGTGTATTTGATCGTGAGAACAATTTGGTGCCATGTCTATCACGGGCAGATGGACTTGTAAGTAAGAATCGGTTGATAAAAGGGCTTCATGAGGGGTTAGAAACTTGTGAAAATTGGTGCACATTTTTTTTATCTCTATAAATCTGAGGGTAAGAAAATTAGTCTCCTTGGTCTATTACTGTAAATCGAGTTAAGTCTTTGAGGGGTTGACAATTTTAGTGGTAGGGTACAAACTCAAACAAAGAATAGGAGGAACCCAATTGTGAGACATGTCAGGGACTTGTAACTCTTGTAACAATCGGCTGTTATACCATAATCGTCTTCGGCGGTGAGAGGTTTCCTACCGTGTTAACGCAACGCATACACATGATAATATAAAACAACGATATAGATTCGAAATGATTAGCAGAGTGGCATCTATGGTATTTTAATCCTGAAAAGTAGGGATAGCTTTATAATACCAACTAGATTATATAAGATAATATTCCAAGTTTTCACCAGTCACGATGTCTACGATTGAAAAGGATAAAGTTCAACTAGCTGCAAAGTCAATTTAGTCCCTACTTCCGATATTCTGTTGTTTTTTTAGGATCCCAAAACGTAAGTGGAGGGATACCTATGATATCGCAAAAGTTGTCCGTCTGTCCGTCCGTCCGTCCCGTCTGTTAGCACGATAACTCTCGAAGGGGTTGAGATATTTTGATCAAACTTGGCACGAGGACTCTTTAGGTCAAAATACAGGTCAAGTTCGAAGATGAGCTATGTAGCTCTATATTTGAGGGTGGGGGAGGGGTTTCGAATTAAGGGGAACAAAAAATATTTTTTAAAAGCTAATAAAATAGTCGAATTAGGGGTAAGCAGACATGCTGAATCCGAATATGAGACTTATTTTCTCGCCAGACAAATAGTTCACCCGGAATCCGTCGAAAGCCGGAAAATTTGTGAAAAGTAAGTTTAATATGTAGTTGATTGGAGGTTCGATTTAGGGCCAAGGAAACGTGCTGAGTCCGAATATAAAATTTATTTTCTCGCCGGACATACCGAAGATTTGTTTAATTTAAAAGTATTGTTTAAATTTGATAAGATGTTGGATTTGCAAGCAAGTATAGACATGCTGAATTTGCCTATGACAATCATTTTATCACTGGACGTGTAGATCGCTCGGAATCCGGCTGAAACCGGAAAATCTGTTAAGAGTAAAACTCTAATCTCAAGTTGATTAGAGGTTGGATGTAGGGGTAAGGAGACGTGCTGTATTTGTTTTTTAGCTTTATTTTTTCGCCGGACAAGTAGTTCCGGAATTCCGCCGAAACCGGAAAATTGGCAGAAGTAAGGCAGGAAGTTTCGACCTGCCTCGTTAAAATAGATCTGACTTAAAGAGGTAAACGCACATGCTGAATCCATATCTGAACTTGGTTTTTCATATGATTAGCTATTTGGTCTTAATCTGTTTCTAAACTTTAATAGTAAAAGTGTTCAAGGAGCCTGGATCTAGCGAAGAAAAGACCCAATGGTCTGGATCAAATTTGATCTTTTGGGATCCCATCAAAACCTTTGGTCTTGTTTTCAACGCTGAGGGATAACCATGTGATTGTGTCATCAGTTCAGAAAAATATTCTTCATGGATTGGAACATACCCTTTTGAAAACCTCGATGGGTTGACAAATTCAGCGTTTAACCTTTAGCCAAGAAACAAAACCAAAGTATTGCTCTCGCAACACTTTAGTCGGCGAAGCCGAACACTTCACGTTGCCGAGTCAACGTAGGTCTAGTTTTTGTTTTGACATAAGTAGTTTTGACCATTTGATCTTTGATAAACTTTTTCTATCTCAATCGTTCCTTTTTTTAAATATCAGTATAGGAATGATACATATGACAAATAATTTTTGTAATTGTTTTGAAGTTTGAATTTTAATTCGCGTTCGTATTTTGATGAATTGTATATTAAACCGTTAATTGTGTTTATAAATCATAGGTTACATTAGTAAATATATCCCTTGGTTGATCTTTTTCACTGTAATGACATGTCCAGCTCTGTTTTTGTCTGTAAAAGATATCTATGGATAAATTAAAACGAATTGTAATTGTAATTAAAACATACAGTGCGTGCTCATCCCTTCTAACAACAGTAACTATAAATTACTCTTTTCCTTCCGACCTCGTAAAAAGTTACCACGCCAACCGTTCCAAACTTATCGAAATAGTAATTAATAGTAACCCCTTGCTTACCACGCTCGGGAGCGCAGTAAGCGTGGCAGCTACGATCCTTGTGAAGTTATTGGCCCGAGTAGCCCGTTGCAAGTATTTTGCCGGAAATATAAGAATTCCTTCCAGCTTTGACGCCAAGAAGCCAAAATTCGTGACGTCATTTATTAACTAAGGCAAGCACGTAGGATGGAACGCGCTCACAAACATTTTGACAGTAATAATCGTGGAAGCTTAAATCTCTTCTTGTTTAACCTTTAAGTTAGCTTTATGTCATCAAGAATAAACAATCTGACAGAACGTAGGTATTTGGTTCCATGCAACGACTATGAATGCCCCAGTAAATCTGAGCGGAGCTAGAGGTACTTGTTGTGAGTTATGAGTTGACACCCATCTACTTCCCCCTTCGCCGTTGTACATGCCAGACGAAGAAAACCGTAGGATGCCTCCAGGAGTGGAGAACCCGGTATGTAGCTTGTTAAACGTTACGTCATAATGGTCGACATACAATCAGCTGTAAAGGATGACTAAGGCGGCGGTAGGATTCTTCTGCGGAGTTGTACTGTGATACAGCTGTTTTTAGAGGTAACAACTGCGTAGCTCCTCCTCCTCTAGTTTGGATCGGGTAGGGTATCAGAATATATTCGACTTTGCATGGTAATATTACAGAGATGGGTAGACGTGGGTTCTATCAGATCATTTGTTCTTGATATCATGTAGTTTGCAAGACTGTCACATGTTAGATTGGAAGGTCCAACACCTACCTGAAGGTAATGTGATCCTCCGACACCTATGACGTAGAAAAGTTGGGACATGAAGACAGCGCCGAAGAAATTGAAGATGGTGCTGCCTGTGATATCTCTGCCGTCGGTGAAAAGGCTGAAAGAAGAAGTCGACGCCCTTAGTGAAGCTGGCAAACTCTTGGCAGAGCCTAACCCATGCGAACCATGGCCAAAGGAAATGTCTAACCACGTATAACCACGTATAACCACGTGACAACAATTTAAATTAAACCTCTCAGGAAAGCAAATAAAATAGTGCTTTCCTGGGCAAGCTACCGTTTATCATAATATATTAGATATAGAAACTTTAAAAATTAAAAAACACCGAAGCGGGGGTTCTAGGGTCTGTAAAGAGAATAGAGACTGCCGAAGAAAACTCGTTTATCATCAGACAAAGGAAAAACAAAATTTAACATACAAAATTTTCGACTTTGTGAAGTATCGGTGTTTGGTCACTACTCTGGACCTGTAAATTATTGCTAAATTGGAACGTGGTTTTCTTGACTGTTCAGTCACAGTCTTGGACTTTGGTCGGAAATGAGATCGTAAATGGTTTAAAAATTTCACCACATAAACGGAGTCTCGCATCCGAGTTGTCGGTTTTTACTCCTTCGAGTCAAAGCCTGGCTTCCTTACAGCCGGTAGATTAAATCAGTTTTTGTTGGGTAGTGTGCAATCGTCCCGCGATTACTATAAGGGTCTAATTACCCAGGTCACCGGGGGAACCTGAAAATACATTTTCGCCTGTGAGGTCTCCATTACAAGTCTATGTGCTTAGAAACGGTGTCGGTTGGCTGTCAGAGCGGACGGCGTCGATACTTGTTCACTGTAAGGAACAGTCAGTGGTACTGTCCGAGCTGGGTAGTCTGTGGTAGGGATGTTTAAGTTAGATATTAACAATAGCAACTATAGAGAGATGTGAGATACTAGTTACGTTTTTGCAGTAACCGTGGTATCTAATATACCGGTTGCTCTGCAAAAACGACAATTGCCAAAATTGCGCTTTTCGAAATCTTTGCAAAATAAAAACTGATATTCAGTCACATCACTAAGGGCCAAACTTTTTTCCCACCAGTTTGACAGAAATTGATGAAAGTTAGAGGACTTTTTCAGGTGCGACGATCAGTTACCACGGTCGGACCGTGCTATCTGAGTATCAGATACCACGATAACTGGCCAGATACCACCATAACCGCAAAAACGCATTTTGACCGTGGTATCAGATACCATGGTATCTGCAAAAACATAGCTACTGACTGGCTGTCTGGTTCATCTAGAGCGTGTTCGACCCTACTTACCATGGTTACTACGAATGAGGTCACGGACTTTGGCGTCTTTGTGTCACTGCTGGAACGTGTTTTTCTGTTTTCGCCAAAATATCACTCCACGGGGTAATTCAGCCAATCACGTTACAGAGATCCGTAGTTACCACGCTTACTACGCTCCCGAGCATGGTAAACAATATTTACTATTAGTTACTATTTCGGGAAGGTTGGAACGGTCAGCGTAGTAATTTTTCCTGAGACTGGAGCGGAAATAGTAACCAATAGTTACTATTGTTAGAAGGGTGGAACACGTACGCTCCTAGTCTAAGGATTTGGTCCCCGGCATCCAGGTCGAGGTAGGACAAGGTGGTGCACGAAGTTCCAGACTTATTCCGAGGAAACTTGGCATGCGTATCAAGGACCCGAGCCGATGCACAATCAATCAATCAATCGTTGTAATTTGCCAGAATATTTTACAAAAGAGCAGTGGCATTGTCAAGAGTCAAGACATAGTTAAAACAAGAGCTACGAGCTCATATGGTACTTGTTACGAGTAGGTGGTACAAGAAAGTAATGAGAATGTCACAAAATCCCCCCTTCAACCGCCCCCCCCCCCCCTTGGATTAGACCTAGAAATAAGGTGTCTAATTTCACGCGAGCCTGAGCATTTCATTGCCTCTATAATCTAGGGCAAATGTTTCACCATACTAGTTTGATTCCTAGGACTGCCGTGCAATTGCCGGTATGCCTCGCCCTCAAACTTCCATACCAGGGCCAAATCTGGTTCAGCCACATTTACGGATTATCTAAGGCATCTTCTCGTACCGGCTTTCAAGTTTCACTCAGGTCAAAGCTTTTTTCGGGAAACCCCGCCCCCCCCCCCCCCCCCTTGTTCAGATCCGGTCCGGACCCTAAAACATGTCATCTAGAACACATGGTCTCTATTCTTTCCAAGTTTGATTCAAATCACTCCATCCGTTCGGCACTACGCGAGTAAAAAATTTCCGTACCCCCCCCCCCCTCCAACTCCTCCCACTGTGGTCGAACACGACTAGGACACATAAAATTCGCATCTCTGACATTTTCTCTTCTTGTCCTTCAAGCTTGACTCGAATCGGAACATTTCTGTAAATTTCGGGTTTCCGCCTGATATTCCTCCTTTACCGTTGCCGGATCTGGTCCGGACGCCAAATTAGAAACTAGGCAGCATAAACTCGCTATTGTCCAACTTGCATTCCAGGCAGCCCATTCGTTTGGTTTTTTTTACCATATCATAAAGTTTACGGTCCTCCCCCCCCCCCCCCCCCCCTCCTCCAGCTACCCCAGTCAATGCCGCATGTGGTTCGGAGACATGTTTTGTGTATCTAGCTTATTAGTTCTTATCACCCATATAGTTTCACTCGAATCGGACCACCCGTTCGCAAACTAGGCAAGTCAGTTAATTTCTGGATTCCCCTTCCCTTAACTCCCCCCAAAATGGCCGGATACAGGAACAGAAATTTCTCTGAGACATTGTGTCAGGTCTTTAAGTCCCTTTAGTCGGCTCGCTAATATGCCTGCCTAGTTTCATCCTAGTACATCTAGAAGTACCCTAGCTTGCGATCATCGGAGTCCCCAAACCCCTCCGACTCCCTTAAAGAGCCCCGATGTGATGTGGTTCTGTCAAGGATCTATTTAAGGCTTACGCTTGTTCTTCCCACCAAGTTCAATCCCGATCCCTCGGCGCTAGGCGTTTCACGAATATTCCGCTGTCCCCTTTACCCCCCCCCACAAGTATCGGATCTGGTCCGGGTTTGACGTGGAAATGCTGAGACGACACCTCTTTCCACTTGCCAAATTTCATTCAAATCGGATCGCCCGTTCGACAGTTATGAATGCCACAAGATTTCGGATTCCCCACCCGTCCACTCCCCCCACGATGATCGGATCATGCAAACGACTATTTTCAAGTCAGTTTGTTCGAGTCCCTGATATGCCAGCCAAGTTGCATCGTCCTAGTACATCAGGAAGTACCGAACTCACGGATAATCAGAAATCCGGACACACCCCCGCCCAACTCCCCCCATAGTGCCCCAATCCAGTCCGGCCATGTCAATGACGTATCTAAGACTTGTGCTTGCTCTTCCCACCAAGTTTCGTCGTGATCCCTCCACTCTAAGCGTTTCCCAAGATTTCCGGTTCCCCTCTCCAGCTCCCCCCGAAGTCACTGGATCCGGTCCGGATTTTATGTGGATCGTCTGAGACACGAGGTCTTTCCAAATACCAAGTTTCATTAAGATCCGATCACCCGTTCAAGAGTTATAAATACCTCAAGATTCCAGATTCCCCCTCCCTCCACTCCCCCCATGATGTTCGGATCGGGGAAGTGACTATTTCCAACTTAATCATTTGGGGTCGCTGATATGCCTGCCAAGTTTCATCGTCCTTGCCTATGTGGAAGTGCCCGAACTAGCAAAACCCGGACCGACGGATGGACAGAAATTGCGATCGGTATATTTATTTATTTATTTTTATGGCACTTGAGCTTACTCAAGTGCCATATAGCGATTGTAATTTCTGTCCGTCAGTCGGTCTGTCGGTCTGTCGGTCCCGGTTTCGCTAGTTCGGGCACTTCCAGATAAGCTAGGACGATGAAACTTGGCAGGCATATCAGGAACTGGACCAGATTAAATTAGAAATACTCGCTTCCCCGATCCGACCATCTGGAGGGGAGTGGAGGGAGGGGGAATCCAGAAAAATGAGGAAAAATGAGATGTTTTTAGCTTACGAACGGGTTATCGGATCTTAATGAAACTTGATATATGGAAGGAACTCGTGTCTCAGACCCTCCATTTTAAATCCAAACCGGATCCGGTGACATTGGGGGGAAGTTGGAGGGGGAAACCGGAAATCTTGAAAAACACTTAGAGTGGAGGGATCCGGATGAAACTTGGTGGAAAGTACAAGCACAAGTCCTAGATACATGGCTGATATAACCGGAACGGATCCGCTCACTTTGGGGGAGTTGGGGGGGGGGGAGAAGTCCGAATTTGTAGTGATCCCGCGAGTTCCGTGCTTCCTGATGTGCTGGGACGATGGAAATTGACAGGCATCTCTGGGACCCGACCAGATTAAATAGGAAATCGTCAATTCCCCGATTCGACCATCTGGGGGGGGGGGAGTGGAGGGAGGGGGAAGCCAAAATTTGAGGTATTTTTATCTTGCGAACGAGTCATCGGATTTTGATGAAATTTTATATTTAGGATGACCTCGTGTCTCAGACGTCCCACTATAAATCCGGACCGGATCCGATGACACTGGGGGGAGTTGGAGGAGGGAACCGGAAATCTTGAGAAACGCTTAGAGTGGAGGGATCGGGATGAAACTTGGTGGGAAGAACAAGCACAAGTCCTAGATACGTCATTGATATAAGCGGACCAGATCCAGGCACTCTGGGGGAGTTGGGGGGGGGGTCCGGATTTCTAGCGATCCCGCGAGTTCGGCATACTTCCTGATGTGCTAGGGCGATGAAACTTGGCAGGTATGTCTGGGACCCGAACAAGTTCACTTGAGAACAGCCGTTTCCCCAATCCAACCATACTGGGGGGAGTGGATGGATGGGGAGTCCGGAATCTAGTGGCGTGTATAACTTTTGAACGGGTGATCGGATCTTGATGAAATTTTATATTTAGGATGACCTCGTGTCTCAGACATCTCACTTTAAATCCGGGCCGGATCCGATGACACTGGGGGGAGTTGGAGGAGGGAACCGGAAATTTTGAGAAACGCTTAGAGTGGAGGGATCGGGATGAAACTTGGTGGGAAAAACAAGCACAAGTCCTAGACACGTCAATGACATAACCGGACCGGATCAGGGCACTGTGGGGGAGTTGGGGTCGGGGTCCGGATTTCTAGCGATCCCGCGAGTTCGGCATACTTCCTGATGTCCTAGGGCGATGAAACTTGGCAGGTATGTCAGGGATCCGAACATATTGACTTGAGAACAGCCGTTTCCCCGACCCGACCATCGTGGGGGGAGTGGGTGGATGGGGAGTCCGGAATCTAGTGGCGTGCATAACTTTTGAACGGGTGATCGGATTTGAATGAAACTTGTCTGGTGAGCTATCGCCTCGGACGTTCAGTGTCACGTCCGGGTCGGGTCCGATACCTGTGGGGATGGAGGGGGGGGGGGGGGAACTCGAGAAACTCTAAAAGCAGAGGGATTGGGACGAAACATAATGGATAACAAGCATTAGGTCTAGATGAAATTGAAGGAGCCAAATGGTTTCGGGGCTCTGTGGGGGGAGTTGGAGGGGTTTCCTGGAATTCCGGTAGTCGTGAGTTAGAATAGTTCGAGATCTAAAACGACAACGAAACTTTGCAGGCATATTAGCGACCCGAATTATCTTGACTTAAGAACCTGACAGAAATTGACTTCTATAAATTGCAAACGAGTGGTCTGATTCGAGTGAAACTTTATGGGTGATACTCAATCGATGGCCTCGACATGTGAAACATGCGTTCGAACCATATGCGACCACGATGGGGGTGGGGGTGGGGGGACTTTTGACAAGCACAATTACCAAACGGATGGACCGAATGAGATGCAAATTCGACTGTGCCGAGTTTATGCGGCCTAGATTTGTTATTTGGCGTCCGGGCCGAATTCCGTCAAGGTAGGGGGGGGGGGGGTACTGGAAACTTGCAGATAGGCTAAGCTCCAATTTCAGTAAAACTTGATGGACAGGAACAGGGAATTAAGGGATTGGGCCCGAACCGGCTCCGACAACGTTGGTGGGAGGGGGGGGGGGGGTACCGGAACTTTCCAAAAATGCTCAGATTCGAGTGAAACTTGATAGATGGTATAAAAGAAGATTCTTTAGGTGGTCGATTTTTTATATTCCGAACCAGATTCGGCCACGGTAGGTCGAGGTAGAGTGGGTACCGGAAATCATGTCGCACGTCTAGGGATCAAACAAATGGATTTATTGGGATGAAAGTTTGAACAGTCATGTGCATTTGCTACTGACAATCGAGACGATGCCGGAACTGCTCAGAAATGAGTGAAACTAAATATCCTATTTCTATTTCCGAACCGCATTTTTGGATGGCGGTCGTATTTTGTGACGTTCTCATCTACTTTCTTGTACAGCCTACTCGTACAAGTGCCATATGAGCTCGTAGCTCTTGTTTATTTATTTATTTATGACCCGCTTTTTGCGTAACAGCGGAGTATGAATAACACATAAAATATACATATTAAAACACTCGAACAAAACAATGTAAATAAATACGACAACATTCTTTTCATATAAATAAAAAACACACTAAATAGACTTAAAATTTGTACACAGTGACAAGCACATTAATCGGGTTCAGGAATGAAAAACTAGCTAAGGGCAAGTGCCATAAAAAACGCAATTAAAATGAGCACACACACAAAAACAAGACGCTTCCTTTTCTTGGATTGTGAATCATCCGTTCAGTGGTAGTGGGAGGGGAAGCCATGATTTTAGGATCCGTGCAAGTTGCGAACGGGTGATCCGATTCCAGTGAAAGTGCGAAACTGTATGGGCGATAGGAGAGGCCTAATATGTGTGACTGAACCGCATCCAATCCCAGTTGTTGAGTTCGGATTGTAACACGGTAGGGATCAAAAGGATTAAGGGAATGAGGGGGGGGGGGGGGGGTCGTGGCCCCCTCTATAGACTTAGAGGGGAAGAAAATCTTCCCTCTTGGTACTATTTTTGGCCGCGAAATAGGTTTCATAATGCAACATGCAATGACGTTACGAAAGGTATACTCGAAAACTAAATTAAAGTACACTAAAAAGTAACTGAATTTTCAATCTTAGTATTGAACAGTTCCATTTTCTTGCGCTTGCTGTGACTAAAGTGAACTACTGAAGCTCCTTAATTAGCTACTAGCTAGCTACCCTGTTCAGATTTCCTGTACTGTTCAGATTTAAGCAACGTTCAATTAACATACGGTACCTATTCTGTAATAAGCCTCGGATGGGGCTCAAAATTTATAATTGCCCCCCCCCCCAAGGTTTATCAATCAATCAATCAATCATCGCATTTATTCCTGAATATCTGTTTCACAACATGATAACATAGGACTGTCAACTTAAACAAAATATAATTGATATATACAATTCGTTTTAAAACTTGTACGACTTCATAACTTGTAACAAAATTAAACGGTATGTCAACATAAAAAATAAACAAAATTAAACGGTATGTCAAACATAAAAAATATAAAATATGTAATATTAGATTAATTGTCAAAACATTTTACGTGTCTTCACTTGTTAAAAAACTTCACAAAATATGGCACAAATGAGTTAAGGAATCTATCAGAAGAGTGACAAGGTGGGTTTTGTAGCGTTACTTTATGGTAATACTGAATGCCATACTGAAATGGCATGTCTGCACTGAAAGCCGGGTGACCAAAAGTAAGTCTTACCTGTGCATGATCATGATAACGGCTACGCCGACAATAGAGCAGCTTCCCATCACTAACAAGAAGACTTCCGGCCCAGCATCCATCGCCCGCGTTTTAAGAATCTCACTCAGATTAGCCTGAACTTCAGCTGAGTGTAGCTGAAAATCACCGACGAGAGATTCCATTTCCATCCTCTCCCACCTGGTAATCTCTGTCGTGTCTCATGAATTACTAGTGTTTCCTAGATCAGATTTCATATCTGTACCACTGGGCCTTTGCAGCGTATCTGCAGTAATTTTTTCCGGTCCTCGCTATTTACGAGAACGGAACTTCCGTGAGTTGCGTGATACTGCCTTTCTTCCCAGGAATTGGAAAGCTGACCCTGTCCCAAATTTTCCGTTTCCAGATATTTGAAATAGGTCGGATATGCGGCAATACCGTCTGATGGGGTACTTAGGTCATTCCGAGGGTCAATCATTCAGAATATTTCCCTTTAATCAATTTGCTTAGTTAACGGAGACACCGGACAGACATCGGGACGAATCTTTGACCTATCGTTTTATGAAGGGTAGACGATTAGTGAAGAGATTACGTCTTGAAAAAAGAAGACCAAAGTTTTCGATGGGGTTCTAAAATTTCTCGACGAATTTGTTTGGATTGTCATGCTGACATGCTGAATCTATCTCGCTGTTTTTTTCCTGCTTGGTTGATACTACCGTTACAGTGAAATCGAAAATTTGGTAGGCATCGTGTCAAGTCTTTATTGGTTATTGGGACTTCCGATCTTCCTACTTCGTTTTCGAACGATGTCAGGTCAGCCGAATTCCCCGGGCTCCGGCAAAAATCGGAAATTCGTCAGTTCTAATAAACGTCTTTATTCCTCGGTTCGTGCTGGCTTTAGAGTATTTGTCTTCTTCGTAATATTACCAGGTAAATGGAACGGTCGCGTTCTGATGTAGATCGGGAAATTTGGAAAATTCCTCCGACTGAACCTATATAAGATGGTGTAAATAGAGAACACGTTGGATCAGAATATTCTATGTTTTCGACTAGCACTGGTATTCCCGTCGTAAGCTGGTATAGCCGGGGACTAAAGACATAATTACTTACTGATCTGGCTAAGTGACTGACCAGGGATAAATAACACCGATAGACTAGACGATGAATCCACTAAATATTCCTAGTCAGCTTGGCGTGAAGGAGTAGGTTATTTAAATAAAATACAGCAAGAAATGATACCAGTTTATTAAATTAGTCAGTGTACAAAAGGGGGGTGGGATTCCTCCCCTTACCTTTTGCTAAGCCGTATCTGTCGTTCATTTTGGCCTCACCGAGGTCTTGGGCGTTCATTTTAATCGAAGACAATCCGAGTCGCTTAAAAAATGGTTGATTTTGGCACACCCTGCTTCAGTCGTAAATCCGTCCCTCTCAAAAGAAAGCCGACTCGTTGAAGGCAGATTTCAGAACCCCGTTAGGTCGGAGACATGACTCTCGATTTCTCGAAAGAAAGGTCTGGACTGGCAGCAAATCAGGGATCGACTAAAACCAGGAAGGGAAGGTAACGCGAGAAAAGCAGGAAGGCATACTAAAACTAGGAAGGGCAGACTAAAGCGAGGAAGGCTGTCGCCAGGATTCGCAGCACCGTCCCCTTCCTCTATTTAGTATTATTTGAGTAGTTAGCAACTTTTCAAATTCAAAGTTCACCATCCCTTCCTTGTTTCACTATCCTAAGGAAGGGAAGTATGCCCTTCCTGGTTAGTCGCCTACCGTCAGAACGAGAAGTGAACGGTGAATTACAATTTTTATAGTTGCGGATCCCTCACTGAACTTAATGCCTACCCATGACAGGATACTAAAACGAGGAAGGGATGGTGAACTTTGAATTTCAAAACTTGCCGACCCCTCAAATAATACTAAATAGAGGAAGGGAACGGTGCTGCGAATTTTGGCACCAGCCTTCCTGGTTTTAGGATGCCCTTCCTCATTTTAGTATACCCTTCCTGGTTTTAGTATGCCTTCCTGCTTTTCTCGCGTTCCCTTCCCTTCCTGGTTTTAGTCGATCCCAGCAAATCATCTTGTTTTAAAACCTATTTAACTCGCATATGATCTGTATCTGTCCCACTTAGGTCTGTCAGATTTTAGCCTGTTACTATAGGATAATATACTAGGGTATATACTATAGGTTTGTTATTAAAGGGAAGTCTGACTGAATAATATGATTAGAAACTAACAAAATTGAGAGACAATACGTACATATGCTGACTGTGGGACAAAAGTTGTACTACAAATGGAAAAGAAGGCACGACATTCTTAAACACAATGGAAAGTATTCAAGTGACAGGAGTCTCGCGAAATCCTTTCGAAGCAAGTGTGTCCAAAACAGTGAAAAATGTTGATTATGAAGTGAGGTTAAGGTGGGTCCAACGTTTGGAAGGTCAAGGAAGATTTTAGTATAGACCCGAAATTCTTTCCCAAGGAGTATGGTTCTGCAGACGCTGGAATAGCTGGTTCAAGTTGGGAGAACGGTATGTCATTTATTTAGCAATTAGGCTTGGAAAGTTTGGGATTTAAAACACATTAAGAGCAACAATTTGTATGTTCGTAGTTAAATTCTGCCAAAAAAGGCAGATTAAAAAAAATATTTTGATTGAGGCGCTTACTTCAGTACCTCCTGGGCACAGGCGTTGAAAGCTTTCCTCTGTAGTGAAATCTGAGATGAAAAGCTGAGGGTGTGAATTCATGTATACGAATTTTCCTTACGTGAATAATTTCAGCTTGCATTGCAGTCAGTTTTACAACGGTTCTATTATTTGTTGGTGGGGAATGCGCGTCGTTTCCGCGAAGTGGCAACGTTCTTTTTTTGTTGGTTCATTTGAGTTTTATTTTTCAATAAAGAAGTCGTTGAATTGAGCCGTCTCAGTCACTCCTGAGTATACTTGGAAAATAATAGGGGGCTGGTTAGGCCCTTGCTAGGCTGACCGACTTTACATTAGTTCACATTGCTTACGGACGCTCAAAATTCGGTTGACGCCCGAATTTAAATGAATTTCCCACTTATAGAAGTAATTTGTTGCTGAGCTGTTCTTGTTCCCTAATTACCTGATTCATTGTTTCTCCGAAGACTTGAATTGTGTGATCTAATCGATCGGCTCGCAACGACATTAGACTGATTTTGCTTTTTTCATTATTGACTCTTTCCACTTTTTTCCTTGATAGCTTGTTCTCAGGGTTGGTCACCAAGAACCAGGGTGTACGAGTTACTTCAGGATACTTCGGGTTACTCAGGGTTACTTTGGGTTACTTTGAGATACTTTTGGGTTACTTTCCAGGGTGTACGAAGTTACTTTTGGTGACCAACCCTGGGCTTGTTCACACGGGACCGAAATAAGCGCGTAAACAGCGGCTGATATGTTCTGACGACAGATCAACTGTTTTGGGTTGACGGGAGAATTAAAAAAGAAAAACCTTATTCCGAATATTCTTTTTGTTTGCAACAAAATATATAAAAAAAAAAAAAAAAAATATCTTATGAGTTAGCCAAAGTCAAATATAGTTGACTTGTAGTCTTTAGACTAGGAAAAAAAAATCACAAATTGAATATTGACAGATTTCAGGTGACTCGGCAATTTTAAGTTAAAAAGCAAATAAAATTCATTTGAATGTTTTTTTTTTTAAATGACAACATAAAATAGAATTAATAATAAATATAAATAATATTAGAAAAGAATGCAATCATTTAGTGTTATTCAGTAACTTTTCAGTGAAGGTTGAATTGAAAAGTATTCAGATTATTATTTTTTTGAAAGAAAAATAACGAAAATAAATATTAGAGATAAACAGAACATACGTGTTGTAATTCGAAAATTATTCTACCTTTTTTTCGAAATCATTTAGTAATCCTTTCATGCTTAGTGTAAAAATCTTGATATGTTCACATTGGTCTGACAGAGTTTGAACTGGATTAACCTAAACTTCGCCAAGTTTGACTTAATTCTCCTAGTTACAGTCTGTTTACTGTCCCTAGAGTCATCAAAGGTAACTTTCCAAAGTATTTAGTTTATCCCGATCGGTGACCGCGATGAAAATAAGCGCCTATTTGAAAGATCAGCGAATGATTTTTTGGATTTTTTTCAATCGCTATTTACGCACGTTAACCAGCCGCTGATCGAAAATCGGCCGCTTTTTCAGCTACATGTGAACAAGCTATGACCTGGTCTTGCCGCTTGGGTATCTTCAAAGCCGTATACTGCAAAATGGAGTTTTCCCTCGGTTTCTAACTAAAGCGAAAGAAAGCTAAGTATGTAAAATAAAGTTCTAGTTGTTCTTGGTTATAGGGAATGTTTTATCTTTGAATATTATTGGAAAGAAGGAAATATTGTGAATATCAAGAAAGGCCCAAAATTGACAATAAATTCTGGAGATGATTTTTAGATTCGTGGCTGAAAATGTGGCCGGAAATTCACATGAAAATGAGCTAGATGGACCAGAGTAGTTCCCGAAGCCGCGCCGAATCTGAATTCGGCGGCGGCGGAGAGAATTTAGGTCGGCGGCGGCGCGCCGAAATTTTTTTAGCCGTACGCCATCGGAAAGTCATCAGTGGCACGCCACCGATTTATCGGCGTTTGCTCTAATTTTAGTATTTTGGGGATTATTTTTAAATTTTCAAACAAATTTTTGCAATTTTTCTGCCACAAATCGCCAGCGTTGTTACGATACTTGCAGCTTTCGGTTTAAGCGCCATATAGCGATCGTAATGGTAATCCATCTGTCTCACTTTTGGGTACATCCACTCGACGTAAGCTAAAGACGATAACACTTGACATACTTAAAAATGCTCAGCGAAACTGTTTTTTCCCGGATTAAAGCCAGCCATCCGTATGGCGGTGGAGGGAGGAGGACTACGGAAACTTGTGACCCGATTCAGAGGAGCAGAGCGATATTCCATTCATAAGGCTGAACCGCATCCGACCACGGGGTCGAGGGGTGTCTCCGGAAATTTTGGAATGTTGCGATGGAATCTAAGGATTCCACATGCGAAGAATTTTTGAACGTTCGTTGTAGAGGAACAGGCCCGTATCCAGGAATTTTTTTCGGGGGGGGGGGATGCCTGCTGGTCGGACAAATAAGACAAATACAAAAAAGACATAGATCAGAGGGAAAAGCCTGTAAAAATGACTATTTTTGTGTGTTTCGGGGGGGGGGAGGGTTCACCCCCCTAACCCCCCCTGGATACGGCCTTGCAAAGGAATATAGGGATTGGGATGAAACTTGGACGGTACAAAGATTATGGGTCTCAGACGTGTGATTTTGAAGTCTTGACCAAATATGACATTGGTGCGGGAGAAACTTGGTGGTTGCTCTAGATGTGACAGAAATTTTCCGAACCACAAACGACTTCGGGGGGGGGGGCGGAGGCCCGGAAATCGTTTAACATACTTAGCGTCCAAAGGTCATGGAACCTAGATATGTTCTTTTGATTTGAGGTCGAGACCGGATCCGGTCTCGTCGGGGTGAGTTGGTGTCACAAATGTTTCGGATGTTCTCTGATTTCAAGGCCAAAGTATTCGGTAGTAAGTGCCGAAGATGCAACATTTGCGTGTCCGAACCGCATCCGACTGAGGTGGTGGGATGGAAGGAGAGGATCGGTAACATGCATAGGAACCAGATGGATAGGTGGACTGGGATGAAACTTCGATTTTGCAAAGGTAACGGGTTCAGAATCTGGAAGGGCTTCCATTCGAGTGACCCTGTGGGTGATAGGAGCAAATTCCCTAGACATTATATTTACGTGTCCGAATATCATGTGGACACGGTGTGGATTGAGGGAGGTTCCGGAAATTTTGTGATGCGCATAGGGACCAAAAGAAGAGAGTGAGAAACTTGATAGTCACGCCTGCCATGGACCTGGATGTGCCATTTGAGGCCTGGACCGGATGCGACCAGGTACTATATAGACGGAATAGTATTCAAGTGACTTTACCGTGACAAATCAGCTGGTTTGTTTGTCGCAGGACAAGTCCCTCGTGTAAAATTTCATCTACTATCTAATCCCGTGGCATGGGTATGTGAAGCGCTTAGATAGATTTGTTTTCAGCGGGATCACTGTTCCTTTTGCCTGCTTCTTCGTGACCATTGTAGTCGTTTGCGAACTAAGTTAAAAAGCCCCACCTGCCTCCACCCACACACGGATGGTCGGATCGAGAAAAGAAGGTTTTCTTTGAGTACCAGTCGGGCCCATTATAGTCCTTCGTAGTCCTAGCTTACATAGAAATGCCAGGACTAGCAAAGTCAGAGATAAGGCATATTCTCGCTGTTCCCCGAGTACTCCTTTTGAGGAGTCCCTGCGGTTTTTTTTTGTCCCAGGGACTCAATCCCCGTATTCTCGCGAGTCCCCACGGACGGGGAATGCTCCAATTATCAGCACCGTCATAAAAAAGGACTCCTTTCAGATTCGGACGGGAATCAAGTTTTGCTGGTGTTCGTGCAATGTAATATATCAGAATAATAAAAAATAAGTGGATCCAGACTAATTTCGGCAACTGCATATTTTTTTTTTTTGAACAAAATCCATTTTGAAAGCATTCCCGTGTTCTCGTTGTTTTCCGAGTGGAGTTACTCCCCCTTATCTCGCCTTTCCCTTTGATTCCCAGTGGAGCCCTCAAGGAACGGCGAGAACACGACTCTAGTTTGTCCGGAAGTGTCCAAACTAGCCAAAGTTGGAAGAGTGACGAACCGACAGGTAGCATGAACGCTATTCCATCCAAGATGCAATGTCTGGTAGAAAGTGTTGTTCTTGCAGATTTTTCTGGTAGTGAACTTTGCTGATCAGCAAAACCGAAAAACAGCCTTGAGCCTAAGCAAGATAAAGCTCAATGGAAACAGAATTTGGAAAATATCACCTAAAAAGATATGGCGTCAGAATTTTACCGGCGGGCCGCCACCGCCGACCTCAACGGCGGCGCTCGGAAATGTCTAGACCAGAGATATAGACACAAATCCGAATCTATCTGGTACAGAATGGTAAAAAGACGTTACCCTGGCAGTCTATTTATTAAGATTCTCTTGTTATGTGCATTTGAACATACCACCAAAAAACAGACAAAAAAAACATTTTCGCGAGTTATCAATCAATGAATCAATCAATCTATTTATTACCCGTCACAAACGATGGAGGGCGTGTAGCCCTAGTGACGGAGTACAAAAAAAGGAAAAGAAAAAAACAACAACAAGAAGAAAGACAATGCACCTAGGAAAACTTTACACTAAACATAGCACAAACATAACTACAAATTACACGAAAAGAGAAGACCACTGGTGGTCCAGTTTACTAGCGGAAGATTTGAAATCTTCCACTCTCTTATCAATAATTTTAGCAGGCAGAACCAGATGAAATTTCTGCGCCAAGAATGAATTAACTGGTAGAACCAGATGGAATTTCTGCGCCAAGAAAGAATAACTTGCAAGTTACGCCTGGTAACGCCAGTCGCACACACTTCTGTTTCCATGACGAACATTAAAACCGCCGAAAAATTCCTGAATTGGTGACATCAACAGCAGAGTCATCTAGCTCCCAGGGCCGCAGTTGATGGTGCTCACACACATCAAAGTTTTTGCTGGATAGAATAAAAGTTTATAAAAAGATTGTTTTTAAATTAGGGCTGGGAAATTTGGCTGGATTCCCTGCTGATCCTTAGTCTGTTTTGTGAGCTGAATATGGATATTACCAGCATTTTCAATGGATCTCAATCAGTTGAGATAGTATCTCGGTGGGTTTGTTTTTTATTTTAGAATGCCTCAGATTAGGATAACTTAACAAGTCGTTTTTCTGTGCTCCCGCAAACAGTCAGCAAACAGTTTGTGGGTCGATTTTTGCTTTAAAAAAAGCGTTTCCGTCGTATTTTCTGCAGCCCAAAAGTGTGTTTCCGGGACAAACAGGATTTTTGTGGCTGGCTTTGTGGCCCCTGAGGTCCTTGTCAATCCTTGGCTCAATTCTGGCGGGAAATTACAATTTTGCAGCAAGATAATGTCAAAACAATAAAATCATCTACTTTCACAAACTTATAGAAATAAAACTAATGATCCTTTTTGTATAGGATGGAAAAGATGAAAGACTGAAGTCTATTTTTAGAGATTTAATCTCAGTTTTAATTTTATTTTCAGACATTTGAAATTACTGCCCCGAAAAGAGACCAAACAGCATTTCCACGAGTCTCAATTTGTGGCTCGACTGTATGGCACACACTCGTGTTTCTGCAGCAAACACCCATAAGCGTGTTGCGGAAAAACGCCTGTAGCCTACTACTGCTGAGTACTGGTTGACTCTGTCTTTCTGTGATTTTGTTTAAAACAGTTGCATTTTTTAAAGTTCTGTTGGCTGCTTAATTAAATATTCCTTGATCCCAAGCTGACTGATAAACATAAGACTTGTTAAACAGTTAAACCATGGATCAAATTGATATGTCATCGCTAGCTGCTTTGGCAGTGGTATTTTGGCCCTTCTTGTTAAGAGTCCTTTTGAGCCCAGTCGGCCACAAGTCCTTGATTTTTGGATACCCTATGCCAAACTCTGGGTATATCTAGCATTTGGCATACTTTATGCCTAACGCTGGACACCCTATGCCAAATGCTAGATACCTGTTGGCACCCTAACCCTGACCTACCCCACTACCAGGGGCGTCGCAAGGGGGGGGTGCGGGGGGTGCAGCACCCCCCCACCTTTTTGAGATTCGGTAAAATTTTGGGCCGGAGGCTGGAGGCCCAAAACTTTACTAAAATTGTTCGGGATTTTTTCGATAGCAGAACTGTTCGATATATTTATGGGGATTCGGTAGTTATATAGAATAATAAATAGGCAATCTGTACAAATCTCTTTGGTATAATGATCGGGATTCGGTATATTTGCAAGTATTCGGTAGTTATCACGAATTTGGTGAGAGAACTTACTGAAATCATTTGGTAATTTTTCGATGCTGGAACTATTCGGTATATTTATGGAGATTCTGTAGTTACACAGAACCCCGACTAAGCTATTGTTTCAAAATTATTCGGTATCATGACTAGGATTCGGTACTTTGTTCAGTATAATTTCCAGGATTAGGAAGTTAACCACGAATACTGAATTTGTTCCAATTTCGACGAAAGTATACCGAAGATGAATATTGTTCGGTAGTCTTTCGATACCAAAACAATTCGGTATAATAACCGGGATACGCTAGTTATACAGAATCCCGAACATGCTATCGGCTTTCGGTATAATAAGTGGAATTCGGTAATTTACTCGTTATAATTGCCAGGATTCGGAAGTTACCACAAACCTCGAAACTCAGAAGACATCGAGTGAAGCACTGGTCGCAGACAAAAGGGATGATCTATGATATCATCGATAATCCTTACTTTTATTTTGGATTCCAAAAAGAATATCAATTCATAAATATTTCGAAAATCCGCCTGCAGCACTTTTCGTAATATTCTCTATTTTGTGTAACGTCGCGTAATTTGACGTCATTTCAAGCCACTTTTAGGATTGAGATTTCGAAACATTAAAAGCTAGAATTTGGATGGAAATTAAGATTAAAATTAAAAGCAAAAAAAACTTTCGCCTGCGGCGCTCACTTTATGTGATCATGGGTAGTATATTGACTAGACTGCAGTTACTGCTGCTGCCGGAACGTCGCTTCATCCGGTTTCGGGAACTTCTTGGAGTCTCGGTGTTTAATCAACGGTACATGACAGAATTTGAAAGAGAAGTAGTTAGTTTTAGCCTACAGCAAAAAAATTTATTTCGAAAATTTTCGCCTGCGGCGCTCGATTTAATTTGCTATTAGTAGAAGCTGTTACTGCAATCACGCCCGGCAGTATATTCTCCATGTAGCCTTTGCCATAACGCTGCCTAATAGTTGGCTTATCGTCTTTCATGCTGCCCTTTATTGTTACTCTTCCTACGTAATCTTCTCTGTTCCATAATTTAAAGCTCAAATTCTTAGTTCTAGGATTCGGTAAATTTTTTGAAAGATTCGGTAAAATTTTTGCTCTGCACCCCCCCACCGAAAATGCACTTGCGACGCCCCTGCCCACTACAGATCAATTCTGATTGATTGATTTCTGAATTTCACTCAAATCATCAATATTTGATTGGGTTAGAGTATCTTGCATTTAGCATATAGCGCATATGATCAGCCATGTTGACCGAAACTGCCAAGTAACCAACCAACCAGCGATTTGGCCTAGTGCATCCAGTATTAGGCATAGCTTGCGTCGACCGCTAGATATACTGAACGCTTGGCATAGGCTGTCGCAAAGTCAGGGTTTGTGGCAGACTGCTTGAGCCTGTCAAAGATCGGGACAACATTGGGGAATGAAGAAACAAACCTGCAATAAGAATAATGCAATGCCCCAAACCATAGGTTGCTTATACTGGAGCCTGTACTATTTCCGTTGGTCTCTACTTCCATACTCACCCTACAGAATTAGTTTTCTAGCTTAGATATGCCTTAGATGCACCACAACCTGTCAAAATTAGTTAAAACTGTTGAAAGATGTGTGTTGAAAATCATGTTCACTGATAAATCTTCCTTTATTGAGAAATTGTGGCACTGTTAAGATTAGGGGCGTCGCCAGCCAAAAGTCAAGGGGGAGTGGCAGGGCGCCTGCCGCCCATTTTAACTTTTCATCAGACATATAGTAATAGAACATGCGATACCTTGCAAGTGCTTAAATCTGAAGAAGCCTAGTCATATCTACGAGCTCAGGAGCGGTTTGAAGGTTGTACGTGGGAAGTGACTACCTCAAAATATACTACAGATTTCCAGCAAGACTCAAGATTCATACCAGTTGGAAACAGTAGCCAAGAAACACAGCATCGCATGTTCAAAACTGTGCAAAACTGCAGAAACTCAAGATGAACATCATTGGTAATAACAGGAATTCGTTAACGCAATAGTCCGGCCCGCAGCAGTTCCTAATCACTGTATGTTAGACAGAATGAAAATGAGCGGCGCAGGCGATTTATTTTTAGTAGGCTATGACTTCTTTTGGACAAAAGTCTAGTCTAAAACACAAATTAAATGATGCGAGCTTCTAGTAAATAGAGCCTACCACAAAAGGTGCCACCGGCAATTTTTTTTTTTTAACTCCTGTATTATCAGAATACATCTTTTCAGATCCAAAATGAAATTAAGAGCCACTCAGCTCGGATCTGCCCGTCTGTCTTTGTTCATGTCAAATCCAGAAAATGTGAGACTATTAGCTGGAAGCTGGTAATGAGCTTCAGTTTGACCTTTTCCAAAAAAGAAGTACCGAACATCCTGAAAAAAAAACGTCAAACAGAGCAGACTTGTTCTGAGTTTCCAGTTAAACAAGACCAAAGGTGTCGATGGGATCCCAAAAATCTAATATTTGATTCAGGCAATCGGGTCTTGTCTTCGCCAAATCCAGTCTTCACATGCTAATCCTCTGAGAAAACCAAGTTCAGATATCCCTCTATAAGCCATATCTATTTTGACAATACTGACTGAGACTTCCTGCTTTACTTCTGCCAAGTTTCCGGTATCGCCGGAATTCCGAACGAACTACTAGTCCAGCAAAAAAAGAAAATTCATAAACAAATCCATTGTATCTCCTTATCCCTATAAAGAACATCTAATCAACTTTGAATAAAAGTTAAATCCGGTTACGACCAGATTTAATGTGTCCAGGGAAAAAAATGATTGTCATGTACAGACTCAGCCTCTCTTCTTACCCATTAATCTGTCATCTAATCGAAATTTTGCTTTTAAGAAATTCTCCGGTTTTGCCCGGATTCCGGGCGAACTAGTTGTTCGGCGAGAAAATGGTTTTCACCATCGTGTTCAGTATGTTTTTTTTACCCCTAAATCCAACATTTAATCAACTTCAAATGAAACTATTACTTTTAACCAACTTTCCGGTTTTGCCGGATTACGGACGAACTACTTGTTCGGCGAAAAAATGGTCTTCACCATCGTGTTCAGCATGTCCTCTTACCCCCTAAATCGACCATTTGATTCGCATATGATGCCCCTGGTTAGGGTACAAAGATTAGCATGCTTGATGATTAGTGGAGGTTTCCCAGGGACCGCCACAGCATCACTAGAAATGCTGCTCGGATTAACTCCCCTTGAGATTTGGTTCAGAGGGAAGCACTGAGGACGAGAGTCCGACTTGAGATCCAAGGCACATGGTGTCAGAGAAATCAGATCAGTAAAAGGATGAATGAGCTGCCAGTGCTGAACATGCCTAAAGATCAAACTATTACTACGATGAAAAGTGGAAAGAGCTTTGAAGTGAAAATTGAGACAAGGTCGGAGACCTTACGATTTCTGGAAAGTTTAACTAACCCAGAAGTGATCCGATGCTACACTGACGGCTCGTGATTTAATGAGATGACGGGAGCAGCATCTATACTGTTCGAAACAAATGTAGAGCCAGAGAGGATGTACACTCACCTAGGGGAGTTCTCGTCAGTCTACCAGGCTGAGATGTTCGCCATTCTGCAAGTTATTGATAGTCTTCTGGATAAAGGAGCTGCTAATGAAGAGATTTTTGTATTTTCGGATAATCAAGCTTGCTTAAAAGCACTTGAAACCCCGAAAAGCAAACAGCCTTTGGAGATGGAATGCTTTAACAAGATTAATGCAGTTGCAAATAATGGAAATCAAATCACTTTGATGTGGGTCCCGGGACACTCTGGTATCCCAGGAAACGAGGAAGCCGATGAACTAGCAAAGGAAGCTACCAAAAGAGTTACCTATGGACCTGAGCCCTTCATTCCCATTTCGGAAAGTAGGTGGAAGACAGAAATCCGGGAATGGATGAAAAAACAGGTAGACCAAAAGTGGAAAAACCGCGTGGATTGTCGAGCCACGCAAAGTTTAATACCCACGCGCAACGAGGCGCTGACTAGAAGGCTAATCGCCATGAAAAAAGGTGAAATCCGGGGAATCATCCAGGTTGTTACTGGAATTGGAAACCTTGGAAAACATAATTCAAATACAGGAAAAATTGAGTCTCCAATATGTACCAGATGCGGAGTAGATGAAGAGACAAATATCCACTTTGTCCAAGAGTGCCCAGCATGGACAAGGCAACGTTTGGAAGCTTTCCACGCTCCAAATGTTGATTTCCACGAGGTAGTGAGGAAAGCCAGGTTAAAGGAACTGTCCAGGTACCTTCAGTTGACAGGGAGGCTAGACAGGTTTTAAGGTAAGAACGCGAAAAAAAGCGGTAGAATGAGTGATTTTGTTATTAATTGTTTTGGTAGAGTGGTGTTTTCATCAATTGTATTATAGAGTGATGTTTCGCCATCAATTGTGAATTGGGGGATTGAGACAATGGGCCATTTGTGGCCTGAGTTTCGGCTGGAGTGTCTGGCCTACCCCGCAGAATAAATAAATAAATTGACCATTTAATCAACTTCAAATAAAACTTTTACTTTTAAGCAACTTTCCTGTTTTTGCCGGATTCCGGAAGAACTACTTGTCCAGCGAGAAAATAGTTTTCACTATCGTGCTTAACATGCCTTCTTACCCCGTAATCGACTATCACATTAGCTGTTTAAAAATATTTTGTTTGTCCCTTAATTTGAACCCCCTCCCCCACCCCTAAACGTAGATCTGCAAGTCCCATCTACGAACTCGACCTTACTCTTGACCCAAGTAATCGTCACACCAAGTTTCATCGAAATATTTCATTCCCTTTGAGAGTTATCGTGCTCACAGACGGACGGACGGACGGACGGACAGACGGACAATTTTGCGATGTCATAGGTATCCCTCCACTTACCTTTTGGGATCCCAAAAACAGAATAAAATTCAGATGGCATGTTGCAACACTTGCAACAACCAGGCCCGTCATTACACCGTCGCTCATTGCTCATGGAGACAATTTATTTTTAATCTAACTAATTAACTAGCTATAGAAACTAACAAATTTTTTAAATAGTACGCTACAAGCAAAATCGGCCTGATTTCTACATGAATTAAGAGATATTGGTACATAACAGATCGTGTTAAAACTGTCAATCTGGCAAGCTCAAAACATGCGGCTGAGAATCCTATTGCTGAAGTCTCAAACGCTCGAGAACCGAGAACGGCCTAGGTCCGAGGTGGACGTCAACTCAGTTGAAGCGAGAGTTGAAGCCTGATTTCTCAACAATTTATGCCGGCCGTTTGGCCTCTCGTTTGCCCTGGCCCCCCAGCACCAGCCTAACCGGCCTAAGAGTAAAGACGGCACTCATAGCTGACATATCCGTTTTATCGATTGTTTGATTATCAGAACCAATCAATGTTTTTCTTCTCTCCGGTTCAAACCCTGAAATAATTGTAAGTGCAGAGTATAGTATTGTTAATGCTTATGTATTATATAAAGTAAGAATAAAAAACCTTGAACCTTGAAGCTGCTTGATTTTCATTTTAAAGTGTAGTATTCTCTACTTAATTATAATTTTTGAGACTCCGCCTACGTTGCATATTGGCCGTTTCATCAACCTTGCAGGCAAATTTGAAACTTTCGAGCTGACCGAAGTGCAACAACCAATGTTTGAAGGAAAAGAAAGAAATTGATGATAAAGATACATATTTTGGAATTTATCCATTAGATAAAATCAATTGTTAGTGCTAATAAACAAGGTTACCCTAGATTTAATGCCAAAAAGCTATATTTTGTTTTTGCTGAACGTTAATGTTGATCAGGTACAGCAGTCAAGGAATGGCAACCAGTAACCGAAAATGGTATTTAAGACGAGACCTTTAAGTTTGACGGCAACCTCAACCTTTGTTCAAAATATCTGTGTAAAGTAGAGGTATGCTTATACGTTACATAACTCAGTTACTCAGTTACATAACAGTTGTCTTTGTGCAAAAGGGTAAAATGAAGACTCAAAGCACCTATTCATGTGTTCTTAAGAGTACTTAATAAAACAAACTAATGTTCAAAGAAGCAGCAAAAAAGCATACCTTGCTTGCTTCTTTTGTTGCTGTCATGACTATAAACAGTAGGTTTCAACCTCCTACCCCCCCCCCCCCCCCCCCCCTCCCTGGATACGGCCCTGTCCTTCCACAAGGATAGTGAATCATGATTGCAGTGTTAAATCAGTGGGTTTTAAATGTCAAAGTTAGGAATTTCTGAATTTCTGGTCATAGAACTTGCAAGAAGATTCTGACTGAAACAGGCAGTCAGATTTTGTCCAACATGTGTCTTTACTTGCTCTTGATCTGACTTGTTGAGTAGAACACATGGGCATCATAGGTTTTCGAGAATTTGAAAGCAGTTTCACTGTCTGGGAGAAAATAAAATTGTAGAGTAGGGTAGAATTTAATAAACAATATCATCTGCGTAATTGTTCCAAATTTAATTTTGTGTGAACAAGTTAGTCAGACAAAAACTTTGTCACTTGAAACTTTTGCAATTAGTTTACAGACATAAAATATACACAAAGTTAAACACCCTCAGAATTCATAAATTAAAGTAAAATGACACAAAATTCATTTCGGCAGGTCTTGGGAATCAGAAAGAATCACGAAAGATGGAACGTTTCGTGTGTGTAAGTTATTGGTATTAATTGGGAAAATTTTTGGGATTTTTGGGCATGCATCCTTTGTTTGACAATGTGATCATCTGTACCAGAATGAATTTATTGCAGTACCCAAAACTTCTGCATTCTGACTGACATCCCTGCAGCATTGAATACACTACTGCTATGGTGCACAGATGATCTATACGATTTCGACAAATTTGGATTTTACCATGATAGTTCGAAAAGAATAAGAGCGATATCTATCTATCTATCTATCTATCTATAAGCTGTCAGGTATAAGCAGCTACTTTTATTCAAACAATGTTTACAACGGATATGTCAGCTATGATTTTTCATCAGCGATATTTCGGCCCTGACAGCCTGACAGCCTGACGAGGACCCTTGCCAAGAAGGGCCGAAATATCGCTGTTGAAAAATCATAGCTGACGTATCCGTTGTAAACATTGTTTGAATAAATGTTTCAAAGTCAGCTTGGGCTCAAAGAATATTTAAGCAGCTACTTTTGTGTATCATTTTCATGGAGTTTTTGCTCAGAAGTGTGGCTGAAATAGAAAAGCTTTCATCATTCCCATCATCTCTGAAAGTACTGTTCTGTCAAGTCTGTGTCCACATTGTCCACCATGAAATAGTGTTTTAACGAAGTAAATTTCTAGGTTGCAAGCCTTCTTGACAAGCAGTGGTGAGGATGTCTTGAAAGAGTTGGTTATTCTCAAGGAAAGCAAAACACACTGTGTAGCTCTAGTTGGGTATGACGACAGTTTGCTGGCCACAGTTCCTGTACTTGAATACCTTTTCCCTACCGCAAAATCTCTCGCCTGTGATATTGGTAAGTTATTATTACTTTTTGTTTGAAAAAATCCCTAGACTAGTGGTCAATGGTAGTGTTATGCTGTCAGGCTATGCGGGAATTTTGGCCGGGTGTTTTGTTTCGCCTGATGTCACAATGATGATACGATAGATTCTATAAGTAGATAGACAAACATGCTCCTCAGCCGGGATTTGAACCCAGGACCCTCTGCTTACAAGGCAATCACTCTACCACTGAGCTACCGAGGGGCCTGTGAATAGAGTTCGCAAACCACTACGTTAGTCTGGTAGAAGCCGGCCATAGGAACAGTGATCCCGCCCAAAGGCAAATTTATCTAACCAGTTCACATCCCCATGTCACGGAAATTGTTAATATAGATGGCACTTTACACAAGGGACTTGTACCGTGACCAATTCTTTAAACAGTTTTTTGAATATAATTTAGAAGTCTAGGACTCCCTTGTCGGAGCCACGTAGACAAACCAGGACCCACAAGACAGGGTCTCATGGTGAACTTAGAGGACTACTTACCTCTGCTTCTTCCAGACTATTGTAGTGGTTTGCGAACTCTGTTCACAAGCCCCTCGGTAGCTCAGTGGTAGAGTGACTGCCTTGTAAGCAGAGGGTCCTGGGTTCGAATCCCGGCTGAGGGGCATATTTTCTATCAGTTCACTACTTATAGAATGTTTCCATCTCAAGGGCGTCTTCCCCATTAAAAATTTTATATTTGATTTTTATTTGGTTTTCACCATGAGGTCCTGGTTTGTCTACGTGGTTCCGACAAGGGAGTCCTAGACTTCTAAATTATATTCAAAAAATTGTTTAAGGAATTGGTCACGGTACAAGTCCCTTGTGTAAAGTGCCATCTGTATAAAGGATACGATCAACACCCAGATGAATACAGCCGCCAAGAGGGGAGAAATGGAATGAAAGAAGAATACCGTGCCAGTCGCCAGGGAGTGTGAATAGGCTAAGTGTGTTAATAAATAGTGTGTACAAAACCTCCAACAACTGAAGTCAGACAACATATGATCCATTTCATAAGTAATGAACTGAAAGACAAAAATGCTCCTCAGCCGGGATTTGAACCCAGAACCCTCTGCTTACAGGACAGGCACTCTTACCATTTGAGCTACCGAGGGGCTTGTGAACGGAGATCGCAAACCACTAGAATAATCTGGTAGACGCCGGCCATAGGAACAGCGATCCCACCCGAAGGCAAATTCGTCTAACCAGTTCACATCCCCATCATCTCAAGGGCGTCTTCCCCATTAAAATTTTGTTTTCACCATGTGCCCCGCCTTGTGGGTCCCAGTGGCGAAACTAGCCCATTTTCGTGGGGGGGGGGGCAAGCCCAGATTTTACCGACAAGATATAATGATGTACCGACAAAAAGCGCGGCGCGGCAACGGCGCACGTTCCACGCGGACGCATCTTACAACCGTTGCAGTAATAAGTTGTAACTTGAATAATTGTTGTGTATTGAATAATTGCGGGCTATCAGGTCTGTGGAATGCTGGATTAGGGGAAGGTAAGGTGGTCGGGACAGTAGCTACACAAGTGCACTGGATTCTTGAGTGTCAAGAAATCCAAAAGTGGACGTGTGAGGTCTCAGCGTCGCTGTCTCTCAAGTCGTATTCACAGTGGAAGAGAGTGTGGGGTGAAGAAGTGTATTTTAAAGCGGGCCTTAAGAGAGAAGAGCTAAAATCTTATATGGGTTTAAGGGAAAATTTTCTGCCGTTGGGATCAAGAAGGAAATACCTGGGGAGGGAGCGTGCGGTAGATGGTCTTTACTCGTGCCCTATGTGTGGGGAGCCGGAAGAGAGTGTGGACCACTTCATGTCATATTGCCAGGAACTCAATGATTTAAGGTTGGAGCAGCTCCAGAGACAGACAGGCGATGAGGAGTGGCTAAATGGTCTGATGGGGGGTCGATCATTTACTACTATTAAAAACCTGGCAGTGTTTGTTCAGGTGGGGCTGAGACACAGGTCTTTGTTCTTTTAAAGTGTTTAACTGTGTAGTTAGTTTTCTTTGTTTTGTATTCAGAAAGTGTGTTGAATCTGTAGTTAGTATTTGATTTGCATAATATTTTTGTACCATGGCCCGTTGGGCTTTCCATGTACAATACATACATACATACATAGGTATCAAATGAGATGGTTTTCTAATGAAAGTTAATGAATTCGCCGTTCACTTCCTGGCACCAATGATTATCACATGGAGCCAGGAACATAATATGCAGTCAATAGTCTTGCAAACCAGAAAAAAAAGTGATAAGGCACTGCAACAGATTACTTCACTGCTTGAAAGTTTACGCGGCTGTCTTTTTTGCTTGTAAACTAAGCGACTTTTTGGGGTTCAAAACTTTAGCACATATGGGTTTGTAAAGTTTGTCTGTCCGTCTTTTACCATGATAACTCTCACAGGGGTTTAGATATTTTGTTGAAATTTGGTATGGAGGTGTTCGACCAAAAGTACAGTGGGCATTCTAGTTTTCTGGAAACTTGATGGCTGATGGGAGCAGATTTGCTGCTTCAGTTTCCGAACGAAATCTGAGAACTGCGTGGAACGTAGGGGTCAGAGTAACTTTGTGATACTCCTCAGAAACCAAACGGGTTCATGGGCCCTAGAAAGTGCTTGGATTCGACTTAAACTTGCACAAAATGTTCAGTTTATCTGCGTCCGAGAAGAGTGCTGCAAGGAGGTCTCGGAAATATTGTAACACGAGTACGGGACGAATGGATAGAGTGATTGGGATAAAAATTGAAAGGTACAAAATTTATGGGACCCAGACACGTAATTTGAGGCCCAAACCGGATCTGTCGTCCGCGGGATGAAGCTGCGGCTGAGGGGTTCAGTTCCGGTAGACTTACTGGGCGTTTTTGGGAAATGCTCCGATTGAGTAATGCTTGATGTAGATGGTAGACGCAGATGCCAAAATGTGCCATTTATGGGTCCGAAGCCGTTCTTGGTATTACGGTAGTGCTGTGGGTGGGGGGGGGCTGGAGGTGGGTCCTGCACATTTTCTTAAACGCTTAGGGACCCAATGGGTTGAGCGATTTAGACAAACTTGGTGATACTGCGCCCATGTGTCCTTGTTGTCTTATTCGGATATCCTGGACTGATCCAACCTGGGTGGGCCGGATTGGTCGGGGTATCACTGAATTTGTAACTCATAAGTCCCAGGGTAAAGTAGACAATTTCCCGGATTGATGTACAGCCAAATAACCCAAAAGAACAGTTTACGGGTGGGAGCAGAGATAACACTCAAGATCAGTTCAAGGAAGCAGGTTTGCCAGTGTGGTTGGTTTACCGTCAAGGAACAGAAAGTAACGAAGAAGTGTTTGATTAGTGCATTTTCGGACTTACCGACGAGAATATTCCAGTCACCACATCATAAAGTCTTGTCACTGGCGAACAGTTCACAATTACTAAATTTCCCGACAAGTTTTGTATCCATTGCGGATGTAAACAGACCGAAAAAGAGAGTTCCCGTTTTACCGACAAGACTTTTCTCCGTCATCGTATCGAAAAATCCAATCATCGGCTTGATTTCCCGACAAGGCTTTTGTCGGTATCATCTCCGCCCTGACAGAAAATTCTGATTTCCAGACAAGAAGCTTCCTGATTACCGACAGAGCTCTGTGGGTATCAGAAACGGTATGAGGAAACTGTTTTATCAGAGCTCTTGCCGGTATTGAAAACGGAATCCTCGCACCGTCTCCGTACTGACAAACACTGCCGGTTTCCAAACAAGATTTTTACTGATTTACCTGAACAGCTCTTGTCGGTACTGAAAACGGAATCCGTGCACCGACAGACGTTGACGATTTCCCGACGACAAACGACAGAGCTGTTGTCGGTATCAGAAAGGAAAATGAGGAAAGTGTTAGTCAGAGCTCTTATCGGTACCAAAAACCGAATCCGAGCACCGTCTCCGCACCGAGAAACGCTGCCGATTTCCCAGCAAGAAGTTTCCTGGCGTACCGACAGAGCTTTTTTCGGTATCACAAACGGAATGCTAACGCGTGCCAACCGACAAATGCTGCCTACTTCCCAACAGGAAGTTTCCTGTTTAACCGACAGAGCTTTTATCGGTATCAGAAACGGAATGAAAAAAGCGTTTGTCGCTGCTTCGCACCGACAAACACTGCCGATTTACCGACAGGATTTTTCGTGTTTGAGCAGCTGCCCCCACACGCCCCCCCCCTAGTTTTGCCACTGGTGGGTCCTGGAGGACATGGAGTCCTAGACTTCTAAATTAAATTCGAAAAAACTGTTTCTGGTTTATTGGTCACGATACAGGTCCCTTGTTTGAACTGCCATCTACGTATTATTATATGATCCATATTCTTTGAGCCCAAGCTGACTTTGAAACATATATTCAAATAATGTATACAACGGAACGGATGCGTCAGCCACAATTCTTCATCAGTGATATTTCGGCCCTTCTTGGCCCTTCAGGGTCAACGTCGGGGAAGGAAACAAACCTGCAATGAAGAACTGACGCTTCTACCGACTAAAAGGGCAAATTACTTTCAAATACCACTGTAAAGAAAAAACTAGTCTAATTTTTGACACGGCCGCTGTTTTTGCTGCACGATTTGGGCGATGACAGGAAAGGTTTTTTTCTGTATCTTGATCAACTTAGGTTTTGTTATTAATAAGGGACTGAAAACTTAAATATTATTTCATTAATAACCTCATTCCACGTTTATATTATGGAGTACTCGCCTGTATCTATTACTTTGAATAATCACTGAACGAAAAACTAGTGCTGAGATTGAATTTTTGACACGGCTGCTGTTTTTGCTGTGCTGCACTATTTGGGCGACGACAGGAAATGTTTTTTTCTGCATTTTGATCGACTTCGCTTTTGTTGTTAATAAGGGACTGAGGCTTAAATTTTCTTCCCTTAATAACCCCGTTCCACGTTTCCGGTAGGGAGTACTCGTCTGTATCTCGGTTTTTGCCTGCTCGGTTTTTCTTTATCTCAACGGCTTCACGAGTTTGATGGAGTCCGGTGGACGTTGCAAGAATTTGGGCTTTTTCAAAATTATACAGAATGGGATGGGTTTTCGGAAATATGTTATGCAAGTGCAGATTTGAAAGTATAGTTATGGTGTCCGTTGGAGAGGGCGGGGTCAATTTCTTGCTCATGCTCTCCAAGTCGTTTTACGAAAGTTCTCTCTGTCCTTCCTACGTAACGCTTTCCGCAACCATAGGGTATTGAATAAATGCCTCTTTGGTACTGATTTGGGACTTTATCTTTTCCGGAGTTTAGGTAAGACAGCAAAGTATTTTGTGTATTTTTTCAAGCTTTTCGACAATTCTTCTGTCACTACCACGGACGTAAGGAAGGTAAACGCTGGCATTTTTTCTCCTGCCTCATCATTACTAGCGGAACTTACAGTATCTTTGGGGGCTGAATGCAGCTTCAGTCGTCTTCTGATGATCTATTCAACCAGTTGAACGGGGTATTTGGGGGGGGGGGGACAGGACGTCATCTAAGCGATCTTCGTCGCAAATTTTGATGGCTCGGTCGACTAGTGAGATAACTTCTCCGTGTTTCACATATTCTGGCTGGTAGGAATCGTATGATGAAGAATTGCTGATGAAGAATTGTAGCTGACGCATCCGTTATGTACATTATTTGAATATTATATGATCCACTGTCTCAACCCCCCCCCCCCCCCAAAAAAAAAAAGAAGAAGAAAAAACAACAACAATATTTGGCGAGCCATCACTCTATTTACAATTGATGAAAGCACCACTCTTTGAGCGTGTTCTACCCTTCTACAAATAGTAACTATTAGTTACTATTTCCGTTCCAACCTCACCAAAAGTTACTACGCTGACCGTTCCAACCTTCTCGAAATAGTAACTAATAGTAACTATTTGCTTACCACTCTCGGGAGCGTAGTAAGCGTAGTAACTACGGATCTCTGTAACATGATTGGTCGGATTCGCCCGTGGCATGATATTCTGCTGGAAAATTCGTTCCAGCCTTGACGGCAAAAAGCCAGAATTCGTGCCGTCATGCCTAGTAACTACGGTAAGTAGGATGGAACACGCTCTTTATAACACTAGTTATCGCGTGCTACCGAATTTCAAAGCTGTCAGGTTTTCCTTCCAGTCGCCACTGCCAGTTCCTGCCACTCTTAATCTTACCTTAGACCTTAGTTCCTTCTGCACCTTCAGAGGCGATTAGGGCGCATCCAAGAGGAGCTAATAATAATAATAATAATAATAATATTGTATTTAAAGCCTTAGGGCCATATACAGACAACAAAACAAAGAAACTTCATAATTACTTCTAATATATCACTACATAAACTAAACTGCACTCGCCCGATCAACTTTTACTTTAACACTTTGCAACACAAATCTACATAACGCACTAATTGCTCCTGGAGATATGCTCTTCAATATATCAGGAAACAGTATCTCCCTTACCCCCCAGCAAGATTCCCTTAAAAACGAGAGTTCGCGACACAGTGCAACCAAATGGGCTAGGTCATCATCGCCTTCACCGCAGAGGGAGCAGGGGCTGTTCGTACTGGGGGAAACACTTTTTTTCTTGTCGAACTTACTTTTCCCGTGTACTGGCAGACAGTTCGCTCGCAACTGGATCCAGAGCGTGAGGTAAGTTTTTGGTAGGTTGAGCTTCATGTAAAATTCTGGTCCAAAACTTTCTTTAACCAGTTTATAATTTGCTAGTGTCGCCGATTCTCTAACAATACATGCCCATTTCTGTATTCCTTGATCTTCTAATACACTTAACACTTCTTTTAACAGGGATGCTGGTTCCGATGTGGGTCCAAATCCATTGTTCCAAGCACACCATAGGCCCACCGAATCTAGGAGGGCTTTGACTTGGAATGGCCATGACCGTTTTTTCCCCATTAGAAGAAGCTCGTTATAAGCAGATTTTATCAGTCTATCCTCAGGCATCTGAATAATTTTTAGCCAAAATTGTAGGATTTGGACTAGTCTTTGCTTTCGCATTGTAAATAGTCCAAGGTCCCCTTTTAATGCTTGCGAATGGGTTGTTGGATGAAGCTTGTAGACTCTCTTATAGTACTGTAGCTGTAGGGTTTCAATCTGTGGAGCTGTCTCAAAACCCCAAAGTTCAGCACCATAATGGAATACCGGCATTATTTTTGAGGTAAAAATATGTCTGTGTATCTTTAATGTTTTTATTCCCATCAGTGTTGGATTTTGAAATATTGCTGCGGAAGCTACTCGCCCCCGTGTCACCATTTCCTTCACATGTGTACTCCAACTTCCGTTGGGGGTCAGTATAAAACCAAGATACTTAAATTTATTCGTCGTTTTTAGTTTCTCTCCTTTAAACTTAAATTCGTGAATTTCCTCTTTACTTACCCTTGATGTGAAAGTAACTATCTCTGTTTTACTACTGTTAAGGACTAATTTTTTCATATCCAAGTATTCAGCCACCAAATCTAACAGGATCTGAAGGTCATTTGCTGATTTCGCCACCAGGGCTGTATCGTTGGCGAATAGAAGCACCGAAAACGCCTTTTTGCCAAGGGTTACTGTCGGGGCCCATCTTTTTTCCAAAAATTCTATCAAATCATTAATAAATATCCCGAACAGCTTTGGGGATAAAATACTTCCTTGTTTCACACCTTTTCTGTTCTCGAAACTTCGTGATATTCCTTTATCAACTATTTTAACTATCCCCTTTGTTGACGAATACATACTAACTAACAAATTCACAAAAATTGCCGGTAACCCTATTTTTAACAATTCTCTTACAAGCAATAGCCTATCTACTGTATCAAAAGCTTTTTGCAGGTCTAAAAATGCTACTAACAGTTTCTTATTTCCCTTTCCATATTTTTCTATTAGTGTTTTCAAAACGAACATCCGGTCAGACGTACTATAACTTCTTCTAAATCCCCCTTGTTCTTCTTGTATTACCTTATAAAAATCCAGCCATCTCCCTAGTCTTTTATCTATTATTTTTTCAAACACCTTGCTTAATGCCGACATTATCGCTATCGGTCTGTAATTACTATGGATCATTGGATTTCCTTTCTTCAGTAGAGGCAAAACAATTGATATTTTCCACGTCGCGGGCCACTCCTGGGTTTTGAGAATCCGATTAAATAAACAAACAATCAACGCTATAAAAACTGACGGAAAGGCTTTATACACTCGTGATGGAATACCATCTACTCCCGGGGCACTGCCTCCTTTTGTCTGTTTTAACGCTTCTTTCACATCATATTCTTTTATTTCTTCTACTATCTCATAATCTTTCTCTTTTTGTGGGAACACGTTCTCTTCTTTACTTTTTTCCATTTCATCCTTACAATCCATTATATTTCCGCATTCTCCCTCACACTCTTCAAAATATTCCGGCCATGAATCCAGGCTAGGGCCCTCTTTATTTTTTCGTTTATTTTTGTTTGCTGATTCTCTTACTTTCTTCCAAAACTCCCGGCCTGTAGATTTTTTATATGATGCCTCCACCTCTAATTCCTCTTGCTTCCGTTCATCTAGTTTTTTTCGTTTTATTAACTTCTTATATTCCCTCCTCTTTATTCTATAACTCTTCATTAATTCTTCTCTATGTGACTGGCTATTTTCTATCCTATTAACCAAGTCTAATGCTTTTACCACTTCTTCTTTTTTTCTTGGCATTCATTGTCAAAGAATTGCCGTTTTCTAACACTTTGACGTTTACTTATCACTGGCTCCGCCGCTACCTGTATCAGGGAACTTAACTCATCTATTATTACATCCACTTCTCTTTTATCATCTTTAAGAGCTTCTAACCTATCTATCACTTCTTTCTTTGTTAAAGCTTTTTCTAATTCTGTTTCTTCTTCCCTACTCCACTCCCCCCGTAACTGCAACATACCTGATACCTCTGTACTCGTTATTCTTGCCTTTACGCGTTTTGGGTCATATCGTAACTGATAGTGAGAGTTAATAGTAAGTAAGTAAGTAATAATTAATTTATTTATAACCTGTTTTGAAAAAGGGGAGTAAATGAAAGAAAATAAATAAAACACAAACACCCAGAAAAAGAAACCAGAAGAATATATTCGTAATACACTCTTTATTTGCCAGTGTTGCGAGTGTTGCCAGCCTAGCCAGTGCTGTGCCTATGCAGGTTAATAGTTGCGTTTTTTGTCACTGTTCTGTTCGCTGTTTTCTCTCTGTTTTATATTTTTCCCGTTTTTGTCAAAACACGGAACACGCTGCTTCTCATTTTCCCGTTTTTGTACGCTGTTCTGTGTTACGTGTTCTCTGTTCCGCTGTCTGTTTTGCAAAACACGGAACTTGCTCTCCTAGCATGTTTTATCACTGTTCAGATAGAAAATTGCAGAGAGATTCACAGAACGTGTCCGAAAGCTCCGAAACGAACGAAAATGCTGAAGTAATTCAGCATTTTATGCAGCATTTCGCTTTCGGACTTTAATTTTTGCTGAATTAATGCAGCATTAAGTCAGCATAAAATTCATCGACAAATTCAGCAAGAATGCTAAATTTTCATGAAGAAACTGAGGAGTACGGCGATTCTCTCAGTATTTTCGGCGGCAAACGTAACACATTCAAAAAGACAACTGACAATTCGGCAAACATACCAATTAAGACAACTGGCGATCATGGCCAACGAAGAAAGGAAAGATAAGAAGGTTGGATATCAATAGCTCATCCATTTTGTCAGCTTTGTACAGCTAATTCTTTTTTCTCCTTCTTCTTCCTGACTTACATTTTGGTATTCTAGAAGTGTCAGAGAAGAAAGAAAGGTAACAGCTTTCGGACAAAGAAAGAAAAGAAAATGCAGCATTAATGCAGCATTTACAGCACCACAAAGCTTTCGGACACGTTCACAGATAGAAAAGAAAGAATTGCAGAAGTCTGGAGGATAAAGCTGGATCCTAAAATATGGTCGTTTTGGAATACAATTTGCAATTTAACAGATTTTCCGTTTAAGACATGCTCAGGATCCTAAATTTGCGTTTTCGTCAGAACAGCGACAAAACACGAAACACGGAACAGCGTAAGCAAAACGCCGTTTTTTCCCCAAACCAGACAACTGCGAACATAGAACACGGAAAAGGAACCAGAGACAGAAACGCAACTAATTTATAAGGTAGCTTCAGGGGATCTTGTCTCTTGCCATATATTTGTGTTCTGTAGTTTGTGTAGTACGAATAAATGAATGACTGAAAATCGCAGGATTTCGGACAGTTCGTTCAGGCAAGCCTTGGAGGTTGGAAGTACAATGATATTAGGGGAAGATGGGATCAGATGATTGTTATTTTCCTAGAAGATTACAAGAAGGTATCATAGAAACATTTGAAAATTGTTTGATTTGTAGTTTTATACATCGGCTTTATGGGACCTGACTCCTGGACTATACATACTGACATAAGAAAAGTCTAGGCTACTCTAATGCTGCATTGCTGGTGCTATTCAGGGCGACTACTTTACCTGGCCTTGGACCCGTATGAGCAGGGCAAAATAACACTAGGGAGTGCCACCAAGACCTATGCTTTGTAAACTGGCCATACTCAAAGCACCGCCCACTGTGCTTGCGGAATTTAAAGCGAGGCGAACTTGCGGGCGTAGAAATTTCTAGTAAAGGAAAGATGCGGTCTACACACATCGAGGAAACAAGGGAGGTTGTGTTGTTGTTTTTTGCCATGTTTAGATCTAAAGTTGCCGATGACAGGGCTGGTGCACGACACGTTGAGTTTCAGTACGGATGTTTTCTGTCGGTAGTGGTGCTAATGTCGCTGCTATTCGAGTGTGTGTCACTTTTTTCAAGTCTTGGAGCTACTCCCTAGTGTTATTTTGCTCTGAGTGTGAGGCAGATGAGGTCACTAGTTCTCTTTCGATTTCTAGGTGCTGACGAAAATGACACTCTCGAGCTCACAATAACCCAGAAAGACATTCGACTCGTATTTCATCTGAAATCAGGAAATGAAACTAATACCTTTGCTGAAAAACTATTTCTGATATTAGAAGGTAAGGAAGTCAAGAAATGGTAAGGAAGTAATCAAAGCAAAGAAAGATACAGTTGATCTCTACGCATACTTTCGCCAATTTTAGGAAATCCACCTGTTGAAGCATAGTTTTGATTCGCTGTGACACATTAATAATGCATTTGACGCTGATCTCTCGATAGAAACGACTTTGGGATTTTGGCTAGACTAACTAAGGGAGAAACGCTGGCAGCTGATTTCATCCATATTCTTCACTTAAAGATACAGTTCAGCTTTTAGATAGTTTTCACCGTCATTTATCTCATAACGCTTTTCATGAATTGTCTATTTGGGACTGTTCTTTCTGTTAATTTCATTTGTTACTACTCCAGACCACTTCGACTGCCAGCTATTTCGAAAAAAAATAAATTGCTTGATTCATTGGGTGCATCGCAGAATTTCTGCAATACAAGCCAGGTTGCTTGTGGCTTGTACTTAGTATTGCAGAGACTTCCACCGGACCATTGTCCATTTCGGGATATCAAGGATTTTCACCGGTCCTTTAACGTCCTTTCAGGACATCAAGGATATACATATATGTAGTTAAACTAAGTTAGGCTATTTGACTACAAAGTTTGGTGTTCATTGAAGGAAAATTGTCGAGAGCTGGAGAGCAAGGTCGGCATCACTTTCTATGCATTTTATCTATGGTACACATAGAGCATATTCCAGCCTTCTAACGGTAGTAACTATTAGTTACTGTTTTCATTCCAGCCTAATAAAAAGTTACCACGCTGACCGTTCCAACCTTCTCGAAATAGTAACTAAAAATAACTATTTGCTTAGCATGCTCGGAAGTGTAGTAAGCGTGGTAACTACGAATCTCTGTAACGTGATTAACCAGATTAACCCGTGGCATGATATGTCGCCGAAAATAGAAAAATGCATTCCAGCCTTGACGCAAAGAAGCCAAATTCGTGACGTCATGCGTCACGCCGAGCTTAAAGTTTAACTGAAAAGGCAGCTTATTTAAACATCTTTTATTTGAATACACTCAATTATTTTAACTGATCTAAAGGATTTTGATTTTTTTCACCCGAGGCTCTACTAATAACGTTCAGATTGTCCGCTGCTTTTACAGAACCGAAAATTCATTCAGACGCGGAGAATTTGAATTTCAAACCTAACCTAACCAAAAGTTACTACGCTGACCGTTCCAACCTTCTCGAAATAGTAACTAATAGTAACTATTTGCTTACCACGCTCTGGAGCGTAGTAACTACGGATTTCTGTAACGTGATTGGTCGGATTCAGCCGTGGCATGATAATCTGCTGAAAAATAGAAAAATCGTTCCAGCCTTGACGGCAAAAAGCCAGAATTCATGACGTCATGCGTAGTACTATGGTAAGTAGGATGGAACACGTTCCATGTGTTACGGACCTAAGCTCAGAAAATTGGAGGCAGTAGCTGGTCTAATTGGAGTGGAAAAGTCATGATAAGATATGTCTCCTTGTTATACGTGTTATTTTTCGGCGGTGACTTACCTTTGTAGTTGCTGAATTTCAAACATAGAGGGACAAGAACACAAAGGGACCACAAATCCAAAAGATTAAGTTCATTCGATGAAAGCGGACAAACAAGTAACGCATGTTTGTCAGGATTTCAGACCTATTTAAGTAAATAAGTGAATTGTAACTAGACTGTTGGAGCTCAGTCCGTCTCTGTTAGACTTTATAGGAGCGGATTTCGGACTGTGGAACCCGAAGAAGCATCGGAAGGATAGGGTCTCATTCGGCGCCAACCAATGTTCTTCGGTTCAGAGTAACCAGTGTTTTCGCGACTTTCGATTCTGACGAACCGGCGTTTCTGCGTCGACCAGAATTTGGTTCGATAATCGGTTCCGATCTTCGGTCAGGAAATTTTGGAACGGTTATAGTTACTGTTCACGATTCTTGGTTCTGATTAAACTTCACCGTCGTCAACTAGAAAGTAAAAGCAATGGCGGAACAGCAAATAGAAAAATCTACTGAATTTAAAATAAGAACTGACTATAGAAATATAACTTGAATTTTTTATTGATTATTTTTCATTTATTTTAGTTTTAGTTTTTCAATTTTCCTTTTCATTTCTTAATTTTATTTGACTGTGCAATACGGATAAGTCAGCTGAATTTTATGAGAGTTATATTTCGGCCTTTCTTGGCAAGGGTCCTCTTCAGGCTCAAAGCTGCTCAGGTTGAAAAATTAACTTGTGGTTTGCCACTCGAACTTATGGTTTTCCACACGAACTTGCGGTTTTCCACAAGTTCGTTTTTCCAATTTGAGCGGCTTTGAGCCCGAAGAGGACCCTCGCCAAGAAGGGCCGAAATACATCTCTCATAAAATACAGCTGACGCATCCGTTTTGCACTGTCAAATATGACTCGCAGTCAGCTTGGGCCGAAGGAATATTTATTCTTAATTTTAATTTTAATAGTTTTGAATTTAAACTTTCATTTAAATTTTAATCTAAAGTTTTCAGTAGTTTTCCGTTGAATAGATATACCCTCCACCAGAACCCAGTTGGCTGATGATATACTAGTAGCTGCAGTTGCAGCTATAAATTCTTCCTCCATTTTTTGTTTTCAAATATCTTCCTTCATCACGTCATCGTCTTCGAACTTTGACCGTGTTTTTGCGTAATTTACAATGTTTTGGGAGGACCGATTTTTGGTTCACGAAAAAAAGTGTTATTGCGACAATATAGTTACCGGTTCCCGTTGAACACAGGTTGGCGCCGAAACACACCCATAGTAGAAAGATCCGCCGAATCTCAAAAGTTCGGACAAGTAAACAGGAATAAATTAAGAAACATGAGTTGCGTTGTTGCAGATACCATGGTATCTGATACCACGGTAACTGGATCTGCATTTTATTGTTTTTGTACTACTTATAAATTTAGTTCACCACTTATAAAATGTTTCCATCTCAAGGGCGTCTTCCCCATTCAAATTATATATTTGGCTTTATTTAGTTTTCGCCATGAGAGCCCGCCTTGTGGGTCCTGGCACTTCTACTTGGCTCCGACAATGGAGTCCTAGACTTCTAAATTATATTCGAAAGAAACTGTTTCTGTTTTATTGGTCACGGTAGAAGTCCCTTGTGTAAAGTGCCATCTGTGTATTATCATGGTATCTGATACCAAGGTTACTGGATCTGCATTTTATTGTTTTTGCAGTTACCGTGGTATCTGGTTCTACGGTTAATTTGCAAAAACGACAATTGCCGACTTAACGCTGTTAAAAGTGATCTAAAAAAAAAAAAAAAACTGAAATCCACTTAAATCACACGTGTCAAGCTTCTTCCCAACAGTTTGGCAAAATCCCTGGCTTCTGAGTTAGTTATGATGAAACTGAAATGATTGTTCCGGATATCACGATCAATTAAAGCCAGGCTTCACCTTCCAGATTACCAGACGTCCGGGGCTTCCGCATAGTCAAGTCAACCCTTCCAGATTTTCATGATAATGATGACGTTCAATTCTGCTATTCTTCAACATTTCCTAGATGTCCCCTTCTCATTTAAAACATCTCTTGCATCCCAGTCACAACTGTCAATCACTTTTCCTTTCCTTCCTACATGTGCGCATGTGTTCTGTCTCTCGAATGAACTGCCTCTATGGTACCTTTTAGACATCCGGAATTTGGGGTGTCCAACACCCCGGACTTCCAGATGTTTTTGGCCTGGCTTCACCTTCCAGATCCGTCTCGACGAAAACGGCTGTCTGGAATCCAGAAGAAAAATCCGGAAGGTGAAGCCTCGCTTTTACCACGGTCCGGACCGTAAGATCTGAATATCAGATACCACGGTTAGCCTACTGGCCAGGTACCACGGTAACCAAAATAAAAAAAACCAAACTAAAGAAAATCCAAAACATTGAAAATAAAATAAAATAACATTACTAATATCCTGTTGCAGCAAAAAGAAAGTCCCAAAGACTTGTGCTGCAATTGAAAACGGTAACGGTAACTGCAAAAACGCCTTTTGATCGTGGTATCAGGTACCACGGCAACTGCGAAAGCGACTTTAGACCATGATATCAGATACCATGGTATCTGCAAAAACGCAACTTTGTTGAAACTGAACCCTCTGCTAAGTTCTCGAGTCCGCGAGAAATTATCTGTTTTAGAATCGTAAGTTTTCTAGTTTATTTGCATGGAAAGTGAAAACGATTCCTTGAATAGGTCTCAAGGGACTTTCAACTGCGAAAACCACTTTAGACCATGGTATCAGATACCATGATATCTGCAAAAACGCAACTATGGCAAATTTTGAGAAGAAGTTCCTTTGTTGAAACTGAACCCTCTGCTAAGTTCTCGAGTCCGCGAGAAATTATCTGTTTTAGAATCGTAAGTTTTCTAGTTTATTTGCATGGAAAGTGAAAACGATTCCTAGAATAGGATTCAAGGGGCTTTTGCCATGTGCTTCGTCTCAGGAATCTGATTCCTAAATTTCCCGGAAACCCTCCAATAGTTACCATTCTTTCAGAATCGAGCAAAATTCCTTCCACCGCGACGGACTTCGAGTGGTTAGCAATCCTGAGGCCGGTTATTCCTGTTGACGAAAATGTGTTCAACGACTCGCCCAAGACCAATGGCTTGCTTGAAGAAGCGATCGATGCCTTGTCCATTCAGGACGATGTGGTTGAGGGTGTCACCTTAGGTGTCGCTGTGGAACCCCGAGAGAGCCTGGTGACCCAGCAAATGTCTCTTAGGAAAAGGGACTACACAAACTCCGTAACATTAAAGTAAGTAGAAACTTTTCTTGTAAATGTCACACTGCTATGGAAGTCTCATAATTGAGACGACGAGAGAGCGCCTGTACCAGAGCAGAATAGTAGGAATGAGGAGGTGGGGTGGGGGGAGGTGAGATGGGGGCGGTGGGTAGGTTGTGACGAGGTAATCATTTTTCTTTCTTTTCTTTTTTTTTACTCTGTCTCTTTACCTTTTTTTCTTTCTTTTTTTGAAAATATATTAGATTAGTTTTCTGTTATTATTTATTGAATAATTTTAAGTCAAAAGGTGGTTAGAAGATACAGCCACCCACGGGATTTTTGTGTTATGTGGTTGTTGAGTTTTTTGTATAATGTAATTGTGTTTTTTTTTTGTGAAGTAAAAGATATCTGAATCTGAGTCTGAATAACACTAGGGGGTAGCGCCAAGACTTGAAAAACGTGACACACACTCAAGTACCAGCGATATTAGCACCACTAGCGATAAAAAACGTCCCTAATGAAACACGTTCAGTCGTTCACCTCGCTGGCTAGAGTAACTTCTTGTTCTGGATATAGCAGAAAATAATAAAGGCTCCATTGTATCCTTGGTGTGTGAAGACCGCACCTTGGATTCCTCAACTCCACAATGGTCCTCGAACTAACAATAAGCAATCGTAAAAGAAAAAACATGTTCGTTTGAAGAACCTGTTCAGCTTCCAACAAAGTACAACTTTGGTGCTTTCCGTGGCAAGCCTAGCGACGCTGCTAATTCCTCGGCCCGCTGGCGGAGACCGACTTCGCAGAAGCCAAAAACCGGGGTGTATTATCTACAGATTCTGATAGGCTTAGTGCCGATTTTTTCAAGACTGAGTGTCCAGCTTTAACAGATCACCGTCAGCTTGTTTCAGATTTTCTTATGCCAGAATTTGGTTTTAATAGTTTCCTCTTGGGTACTAAAACATCGGCGATAAAGTGAGGGAAAAACACAAAACTTTGTAAAAGCTATCGGCCAATTACAGTAGTCGCGTTTTTTACAGATCGACTGGCGATTGGGACTTGTTCCCGGGTTCATCCAGTTGACCGTTTTTTGTCGCTTGATAGGGGAGCGAGATCAAGCCTTCGAAAAACGGTCTAAATCAGTCAATAAATCAGTCCATCCCCACAACTCTTCCCTCGGCAGTCTCTGAAACTGCTGCAGTACTGGTGCTTCCTGAGGTGTAAATTGTACGTTTTTGGGTCCACATGTTTCAGTTTTCAAAATTTGGCACCAAGTTTGACTGGACCTCCAAGAGAAAGGTGCATCGGATCGACTGTTGACTTTGTTCCCAGTCGATCTCCAGTCAAGCGACAAAAAACGGATCGACTGGACCTCCAGTCGACAGTCGATCGCAAAAAACGGCAACTTTCTTTCTAAGCGATTGCAAAAAACGCGACTAGTTTCGTAGAACTTTAGCAAGACCTTGAAATAAAGCGCCGAAGAAAAGAGGAATAAGTATACGCAGTATTATATGTTTTTACACCTATTTGACAATCAATTAATCAATCAAATTTATTTCCAAATAGCTCAAGCTAGAAGAGGAATAAAATATTTGCGAATTACACAAAAACGAAACAATCAGACTTACAACATCCGAGGGGTCGACGACTCTAATTTTGTATGTACACCATTCCGGAATAACCTAATAATTATGACCATTCCGGATTATTCCTGGCCATTCTGATTATTCCTAACCATTCCGGATTATTCCTAACTATTCCGGATTATTCCTAACCCTCTGTATGGGATATAATTCCAGTTAAAATTAGAAATTCGAGTCATCTGGCATCCTTCATGGCTACAGTGAAGAGATTTTTCCTTGCAAAAGGATAGTAATGATGCGTGAGTGTTTTTTGTAAGCATAATGTTTGTTGTATATGTATGAACCGTGTATGAATGGCGTGTAGAATAATATCAAAATAGTGTTACCACATTATGTAGAATAGAAAAGACTGCCACCTAATAAAATTTAATCTAATCTAATATAATCCATTCCGGATTATTCTTAACCATTCCGGATTATTCCTGACTATTCCGGATTATTCCTTCGGGACGTGTACATCATTCCGGGAGAGTCGTCCACCCCTCGACAGCATCTTTTAGCAGGATAAGGAGAAAACTGGTTGCCAGGATTTCTCTCGAACCGACGCACGGACGACGGGAGGGGAGGTTGTAATAGAACAATGGTGTAAAGGAACATAAGTAGGCTTCTCCGTCAGCCCAAGCTACTATTTGTTCTAGCGTTTTTTCGGCCCTTCTTGGCTAGGGTCTCAAAAGGCTGTAGCTACAAGGGACGATCGCTCTTTAAGTAAGTAAGGAAGCATATAACCCACTACGTATTTTACAACAAAAGAGAGTGAAGTAGAGAGAAACAAGACCAAAGGTTTCGATGGGATCCCAAAAAGTCAATATCTGATCCAGACAACTGGATCTTGTCTTAAGCCAGATCCAGTCATCGCCAGACTCCTTGTACATTTTTACAATTAAAATTCAGAAACAGATTAAGGCCAAATAGCTAATCAACTGAGAAAACCAAGTTCTGATATGGATTCAGCATGTGTGTTTACCCCTATAAGACATATCTGTTTTGACGAAAACTTCCTGCCACTTCTGCCAATTTCCCGGTTCCGGCCGAACTCCAGAACTACTTGTCCGGCGAAAAAAGAAAGCTCAAAGACGAAATCAGGGTATCTTCTTTCCCCAGTAATGAACTTCAAATAAAAATTTAGCTTATAACAAATTTTCCAATTCCAGCCGGATTCCGGTCAAACTATATGTCCGGGTAAAATATGATTGTCATACAGGGACTCAGCATCTCTTCTTACCACTAAATCGCTTATCTAATCAACTAGAAATAAAACTTTGACTTCCAACAGTTTTCCGGTTTTGGCCGGATTCCGGGCGAACTACATGTCCGGGTAGAAAATCGTTTTCACATTAGTGTTCAGCATGTTTTCTTGCCCTAAATCGAACATCTAATCAACTCCAAATAAAACTTTTAATTTTGAGAAACTTTCCGGTTTGGGCCGGATTCCGGTCGAGAAAATAGTTTTCACCATCGTCTTCAGCATGTCTTCCTACCCCTAAATCGAACATGTAATCAATTTCAAATAAAACTTTTACTTTCAACAAACTTTCCGGTTTGGGCCGGATTCCGGGCGAAATACTTGTCCGTCGAGAAAATAGTTTTCACCATCGTCTTCAGCATGTCTTCCTACCCATAAATCGAACATCTAATCAACTTAAAATAAAACTTTTACTTTCAACAAACTTTCCGGTTTTGTCCGGATTCCGGTTGAACTACTTGTCCGATGACAAAATGGTTTTCACCATCGTGCTCGGCATGTCTTCTTACCCCATAATCGACTATCACATTAGCTGTTTCAAAATATTTTGTTTGCCCCTTAATTTGAATCCCCTCCCCCACCCCTAAATGTAGAGCTACAAAGCCCATCTACGAACTTGACTGGTCCGACGACCCAACGAATCCTCACACCAAGTTTCATCAAAATATCTCATTCCCTTCGAGAGTTATCGTGCTTACAGACGGACGGACGGACGGACAGACGGACAACTTTTGCGATGTCATAGGTATCCCTCCACTTACGCTTTGGGATCCCAAAAAAAACAGAAAAACATACGGCCTAATTTGATTGCGAATCATGTCTGTTTGCGCTAAACTAAACGGATTAGTCAGCTTAGATTTGCTCTTCCAACATTTCTATTATTACGAATGAATGAGTGAATTTTACTTGTTACCTGTCACAGAATCACAAGGAAACAAGACAAAGAAAGAACAAAAGACAAAGAAAACAAGACCAAAGGTTTCGATGGGATCCCAAAAATTCAATATCTGATCCAGACAACCGGGTCTTTCCTTAGCCAGATCAAGTCATCGCCAGACTCCTTGAACATTTTTACAATTAAAATTCAGAAACAGATTAAGTCCAAATAGCTAATCACCTGAGAAAACCAAGTTCAGATATGGATTCAGCATGTGTGTTTACCCCTATAAGTCATATCTGTTTTGAAGAAAACTTCCTGCCACTTCTGCCAATTGCCCGGTTCCGGCCGAACTCCAGAACTACTTGTCCGGCGAAAAAAGAAAGCTCAAAGACGAAATCAGGGTATCTCCTTTTCCCAGTAATGAACCTCTAATCAACTTCAAACAGAAATTTAGCTTATAAACAAATTTTCCGATTCCAGCCGGATTCCGGTCGAACTATATGTCCGGGTAAAATATGATTGTCATACAGGGACTCAGCATCTCTTCTTACCCCTAAATCGCTTACCTAATCAACTAGAAATAAAACTTTGACTTCCAACAGTTTTCCGGTTTTGGCCGGATTCCGGGCGAACTACATGTCCGGGTAGAAACTTGTTTTCACATAAGTGTTCAGCATGTCTTCTTACCCTAAATCGAAAATCTAATCAACTCCAAATAAAACTTTTAATTTTGACAAACTTTCCGGTTTGGGCCGGATTCCGGTCGAAATACTTGTCCGTCGAGAAAATAGTTTTCACCATCGTCTTCAGCATGTCTTCCTACCTCTAAATCGAACATCTAATCAACTTCAAATAAACTTTTACTTTCAACAAACTTTCCGGTTTGGCCGGATTCCGGGCGAAATACTTGTCCGTCGAGAAAATAGTTTTCACCATCGTCTTCAGCATGTCTTCCTACCCCTAAATCGAACATGTAATCAATTTCAGATAAAACTTTTACTTTCAACAAACTTTCCGGTTTGGGCCGGATTCCGGGCGAAATACTTGTCCGTCGAGAAAATAGTTTTCACCATCGTCTTCAGCATGTCTTCCTACCCATAAATCGAACATCTAATCAACTTAAAATAAAACTTTTACTTTCAACAAACTTTCCGGTTTTGTCCGGATTCCGGTTGAACTACTTGTCCGATGACAAAATGGTTTTCACCATCGTGCTCGGCATGTCTTCTTACCCCATAATCGACTATCATATTAGCTGTTTCAAAATATTTTGTTTGCCCCTTAATTTGAATCCCCTCCCCCACCCCTAAATGTAGAGCTACAAAGCCCATCTACGAACTTGACTGGTCCGACGACCCAACGAATCCTCACACCAAGTTTCATCAAAATATCTCATTCCCTTCGAGAGTTATCGTGCTTACAGACGGACGGACGGACGGACAGACGGACAACTTTTGCGATGTCATAGGTATCCCTCCACTTACGTTTTGGGATCCCAAAAACAAGTAGAAGCACAGTTCTTAATAGCAAGGCCAGAAAACAGAGATTGCAGACCCCAGTATTGCAATGAATCGGGTAATTTCTCTTCCAAGAATAAAAGAACAATGTCAAGCTTCTCGTATCCTTATGTGTGAAAGAGGTGTCGGCAGACCTTGAAGATTCCGGAGAAGTTAGTATTGCGTTACGGGAAAAAGCCGTCACGGACGAAAGGCGCTAAAAATTCGTAGGAACAAAATGAAACAATGGTGAAAGGTGGGGATTTTTGAAAGGTATACCATAAAAGGCGGAATAATGAAGAGGGGTCCTTTAAAGGATACGTCGTACTTATGATAGTTAATTCATTGCACGTCAGTAGTATTTACGGCCATTCTCGTTCCCAAGATTCTTCACTTCATTAGTGTATCCTGTCAGAATCAGAATCATTTTATTTTTCCTAATATTCGTTAAAATAGCCTGGGATGTCAAAACGTTAAATAAAAGCACGAAATAAACACAGTATAAGCACTATTGGTTTCTATCCATTGTTGTGTTATGATCTTGTTAATGTATCTCCTGTGTCAGTAATACACCGATTTTCACGCTTACCATGTTTGTTCTCTTTACGTGACCTATCATGCGGCTGATCATTGTTCCTAATTAGTTTATTCGTCCAGAGACCAGTAATGCAAATTTTGCCAAGATTGTCATCTAAGGCAAGGGCATGGAAAGAGGCTAACACAGCCGAAGTCGTGTGTAATGTTCTGTAGGCATAGCTTAGTTGTAATATGGTCAACTGTTTCAGAACATTTTAGGAACACTGTGTAGTGCGAGGTGTTCTTTAAAGCACAATGGACACTTCTAATGGTTTATTCTGTATTAAATGCTTCACAAATAAACATTTCCGACTTCCTTTCGAAGGCGCTACGAAAATAGGCCGTTTTCTTGTTATCCCTTGTCTTTACCTCTCTGGCATTTCGGCGATCCACATCTTAGGAGCTGGGATATCGTGGCAGGAAATTCAAAAACTCCCAGCAACGCTTGATAGAAAAGGATATATTTGAGGTGTTACCAATAAGTCAAGCCGCAGATGCAGTTTACCTGATTTTTGTAGTGTGTCATCAGAAGTTCCATGTTTTAAGTGTCTATTAAAAGTTTTTCTTTGTGGAATAGTGTTGTGAAGCTTGATTAACTTGCTCTATTAAATGTACCAGAATATGCAATAAATTTATAGAAAATAACATAGCTACAAAAATCATTAAAAAACAAATAGCCTATTCAAATCTGAATTAGACAAGCTGATTTATGCACAAAATAAAGATCTACTAAGTGTTATGAGAAACATCACTTTTACCTTTGTCCAAGCTAGTAAATTGACAATGTACTGGCCCAAAATATTACGCTGTGAAATATCACAGAGAGGAAACTGTTGAAAAAGCTGATGAGCTAGGGGGTAAGCATTGTTCCTAGGTTGTTACAGAGTGGGTTTGGGGTAGTTTGATGTGCCCATTGAACTTTAAAAGTTTAACCGAAAAGGGCTGGGATAGGACAATTTAGTTACCCATCACTTATTCACTTGAATTGGCTTGAAGACCCGCTGAAATTGCGTTACTTCGTTGTTCCGCTATTCGCGAAATAATTGATTTTCAAACAGTGGAATTTCCGTGTGATTTGTGGTACCTCTATGCTCTTGTATTTTTGTTGTAAGTAAGTAAGTAAGTAATTTATTTATAACCCGCCGTTTTCAGAAAGCGGAGTAAATGAAGAAAATAAATAAAACACATAAACATACACAAAAAGACACTTAATTTCAATCGTCGGCCAGGAAGCAGTGTAGAAGGTCGTGCGCTGGTTGGGTTCTGTTGTCGAAGATTTTTGATAGCGACGAAGAAACATCCAAAAGGGTAACACTTGCATCTTGAATTTTGAACTTCTCCGTCAAAGTATGGTTATGGCATAATTTCGACAAGTGGAGCAGGTGCTTTGCATATTTAAAATAACATGATCTCATATTTTTTATCTCCTTCTTTCGCAGAACATGAGTGACACCAGAACGAAATAGTATAGAAGGAGCGCAGAAGGTGCTGTACAATTTTCCCAAAGCTTTACGATTATAGCGCCCCCGGTTGGGGACGATGCGCCCATAGGCGGTACGGATTGATCTAGAAACTTCTTGAACAACCGAAGAGCAAAATTTTGACAACGAGGATTTGAATGTTATGCCAAGCCATCGTAGAGATTCTGTTGATCTGACGACGAACGATCCAAGAGAGATAGAAGAATTAGCATTCAAACGATTTGACGAAGGGTTGAAATGCAGGTACTCACATTTTGAGAGGTTAACTTCAAGACCGATTTTGAGAAGTTCCGACGATAGCTTACAGACATTTTTGGTGAGTGTGGATCGGGTACGGCTTACTAAGAGCAAGTCGTCCGCGTAAGCTATGTAGCTGAAGGCATGGTCTTTATAAAAGTAAGCAGGGTGTAAAGAACTGAGACAAGAAGATATGGCCGATTTGAAAATGTAGGGAGATAAGACTCCCCTTGGCGAACACCAGTTCGGACAGCAATAATCTCTGACAAGCTACCTTGCCATTTAAACCTTACTGAGGAATGACCATACCAAAATTTTAACAGACTGACAACAGACAGATTCACGCCAGAAGTAATGAGAGAGAAGAGGGCCTGAGAATGCGTTATATTGTCAAAAGCACCAGCTATATTTTGTTTGTTTAGTCACTAGCAATCTTTACCAATCTCACCACTGCCCACTGAAAAGTCTCGTTTGTTTTGAGATTAAATTTCCCGCGTCATAGTAGAATTACGCTGTAGGGACAGCCGCAGATATTCTGAACGTCATAACTAAAGCAGATTGTCGAAAATGAACAGAATTCCTTTGCAGAATCCAAATAATTCAGTATATGACATTTTCAGTTAAACTTTCTTTCAGATACAAGGGTAGAGTGTGAATAGGTATAGCGAAGGACTATGTATTTCTCTCCTTTTCTGTCTGAAGGTTAGGTTTTGCCGTTATTGTTTGCTTAGCCGGGAACTAGCTCTGACATTTTGTATGAACAATGCCGCGTAGCCGCTAAATAAGAGATAGGAAACCGGGACAATAAATTGTGAATTATTTTTCTCTTGGACAAGTAGTTATTAAATTATTAGGCAAGAGGGGGGCAGGTTTCGTTACAATTTTGCTTTTTTGCATACCAAGATTTTTTTTCTAGGGTCTGTTGATTCCTTTTCTAGGATCTGTTGACTGTTTAGAATCGTGTCTTAGCTGCTATTATTACATTGTAGAATCTTGTACCTGTAACATTTTCTTTGCAAATCTTATTTTCCTATTAGCTACTTTCGTCCGAACCTGCCCGCGGCCCGGGGGCAGGTTGGGACATGGCTGGGACAGTTCCGGTCATCATTTCTGTTTAACCCAGGAAGGACTTTCAAGAAAGTTTTATACACATTTTTCATTTGCTTTCGTTGCCTCAATTCAGTTTCGTTCATTTGCTTCCGTTTGGCAAAACTGCACAAGTATACGGTCACTTTATTATGCTGTTACTACTTGGTCTGAATATGACTTTTTTTCTTCCAGAATCGGTCTTAAAGGGTTTCTGAGCCTTTTTGCTGACTTTTTTCCTTCCCTTTTCCGGTTTATCTTCTTTCATTATATATTTTTTTTTCCATTCAGCTTTGCTGTCCGAACCTGCCTCAAGTGTTTTTGTCCGGACCTGCTCCTGATTCTGTTTTCACAGAAATAAATTTTTAACGTACTTTTTGTATCACGGACATTCTAGAGCCAATCTTAAACTACCTAATTAAAAATCACTGACGATACAAGTGGGTTCGGAACTACCAAAATGAGGCACCAACTCCATGACGTCGAACTCCATTCCGCGCAAAAAAAGTGACACTAGCTTCGTATCGCTATGATAGCACGAGTGTAACTGCGGGAATTTTTTGCAGAAGAAGCGTATAAGTGTAACAACTCTAAAAAACAATTTAGCGTAAATTAAATTTCAAGAGTGACGTTTGCAGAGCCGATGTCCGGACCTGCCCTATGACAGACCTGCCCCCGTCTCCCCTATAAGTAAAATGGAATGATTAGAGACACTGTAGCATTATAAGACGACCAGTAGGATGCGAAACTCATTTTATTATAAAAGTTGGAGACCGTCGAAGCAAATGGCTGCCAGTTTCGGGAAATGTTTCAGGGGCCAAAGTGTACATTTTTGGTTGAGGGAGGAAATGTGGAGAATTCACTCTATGGATGACCCGCGGAGTCAATATGGAGGCAAAAAACGAAACGATTTGCAGAGTAGTAGCATTCTTGGACAAGACCAAAGGTTTCGATGAAATCCCAAAAATTTGATGTATATTGGACTTCCTGATCCAGACAATCGGGTCTTGTAGGTTTCCGGTCCTCGCCAAATCCATTAAACATGTTGTTTTTCCCCAGCAGGGGTTACCCAGACTGGGGTCAGATTACGACCGGAATACCAATGTTAGTCGAAAATCATAAATTATTGCGATTGAGCATGCTCTTTATATATACACCACCTTGTCAATTTTATCAGAGGATTTTGTTAATTTCGATTGTTTCCGATTCTGATCGTCCCATTTCCTTGGAAGTAAGACGACGCAAGTAGATTGATTTATCTTTATACTGTCATATAGAGATCTCTTAGAAATGTAAAAGAGTAAAAGTGCTGGTTTTCTACTGATTAGGGTTAAACGACTGATCCGCTGAGACAAGAAGGAAGTTAATATGAATTAAACATGTGCATGCTTTCCCTCAAATAAAAGCTCTAGACGACTACAGAAATAACTTTCACTCTAATGACATTTCTGGGTTGAAGAATTCAGGAAGAATTCCTTATCCAACTAAAAAAATTAAATTCATATAGGGATTCATCGTTTATCTTTACTCCTAAATCGAATCTCTAATCGACTTCTTTTACTTAATCAAATTCCGGTTTTGGTGGGGTTCCGAACGAACTGCTTATCCGTCAGGGAAATTTGAAAAATGGTTTTAGCATGTTTCTTTACCTCTATATCGAATCGTTCATCGAGTTCAGAAAATAACTGTTAATTCTACAAAATTCCTGTTTTGAATAAATATTCCTTCAGCCCAAGCTGACTGCGAATCATATTTGACAGTGCAACGTGGATACGTCAGCTGGATTTTGTTAGAGCTACATTTCGGCCCTTCTTGGCAAGGGTCCACTTCAGGCTAGAACCGCTCAAACTGGAAAATGAACTGGTGGAAAATGTTCATGTGGAACTTTTTTCATTTTCCAGTTTGAGCGGCTTCCTGTTTTGGCCGGATTCCGGATGAACTACTTGCAAGGCAAGAAAACAATGCTTGAAACAGGGTTCAGCATGTCCCCTTACCCAGTATCGAATGTCCAATCCATTTCAGAAACATATAAATTCTACTAGATTTCTGAACTATTTGCTCAACAGAAAAGAAAGGTCAGATTTTGACCCATTAGCGTCAACACATTTTGTTTCATCCCAAATTGCAAATTTCATTTAAACAAGATCTGAAAGCTCATATGGCACTTGTCGGAACAGTGAGCATGTTTGTCACTTTGTCCCCCTCCAGCTCCCCCCCCCCCCCATTGATCAGACCCACTCCGGGCTTGAAACTGAAGATTTGCGACACTCGTTCTTGACAGATGTCAAGTTTCATGCACGTCCGATCACCCGTTCCTAAGTTAGGAATTTCACCAGGTTCATGATTCCCCATCCCTTTACTCCCCCCACGATGGTCGGATCGGGGAAGGGACTATTTTCAAGTCAATATGTAAGAGTCCCTAACAGGCCTGCCAAGTTTCATGGTCCTAGCAATCTGGAAGCACCCTAGCCCGTGATCACCGGAATTCGGAAAGCCCCTCCAACTTCCTGGTCCTGTTTTGTCAGGAATGTATCTAGGGTTTGCGCTTGTTCTTCCAACTACGTCGAACTCCGATCCCTCGACTTTAAGCTATTCACGAGCTTTCAGTGCCCCCTCTAGCTCACCCCCCCCCCCCCAGTGATCAGATCCGTTCCAGACTTGAAACTGAACATCGGAGACACTTTTTCTTAATACTTACCAAGTTTCATGCACGTCCGATCACCCGTTCCAAAGTTGTGAATTGCACTAGATTCCGGATAGGATTTTCCGGATTTTGGGATAGTTGGTGTCAAAAATTTCATTTTAAGTGAATCTTCCGGATTTTGGGATAGTTGGTGTCAAAAATTTCATTTTAAGTGAATTTGACGACCCTGGAGTGCTATGTAGCAATTTTACGAATGGATAATGTAACCGTCATTCTAGCAAGTTTAAAACGTACAGTTTTCTCGTAATATACGACTAGAATAATCTGTTCGTAATATACGACAAGAATCAGGTCATTCGCAGGCGAATTTACGATTTGGTGTCATTATGGCAAGCTGAAACCACACAACTGTGAATCTGACATCAAAATAGTATAATCAAAATTGTATGCGGTATTTTTCTGAGAATCGCGGTAGAAATAAGTAGCATAATTGCGTATAAGTGGCAACACAGGATACGAGTCTAGGTGGTGCCGACCATTCGGTTTGTGGGGGGGGGGGGGGGTCCGCGTGAACATGTTAGAGAAGCCGAAGTACACCCAGCTTCAAATGGGTACCTGGAAAGATCTGGGGGAGGTAACATGAAGATTATACGAAAGCACAGGATGGATCCGCCCTCAACCGCCCATTGCACTTCCTGGCTGAGGGCGGAGCATAAGAGATCAGCCCCACCCAATTTGGCATGAATTATACAAATATGTATAGAAATTATAAATAGAAAAAGAAAGTAGTCCAGGATCAGTAGCTCAAAGGTTTTTATCTTTTATCCCCGCCGAGTTTCTTGGATCACAAAACGGGACACCTGTGCTCAGGTCCGATCCAGGAATCTATTTGGGGGGGGGGGGGGGGGTCCGCTTTTGGACAAAAAGTATAAAACACGACAGAGACCATAGGTTATAAGCCTATAAAAAACATTATTTTTGTATGTTTCGGGAGGGCGGGGGGGGGGGGGGGGCGTGGACACCCTCTCTTTGGAAACGGCCTTGCCTATGCTATCTAAAATGTGGCTATCCGTCCGTCTGTCAGCACTATAACCCTCAAAGTGGTTGAGAGCTCAGACTTGGTATGCATGTCCAGGACATAAAATAATACCCGTTCATCTGCATCAGGAAATACGACAAATATTCACCGTTGGGATCCCGTTGAAACCTTTGGTCTTATTTCTAAGGCTTATCGCTTCCGAATGGGAAGATATGCTTGAGAATGTTATAAAGCCATTTATTGCCTTCGCAGCTAAGATAAAATTTCATCGAGACATTTCTTTGGACGAACTCAAATAAAGTATCACTAGCCCAATTCAGTTAGCCTGTATCAATAGCTCATTTTTTTTAATTTTTTTTATCTTACTCGCTCCCGTTGCTCCGACTTTGGCAAGATTTTCCCAGCCGAATGGGAATGTATGCTTGGCTATGCCGTATCACCATTTGTTTTTTTTGTGGTTCTAGGAAATTGTTCGTTCGGCAAAAACAGAATAGCTAGATAAAAACAAGAGCTACGAGCTCATATGGCACTTATTACGATTAGGTGATGCAGGAAAGTAGAGGAGAACCCCCTTCAACTCCGTAGGCTCGAACCTAGAAGTAGGATATCTAATTTCACTCGAGTAGAGGCATTTCTGGCATCGGCTCGGATCATCTATGGCAAATGAGTTTTCTAATTTCCAATTTTAAATCCACTCGTTTCGACTCCCACACTTGCCACACTACTTCCGGTACCCCCCCTCTAACTCCCCCTACCGCATCATCCAAAGCATCTTCTCTTACCATCTATCAGGTTTCACTGGAATCTGAGCATTTTTGGAAAATGCCGCCCCCCCCCCCCCCCCCACCACCGTGCTCGGATTCGGTGCGGACCCTAAAACATGTCACCTACGACGTCCCAAGTTTCATTCAAATCGCTCCGCTGGTTTAACCACTATGTGAGCCAGAAAATTCCGCGACTCCCCTTCACCCCCCCCCCCCATTACTGTTGCCGAATACAGCTCGAACACATAAACATAAACTCTTCTCGTCCTTCAAGTTTTACTCAAATCGGAGTGTATCTGCAAATTGCCGGTTCCCGCTTCATCCTCCTACCGCAGCCAGATCCGGTCTGGACGCCAGATAGCAAATCTGGGCCGCATAAACTCGGTACTGTCCAACTTGCATCCTCGCTTGCATCCCACTCGGCCCGTTCGTTTGATTTTTGTGCACGCCACAAAGTTTCCCCCACCCCTCCGACTGTCCCAACCATGGTCTCCTGTGGTTCGGAAATATGTTTTCAATCCCTAGGTCATCAGTTCTCATCGCCCATAAAGTTTCACTCGATTAGGACAACCTGTTGGCAACCTACGGAAGTCAGTAAATTCCGTATCACCCTTCCTTCAACACCCCCAAAAATGGTCAGATCCATGAACGGAAATTTTCCTCAAGTCTATTTGGTCGGGTCATTAATATGCCTGCCATGTTTCATCATCCTTAGCACATCTGGAGATATCCTAACTCGCGATCACCGGAATTCCGGGAAACTCCCTCCAGCTTGCTCCAGCCCCTCAAAGAGCTCACCCCTTCAAAGAACATGCTTATGATTGTTCTCCCCGAGGTTCTCCCCACCAGATCCCACCCCGATCCTTCGACCCTAAGCGTTTCACGAGATTTCCTTTGCCCCTTTCCAACTCCCACCCCTTCAAGTGTCGGACACGGTCGAGAACTGAAACGGAACATCTGAGATGAGAGTTCTTTCCACTTGCGAAGTTTCTTCCAAATCCCGTCACCACGTTCCAAAGTTATGCATGTCACTAGATTCGGGATTCCCCATACCGCCACTCCCCCCGCGATGTTTTTTTTTTTTTTAAATCCCACCTCCACTCCTCTCAGTGACGCAAGTTTCTTTATTATCACAACTCAAGTTTCTTATCTTTATACGTCACCTACACTTTACTCTTACACTAAATTCTAATTATTATTTATTTCCTACTTTAAATAATTATCATTCTTTTAATTTTATTTGAGAAGTTAAAACAATTACACTCAAAATAGCCGTATCCTACAATCAAACTATAACATTCACATTAAAATAATGGCTCAACCGGTATCACAGGGTATCACCCCGCGATGTTGGGGTCGGAGAAAAGACCATTTCGGTCCCTGATATGCCTGCCAAGTTTCACCGTCCTAGTACTTCAGGAAGTACCAAACTCGCAGGATCGCCGGAATCCCGGACCCCCCTCCAGCTCCCCACAAACTGCCCGAATCCACTCCGGTTATGTCAGTGATGTATACAGGACTTGTGCTTTTTCTTCCCACTAAGTTTCATCGCGATCCCTCCTGTCTAAGCGTTTCCCAAGATTCCAGTTCCCCCCTCCAGCTCCCCCCAAAGTCAACGGATCTGGTCCAGAATTAAACTAGGTCGTTTGATACATGATATCTTTCCATGTCTTTGGGGGGAGGATTGGTTGGTAAAACTAATGGAAAGTAAATTATTTGGTGATATTGAAAAGTTGGGAAGATTCCTTTCGGTTTCGATGAACCACAGAGAAAGATTCCTGTAAAGGAATATGCAAAATAGTTAGCATTTATTTGGTTTGTGTTTTTTATTTTTGTTTGTGTTTATTTTTTTCCCATGGCCTCTGTGCTTTTGTGGAATAAATTTTATCTTATCTTATCTTATCAAGTTTCATTGAGATCCGATCACCCGTTGGAAACATACCTCAGTTTTCCGGATTCATCTTCCCTCCACTCCCCCCTAGATGGTCGTATCGGGGACGTGACTTTTCCTAGTTAATCTGGTCGGATCCTTGATGCATGTGCCAAGTTTCATCGTCCTAGCTCACGTGGAAGTGCCCGAATTAGCAAAACCCAGACCGACGGACGGACAGAAATTACGATCTTTATATGGCACTTGGCCGAAGGGCGTGTTGTAAAAATTGCCTAAAAACCCGGAGCCCAAAACCCCAGCGACCCCCATTCTTGGTACCAATCCCCGCGGGTATCCCCCCCGCCACGGTGTTAATAAAATAAAATATGTTTTATAAAAAATATGCATAGAAAGAGGCGAGCGAACAGCGAGTCGCCGTCACGCGTTTACGGTTAACTCGCGTGTCTAGGGAAAATTCTTAAGTGCACGCGGTTTTTATGGCACTTGATTGGAGTGAAACTTGGTAACTGAATAAAGGACATGTCTCTGATGTCCCATCTGAAATCCGGAGTCCGGACCAGATTCGCTAGCTATGGGGGAGTTGGGGGGGGGGGAATCTCGAGAAATGGTTAGAATCTAGGGATGGGAGTGAAACTTGCTGGGAAGAACAAGCATCTGTCCCAGATAAATCTTTTAGACAATTTGACTAGATCCGGTCAAAGGGGGGGGGGGTGAGCTGGATGGGAGTTTCCGGGAATACTGGTGATGTCAGTTTTGGGGATTTTCGTGACGAAACTTGGGAGGCGTATCAGGGACCCGACCAAACTAACTTGGAAACAATCAGTTTCTCGGTCGTATGGAAGGGCGGGGGAATCGGGAAAATTGAGTGGTGTGTAACTTTCGAACGGGTGATCGGATTGGAATGAAACTTGCAAACGGTTAGAATGGGGCGATCGGAGTGGAACTTGCTGACAAGAACAAGCATCTGGCCCAGATAAATCGTTTATACAATTGGACTGGATCCGGACCCTTGGGGGGGGGAATGGAGGGGAGTTTACTGAAGTCCGGTGATGTCAGTTTTGGGGATTTTCTCTACGAAACTTTCTAGGCATATCAGGGGATCCGATCAAACTGACTTGATCCGATTTAATCGATCCGATAGTCGTGGGGAGTGGAGGGAGGGGGAATCCGGAATATTGAGTCATGCGTAAGTTTGGAACGGGTGATCGGATTTGAGTGAAATTTAATAATTGGAGAGACTACATGTCTCTGGGGATCTTTTCATGTCCGGACGGGATCCGACAACGGGGTGGGGGGGGGGGGGGAGGAGACCGGAAAAATACGTGTCTGGCTTAAACTGGAGAGATTGGGATGGAACTTTGTTGGAATAAAAAACAGATGCGCTGGATATATCCTTTTCAAACCTGGATTGTCTCCGGCGCCTGTGCGGAGAGTTTGAGGGGGGGGGGTCCGGAATTCCGGTGATAACGAGTTAAGGTACTTCCAGATGTGCTAGGACTATGCAACTTAGCTGGAATATTAGACATTCCGACAAGATTGGCTTAGAAATCTAACTATTCCTTCAAGTACCAATTTTGACCGCAAAGTAAGAAAAATACTTTTAAGCGAAATATACATTTTCATGTTCCCCGTGAGCCCATTACCTTTTTTGCCTCAAGGGTTTGCTTACAAATGAGGTTCTAGCCGGTAATGGCGTTTTTCAAGACGAAACTTGGCAGGCATGTCAGGGAGCCGATGAATCTGACAGAGCCCTTACCTACTACGTATAGTTGCAAGTGCCATATCAGCTTACAGCTCTTGGTTTTTTTTGCTAGGGAGGATTTTTTTGTTCAGGTGCTTTTTCGCTCAGACCCAATAGCTATCCCACTAGCCGAAACGTGAAGTGGGAAATCAATTAATTAATAACTATTCTCGAGTGATAATAAGGTTAGGCCCGCTGGTCCGTTGGAAATTTCACGATAGCAGCAAGGTCAGCAACCTGTCCTAGTGACCATCCTCAAAATTGTTTAATTCATTATAATTAAACCAAACAATCGGCCAAAATATACAACGTAACTTTCTTTCGGCTAACTACTGTAACGGATCTTCAAAGCATACCTCGCACGCCCAGCAGACCTTTGTGTTACAGTATGCGAAACTATTTGAATACTCTTAAACTGTGCTTTTTTTTTTAAGAAACTATCCATAACTTCGCCTTTTTTAAGCCTTTTTCTAGGCCCGTTGACTTCTAGCAAAAACACTGCAAAAGTCAGAAATCCCGTTACACGCATCAATAGCATGATGTGCGAAACACTCGGCGGGAACATAATACGCATGGATGACAGTGAAACGTGGCAAATGTGAAGTTCAATCGGCTGTAGTTTTCTAGTTTAGAATGTAACATGAAATTCAAGTCTGCAGGTTCGAGAATAGTTACCGAAGTTAGCTGCATTGACATTGTGAGCGTTTTCCACGATACTTATCGTACTTACTACGCATGAGGTCACGGATCCTGGCGTCTTGGCGTCAAGACTGGAATTTATTTTTCTTCTTTTCGTCAGATCATCCTGCTGCGGGCTGATCAGGCCAGTCACGTCACAGATATCCTAGTTACCACGCTAAGTACGCTCCTTAGCGTGCTGAGCAAATAGTTACTATTTTGAGAAGGTTGGAACGGTCAACGTAGTAACTTTTCACAGGGTTGGAACGAAAACAACAACCAATAGTTACTATTTTTAGAAGGGTGGAATGATGAGTTCATTAACTGCGGATTGTTTGCTTACCCAAGATGTTTTGAGCAGTAGACAGCAGAGCTGGTGGACTCGGATTCTGGACTCGTCTCGACACGCCTTTTTGTCTTTCACGGAGCTGTCCGTCCGCCAGAGCTATGGACTCGGATTCTGGACTAGTCTCGAGACGCCTTTTTCAAGGACTCGGACTTGTCTCAGACTTGGCTTTGCTGCTCTGGTATACAGTAGTTGCGTTTTTGCTGATACCATGGTATCTGTTACCACGGAACTGGATCTGCAATTAGTCGTTTGTGCAGTTATCGTGGTATCTGATACCCGGTGCTCTGCAAAAACGACTATTGCCGAAATTGCCCTTTTCGAAGTCATCCCAAAAGAAAAACAGATATCCAGTTGCTACAGTGCTAAACCTCTTTCTCAGCAATCTGACAAAATTTGATGAAAGTGAGATGACTTTTCAGATACCACGACCAGTTACCACGGTCGGACCGTAGTATCTGAATATCTGATACCACGGTAACTGGCCAGATACCACTATAACTGCCAAAACGACTCCTTTTGACCGTGGTATCAGATACCACGATAACTACAAAACGACTTTAGACCGTAGCATCAGATACCATGGTATCTGCAAAACGCAACTAGTGATGATTTCATTTTCATCTTTCAGGATTTTCGTTGGTACATACAATGTAAACGGGAAATCACCCACTAACTCCTTGTCGGAATGGCTCTCCTGTGACGACGACCCCCCAGATATTTACGCCATCGGATTTCAAGAGCTTGATTTGAGCAAAGAAGCATACGTTTTCAATGACACACCGAAAGAGGAGGAATGGATGTAAGATACCAATTCATATTTTTGCCGTCCCTTCCTTCACTCCGCGAGATCTTTCCTTGACCTTTCCGCATGCGGACCGACAGATTTCTTATGTTCAGTTCCATTTGATTTCTAACTCATCAAGAATTCAAGATACATACACTAAAAGGAAAATACATTTTCTAAATAAAGTACCGATGTATCGAACTTAAACAGAGCCAGACCGAAGATCTTGTCCAATTATTATATATATATATATATATATATATATATATATATATATATCTGTATTTGAAAGCGATTAAGCCATATACAGAAAAACAAAACAAACAATTGTTTTTTTTCGTATGTTAAGCTTTTGCCATGGCCCTCGGGCTGCTTATAACAATACACTATCTACCTATCTATGTTGCTACTGTTAGATTCAACAGAAAAATAAAAAATAAAAAAAATGAAATTTTCGGCGGTGTTATTTATCAGTTACTAATCCCCTTTAAAGTTTAACTGAACAGGCAACTTATTTTTACATCTTAGATTCACATGCACTGAATTATTACAACACCCATTGGGGATTTTGATTCTGTCCACAGTAGTCTTCAGTAGGGACGTTGGGAATGTGGACGCTTTCCCATGGTGAATCCGTCCACAATTCGCCCGCGAAAATCACTACACAAGACACCTCACTAGCAGACACGACGTTCTGCCATATCTAGTTTGTTTTTGGCATGCAGACTGCAGACACTTCTTTGTTTATTGGATACACAATTTATTTACTCGTTTGCTGCTGGTGTTGTTGCCAAATGTTCCAGGAACCATAGAGCTATCACAAAAACGGGAAGAGCGGCAAGCACAATGGAATAATCGATTATTTCGAAATATCAGAAAAACAAACTAACGCCTTTTCATCGGGTTTTCAAGATTATTTAAGCGAACAAGTGATGGGTAACTAGATTGTCGTATCCTAGCCCTTTTCGGTTAAACTTTAAAGTTTAACCGAAAAGGGCTGGGATAGGACAATGTAGTTACCCATTACTTATTCACTTAAAGAGACTTGAAACCCGATGCAAATGCGTTACTTCGTTGCTCCGCTATTCACGAATTATCAGTTCAGTTCAGTTCGAACAAATAAGAAGATATGTCACCAAAAGCTTTACATTTTAAACATAATATGCAGAGTGGTTGCTGCTCCTACTCTCAGACACAACCGTATGGCATGTCGTGTATGTTGCTACTATCGATGTTCATGTAGTAGAAATTCCCTGTCTGATTTTTGGTACCTCCATGCAATTCTACCTGTGTTGCCTGCTTGACGAAAAAGATTTATGAAAAAGAAGTGTCCACACAGTGACCTACCTTCCGCAAGCTGATCCTTGGCCATTAAAAAAGCCGCGTTTGTATTGAAATTCAAATTTTCCGCGTCATAGTAGAATTTTGCATTGTGAGGACGGCCATAGATATTCTAAAGATCGTTCTGGAGCAAATACTGAGAAAAACAACACACAATACAAATAATGCAGGGTGTTCAGTTATATGGTACAGAAGTTAGTTGGCTTTCAGTTAAACTTTAAGGGATATTTGCAGCTTAGGATATTTCGGTTGCACCTCCGGCAGCAACTTTTTGTATGTGCGACCTTCTGTGTGACCGAAAATCTACACTAGATTTTGTCCAGTCCCCAAGCCTAACGACCTTGTTTACCCTATTGCCCCTGTTTTTCAGGGCGTTGGCCTTACTCATGTATTGATTTTCCTGTCACTTTTCGTGATGTTGTTACAGTATGGTTAAACATTTTTTTTTTAAAGGCGTGGTCAGTACTTTGGTTTCTTTTTCCTTTCTGTTCGCTATGAAAGGGGGAATGTTTGGACTAGGCATTGTTCGTTGTCAAATAGAATCTGAAAAAAAAATGGCTACATTAATACATTATTTATTTATGAACGCCGTTGGCTAAATTTGAATGCCTCAGTAGTAAGGGTTAGCCTTCGACTATGAGCGGCCGTGGAGGGCGTTCTACTATGAGCGGTCTGACACTATGAGCGGTCTGACACTATGAGCGGTCTGACACTATGAGCGGTCTGACACTATGAGCGGCCTGACACTATGAGCGGCCTGTCACTATGAGCGGATTCCTAATATGCATGGCTTTTCACGATGAGCGGCTAGCAGGTGGAAGAGGGGGGCAGATGACGAGGATGAAGAGAGAAAAAAAAGAATAAAACGCAGTGAAGTCTGGGGGGTCGAGTCATTCAGTTTTTGGAGATTGTGAGAGTGAGACCAAAGAAGACAAAAAGGATATTGTTGGCGAGAGTGACAGAGAGGATACATATTGTGGAAGTGAAAACAGAGGACGAGAATAAAAAAAGGTAGAGATGAAACTCGCAATATTTATTGGTGAAGTTCTGGGGGAGCATGGGGTAGAAGAGTGTGAAAAAGTAGATACGGATTTAAGCAAGTGTATGCGCTTCGGAATTTTTAACCGTCAAAGTGGAGAACAGATTCATACCAGAACTCTAGAACATTATAGATGGTGTGGGATTTACGATCGAAGTCACTTCGTTAGACTTTTGTCGCTTGTTCTAGAGAGGGTTCAGACTTCGGGCGTCCATCCTCGTCCGGAGTTTAGCCTTTTAGAACTGTGTTTTGGACACTTTCTTCTTAACGCTGAAGAAGTTTTGGAGATTGTAGACGCTCTAAAGACGTGCTACGGTGACAAACTTTCCGACGGATTTCTCCGTGACAAAGTCGAAAATAATAGTGTCAACCCCCAACTCTTGAATATTCTGAACTTCGCGGCAGCAAATCGACTTGCTGTTTGGATTAAGAAAGAGTAGTAGGTGAGTTGCATTCCTTTGTGTTACAATATCTATCCACCTACTCTTTTGTCGTGATCCACCAGCGTGTCGATTGTGTTACACGGCCTTTTGTTTACTCCGTCCGCCTGCTCTTTGTTTATCCACATTGACATTAGGACACTAAATAGCTGTGTTACTGGATTCGTTTGACGGAAAACGAGTAAAAATGCAAGTGCATTAATATTCTTTTCCATGATTCTAGCGAGAAATAACAATTTTTTCTTTCTTTTAGAAAAATGGGACGTAAACAATTCCCAAAAAAATCCGGCACGAGGGTTCATCGAATGTTGGCGAGCTTCTTCAGCGCTCTGGCTGAACTCAGTTGTAAGTAATTTTTGTTGACTACAGTTTTCCGAGCTAGCACAGTTGGGAGAAGAGAATCGCATGTTCCACAATTGACGGTAGAAGGCGTAGACCAAACTCCCGTGACCAGTTTATCCCCCCTTTTCCTAGCCTTTTTTGCTTCAGTGCTTAACACATGACTCCGTCAGAAAAAAAAAATAGGAAAACTGCAGTACTTTTATTTACGATTGTTAAGTCGTTTGCTTTTCGTTCCAGCGAACTACATGGAGAGGGCCGGTCTTTCCTCTTCTGACTCAGAGGGTGAGTCGACCGAGCCATTTGCGGCACAGCCAACTCCAGCGCCACCAACGATAACCCCTCCTGTTTCATCTGATGACCCTGCACCCACGCTGACGTTGCCTGCACCCGCCCCCGAGGCGAGAATGGTTGAACTCAATACACCCGAAGGGACAACGACGGTGACCGCGCCTGCTCCAGTGGCAAAACCAACATCGGCAGTGAAACCCACTACCGGCGGTATCGCACCCCCTCCACTACCGATTCCTTTGGCGCCCACTTCATTCGCGGATTGGACTTGGGCGCCTCTAGTCAATCAGACGGGAGGGGAAAACCAGCAAGTTGGTTATCAGCTGGAGGCGATCCTGAATGAGACGCTGGCGGCTGCGGGAGAGATTGAGGCTTACTCGCCGTTCACGGAGGAAGAACCATGGGTATACAATACTGACCCTATCCCTCGCCCGTTCTCCCCAGTCAGCGATAGTGGGTCACAAGCCAAAGCTGCATTTACACCAGCATTGGATGACCGCTGGACAAAGCCTGGAACGAGCAAGGTAAGGATTTCTCGATGCTATGCAAACTTTACACCTCCTTTCTGATTTTTAATAGTTCCAAGCATTTTCCGAGGGAAGAATAAGTCCCCCCCCCCCCCCCCTCCAATTTCCTCTGCATGTTTAATATTATTAGGTGATCACATCTGTGCCTTATTCGATAAGAGAGGCTGTTTGCGTGCGTAGCCTATCGTCAAAGAAAAGAGAAGCAGGCCGCGGCGAGTTGTTTATAAAACAGGGATTTTACGTGCCCCCCCCCCCCCTCCCACAATTTTGTAAATACAGTTATATTTAAATAATATTTTCTCCAGGTCTATTGCAATGCAGTTGGTGGTGGTGGACCAAATGGAACAACTGGTGAAGAGTCAACAGACAATAACAAGGAGAACCAACATCGCCAAAAAAAACAGGTAAGCTTAACCAGAGATCCAATACCCATCTTTCTTTCTTAGCGTATTCCTCCTTCCGCTTCGTGGCTCTCCCTTAAATCGAAATTTATTAATTATCATTTGCCGGAACCATCGCGGGGATGCTAGGTTAAGGAGTTTTTTTTTTTGTCAACTTAATACTCGGTTTTCTATAATTAAATAATAGCGTAAATAACTTCGCATTCTTAACAGTGGTACCGGTAGTATGGGTTTGTTGGCTTATTTCGCCGACTGAATTTTTTTTTTCTTTTAGAAATCTGGTGCGAGAGCGTACTCTTCTTCAGACGAGGCGGATTTCCAGCCTTCGAAGAAGAAGAGAGCAAAAAGCCCTGATTCAACGGCGAAAAAGGGTTTGATGAGAAAGCGGGCTGAGGCGGCAAGGCAAAAGCGGTTACTTGAAGAGGAGATCAGACGACTGGATGCTTCGCTTCAAGGCACAACAAAGAACACAAATACTGGTGAGCGCTCCAGTTATTTTGAACAGTGTTTTGACGAAGCAGGCACTCGTTACAGATTATTTCCCGAAAGAGCTTACGTTTCTCCAGAAGAATTCTTCACGCTGAATCGCGAGAAAATTAAGAGTGTAATATCGCGCGCTCGCGAGAGGAATCCCAATCTGAGTATCAGATTAAATCTGGCAGGCTACTATAGAAGGGAAGAAGATGAATCTTCCGCTGAAAATCGGCATATCGGTTATCTGTGGTCGGACCGACTACAGCTGTACAGACATGCGGATGTAGAAGCGATTCTTGATCTCATTCTTGATAGTATCTATCGCAGACAAGAGACGTACTTGCAAGATAATAGTAATTTGGTGTTTGACGATGCGCGAGCGCTAGATATCCACATCGACCAGATTGAGCCGATAAGCGTTCAAGTCGGCGGCTCTTCTACTGCAAAAAACCCGCCACTTCCAAAAAGCCTTACAAATGCTAAACGAAACAACTGCATCGTGAATCCACCAAACAAGGATAACATGTGTTTTTATTATAGCGTCATCTGCTGTAGGTATAACCTGCTTCAAAAAGACTTGTCCTTACCTAGGTGCAAGCTCGAAAATAATGAGTACCTCCCGAGTGGGACCAGAAACCCAAAGTATTTGATTTTTGCCGGACTGAAGTACCCTTTCCATATCCAGGAACTACCAAAATTCGAGCGAAGAAATGATATTGGGGTATGTGTTTTTGGGTACGACGATGAAAAACGCGAGTTCCACCCGGTTCATTCCCCGTCAATTGACAATCTTTCCCCAGAAAATGTAATTACTCTCCTCTTCTATAAACACAAAAATGAATCGGAAAATGGGCATTTTTACGCGGTAAAGGATGCAGGGACCCTCATCTATGGCAAACAAGGCAGGCATCATCATCAGCCTTGTTATTACTGCTTCCATAAGACCAGTGACGAAGCGTTCGACAGACACATCAAACACTGCGGAAAATTCGGTTTTCAGAAAGTAGCTCCCCCTTGCGAGGGCAAAACCAAAGTTGAGTTTCGAAATTTTCACCGGAAAATCCGTCAGGCGTATGTCTCCTTTCTTGATTTTGAAACCCTCCAGTCTCCTACTGGTGAAAGTTTTGGAAACTCAACTGAGGTTCTTAGCAAACATCGAGCAAGTGGGTGGGCTATTGTTACCGTGAACAGACAAAGTGAAATAGTATACCATAAGGTTGACTCGGGGCCAGATTGTTCTGTTCGACTCTGGGAAAATCTGATTCCAATGACTGAAGACATTGTAAACAAACTCCGCACTACCAACTACCCAATCGGACACACTGAAGAGCAACTGAGAACTTGGTTAAAAGAACGTAATTGCTGGGTCTGTCGAAAGCCAATCAAAGGTGAATTTCATCGACATCACTGTCACTTTACGGATCCCGAGGGTTTTTTGGACAACGACTGTAACGAAGCAGCTGGAGGTGAGCGGGTTAGGGGAAATGTCTACGGAATAACGCATCCGAATTGTAACCGCTCTCTAAGGCAACGCCTGAGACACGAAATTTTTGCACACAATTTATCCCGTTTTGACTCCATTCTCTTGCTGCAAGGACTTGCAGACTTTAATGATCGTCACGAGGGTAGCTCTCTTTTCCCAAAACTATTTGTTGAACTAACACCAAAGTCTGGGTTGAATCAGTTTCTCTCTGTCCGTGTTCGTTGGTTTTACGAGGTTGAGGATGGGTTGAAAGAAAACGGGGAACCTAAGACTCGGAAAGAATGGTATAGAATCTCATTCTACGATTCGTTTAACTTCCTTAGTCACTCACTTGATGAGCTTGCAAAAGATTTGACACCCAAGAATTTTGAGCCGCTTTATGATTTCTACGAAAAAGTGTATGGGAGTCGTGACTTAGGTAACAAGCTGCTTCGCAAACTCGTTTTTCCGTATGAGTACATCACTGATTTTGACAAACTAGCGGAAACCAGTCTCCCACCCGCGCCTTACTTTGAGTCGCACTTGAAAGCTGTTTCAAGTGAAGATATCCAGTACGCATATGAGCTCTATTCTCTTTTCGACTGCAACTCGATTGAAGATTTTCAGCGGATATACAACTTGCATGATGTGGTTCTTCTTGCTTGTATTTTTGAGACTTATAGAGATTTCTGCATGTCAACTTTTAATCTCGAGCCCGTTGGCTATTTCAGTCTCCCCAGCTACGCCTATGACGTTATGTTATCCATGTTACCGAAAGAACAACCTTTTTTCCACCTCATTAGTGACATTGATATTTATAACTATTTTTCGAAGTCTGCAATAGGAGGAATCACGCATTTGACAGAACGTCTGGCCTTTGCTAACACGCCTGAGCTCCCCGAAACTTACGATTCTACCCTCCCGAAAAGAACAATAGTAAATCTGGATATGAACTCACAGTACCCTTCCTGTCTCACCCTCCCCTCGCCCGTATCCCATTATGAGTTCTTAGACAAGGATAAAGTTGAAAACTTCAGGGTAGGAGACCATGACCCTATAGGGGATGTAGGGTACCTTGTTGAGTGTGATATTGTTTTCCCCCCAGAGTTGCATGACAAGAACCTTGATTACCCGTTTCCAGCGCGTCGAAAGAAAATATCACTCAAGGAAATGAGTCAGTTTAATCAGAACCTGGTTGAATCCGGTATTCCATGGTTGCCAGCTGAAAAGATTGTTTCAGCTTCGAGCCTGTTGAGAATTTTGTTGTTCACTTTCGGGCATTGCAAACTTACGTTAAATATGGTTGTAGGGTAACTAAAACACACAACGTCATTCGTTTCAAACAAAATGCATTTGCGGCGCCGTTCATGAACCTGATAAAAGATTTGCGAAAACGGTCAACTTCGACAGCCTCATCCGCTTATCTTAGCTCACTATGAATGCTGTGTTTGGAAAGCTGCTTTCCAATCCCAAGAAATACACTATCTGTAAGGTGGTGACTTCTCGATCCGACTACATTAAGGCTGCTTCCCATAGAAATTTCTTAAGCTCAGTGATTATTTCTGAAAATTTTGCAATCGTAAAGAGCCGAAAAACACAGATCGTTCTTAGGATGCCACTGGCCCCGGGTGCTGTTTGTCTGAATGATAGTAAGGCTGAGCTTTTGAAATTTCACATGGTTATGCGTCAGAAGTTTGAAAAGTGTCGAGTACTTTATTCAGATACCGATGGTCTAATATATTGCATCGAGGGTGAACAAACACTTTTTGATGCCTTGAAAAATGACGTTTCTTTCCGCGCTCACTTTGATACTAGCAACCTTGACGGTCACCCCTCCATACGCGACGAAAAGAAAGCTTGCGAGTTTTTTCTAATGAAATCGGAAACGGCCTCCAAACCCATATCTGCTTTTGTTGCTTTAAAAAGCAAGGTCTATGCAATCAGGGTAGGTCAAGAAGGTCAGGAAAAGAAACGAGCTAAAGGTACTTGTAGAAGAAATATCGAAGAATCCCTTACCTTTGCCCGATATGCGCAAGTTTTGACCGAATCGTCTATTTTTAGGACAAATAATTGTACGATCAAGAACCGCGATATGTGTCTGTACACTATTTCAACGAATCGGATTAGCCTCGCTCCACTCCACGACAAAATGTTTATGCTCAATGAAATTCAGGGGGTTCCATACGGGTTTTGGAGGATCTGCAAATGTGTCTCCTGCGATAAGTACAAGGCAAAACTAAATAGACCTGTTACTCAGATTGGTTCTACTTGCAAGACAGATGACGATGACTACCTTCTTAGTATTCTTCAAGATTTGTACTGCGAAGAATAATTCTGGACGCGTTCTTTCTTTACTTTCAGGAAAAACTCGTCCGCGAAAGTAGCCGCTTTCACCTGCAGCCCGTGATGTAAATAATGTATATTCTTAGTGGATAGTGCGTAAGGCCCTTTCATCTTTAATATTCACCGTACTAGTCAGTGTAAATAATTGTGTCGATATTTAAAGACTCATTTCTCTTGTGTAAAAGTGACAGTGTATGTATTGACTTTTCTCTAGTGCAAGCGATTATTTTCTTTTTGTCATCGTCGAGAAAACCGGTGACGTAAGTGCTTTAAATCGTTTCCACGTATGTGTGTTTGTGCCATTAAATACCTCATACTTTGTGCCATTAAATATCTCGTACTTTGTGCCATTAAATACCTCGTGTGCCATTAAATACCTGTGTGCCTTTATATATTCATGCCATTTAGGCGTATCTATCGATGCCGATAATAAAAATATTGTTTGAACTATTTTTGTTTACAAGAACCAGCGGGTGTGAAGGTCTGATGGCTATAAAAGTCCAAGAACTCTCGATTAGGTGACAGTTTGAAGATGGCTCTAAAACTGGAATGGCCGTTCAGAGCAATTGGTTCGTTCTTCTTTTTTTCTCCTTTTTATTATTTTAATCTTTCTCCTAGTCCCATCACGAACCAAGGGTAACCAGTTTCTCTTATTAGTTTCCGGTCCTTCGTCAAGTGGAAAGAGTCAGTGGATTTATCAGATTCTGAAGCGAAAGTACATGACACATCAGCCCGAGGCAATTTTCTATTTATATGGAACATATCAGAAATTGTTTGACAATATGAAGAAAGAGATTCCGAACATTCACTTCATACAAGGTCTGGACATGTTCAACTCTGGCGAAGGAATCCCCGAACGGTCACTAATAATTGTGGACGATTTGGCTCACATAATTATGACTGATCCAACAAGCCGTCGGGAATTCACAAACAGCTTTGTCGTAGATTCCCATCACAAGAATTCATCTATTTTCCTGATCCTTCATAATATGTTTTTTCCTGGGTATCGCACAATATCTGTGAATGCAACTCACCTGATCTTATTCTACAACCCACGCGACGTTCAAACTATCGGTGTGATTGCTCGACAGCTTGAAGGTTCGAACTGGAGGTTTGTGACAAAAGCCTACGAATCCGCGACTGCTGAGCCTTATAGTCCCCTTGTGATTAACCTTAGTCCGAAGTGTCCACGGGAACTACGCTATACTTCGGGAATATATTCGCCTTATCCGGATGTTTATATAAGTGCTGACTCTGCTAAGAAAATTCAGTCTAATTATGTCTCTTAAGACAGTCAAACGTCAAGAGGCTGTAATAAAACTTCTCAGCAAAGCCAACAAGAAAGATCAAAAGAAGTTCCTCAGTATTGCCGGAGACCCTCTAATTCACTGTACTGCCGAGATTTGTAATAACCTTTGTTCTGGTACCATTAATCTTGGAGCCAACCTCACTACAGCTTGTAAAAAGAAACAAAATAAAAAGGCTATTAGAAAACTGGCAAGTCCGAAAATTTCCTTAAAGTCGAAACGAAACACGTTGATCCAGCACGGTGGAGCACTCTTCCCAATTTTGGCAGCAATCGCGTCTGGTTTGGTGTCCCAGCTACTAAAATGAGTGGCAATATGCAGGCCTTTAAGCTAGTCCCTGTGAAGGAGGCCATGAGGTTACTTAACCCTTTAAAAACAGAAGAAAGTTTGAGCCCACAACAAGTTCTCAACTCCTCTTCTATAGATGAAGTGAGAAAAATTGAACTTCGCGAGCGTGCGTACCGGAAAGCACTTGAATCAGTTTCTAACTACAAGCCGTTGCGGGTGGACGTTGTGAATCCCGAAGGAAATAAAGAGGCTGATTTCCAGGCACTGGATTCTGTAAGACGGGGTCTAAAACTATTAACTCTAATTGGTTATAGCATCCGAGAAAGGGCGGAGCCGGTGTTAAATTTCCTGCTTGGGCTACCCAATCAGGATCCAGCACGGAATGAATTTTTGGTCCCAGGCGGTGACTCGGTGAATATTATCGATGTAGTTTCGGACCTTGTGGAGCCTAGTAAGAAACCAAGAACGGTAAACGAAAAAGTTCTTCGGTATCTCAGAGCAATGAGCATGCCTTCAAGTTACATAAAAAATCGTTTCTTACTACGAGGTGTTCAGTCCCAAACGAGCATTGAACCGTATCGCAAGTATAGTAAACCAGACTCGCCAACAAGTCTCCCCCCAACTCCTTCATCAAGTCACAACTCGATGGTCCTAGAACACTCTGGCGGTAAAAGGAACAATCAAACGAATGATTCTGTTCTTATTTTGTCTGACGAAGATGATAGCGTTCTTCCCTTAAAGTCTGATACACCAAGTCGCAGTTTTTCACGACCCTCACGATTACGAACTCGAAAGGCCGAGCAAAACACAAAACTCAACTCCACCAACAACGTGAGCTTAAATTCGGAATGGAAAAAGCTCAAGATTCGGCAGAAAAACTGAGTGACATATATTTTAGTCTGTCCAAACCTGGGGCATTTTCATCCATCGAGCTATTATACCAGCAGGCGAGAAAAGAAGGACTAAATTTTTCCCGAAAGCAAGTAAAGGAATGGCTGTCGGGAATTGACACTTACACAGTTCACCGCAAACGTGTGAATCGAACAAAGTATTATAGACGTACCATTGCGCGGAAAATATCTGACTTCGCTCATGCAGATCTGAGTATTCTATCAGAAGTGCAGAGAACTGCAAATCAGTTTACGTGTCTTCTTGTTGTCATTGATTGCGCATCCAGACGAGTTTATCTGCGACGACTAAAACGGAAGACCGCCAAGGAAGTTGCAGATGCGTTTGAAAGTATCTTAAAACTGTCACCCTTCCGTTTTATCCTTTGTGACAATGGACGGGAATTTAAAAACTCGACGCTCTCTGCAAGGATAAAAAAATATGGAACTAAACTTATTTTTTCGTCCAGTAACATGAAAGCCTACCTTGCAGAACGTGCTATTCGATCACTCAAATCTATAACAAATAAGCTTACTTTTACCAATCGGTCACATGCTATTCCGGTTGAAGACATCGAAAGAATATATAATAATAGGCCACACTCTTCAATTGGCAATTTGACACCCGCCCAGTTTACCGACAAAGACGCTGCAATATTCCACGCAAGTAACGTAGCTACCCAACCCCCCAAGGGGAAAACCACACTTGCAGTCGGCGATTGTGTTCGACTAAACAGACTGAAAGGCCTCTTGGAGAAGGAGGGTTTTGAATTTACAAAGGAACATTTCTTTGTGTCGCATATAAATGACACGCGACCTGTCACTGTTCGGTTAAAGGATAGCTCAGGTGAACAAATAGAGGGGTGCTTCTACCCATCGTTTGAGCTGCAGAAGATAAAAGAGCCGGAATTTTTCGATGTGAAGGTATTAAAAGAGCGAACACGCAAAGGGGAACGTCAGTTCTTATGCCAATGGGTAGATTTCAACAACGAAAGGGCAAAGCCACGCTGGGTTTCAGAGAAGGACTTGAAACAGTTGTGAAATGTCTTTCATTTGTTACTTCCTATCTAACAGTCCGGATCCGTTGTACAGTGGTAAAAATACGGCGGCAGACTTCTATAATTCTCTTCCTTCGGCGATCCACCTCACGGAAGACTACGAATGTGCCTTAGTACAGCTCACAATGCCACACAACTTCGAAAAAATACGAAAAGGCGAATTTTATGACTTCACCTACATACCTGGCCCAGAAAATCCAATTAATTCCTTCATCATCCGAATTCCTGATACAAAAAATTTCGAGAGTGTCCCAGCTATTGTTTCTTACCTTAATTCTAAAATAGCAAACCAAAATCTGGGAAAACGACTTAGCACCGTAGTCGAATATAAGAAGGACTCAAATAGAGTGAACATTAAGAACCTGCTTATGCGCGACCGAATCCAGGTGTCAGAAAGTCTTAGGTCAATATTGGGTTTTCGAAGAACTGAACCTAAGGTGGTCCCGCTTGAGATGGATGTCCCCGAGGATATACCGAAAATCGCTGCCGTGTACGGTGACTCCCCGCCAGGCTTTTTTCGGGACTTCAACCTCATAGTATGCTCTGCTTCCTTCTGTGAACCGGTTATCACTGGCAATCAGCTTACACAGGTCCTAAGAATGGTTGAAAGGCGCGACACAAGTGAGACCACTACGTACGACTTTAAGGAGTTGGTTTACTGTAAGCTAAACACACGTGATTTGTCGATTGTACGTCTGTCCCTGTCCACTGAAACGGGCGCACTTTTGCCTATATCAGGGGGCACCGTCGTCGTTATGGTGTTATTTCGTCCGTGTCGACGGTAGAGGAATGACGCATCCTATTCACGGAGATATCCAGGCCTATGTAAATGCTCTCGCCCCCATGCAAGGGAATGGGTTCACTCGGTACTATGGAAGACCTCCATCGACTATGAGTGGCTATGGTTTAACTGGTGGAGGCTTGTTCGGATCGTTTTTTAAGACGCTATTCAACACAGTATCGCCTTTTTTCAAGAAAACAGTTTTTCCGGCGGCAACACGATTTGTCGCCAGCACAGCTACGGACATGATGGACGGGCATCGATTTAAGGATTCGGTCAAAAAGAATTTTAAAAGTTCAGTTGGTGATGTTGAACGTGGGCTGAATAAGAATATGAGTGGGGAAGGAGGCCTACTTAAACGACTAAAGCGTCTCAAAGCTGTCAGTATCAACCGGAAACGCGGGAAGTCCGCACCGGCAAAGAAACAAAAAAGGTCGAAGCAGGACTTTCTTGGATCAATTTAGATGACAACAATGAAACACGAAAACAGTATTCCGGGCGTGCCGTCAAAATTTGATCTTTTTAATGGTTCAGTGATAGATGCAGGGACGAGGAATGGGTGGTATATGCCGTTCTATTCACTCACGTCTGTTACACGTGGGACGCCACTGCACTACAGGTTCACAAGTCAAGACACACACTTTCTTGACTTGTCAGATTCGTGGATTCAAGTTAAACTGGACGTCAAAAAAGCTGACGGAACAAGCGTGAGTGTGCTAGATGGATGTACGCTTACTAACGGAGTTTTGTGGAACTTATTTATGAACTATTCTGTCACCTGGAATAACACGCTTGTCAGCCAAGGAAACAATATTTTTGCGCAAAGCTCATACATTCAGTACCTCGTGAACGAATCAAAAGAGAAGAAAGTACATCGCGGCGATGCCTGTGGCTACTTTTTTGAAGAAAAAGAAAGCAATACTCCTCCCGCAGAGCTGAAAGCCCTGGCGAGAGAAACTACAATTGAACTATGCGACAAACTCAAACTGGAAATATTTAGCCTGAATAAGTTGCTCGCCCCTGGACAAACCATTGACTTAAAACTGGTGCAGAGTCCCGACGGTTTTCTGAGCCGAAAAACGACGGACGATGGACCCGAGCTGGTGATCACAATAAAGGAGGCAATCATGTGGGTCAAATGCGTTGATGTGTATCCCTCCGTTGTCCTTGCCATTTCCAAACTCCATGAAAAAAATAATCTAAAGTATCTCTTCAGCCGGGTTGTTGCAAGGCAGTTCCAGATCCCGCTTGGCAACCGAAATTTTAGCGATTCGTCTTTTATGAGCGGAATTCTGCCAGATAGAATCCTTCTTTGTATGGCTGATGCTGGAGCGGCGTTGGGAGACAGCAAAAACAACCCTCACACCTACAAGCTCAACAATCTGAATTACCTGGCTGTCAGAGTCAATGGTAATCCTATTGTTAACCTTTCACTTACCAGCATGAGAAACCTCCATACGCTGAGCAGGCGAAGTCTCGACGAAAACATGACTCACGAAAATGCCCTGTCTTTCGGTTCCTTTAAAATGGAATGGCATTCATTGTCATAGACCTGAATGGTTCGTCATCCATGACGATGGTTAAGCAGGGAACGTTGAGGATAGAGCTGGGATTCTCCACCCCTCTGACAGCGGCGACTACTCTCTACTGTCTTGCCGATTATAGTCATAACTACCTCGAAATTCGACCGGACAATTCAGTCACGACGGACCTGTCAGCCTAGCAGTACCTACGATAGTTGTACGGGAGGCAAGAATGGACTCTTTTCAAATGCTTTCAGTGCTCAGTTCACATCCTGCATCCAGAAAACTGTACAAACATGTCGTTGCAGCGGACCAGTTATCGCAGATTGAAATTATAGCTTACCCAACGCTAATCGTTGTTAACACGATGACCAGCAGCGAACCTACCGACAAAAAGATTGGACACTGGTGTTGTTACGTTGTTAGAAGAAAAACAGTGTCATATTTCGATTCTCTCGGGAAATCAATAAAGTATTTTGGCCCTTACTTTGATCGGTTCGCAAAATCTACAAGGAAGAAGCTCATTCACATAAGGAAGCCAGTGCAATCGAAGACGACCCTTAGTTGTGGAATGCACGTTCTTGCATTTCTTATCTCAAGTGCTTGTGGTTACTCGTATCATCAGATTATGGCACAGTATTCGGACAATTTACTGTTGAATGACTATATTGTGGAGAACTTGTTAACTGTGAGATTTGGATTGAAGTTGAACTTTAACCCCCTTGAATTATATTGTAAGACGAAAAATGGACTTTGCCAAACAAAAAAAGGATTTTGTAAGATAGGCTATATTGTTAAATAAAGTTCTTTTATTCAAAAAAAAAAAACGTTCACGAGACGACATTAGTTTTCATACGGCTAAACCCAGGTTGTAACGATAAGAACACTAGAACAGCGGAAAAATTACATGAAACACACACACGCACAAACATGGGAAATTAATAATCATAAATTGTACTTGCGAAAACGTCTCTTTCACTGCTGTGGAAAATCACATCCACGGAACACTAAAGCTATTGAGGAAACACGGGTTAGGCGGGAGGGGGGGGGGGGGGGACGACTAAAGGTCCGTCCTTTTCCTCTTTTGGCCTGCGTAATTCTGCTGCTGCTGCAAAAGGTGTCCATATCCAGCTTCCTGAAGTTCACGAGAAAGGAACTGGAGACCCTCTATCATTCTTGAAATTTGTTGAACCGGTATATTGGGCGTATACATGGTCATCTCATCGTCTTCCTTGAACTTTCGGAAACTGACATAATACTGCCCGTTTTTGTCGAACCGCGTGAGGAGAATTCGAACATTATTCCCCAGATGAACTGATTTTGTTTCCAGTACAGGCATCACCGAAGAAACATGATCAGAACCGCTCAAGTCCAAGCTGATGGGAATCTTTCGCTTATCAGAGTCTAAAATAAAAAGAGAAGAGTTAATACTCGGCCTGGCTGCTCCCAGCTGCTAGAGTCCCCCCACCCATTTCACAAATCTAGCAACAATAACCTAAATTTTGTGCTAATCTGATTTAATACAAATCCAGTCATCTGGAAAAAAATTAAGTCCCGAAATTAACGAAGTCTATTCATTTCCCATCAATACAGGCTTCGCAATAGTTCCTTTCATGAAAATACATTTTTCCACCTTTTCTGCCAAAAAACGAGCAGACAAATAATCTCCCTTCCCTCTAATGATGTCCGCTTAGCGGGCTACGGATTGTTATTTTGACGCCTCATTTCATCTCCCCAAAGTTTTTCTATACACCGCTTAACAGTGGACAGCACCCCCGAATACAACACACAATGCGACAAGTCAATCAGGATAATCTCCC